>JARDWD010000616.1:0-1200000 GCA_029034505.1 Ornithoptera priamus | reverse complement strand
TGGGTGCTATCATGTTCATATAAATTTTAAACATATTCATTACAATATATAAACATTCGCGATATGTATATATCAAACTAGCCATTTGTCGTCCTCTTTGCTGGTTATAACACTCCTGCAACTCGATTTGGGGAGGGAATTTTGTAAAATTTATTCTTGACTGCCTTACCTATTAAATGGTAGAAGCAATATATTTAGCAAATATTTCAGTGTTTAACGTGTAATAGTTCCGGAGATCTCGTGATGAATCAATGAATATATGGAATTTCGTACATATATATAGTTACGGTCTAAAATTCCACAGTAGATTCATCAGTCCAATACGCGACCTGGGCTGGATTTATCTTGTACTGAAGCCACCAATATTAAAGTGCCTTAAAATATTTGTCGAGGCGACACTGACATTGTATTAAAAAATAAATTCTTAGACCTACCTCTCATTGCAGCATTCCAATCTGACGTCTTTGGGTGTATACGTACTGGAATATTGGATAAAAATACACAGTGATATCGTGGGAAAATAAATCAATTGCGATAGGGGTAAGTCGTTGATAATCATTAAAACAATTATCAGTAAAAATATTATTAGATAACAAACATAAAAAGATTTATATTGGTTTTAGATTGTGAATATGATACAAGTAATACAAAGATTATCTATCATAAATGTATTATGGCCAAATTTATTATTATATAAATAAGAGTGATAAGCTTATATGTACTACTACTCATGTGTATTGATAAATCGGTTTAGTACTATAATTTTTTGAACAATTTATATATATTTTTGTTATTTTTAAAGTGTCAACTTCCTTTGATATCATTATCATCATAAGTATCAGACAATAGACGTTTACTGTTGGACATAAGCCTCTCCCAAAAATCACCACATCGATCGGTTCTGCGCTGCCCGCATCTAGCGGCATCTCGCGACATGCCGAGCACTAAGAGCCGTCGTTTGTAGGGGTTGATATGGGGGATTTGGGCCATTTCCCACCTCGCTGGCCTAATCCGGGTTGGTGGGAGCCAGAGCCTCGTTTGTTTGTTAGCAGGGTGCACCACGAGCAGGTGACGTTGGCTTGAGTCCTGTGAGTTCTTGTGCGAGATCCCTTACATCCCCTGTTCTTTTGATAGTTAGCCATGTTTTTTTTTGATTAACGTGGGGGAAACGCCTGCGCTTACCCGTCCTCGCGGGGGCAGGGACAGGTAATGTCAGACTTGTACCGACTAAAACCCCCATGATGTTCAAACTCGTCGCCTGATGGTGGGGTTACGGGAACACTCTCGCATCATACGCGACTTTGCGGGCGCAAGTCGCTTGCGCAGCCCCTTCTCGGGAGGGAGGGGGGTTGAAAACTCCGTTTCCACTTCCGTGGGGGCACGCCGGAACATGCAGTGCGCCTCTTCCTCCTCGGTCTCCTGCAGTCGCGCGGGGAACGGATTCCACCGATCCCGTCGCCCAGAGGCCATGGGAGCCAAGAGAGAAAACTCCCGGCTCCCTGCGGCGGAACCGATGTTCGGTCTGCCGCCACCCGTTAAACGGCCGCGGAGGATAGGGAGTACGACGCGTCGTTATATCGACACTCCTCTTCCCCTGCAGCCGTATGATCGGTGCGATACCGGTTAGTCGCAGAGGGTACTCCCTTCGCGACTTCACCTAGGCTGCAAGGGGCAGTGTGAAACCGCCCTTCCACCCTTCGGCCGCTCCGGTGAGCTCTAATAATTCAATCGGTGCTCTAACCTGGAGCGGCCGCCTCGAACTGGCCCTTCGCTGCGGGCCGGCCGAGTGGGTTTCTCTTTGCTTCACCGTGGGCGACCACGCTACGATACTGACCCCTCCGCCACGACAAGGCGGGAACGTTAAGGCAACCTGCTCTAGCTTTACCGTAGCTCTATAAAGCGATCAGGTGCTCTTTTTAAACCACTGACATAAGTTCTTTTTGCCAGAATATTATTTTTCATCCCAACACTTCGTTTCCCTTGAATCTTACCATTCTATTTTATTCATTTTACTTAATTTTCTTTGTTCTATAGGAAAATAATTATTAAAATCAATATATCTGTTATGATATGACATCATGATGACGGACGTCCACTATTGGACATGGGTGTCACATTATATCACATACGTTTCTATAATATTATTTATGTATGTATTGAAATTAAAAATGACCTTAATCAACGTTTTAAGTGTTTCTCGATAGTAAAGCACAGGTTTTTAATTGAAAAACGTTTTCGACAGGGGAATGATGTCGGTGATATTTATACCTAGAATATTTATTGAAAGGTGGTGGGGAAAATGTTCTGCAATATTGCGTTTATGTAAACGACAGGGTTCTGGATATATATTGGTCAATATACGAGTTTTCGCACGAGCTATGCCCCTCCACAAATTATTAACACTATATTGCCGCGCCGTACGCCTTGTGAATAAATCACCAGTTTTGTACAGTATTTCCGTTATATATATATATATATATATATAACGGAATATATATATATTTAATTTACACTTTTCTCGTATGTCTAAACCAGTATCTGTTATTCTTTTATAAATTTTCTGAATAATGACATAAACAAGTTTTTGTCTCCTTGAACATTGTAGGTTCTGCATTACATCTGTCTTTTCTTGTATAAAGTAAACATTTTGCTGCAAAATTGTAAAGAAATTTCTTATAGAGATAGGGATATTTCTAAGAAAAAATCATTAAATACACTATTGACTGATATGAACATTTATAACAACTTTTTGTATAATCATTGTTTGTCTAGTTGAATATTAAGGCGTATCATATCAGACAGCGAGCGAGGGTAGGCCTGTGCCCCAACAATAGGGACGTAAACATGCTGTTGACAAAAAAAAAATATTACACAGTCTGTGTTAGAGTCTATTAATAGTAACGTTGAAGTTATATGTATGAATGATTGTTATTTATTTTACCACTTTATACATTCAAATATAGCAAAGAAAAACAATGATGACACTTGAAATGGAATAGTATAGGGGAGCTTAACTTACATTGTGTTTTTTACCCACTAATCTTGTTGGGAGGACAGTTGAATGGACAGTCACAAGTACGATAGATAACCACACATCATTTTAAAAACTACATATAAAAACTAAGTAAATATCTAAATTAAAAACTTTAATTAATTAATAAATTAAGACGATCGATACGGATATAGTGTTTGGTGACAGTTCTGTGCCAATAACTACAATAGATGTAAGGTGAATATACTCGCGATTGAACTGAAACATGTATGTTTATGTATGTTAAACCGTAGTCTACTTTCAGTTTATGTTCAGCATTGTAAACCTTACTTGATTTTACAAACTTATCCTTTTTTCTATTCCAGAGCCAATAACATAGGCGAGGCTACAGTTGATTACAACCAAAAGATGTTTTATCTCTGTATATCTATCGCACTGTAATAATATCACGTCAAAAAACTTATCTAGAAATTATTTTAATATACATTTAGATTTTAAAGTGTTATAAGTATAACATAATATCATATGGACACTAAGAAAACAAAACATACCCAATTTCCAAGCGCAAACGATAGTAGCAAGTGTTTAGTTCGTGAACATTGCGAGATTTTCATTATCCTAAATTGTTATACGTAGGAGGTATTATGAATAAAACAGTCGTTTATACTCAGCCTCTATTCTATTTTGAAAGTGAAATTCGAGGTAATTCCGAAACAAAACGGGACTCGGGGACCTTTCACCTTTTCAGTGCGCGTTATATACATATGTAGCGGGAGAACTTGTTTAGAAGTCAATTGTAGTCTGACGGATTGTGGATGCTTTAAAAAAAAAAACTTAAGTAACTGTATTAGAATCAGCAATAATTTTATTTATGGTCATCGGAGACACGCTCTTAATATATATGATGAATAATCGTTGCTCACAACTTCCGTTTAGGAATATAAGATTCAAAATTCGTATAGGGATTTTAATAGGTTTTTTGGGACGAAGCGTTGAAACTAAGGAAATGTTTAGTTGATGATAACTGATATACCTCCACATAACCTGACTGCTAGGTAGGGTGATATACATAGCAACGGGTGTGCTCATCGCTTTGAGACATAAGTCTCATTACCCCCAGTAATTCTTCTGACTACAACACCCTAGAAAACGGATCACAGTAACGTTAGCATACTACAATTTATAGCAGAAATAAGAGCTGTCGTAGCACATATTTAGACAATCTCCAGCAACAATTGTCATAATTTTTTATTAGTTCCAGTCCATCATTACTAACCTTTAAAGAATATTTAAGTTTGAAGAGAAACGGAGATAGATTTATAAGAACCTTGCGATACTTTTAAGGTAAATAATACGCGATGAAATTTGAAAACGAATCGTGCGATAGATCGATGAAGCGGCAAATTGTCTGATTTCATCTGAAGGTTTTATTCGATTGCCATGTTTCCTCGGCGTGTCAAACGATATTTGTCAATTCTATATCACTATTGGTGTCACGAAAATTTAAGTAAAATTGGTTATGTTCCTTTATATTCTATATAGCGGTATATCCAAACAGATGCGACTGAGGGCCTTTATGAAAAGAGCATACCTTGTCTTTTAAGGCCTGTAACGCAATTTCGACGTTTCAGGTATTACGGCTGTCTATGGTCGGCAATTATCAGTATCCATAACGTGAACTGTTCGTTCGTTTGCCAACTTTCACATAAAAAAAAATTATATAATTGATTATTTTTATATAAAAGTTCGCTCAGAATGTATTCCTTGTAACACTAACTTCGTCAGTGAAGTCTTGTGAAAATAGGTCCAACCGTTTCGTAAATTATTAGAGAAAGCGAAAAGTTTCTCAATAATATTTTTTTATATACTTGTACATATGTTAATAAACAATTCAATGAAATATTATATTAGTGTATACACTACATTCAAACACCAACGGCAAGTCTTTTTTATAACGATATACCATTTTACTTTGGATACACCGAAGACCTTTATATTCGCCATTTACGTGAAGCAGAGCTTATCTAAGTTATATTACTAGTCTGAGACTACAGGTCAGTTTTACAATATACCCAAGTAATTATTAATGAATAAAAAGTGAATATTTGCATTCTGCGGCTTGCTCAGGGTACACTTAATTTTTTTTTAGTCTTATTTTAATTTGACTCGGGCCGGATTTCATTGCCCTCGGTGACAACGTTATTTGAGATTCATTTGAAGCGACGTTTCGAGGCCTTGCCTTAATTTACGGCGGCTTCATTGAAAAATTCATTTCAGCGATTCAATTTTCTGATAATTTCTTTCAACTTTAGTACCGTTTTGTAATGTGACATGACTACGTGATGACCATGCTCATATTACACACTTATTGGTAATTCTTCATCGAATGTTTTGAATTTTAATGGTATATAGATTAATGTGAAGGATATTAGCATTTAATCTTTTATATAATCAGAATAGATACTATTTTGTGTACATTAGAAGTGATCTAAGCGCAACAGTGGATGCCTATCGTTTGAAATAATGATATTGATCGAAATATTAAAAAGATAACTTTAGAAATATAAGTTTATTTGCAAAAAAAATGTATAAACAACTTTTCTATTCTTAGTAAAGTCTTAACTAAAAAAAGTCTTATTATAGACCTATAAAATATTTAGTGCTAGACAACCAACGTTTAGATTTTACTATTTAAAGCAAAATTTACCTTATTGTATTCTCTATCCTTTGATATATAATAAATTCTTCTCTATGCCCAATAAATGTACTTGCACAAACAGCGATATTGGTATTATAATAAATCATAATGTTGTATTTTTAGAAAGCTTGGCTTACAGTTGCTTTCTGGAATTACATTCGTGACGATGTGAAGCATTCAGCTGCTTGTCCCATCTCTTTTGACTCCAAAAGACGAGTGGTCGGAATGAGGCTAGAGGATGTAGGGAGCCTCTTGTTACATTTACACGGTTACTTCCGAGTGCAAGTGTGGCGTTGTTTTCCTATTTTTAAATTTTCCACTAGATTGAGAAGTGTTTCACTCTGTATCTCTTTCGTATAATTAAATCGGGTTTTACTTTTCTGTCTGTTTTATATGAATGAATTTATGTATCGCCTTTTCCGAAATTTGATTAACTTTGCTTAACTACAACATAAACATTTTGTTAAGTAGATTTCAAGGATATTAAAAGATATTATGGAATCTTTTGTGTTATTCGAAGAAACCACGATATTAGCGAGACGTTCACCTGATGGTATGTAATTTAAGCGGATAAAAACTAATTAGGATGATATACACAACACTATATTGTGCGTGTTATCTTTAAGACAAGATGTTATATCTCGCTACCCCAGAAATATATCTAGCTATAACGCCATTTTAAACCGGAACAAAGCAATCTTTGCACACTACTGTTTGACGGTAGAAATAAGCATTTTGGTGGTACCCACTGAGACGATCTCCCGCAACGGAGTCCTACCATCGGTAACAGTGACATTCTTACGATATTACTATAGGTACTAAAACTTTCGTTTCCGGCTGTATTTTCAGCATAGTTTATAAACATACCCTGTGGAACTATTAATCTTCAATATTTTCTACCAATCCATTGTTTTTATCAATAATTTCACATTTTTAGCAGTGATATTAAGAGTTCGCTCAGAAAAAAAATCTCCACTCAAATGTACGACTGACGGAACATAAAAATGCTATTATGACGACAAAACGATAATGCGGGGGTGCCGTTAGATGAGGGGGTTTTAATCAAAAACAATTATGTCTACGTGATTTAACTCGGGGTCTACATGTTGTACGGCTAACGGTTAGTTATTGTTCAAGAGTAAAGTGAATTACAGTGCTGGATAAACACCGGATCTATAAACTGGTGTTAGATTAAATCTAAGCGCTTCTGCACATTCTTGAGATACTATGAAATGTTTTTCAAATGCGTAAGTAGTGAATTAGATGGTGCTGTATCTATAAACCAAAGGTAAAAAAAGCATTGATCGTCCGATGAATACAGACGAGCATAAATTCCGGCAACTATGTTATAAAGATAAAATGAATGTCAAAATGCTTTAAAGTAAGTGTTGTTAACACTTGTTAAGACTCGAATAAAAATGAGGCGTGAAAGCGTAAAAGTCAAAACTTGATGCGAGTCTTTTGCCTTTTGCCCTCTTTTGTTGTTCTATTCTTTACGCATCAACTTTTTTACCGTACCTTCTCTTGATTAAATATGTAAGTTGTCTTATGTGAATTATTCGCATAGAAACACTTTCATTTCACATAACAAATCAACAAAAAAAAATCAAATATCTCTTATCAAACATTTGAAATGTTTATACGATTGGAATATATTATTATTAGATCTAGAATATTCAGTAGGAGCACACTTCGCCAAGTGTGTAAAAGGTCCCGCACAACAACTCGCGGGACCCAAGCTAACCTAACCTGCTCGTGTCCCTGTTAATCAACAAACGAGGCTTTGGCTCACACCAAGTCACATTGGGCAAGCCTGGTGGAAAATGTCTCAATGCCCCAAATGAACTCACCAATGACAGCCCCTGTAATGTCGCGGGAAGTCGCTGGATACAGGCAGGGCTAGACCGATCGATGTTGAGATCTTTGGAGCAGGCCTATATCGGTCGATGATGATGATATAGCTTCTCAATTTTCAATGTTGTGACATGTTATGTTAAAGTCAAGGAGATTAAAAATCTTAGTTACTTATAGGTTTTTGTATCGGTGGAAAGTAACGAATATAAAATCAATAAAAAAATTATTCATATTTAAGATTACCATTTTTGTAATACTATTATTTGGCTAATTATAAAATATGTTATTAATAGAAAAAGATCTATCAGAATCAGACCATTGTAAAAATATCGCGTAGTCATTAAAAATATAGGGGACAATGGGCCAAAGAGTAATATCTTCTTGTTTGAATAAACATTTCTCTATAGTTTCATAATACCTAATGGAAACCATCTGAATAAAGAAATCATTAGGTAATATTTTAAGTATAAACGAACTGATCTCTTATTGCTTCCACTACTGAGTTTCAAAACCTTCTCTCATAATGAGAGTCCAAGCGCTATATCAACCACACTGACCAAGTGTGAGTTGGTGAATGTTACATGACCTCGAAAGTTATTAGTCCATCGGTTTTCCCCTTTTTTTATACAATTACGCGACGTGACGAGCGGGGCGATTACCTGATCGTGAGTGATACGCCCGCCCATAACAACGTGGTGCCAGTGAAGATGTTATGTACTGCACCACATTACGCTCATGATATGAGACATAAGATATTAAGTATCGTTACCCCAGTAATTACACTAGCTACAACGCCCTTCCAACCGGCATATAGTAATGTTTGCACACTACCGTTTGGCGGTAGAAATGCGCTTTGGGGTGGTACCCACCTAGACGGTGTCTATCAACAGAGGCCTACCACCAGTTTAAATAATTAATTTTCACCGGAAGTTCAAAATCAGTGGGGATTGAACCATCTTTTCGAAACCTATATACAATATCACAAACTTAGCTATTACTACTATCACATTAGATAACTTAGTTATGAGCGTTTGTTAAAAATAAATATGGTCGCGGCAAATGTAAGTTTATGAAGTAACGGTGAGAAAACGTGAGGTGAAGTTAAAACGTAAATAATTCAGTGAACATTAAAGTAATATCCGGCCGTTACCCTGAATGAGCACTTTACTTTCATTGTACAGAACGTTGGCTCAAATAAATGTGTCTCGCATACGTTTGCCCTTACAGCTTTAATAATACCCAAAGAAGCTGAAAACACGAAGTGTTTTAACGTTAAAAGTGAAATCTTCTCATTATCACTTTAATTGCTGTTCTTTGTTAAAGTACCTACACATTGCACTGTAGAAAAATGTGAAGCTTTTTAAAGTATGATTTCACATTCAACTGCTGCAGCTTATCGTACGAGGAAAGATTCAAGATAAACGGATTGTGGACTGAAGAAGAACATCTCGGATAAACGATATATACCAATGGTTTTTAAAAAGGGCACCCATTCGTCTTTCAAAGCATTAGTAATGACAATTTAGATTGCCTTGATGGTCGTCGACCTTCGAAAGAAGATGGCTTTAAGATGAAAATATGTCTATTCAACGGCCTCTGTAGTATTTTTCAAATTTGATGGTAGAGTTTTTTTTGGAATCCGCTTTTTTAATTACAACCACGAACTTGAAATTGTAAATCAGCAGGTATAACAAACAGCATTGATTTGTTTCTGCTGTCAACATCCAAGACTTAGAGAATTTAGAATAATTTTTGAGCCTGTTGGTCATTTATCAATATGTCAAATCAAGGTCTAGTATTAGTCTTTTTGATCTTCCTGAAAACTTCGAAATTTAGAGTCATAAGGGTAGGAATAGTCAATATTGATTTCGCACCTTTCAATAATTTCTGTTCAAACTTCGTGACCTTTTTCAGTTTGTATCGTCGGTTTAACTTTTCGTGAAAAATTGGTAATGTCAAGAGCATCCATTGTCTTCATTCCGGTGTATCTTTTGTCATTTTCAACATAGTAGGATACTATTCATCTGGAAAGAAGACAATAGAGGGCACACTGCCGATTCCCAGGCCCACGGCGTTTATTTCGGCAGGTATATTATTTGGGAATTTTGATTCACTAATAGAGGTTTGCTGGAGCAATGGGAAACCGGTGTCTTCCTTGATAATTTAATTTGTGATTCAGTACCTCTGCAATTTCCTAACTCAAGTGGATGGAATCCCTCGGTTGGTAACAATCTACTTTAGACTGATTCGTTTAATTAACCACGGCACGGCGTGCTTTTGTCCCTTAATTGAATTATTTTGCTCCTCGGTTTCGAATATCTTGAAGTATTTGTCATTTATAAGTGCTAAGATTTTGAATGAATATTTTATACGACCAATTCAAACAACACTTTTAAATAAACGGAAATATGTGACAGCGCTCTCATTATCTTCCCAAACTGACACAATTGAATGTATTTCATTTATAATCATTATGGGCTCGTATTAATTCAACTATTTATCATAGATTTGCTTGATATCTTCATTCACCATATAGAGATGGTAATCTTCCGCTTTTCTCCATTACAAAGTAATCTTCAATAAATTGAATATACAACTTAGCAAGGTAATCTGTTTGATAGTGCATTTTAAAAAAGTTTTAGACTTGGTATATTGTGGTTGTTTAGATATGCAAAAAGAAGGAACCATATATCAATTATTTATTAAAAAAAAAAAACGCTATGCATAGAAAATTCATGTGTAACTTTATGGATATAAATGAAGCGAACGTGGCGGGGTTGTGCGAAATAGGGAGCCCTAACAGCGCCGTACCTTCCACCTACTGCGTGCGACGGGGGTAAATTTATTTCTACGTATAATCATTTCTTTTTCATAAAATACGTTGAAACGTTCAGCCGGCAGCTAGTAATACTCTCGTCCCTATTTCAATATGATTTTAGGATGTTTACACCTAGTTATACCGACGGCCTATTATAAAAAAAATATGAGCATATTGTGGATGGATGAATCCGCACACTAAAACACAGTGATTTCTTCGGTTTTCTGGTAATATAAGTTAAAGGGTAATTTTAATAGTAACATTGCTTCTCAAACTGGAATATTGCAAAGTTCTCACAGTACTGCTCCGTGGCAGAGGTGTGCTAACGTAGTATTTTGTTAGATGGTCTTCGGTGAAACAAACCTACTCAAATTGCATTTTGTTTATTAGGTAGATACAAGGTGAAAGGTAATAGGTGTAAAAGATCTGGAGGGGCTAAAGTATAGCTCTTATCCTATCTATCTAGGTATGTATGGAATACCCCATACAAAAACAATGGATCTGGAGTTACTAAATTTTTAAATATTTTTCAAAAAATTTCCTATTTTCTAGGGAAGAATTCGATCATTTTATTTCTTACTTATTTCTACACAAATTTTAATGTAATAATTATTGTTTTATTAAATTAGTTTAATAAATATCACTTAAAGGCTAAAACTTTTAAATTAGCTTCTTTGAAAGTCGTGACAGTCAAAAATAAGGCGTCATACTAACGTATTTATGCAATTTTAAAATAAAATTTCATTTATAAAAAATACGTATAAAGCACATAAATAAGTACCTGACTTCAATACCTATCCGACAAGGTATAAGAAAGTACATACTTTCTAAAAAGAAAAAAAAAACACTTGTAATAAAACTAAGTACCATGAAATATCAAACTGTAGAGACATAACAGTATACCCTGCGCCGGCCCTTAGATTAACCCTTTTGCTTTAGTTGTAACACGTGCGAGCTTGTTGTTGTCGTTTCAGATATTGAGTTCAGAGTAAAACATGTGCAATGTCATTTATATGTAATGAGTCAGTACGACAGTTAACATTTGACTACTTACGTAGGCGGACGTACATTATCGTTGTTTTCCTAATTCTGAACAGTTTTCCTTTTCCATACCAAATAAATTTAATTTCAATGGCGGATTACGGTGATGAAGAATACGCTGACATTTTCTATTGTTACGGACTTAGTGATGGAAATTCTTTATAAGCACGAACAGAATATCAGCTACGTTTTCTAAATCGTCACCTACCAAGTCATAGAGTCTTTGCTACAGCGTATCAACGCGGCAGGGAAACTGGCAGCGTTCAACAGAGGCGACATGACGTAGATAGACCACGCATCTACGATACTGAAGAGGAAGAAGGAATCATAGACGATTTTGTTATAGACCCGACTAGGGTCCACCAGGGTTGTGGCAAAATTGCTGGGTTTAACACAATGAAAAGTGTGGTTTACTGCGCATACGGCGAGGTTCTACCCCTACCATTATACACCGGCCCAGGCCTGGTGGGAGGAGACCTTGGAAAGAGATTAGACTTCTGCCGTTTTATACTGCATGCAGACTTAAAAAATAATAATTTTCTCACCAATATATTGGGGACTGAAGAATCGAAGTTTGACAAAGACGGCATAACAAATTTTTATAGTAGTCATTATTGGGCTCTGCGAGGTGAAAATCCCCACGTGATTAAAGATGGAGCTTATCAGCGAAGATTCTCCGTAAACGTATGGATGGGCATAATTCATACTTACTTGATAGGCCCAGTCTTCTCGCCCAACCCAACTTGCAGGATATACCATTGGAAACCAGAAGAGAAATGGTGTTCCAGCATGACGGTTGTCCCGCCCATTTACGTCTCGGCGTAAGACAGTGGATAGACATTAATCTCCTCAGCGATGGATTGGCTGAGGCGGACCAACCCCGTGACCCGCATGGTGTCCTGATTTAACGCCTTGCGATTATTACTTATTGTACTAAGTAAAATAACAAACAATAACAACACCAAGTAACTCGTTAGAAGATTTAAAGTCACGCATCGTCGTCGCTGCTGACAAAATAAGAGAACAGCTCACAGGGCGCATTACTCGATCTTCGCGTCAGATTCTTGTATCAGGAACCGCGGCCGTCAGTTTGAGCAAAATTTTAAATAATGGTTACTTTAAACTTTTACTCTGAACTCAATATTTAAAACAACAATAACCTCCTCGCACGTGTTTTTTTTCTTTTTTTTCATCCTTCTGCGTGTTGTGGGTCAGGGCCTTTTATTTACATTTCACTTAACGTTCTAGTTTATCTTATCTCTATACATTTTGTATTCTACATACACTACTTTCATTCTCTCTTATCTATCTTACCCTACTTATCTGCCATACTTCTATTCTTTTTCATACTACATTCCATTTCCTTCTTCCATACCTCCCGCAAATGAAGACCGTCGCCTCGTCATATCCTGAAACAATCATCCCTTTAGCATAATTTTTTTCTTCTTCTCCTTCTTTTTATTTACTTTATTTATTACAATTTGGTTCTTTGGTCTGTAGCTTGTATATTTATATACTTATTTATATTTATTTATCCCTACTTTCATTTTTGATTTCTATTTATTGTGTCCTCTATTACTTTTTTACAATAATTTAAAAATATCTGGCGACTTTCATGTTCACTCATCAAGGAGGCAATAGCTTCCTTGGTGAGCTGTCTCCTCAGCTCCAACTTCCAATCCCTTTCTCTGCCACTCGTATAAGGGACAGGAAGTTACTCTCGCACTGTGTTACAACAAAAACAAAAAGGATCAACATAAGGACCGGCGCGGCGTCTACTTTTATGAGTCTACACTTTGGTATTTTCTGGTAGTTGGTTTTATTACAAGTGGTTTTTTTTCTAAATTTTAGAAACTTTATGTACTTTCTTATACCTTGTCGGATAGGTATTGAAGTCAGGAACCTATTTATGTGTCTTATACGATTTTTTTTATAAATAAATAATATTTTGAGGTTAAATAATAATGTAAGTATAACGCCTTATTTTTTACTGTCACGACTTTCAAATAACCTAATTTAGAAGTTTTATCCTTTAAGTGATGATTATTAATTTAATTTAATAAAACAATCTTTAAACAATAATTATTACATTTAAATTTGTGTAGAAATAAGTAAGAAATAAAATCATCAGATTTTTTCCTAGAAAATCGGAAAGTTTTTGAAAAATATTTCAAAAATTAATAACTCCAGAAGCATTGTTTTTGTATGGTGTATTCCATACATAGATAGATAGGATACGAGCTATACTTTAGCACCTCCAGATCTTTTACACCTATTAACATTCACACTGTATAGTGTAGCTATATGTAATAATGATAATAAGCTTAAGTTAAGGGTGCGACGCTTATATTGTTATTTAATTAAGCAACAAGACGAGCGGGATGTTCATGATATATGCGCCTGCTGATAATAATGTGGCGCTCTTTAGGATGATATACACTACTCCACATTGCGCTTGTAGCGTGAAACATAAGATGTTGGATCACGTTACCCCAGTAATAACACTAGCTACAGCACCCTTCAAACCGGAACACAGTAATGTTTGCACATTACTTATAATCGCCGAAATACTTTTGTGGTTGCTTAAATGGTTTAGCGATCATCTTAGTTCCAGTCCATACTACCCTGATGTGAATTACCTACCTTTTACCAAATAGTGGATATTTGTAGCGGAATCTGTCTAAAATTATAAAGACGTTTCTGATGCTTTGCACGAATTGCTAGCCGAAGGTAGCGACGATTGTCTATATGAAACGTATTATGCGTCAGTGTTTGATATCAGTTTCCGATCGGCCGGCCATTGTTGGTCCGCCATCCCGTGACTCATCGCTACATTCTGTGATCAATATTGCAATACCAGGTAAACCCGTGAAATAGTACTTTAGTTAAAAAAAGCTCAGGTGAATACTACGTCAGCCGGACATAAGCCTCCCCCAAGGATCGCCATGTTTGAACGGTTTCATATAGAGGGATTTAAGCCAATTCCCACCACGCTGGCCCAATGCGGGTTGGTGGGAGCCAGAGCTTCGTTTGTTGATTAGTAGGATGCACCACGAGCAGGAGAGGTTGACTTGGGTCTCGTGAGTTGTTGTGCGGAGGGACCTCTTACCCCTAGTTTAAGATACAAGCCTTAATTACAATGCATGTCTTAACGTTAAATGTGCGAATACTTATTCAGATTATTATTGCTTTAATTCTGACTTTTTTCAAGAAAAGGCTTTTTGTATGACATTATATAACTTATTTTTTGTAAGTAAATCACGATCTAAACCTCTATTGTAAATTAGACGTTAATATGTATATAATATTTATTATGCCAGAGGTTTTAACTGGTGTGAGTAAATTGGGCGATATTTCTTTGCGAATGTTCGACGTAGCGGCGCTCGTTGCCCGTACTAACGGCATTTATTTTTCTACGCTCCCCCATTACCCCCCTTCACCATATTGAATGTGATGTTTTTCTACTGACGATGTTTATATAAGACTTTGAAAGTTAAAATAAATATATATATATATATTTAAATGCATAGAGTAATCTAATTAACCGTTGAACTAGTGGAGATTCAATGGAATTAGCGCGAACGAATCTCTTGGTTTCATAAATTTTATAAAGTCTAAAAACGTGTCGATGAGACCTACGTTGCCTCTTTTTTGATTTACAGTGGGCAACTTGACCTTAATTGCACATGGTGTTTAATGACAATGAGGTCATCAATAGTGAAGTCCAGAATACTCTCTCATAAGTTCCCAATCGGCAACAGATTTACAATATGAGTGAGAGTGGATAGCTTCCCTGGTTCAAAAAAGCTTCCTAATAGCAACCAAACTTTTCTTACGAAACGACGTGGTGAGGAAGACGTTCACCCAATGGTATGAAACGCCTGGCCATAACAATGCGGTGCTAATTAGGATGATGTACACAGCACCAAAATATGCTCGTCGCCTTGATACATAAGCTAAGTGTCGTTCTTTTATTCATAGTTCCCTGTAATTCCACTAGCTATAGCTCCTTTCAAGCCAGAACACAGTCTCCGGCAACAGATACCTACTCACCAATAAACTCTACATGTTGATGGCCTGTTGCGCTGATGAGGCGATTTAAAACATTTTTTCCGAGTAGTGTTCTTACTTACATGAATATTTTATAAAAAGGCAAAGGCTTTCAAGTGGTATTAATATATTTACACTTATGTACAATATCAGATTGTCAGAGTCATGTATAATATGATCTTAGGCACTGTGCATCTTCATCAACGACGCAAACAGATAATCTATATGATTCTAAGTTGTGTATATATCCTTGACACGAAAATGGATGTTACGAGTGTAACGCGTGTGTTTACATCTCGGTTGACTTGCAGTCAACGGTGACTGAATGGTAAATGTTGGTCACCATTCGGCGACGTGACAGTATGTTTAGGAAATTATCATATGTGACCTTGATCTATATAAAATTCCTTTAAGCAAGTTGTGTAAGGCTGTGTAAGTCTTCAAAGTAAGACTTGAGGCTATGTTATAAAGGTGAGGCAAAACGTGAAGTATCTCCAAGATCCACTGTGCAGTACTTGACACACTGTTGAGGGCTATGGGACTTGCGTGATGAGGACTTGCATTGTGTTTATTATATAAACCCATCCTGTAATTTTTATGTTGTAACTCTTCTTAGAAGAAAATTTAACTTTAAAATTAACATTAAGTAATTTTTTTTTTCTATGGTACAAACGAATTGGGGCTCACACTTGGTTTCCAAATATACTTATTTCCATACCGAAACTAGTTCGTTAGGTACACTTTTATAAGTTAGTTTGTTGAAAAGATTTTTGTTTTAAGCAGCGCTAATGTGCCTCTTTCAGCCAACGACCTAATTATTCACATTCTTGCTCCGGCTTCCAAGCTTTTGCGCGAAGGATAAAAAAAAGTTCAGTAAATTGACCCATTAATTAAAGTCATTCGCGAAGCTTGCCGCTGTGTACTTTGCTCGAATTTTGGAATTTGGTGTATAATTAAAAGTTAAAATTTCAAAATGTTTTACTGACCTACCCACATAATTTTAAAGTGTAATTTTATTAAGCGGTATAGTAATTATAATGTTTGCTACATTATTATAGCACACATACATTTGTTAGTTATTACTACCACGGAGTATTGCAACTCCTTAACTTCTGAATATATGCATTACATACATTTCATAACACTTACCTCTACTATCTTCCAAATACATAGAGTATCCTTTTCCGGGCGCACAATAGTTAAGAGGGTAGAGTCGAGCGTAACTTCGTAATAAAATGAGACCTTTCCTTTATATTTCGTAGTTTTCTTTTCAGATTTTATGTAAAATTATAGATGTTATTATATTTTGTAACGTTTCTTTATCTACAATCAAATAAAATTCTCGAAGTCTTAAAGATGTAATTTACCTCATACTACAAATAAATACAGATCATGTATGGTTTGCTACATATATGAAAAAGATATTAAAAAATGAACTATATTATTTTCGGTTAAAGGACTAACTGGTTAACCACTCTAATATTTTGAATTTGTCACTGTATCTGCATTGTTGGTTTCACCAGTTCCAGGGCAGTTGGACAAGCCCCAAAATTTCTAAACAAGCGAAGGTGGTTGTAGAACAGGTCCTAGTCTCATTTAATAGATTGGCCATTGCAGTAGAAAATCAGATACGCAAATATTAAAATCTTTCACTGTATAGTCACACTCATAGTAGTAAAAATTTAATTTAATCTAAGGCCGTCGACTCTCGGGTCTTTGAGCCCAGTATCCCATAAGCAGTATCAGACGGTCAAACGACAGCGTTATACTAATATACATGGTAGTATACATGTACAATGCAAAGTACATACTATTACTCTGTACTTTGATAATTCAAAGTACAGAGTAATAGTATTGTACCAGTTATTAATATATAAGAGAAAAAAAATGTAGTTTTTATTCAACGAAGCAACGGGACGAGCGAAATCTTCGGCTGATGGTAAATAATACTTGCCCATAACAATGTGACGCTAGTTGAATGGTATACACAACACTATATTGTGCTCGTCGCCTTCAGACATAAGATGTTAAGTCTCGTTAATCAGTACCTTCAAACCAGCAAAGCGGTGGAAATAGGAGCTGCAGTGGTGTCTATCTAGACAGTCTGTGGCCAAAGAAATCCTACCACTAGTTAAATATAGAAAATTATGTGTGAGTTCGCTTTCCCATTCACGGTCTTATTGTGATTTAAAACTCATGTGAAAATTGAGGTCACGTGATAGGCCATTTTAGATATAAAAATTTCGTTTTCATATATATTTAATCTGCGGCGTAATTGTCTTTCCGGACGCTGATTGGTCAATGCTTCGACGCATGCGTCATAAGTAAATCGAGATATGTGCAGTAAAAGTTTTTTTTTTGCTTTTTATACGACTTGCGGATTTTAATAATTTTTTTATTGGTACGTGATACTTCTGGCCGTTAGCAACGACGAATAATGGAATGATATACATAAAGCCACATTGTGCTTGTCGCCGTGACACAAAAGATGTTAAATCTCGTTACCCGAGTAATTTCACGAGCAACAACGCTCTTCATATCGGAATATAGTAATGTTGGCCACGCAGTTTATCACCAGAAATGGAAACTGCACGTGGCACATATCTACACGGTCTCCAGCAACAGAGACCTGACGCATTGTTAGAAATTACTATAACTATATTATTATGTTTCAAGTTTGGTATTTTTTATGCCATTTAGTTGTTAAACAGACTTGAGGTCCGAATGAGCGGTAACCGTAGACTATAACCACCAGTAACATCAGAGGTATCACTGAGCGTCTTGCCGACCCTGTAGAAATGAACCTTCTCATTTTAGATTGTTTATGATACATCTACCATTTTCGCTTTTAAAACATGTTCACGATATATTACGCCGTATACATATATATTTCATCAACAACCCACACAAGACTAACCGCTAAAGTAGGATGAAATAATCGCCATGGTTCTCCTTGTTGAAGAAGGCCAGAGCCCTAATAGTATTTATCATACGTAAAGATATACATTATGTAGAAGACTGCGTTGAATATATTCATAGTTAGTGTTTTTAGTTTTTTTTATGGCTTACGTCACACCCCTCTTGATCTTTTGAGCCGCGGAGCTAGACAACGCACTGCTCCGCAAACAATAGACACGGCCGAGTCGAGCGCGTCCCATATTCCGAACCGTATTTCAATACAATTTCATGATTCATAAGTTTTTAAGGCCCCAGATTCATTTTTGTACACTCACGATTATTTTCATTTCTATGAACATACATATATAGTAATATCAGTGTTTACCCAATTATTTTATTACAACTTATTGCTACTGGATTGCCTTCATTGAATATAAATATCATGTGAAGTGTCTTCCGTCTGACAATAACGATGATACAGATAAAGTAGATATTTATTAGATTACAAGATAATAATACATTTCTTGATATTATTGGGTCTGCAATATGCATAATGCCTTTCATGGTTTTAGATGATGAAAATGGGATCTACTTCCCTTTTTAGCACAAGGTTTTCTTAAGCTCGATCCACCGTTCTCTATTCTTGTCAATGTTAATCGATATCAATGGTAACGATAATCATGTAAATTGTGGTCCTGAAGCTAATTGTCATACATAAAAACTAAATTCAGGATCAGAGTTCGGCTAGTTTCTTCTTCTTAGCGTTTGTCCCGTCTTATGACAGGGTCTGCTTTCTTATTTGTTTCACTCCATTTAGCTCTATTTGGAACATTGCTTTCCTTGAGATCGTAGCTCATCATATCCTTTCTCACTGCTCTCAGCCATCGCAACTTCGGTCTTCCCCTCCGCCGTTTGCCGAGTATGTTAAGGCTGTATTTTGTTGCTATTGTAAATTTAATTAAATTTTAATAACTTAAACGTTATGAGTGCACAGTTAAATAAAAACTCACAATTCATTCATGTTCCCAAGTTTTTTATAAACCTGACCGCTATCAGTGGACGACATTGATATAGGGCTAGCGAGACCGGCGGATTACTTATCTGCCGTACCCCATCACGGACGTCGGTAGTAAAATATATATTGCTAATAAATGTTTATTCAATAAACCGCAATCAATACATTGTTTAGAAAGGTAAACAATATAACAAAAAATGCAGCAGATTTAATTTACGACATATATGAAATTTACAACCTGAACTGAATTAGGTTTTTGAAATGAATAAAGTAAACATGGCTCTGCTTTAGTTACGGTTTACGGCCTCAGGTAGTATATCTGATAATACTGGCGATGGATCTCTGTTGCTGGAAACCGTTGCCCCTATTTTTGCTGTCAAACTGTTGTGTTCAAATTACCGTGGTCCAGTTTAAAGGGCGTTGTAACTATTAAAATTACTGGGGGTGTTAACATTTTATGTCTGAAGGTGACGGGGACAATATGGTGCTATATTGTTCTAACTTGGGCCACGTTATTATGTGCGCGCTTACCATTAATTGAAAGTAAAAAAAAAAACTATAGTTTTCTTTAACCTTAAGTTAATTTTTCAAAAGAGCTGTAACGAGTATCAAATGAGCTGGTTAAACGAATCCATCTATAAATCTGTTATATATTTCTTAATTAAAGAAGACTAAATTTGTGCTTGTCTCTATTTAAATACTTTATTATCTCTATGTTTCTTAATAGTATAGAATTTTTACTCATTCAATATTCTCTTCAACATAAGATTATTTTTTAATATCAGCAAAAAGTATGCTTAAGAAGTAGATTTTCGATATTATTTTTCCAGTTTACAGATGCATATGGATTTAAATCCGCAATTACCAAAGTTGCCCCGAGGGAATTGTAATTAAAATCTCATTCAGTACTCTTTTCTCTCCACAGCTCTTCATTCAGTGTGCGGTCTGAAAGATACTCTACGTATATCGCTATTTTTCCAACCGCATTCACCCTTCCGAGAGTTTCTAATAAAGCCATGTCTTGCATCGAATTACAGTCTAGGGTGATGTACTGAAGTGAATTTTTCACTGAGCTCCGCCTCTTTTACTTTACTCTCTAGTAATTGCATACAATTTTTTTTAAATCTTTGTTTTTAAAGAAATGCAAAAGAATCTTCTAAAAATTTGCTTATCGTCAAAAATTTTTTGTTATCAGTTATTGTTATTAGGATATTAATAATCAAAGAATATTAATTCTGTTAATAATTACTAATACTCAGTATGTTACATTAGTTTACAATACAGTTAAAAGTTTAAATTTTCACTGGTGCATAAGTATAAAATGATAAATGCATATTCTTGACAAGATTTTTCATCGCTTCAGGCTAGGTAGCGTTTCAGTGTGTAATTAAGTTATCTTTATTACTTTATCCCTAATGGGGGTGTAAGGGTTCCCGCATAACAATCTCACAGGATCCAAGGCAACATCACCTGCTCGTGGTGCATTCTGCTAATTAACAAACAAGACTTTGGCTCTTACCAACCCGCATTCCTCCCGATGTGGGGCCGCGCAAGCGACCAGCGTCGGCAGGGTCGCGGTTGACTGCGCACCCGCGTTCCCGTATCCCTGCCATCATGGCGATGAGGCGGAACATCGTGGGGGTTTTAGTCGGTGCAAATCCGACATAACCTGTCCTCGCCCCCGCGAGGACGGGTATGCGTAGGCATTTCCCCTACGTAAAACAAAAAAAAAACAAACCCGCATTGGGCCAGTGAGGTGGGAAATGGTCCAAATCCTCATATAAATCCCTACCCGATCGAGGTGGTAATCGTCGGGGGAGGCCTATGTCCAGCCGTGGACGTCTATCGGCTGATGATAAATTATTTCATAAATTTTTTTTTTGGACGAAGCGATGAGACGAGCAAGACCTTCACATGATGATAAGTAACACACTTGCTCATAACAATTTCTCGCTAGTTAGGAGGATAAACACTGCACCACATCCTGCTCGTCGCTTTGAGACATAAGATGTTATTTCTCTTTATCATAGTAATTTCACTAGCTACAACTTCCTACAAACCGGAACAGAGTATACTGTTTGGCGGTAAAAATAGGCGTTGTGGTAGTACCTACTTAAACGTTCTCCGGTAACAGAGATCTACCACCACCTCCTTAAAAAATTTGGACAGATAGCGGCCCTTTTGTATTGAATGAATCAACATGATACATATTAAAGTTTTTACATCAACACATGATCCTCAGACGCTTTGTCTTAAATATCCTATGCATGAGGTTTTTGTATGAAAACCTTTATATATTTTTGCTCAAGTTGTTCACTTGAATTCGCAGTTTCCTATTTCCATTATTAATGTGTTTTCGGTCGCAGCTGAGCACCGATATGCACCAGTATGCTCCGGTACATGCAGAAAGTGCTCCGATTCAGGAGACTGAAAATTTGTGGACATTTTTGTAGCATAGCAATTTCACTGGTAGAATTCACAAAGGTTATTTTTTTTTTATTCGACGAAGCGACAAAACGAACGCGACGCTCACTTTGACGGTATGGGAACGCCTGTACGTAACAACATGGCGCTAGTTAGGATGTTATACACCACATTGTTCTCGTTGCTTCGGGATATAGGAATTTAGATTTCGGTTTTTTTTTATTTTACGTAGCGACGAGGTGAGCGAGACGTTCACCTGATGGTAAGTGCCCATAACAATGTGGCGCTAGTTAATATGTTGCACACACATTGTGCTTATCGTCTTGAGACAAGACGTTAAGTCTCGTTATCCCAGTAATTCCACTAGTTACAGCGCCCGTCATACCGGAATACAGTAATGTTTGCACAATAATGTTTGGCGGCAGAAATAGGCGCTGCGGTGGTACTTACCTAGACGGTCTCCGGCGATAGAGATATACCACCAGTAAGGAGACCTACCACCAGTGATTATTGCCCCAGTAATACAAAATTTCGAAACAGTTTTATAATTAAGTCTCTGTTGCCGAAGATCGTGTGAGTAGATACCACCGCAGCGCCTAATTCTAACGCCAAATAGTAATGTGCAGACATTACTATGTTCCGGTATGAAAAGGGCTGTAGCAAATGAAATTACTGGGGTTACGAGACTTAAGATCAGCGACGAGCGCAATGTGGTGCACTTCATATAATCCTAATTAGCGCCACATTGCTATTGACAAGCGTAGCACAAAATATCCGGTGAACGTCTTGCTTGTCTCATCGTTTAGTCGTATAAAAAAAACTTCATTCCCTACAACACCCTTGAAACCGGAACTCAATAATGTTTAGGCACTACTGTTTCTGGGCAAAAATGGAGCTGCGTTATTACCTACCCAGATGGTTGACGAACAAAAGCTTTATTTGTACAAGTTTTTGTTTGCTACATATTTTTGGTCGTTGTGTCTTCTATTGAAAATATTAATATTTAATTATAATATAAAATAGTCGTTAACTTTCATCATCGTCATCATCATCAGTCGATAGAAGTGTCCTGCTGGATATAAGCCTCTCCCAAACATCCCCATATCGATCGGACCTATGCTGTCGTTTGTAAGGGTTTAAATGGGAATATTCGGGCCATTTCCCATTATGCTAGCCCAATATGAATTGGTGGGATCCAGTGCCTCGTTTGTTGATTAGCAGGAGGATGCACCATGAGCACGTGAGATTGGCTTGGGTCTCGTGAGTTGTGCCAGACCCCTTACATCCTGTTAACTTTAATGAAATTACAATACAAAATATTTTATTTAATGATTTTCTAGTGTTTAATATAAACGTTGTTATTTATATATGCTAAAAAAGGTTATTTGAGTAACAACCGTTTTTTTTCATTATATATATACGGTAGTTCCACATTTTATTAAAGATAAATGTAGACTCTTCTGGTGTTTTTTTTACTTATTTTTTTTTATTTAATAAAACGCTTGAATGGAGAACAGTGGTAAAAGACCTCATCCATTTTTCCGCAAACAATAGTATGCGGGTCGAGTGGATGCGAAGTCTGAGGGACGTTGGCATATTTGTTTCAGTTTTTATGCATCGTTGTCTAATCTTTCAATAGTATATACTAAATTGATAAAAAATAATAATAATACTTCTCTTTCTATTTTATCGTTAGATATTTCATTTCTGCATTGACTCTATAGTCCATAAACTATTCATACTGTTCCACTAATTTTCACGACGTTGATTTATCTTTACTAACCATTTGATTGTGTCCATGGGGCAGGGGTCCATCAGCTTGCTTGTGATATGGCTCTCTTATTCGATCCTGGGCCACAATTCGCTTCGTTAGTTGTTACCATCCCCTGCTAACATGCCGTATGACCAGTAGAACAACGTTGCTGAATCCCGGCGGTCAACATATAAAAAGCATAGTTTTCTATGTGAGCATGTTTCTCCATCCATGGCTTTATGGTTACTTAATATTACGTGAAATTAAGTCAAATATCAGCCCTGTCCATAAAAAACATAACTATTACCTGAGTCCTGAATACCGTAGATGTAGACGGATGAAAGATCCTTAGATACATACATGTAGAGTACACATAGGTGGACGTGATAAAAATTTGGAGGACTTAAATGCGTTTCTGAATATATTTTTCATTTAACATAGCGAAAAGATGACCAGATCCTCGACCAGTGGTCGATGAAGACATTCCCCTGGTGATATATAAGTTCACATAATCTGCAATTACTCCAGTAATTTCACTAGCTACAAGGCCTTTCAAACCGAAATATAATAACGTTTGCACGGTACTGTTTGGTAGCAGAAATAGGATTTGCTGTGGTACCTAAATCGACGGTCTCTGACAACAGAGACCTACCACCAGTAAAATGCTACATAGGATATTTACTCAGCCACATAGAGTCACCTCCAAACAGGAATACAGTTACACACCACTGCTGTGCGGTAAGATTAAGCGTTGCAAAAATATCGAAAGGGATTCCTGCCATGATTTCTCTAGCCTATCTCAGAAAAAAAAACAATGAGCAAATTACTAGAATGTCAGATTTAATAATTGCCGCCATTAATCATCCTTGGCGGTATAATCTGTTTATTCAGATAGCTGCGCTAAGGCCTGCGTAATCCCCACACCGGCGCTGAGTCTTTTAATAATTTTCCGTCCGCGTTTATCTTTTTATAAATGGGACTTTAATATAATTTATTTTCCAATATTTTATAATGGAAATAATGGAGTTATATGAAAATATTTTTTTACACTACATATTAGTATCATGTTATGAAACTTATTACACTTACATTTTGTACAAAGTAATCCTCCCCTAATCTTTGTTCTGTTCTAAAAGGCGTTGTAGCCATTGAAATTGCTAGGGTAACGGGACTTTTTTTTATAATAATTCCCTCTGCGTGTGGTGGGTCTTTCTATACAAATTGCTTTACCACCAGTTTTTAATTTCTAGTTCACATTCTCTCTGCGTAACGGGACTTACCATCTCATATCTCAAGATGACGAGTACAATGTGGTGATGTGTATATCATCGTAGTAACGTCACATTGTTACAGACAGGAGTATTATTAGGTCCTTACATATGAAATTGGCGTTTTGTATGGGAGGAATATAAAGTCAACTTTTTTTTGTAAAATATATTTAATTAATCAAAATATGCACCGTTGTTATCTATGCACTTTTGCCATCTCATAGGTAGTTCATTGACACCTTTACTAAAAAAAACCATGGGGGCGAGAATCAATAAACTCTTTGAAGGCGGTTTGGATTGCCGCATCGGAGTTGAATTTTTTTCCTTGTAAGAAGTTGTCCAAATTCCGGAAAAAAATTTAATTTGTTGGGACAAGGTCTGGGGAGAACGGTGGATGTCGCAGACATCCCAAATGTAGCTCATCTAAGTTAGTGGTAGTTTGTTGTGCAGTGCGTGGTCTTGCGTTGTCGTTAAGCAGCAGTGGCCTAGGGCGATTGACCAATCTCGGTTGTTTAGCAGCTCGTTTTTCCTTAATGGTTTGCAGTTGCCGACAATAGATATTTGCCGTAATCGTTTGGCCAGATTTTAGAAAGCTGTAGAGAACGACACCGGAGCTAGTCCACCAAACACTCACAAGTAACTTTTTCTGAGTCAATTTTCGTTTAACGCAGGATTTGGCTGGGTCTCCAGGGTTGAGCCATTGCGACGAGCGGTCCCGATTGTCGTAGTGTCCACTTTTCATCACAAGTAATGATTCGATTTAAAATCCCTTCATTAAGTTCGATTCACTCAATTCGTGAGGTACCCATCGTTCAAGTTTTTTTTACCTTCCCGATTTGTTTCAAGTGAATTAATACAGTTTTGTCATTTACCCCGAAGCCTGCAGCTATCTCTGAAGTGCTTTGTGATGGATCTGCTTCCTCAATAGCCTTTAATTCTTGATTTTCCACTTTGGTCTCCGGCCGTCCACGGGTTTGGTTCTGAAGGTCGAAATTTTCAGAACGAAAACATTAAAACTAAAAATGTACTGTGCTTTCTTTTGCGACACCAGCGCCGTACACATTGATAATTCTTCGAACTGTTTCTGCAGCACTTGTGCCACGGTAGAACTCGAACTCCTAAATGTATCGATATTTCATATTTTCCATTGTGCGGGGTAATAAGCAATGCCAAAGAAAAGAAATAACGAGGAAAAAACAAATGAAAGACTGTTTTCAAAACTTAAATGTACCAGGTAAATGAATTTATAAATTTGAATTTCGAATTCTTAACCAAAGCGGAGATATTTCAGATCAAAGTGGTCAGTACGACAAAACGCTAATTTAATATGTAAGGACCTAATACTTACCAACAGGTGAACATTTCGGTCGTCTTGCTGTTTTGTAGATTAAATAAAGTGACGCTCGTATAACATGTTTCCCTTTTGTATAATACGGGGATTCCCCGCCTTATATAGAGGGCAGTTGCATATATTATCTATTGAAGTATATTAATTTTAATATTTTTAGTAATACCAATAACAAGATGCTGTTTATAAGATCCTCATTGTGCTTGATTTTTCAATGATTGAAACATCAGCATTGCATCTTCAGCGTAATAACAGATATATGATATCCACCAACCTGCAATGCTCCAACTTAGTGAATAACCTTCATTTCCTCTAGCTAGAGAAGACTTCCAGTCCCAATAATGGGAACATTAACAAAAGTTTATTTATTTATAAAAATAACATGTTAACATAATAACTGGATAATAACATTTGTCAAATGATCTGTTTGTACTTACCTGTCATCTTTCAGTAATAGAATTCACTTAGTTTTGATTAATGGCACCGTGAAGTGAAATGATTACACAAATATCGCGCTACGTCTATTTAACTCGTCGGAGTACTTTGTTAATATTTGATGTTAACAATTTCACGGGTTCAATTTATTCATGTATTTACAAGGGTCTAACTTGTCCGCCCACTGTATTAACTCTACCGTTTTTATATATACATAAAAGCATTTCCAAATTTGTTTCCCTATTTCTTAACTATTAACAATTTACTTTTGGCGGGTCTCTATTGCCAGGGGCCGTCTAGGTAGGTGTCAGTTTCATACTTGAAGTTTCTAACTAGTAAGAAAAGGTCTAAGGTAACCCCTGTCTATCGTACAAAGCGACTAAAAAGGTTCTCTTCACGTGCGTTGAGAGTGAGGGTTCTCGGAGCGTGATAAGCGAGCCTTGAGAGAATGGTAAATGCAAGGTGCACAGTGTGGATGACAGGGCTCTTTACCTTTCCCTGGGATGTTTTTAGCTAGAGTATATGAGGGCACCGATGCTTTCCGAAAGAGATATCGGACCTTTCCTCAACGCATTGAAGATGACCACCGAGGGAGTTTAATTGGATAGAAATCCCATTTAATCCTGACATTTTCCTGAACCTGGGTATATTCCTCCCTAAAACACAGGTCGTTTCGTCGAATAGAAAAGAGAAATAATTCTCTCTTTTTATACGAACATACGTCCCGGAAAATAGGCGTAAAAAGAGAATTCACTTCATCATCAGCCGATAGACGTCCACTGCTGGATATAGGCCACCCCGAAAGATTGTTTCCCACCACACTGAACTATGCGGATTGATGGGAGCCAGAGCCTTGTTTGTTGATTAGCAGGGTGCACCACGAGTGGGTGAGGTTGGTTCGGATCCCGCGGATTGTGGTTTGAGAACCTTTACAACCCCAAAAAGAGAATTAGGGTTGAGCAAAATCAATAAAAAAAATTTGGTTCGAGTTCACTTAAATTTTTTTCGTGTTTACACATTTTAATTCGTTAAATATTACGTTATAGTTAGCGATCACAAAAGTCAAGTTAAAACAAAAGGTTATATGGAAAAAATTAATTTCATTTTGACATGAGTTATATTGAATACAATCAAACCAACCCTATACTGAGCTTCGTTACCCCAGTAATTACACTAGCTACGACGCCCTTCAAACCACAACATATATACACACTACTGTTTGGTTGGGAAAAAGCGTGTAAAAAGAAAGGTGGTGCATATATGACCTTTACCATTAATTTAAAAACTTTTTGTTTTGTGAGAAACTTGTACAATGTGTGTCTTTTTAACAGAATACTTACAAAGGAGCCTTAAGCGCTTTGCGACTTTTACATTTTCAGCAAACAATAGATCAACGGGTCGGGTGAGTGTTCAGGCACTCGACAGGGCCGTTGCTCCATTTCTTTTTCCTCCTAAATCTATCATTATAACAAGAACTTTACAAAGAACTCAACAGATGGCGCCACCACAAATAATAGATCGCACTATCTTTTACCTCAACGCAAATGCATATAAAGTTCGCACATTTTTGTGTATATTGCTTTTGGTCAACAAGTCATTATCGAGTATACAGTTGTATCCAACAACTGGATCTCTCGGGATCTCCGTAATGCAATGACCTTGGGTGACTAAGTCATTACGAAGTATTATAATTGAAATGTGTAAAGGTATTATAATATCCATTGGGTTCGCTCTGGATCTTCGTAATATCGACACTAGACATGGGTTATAACAGGACAAACATAATATATAGTATTACTGTTACTGTTACACAATAATAACTGGTACCGATTTCTGTTATTATATAACAAGTGTTATTTTTTTATAATTTGTATTTTCCGAGTTATAATACTAGGTGCATCTCGTTTTAGCAACAGTGTATACAATGGGTGTGAGCGAGAAAATTAATCAACGAAATAACAGTTAACACGAAATTAATGAATAACATTTGGAGGATAATTATCTTGTAAGATTACAATTTCTATTTATCGGGTTATATAATACTAGGTGCTTCTCTTTTTAACAACAGTATATAAAATGGGTGTGAGCGAGATAGATTAATCAACCACGTAACAAATAAGACGATCTAATTAAGAATTCGCTTTTCAAAGAGGATTTATTGTTATGAAATAACTTGCTATAATTTTGGTTTATTTCAAATAAATACTAGATGTGTCTCGTTTTAGCCTATGATAATATTATACGAAAGACAAAGACATTAGTTTTATAATTTTTTCTTGGCTGTTCTGTTATTTCAAGGTATGTTAGTGACCGGCTGTTATCGAATGACTGAAACTGAAAATGTTGATTGTTGATATTGGTTGGACAATTTGAGTATGTTGTATTATAAGTGATAATTTTTAACAGATATAATGACATCGCAAGAACAACTGTTATCTGTTATCTTCGAAAACTTGTGATCTTTATATGTTATGATAAATACGCCTCACTGCTAATCATGACTCGAGACAGTAGCCTATCATGATCTCTCTCGATCTTTGTAATACTGTTGTACTTAGTAACTTGCTCGTTATCAAAATAGTACTGATATTGCTGCGTACGGTGTCATATACCAAAGACTTAGCACCTCACTTGACAAGTACAACATTTAACGAAACAAAAAGTCATAACTGGTACCAATTTGATATTTTTGAGAATGGTTATACTGGTTTTATTCCAGGGTCAAGTGTATAATAGAATTTGGATATCTTAAATTTCCAATTTTTTTTGTCACCGGTCGTAAATTTAAAGATGTTTCTGTTGTTTGAGACAACATTAATTTCCAGTAAATACTTTACCGCTCTATATATATTTTTTAAGTAATGTTGCACTTTATCATCATTAATATTTCATTTTTGAAGCAAAGCTTTTACGTTTTCGATGTGAAAGTTTGGAATCGGAAATTCATTGTGAAATTTTCCCGACTCCACTTTTTACCGTTCGTTGGCAATTTTCCATTTTCATCAAAAATATTATAGATCTCGTTAGTATAATTGTTAGTTACGCAACGTTAACTTAACACTCTAATTTTGTTATATAAATATATATTATAAAACTATATTAATAAAAATTGAGATCTTTTAAAATGAAAGATTTATTTTAAAACTTGAACTATATGAACCAATGAGAATTAGTAGATAAAGCATAGATACGATAGCTATGCGTTGTTGGTCCTTGTTGTAGCAGTTTATTACTACTGCCAAACAGTACAATAATTACTGTCTTCCAGTTGAGAGATCGCTATAGCTAGAGAAATTACTAGAACAAATTTAACATTTTCTTTCTCAAGGCGTTGATCATGCGTTGCAATAAATATAATACTGACTAGCATCAAATTGTTACGGGTAGGCGTATCACTCACCGTTAGGTGAAAGTCGCGCTGGTCTCGTTCGTAGTATTAAAAAAAATGTAACAAATACATATAGCAAAGATCATATAGTTGATAGAAGATATCTTAACTAGCATTTCATTAGCAGCATTTATTTACCATCGGGTTCCGCTTTGTGAAATAAAAAATAATATAGATGTTCTGCAAAGATACTTAATTGTTAATAATGGAATAAGCAGTTACTGTACTAACCCCTTTTGTGTCGGGGACGGGTGGGAGAAATCGAGAAGGTCGAAAATTCTATGCTTACGTGCTCGAGATCCACAGCATTTTTGTTCGAACCTTCAAAATAATATCTCATGGTGGACACCAATGTGAGTCACGCATATTAACGCCTCCGGCCAATCCTTTGTGTGCATGTGATTGGATTTACCCTAATGTGTTTTCAATCAATAAGCTTATCAGAAGGTACGCACTGACACCAGCTGTCAGCGGACGTTATCTAGCGGGACCATTAATTAACCCCCCATACCATACCCATAAAGGATACAGTTATACTGCAATGCTAATACCATATATTCACTATGCTTTTTAACAGTGTTTTCAAAAAAAAATACATAAATTGTTACAAATAACTGGTAAAGAAAGTAGTTAAAAATTAAAGATATTTAAAAAAAATTTTAAAGTTGTGCCAGAAGTAAAGGATTCAAATAATAGACACACCTTTGCTTAGGGTGTAAATAAGTACCTTTAACTAGTGGTAAGTCTGTTTTTATATTTTTTATAATTCCTCCTGCGTGTAGTAGATCTGGCCCTTAATTTACTCCTATTATGTTCTTTTTTTTCTGTCAAGCTCTGCTCATCTATCACACTTCATTTCTTCTATCATACTACATCCCATTTCCATCTTTCATACCTCTCGCAAGTGAAGACAGACCTTTTTCCTTCTGCATCCTGAAAGAGACTTGTAATTCATAAAAGCATCTTTTCTTCTGGTGTTTCCTAATTCTTCTTTTTTCACATTTTTCTATTTTCTATTTGTTTCTTAACTCTATTTAATATCTCTTTTATCCTCAACAATATACAAGTTTTCATTATTCACTATAGCTTAATCTTGTATCACAGTTTTTTTATTTTATTATGTTTATGTTTTATTCCTCTTTATTACATCAGCTTTAGTTTCTCTGCAGAATTTTACTAATATTTGACGACTTTCGTCTTCACTCATCAGAGAGGGGTGGTAAGTCTGTTACCGGACATCGTCTAAGTAGGTACGACCGCAGCGCCTATTTGTACTACCAAATATTAGTGCGCAAACATTACCGTCTCCCGGTTTGAAAGGCTCTGTAGCTAGTGAAATTACTGGGATAACGAGAACTAACAACCTACGTCTCAAGGCAATGAGCTCAATGTGGTGCAGTATTTACCATCCTTTTTTGTTTTTTTTTTTATTATTTCGGGGGGAAATCTTCAAAAGATACCCTGCTTCTGGGGGGAAGTCAGGGTTATGTGAGATTTTTACTCACTAAAACTCCCTCGGTGCTCCGCATCGGTGCATTCGGAAAGCCTCCGGGATTTCTTATAGACCGCACCGGTGCCTCTCTACACTTTCTTTGAACACGTCTCTGAGTAGGGGCTTAATCCTCATAGGTTGCCCCACACAGATTCGCTTTTTGAGCGATAAGTGCCCCTACTCTGAAGGCCTGCGGAACTCCCAGAGTCCTTTAGTTGCCTTCTACGACAGGCAGGGCTTACCTTAGTCTTATTTTTACTGGCCACAGACTACAGGGCGGAGTGTTTACCATCCTAACAAGCGCCTTGTTGTTAAGGACAGCCGTATCACTTATCAGGTGCACGTCTCGCTCCTCTCGTCAAACAATTTTATATCATTGTTATAATAACTTTTTATAATGTAAACATGTCAATTGTTCTGTTCAACTTGCGTTTGAAGCCAGATAGCAGTTGAATGGCAGCAAATTTATATTTGATATTATTAGATACGCCCACTCGTATGTTAATGCTTTTATCGTTTAAATAGTTTGCAGTGACGTCATTCGTGTTAAACTATACGAACCTATTTATTAATATGGACATCAGTGGAATTCTATTAAACCAATGAAGCCATGCTGCGGTCGAACATAGCATACGTATTAGTAGTCTATACATTTTGTTTATCCAGGTATATACTACGAGACGAGCGAGATGTTCCTCTGATAGTAAGCGATAATCCCGTCTGTATGTACGTAGCGCCAGTTAGAATACACTGCACTTCATTGCACTTGTCACCTTGAGACATAAGATCTAAAGTCTCGTTACACCAGTAATTTCAGTAACTACAGCTCTTCAAACGGCCACAAAGTAATGTTTTGCGCAATATTCTTTGGTGGCGGAAAGTAATGCTATGGTAGTATCTACCAAAACGCTCTCCAGCAACAGATACCTTTATTTTTATTTTATCGCGAGTAAATCTTTTTAAAAGATACCCTGTTTCGGAGGAAAGACAAGGTTATAAGTATCTTCTGCCCACTAAAACCTTCTCGGTGATCTTTCTCAGTGCATTAGGAGATGCTCTGGGATCTACTACGGAACGCAACGATGCACAAGATACCTAGCACCAATATATTTGTTTAATCTGCACTAAGTTAATAATTGACCTAAATTCCACGTGATATTCAGTGACATCTACGTAGTAGATGGAGAAGCGTGCTGAAAATTCTTTTTTATTTTTTTAATTTCATTCTCTTTCTCCTGTCATGAAAGCTCAGAAATGTCATCTAATATCATCTTGCTTCTACATACTACACTATATTACATTCTTTCACGTCAATAATTTTTCTTTATGTTACATTATCTTATTTATTGTATTTTAGTAACTCGCTGGCCTAATGGTTAGAGCGTGCGGCCATCATTCCGAAGATCGCGGGTTCGAATCTCGGCATGTGACAATGACCTATAATATTTAAGTCGTGAAGTTGTGAACCTTAGTTACATACATATATACATATATAACACGCCCCGTTCCCAGAGGGGTAGGCAGAGACCACCACTCTCCACTTGCTACGATCCTGGCATACCGCTCACGCTTCCTCCACTTTCATGAGCGTCTTCATGCTTGCTCGCTGGTTGCGAGTACTCTTGAGTCGGCCTCTTCGATTTGATCGAAATATGTCCGCCTAGGTCGACCTGCAGCGATATTTCCAATCATTCTTACCTTGTTTACCTCTTTCGTTAATATTCTTTCATGAATTATTTTAACATGGTCGAACCATCTAAGCATTCCTTTATCTTTGTTATTACATCTTGAACCACGCCGCACCGCTCTATTATCACACTGTTCCTCACTTTGTCCATCAGCTACACTTCAGTTATACTTCTCAGGCTTCTCATCTCCACAGCATTAATCCTACTTTCATGTTTCTTCTGCCATACCCAACATTCACTATCATACATCAACGAAGGGATCAACACGCATCTATGCACAGCCAGTCGTGCTCTTTGTGATACCTTCCGTCTATTCACAAAGTTATGAAGTGCCCCATTCACTTGATTCCCTTTCAAAACTTTTCTTTCAATATAATCATCACAATTGTCATCTTTACTAAACTGTGAACCCAGATATACAATTTTTTTCACTTGTTCCACTTTTTGTCTCTCAATCATAATGTCACAGTCTGTCATATACTCTTCTCTTTCAAAAATCATTACTTTCGTCTTGCTTATATTGACTTACATTCCTTTGCTTATTAAAGTACCATGCATCATGTCTACCATCGCTTGCAACTCCCTCTCCGTTGATGATAATAAAACTTGATCATCGTCGTATAGGAGGCATTTGACGATCAACTCATTCATTCTTAGTCCAGACTCACTATCTTTCAAACAATTATCTATAAATAGGTTAAGCAGCCACGGCGAAGGCACACATCCCTTTCTAACATCCTTCTGGATGCTGAACCAGTCTGAGTAAGCCCCGATTATCCTGACACAAGCACTGGAACCCTCATAAAGTGATTTCAGTGCTCGTATCGGTGTGCTGTTTACCCCATAAACAGACAATATGGACTACAATTCATTCTTCACCACTCTGTCATAGGCCTTTTCCAAATCTACGAAAACGTAATAGACCTTTTGGCTATGTGCCAAACATTTTTCGGTTATGCTACGTAATGAAAAGACCTGGTCCATGCATCCCATTCCGCTCCTAAATCCTGCTTGTACATCCCAAATCTTCTCTGCAGTTTTCATTCATCACTCTTTTAATCAATATCTTTGCATACAGTTTGCCGACGACACTCAGTAAGCTAATGCCACCATAGTTTTTACAGTCTTGCTGTGACCCTTTTCCTTTATATAACGGAACGATTACGGCTTTGCGCCAGTCATCTGGCACTCTGCCGTTCTTCCAACAAAGGTTGAAAAGGCAGTACCGCTGACTAGCTACCACGCCCTGACCAGCTCTCAGCATTATTTCCGCTGTAATATCATACACTGCAGCCTTCCCCAACTTCATACTATTCATTACATCTAAAATCTCTTCAGTTACAACAGCGAAATACAAACGGTGAAGGAAAACATGGTGAGGAAACCTGCACAGGAATTAGAATTTATACTGAGGTGTGTGTGAAGTCGACAATCCGCATTGGGCTTAAGTGGCGACTCCAGAGTCAATATGAGGGCGATGAGGCCATCCTCATTGCCCTCATATTGAGGCTACCCTCAATATCAGGCTTACGCATGTGCCCCAACAGTGCAGACGTAAATTGGCTGTTATGGATCTTGTTTATTTAATATGTTTACTATATATCTATATACAAGTTTACTCAACCTATTGTATAATATATTTCGTTATAAAGCTTTCAGTTTTTTTTTTGTAATATTTTAATAAAATTTTCATATTGGAACCTTACATGTAGTTTAAATGTGGCACAACGACGACGGCAAAATGCCAAATATCCGTTTCGCTAGGCTCTCTCAACCTTCTTGTTTACCTTTTAGGCTGTAGATTAATTATTCACTTTTTCAGCAATCTGCATCAGGTACTTAACTTAACATACTTTTCATTTTATTTCAGTTTTTTAAACAAGCTAAGCGGTTCTTATATGAATAAAACCTGTATTAAAATTAATAGTTTCTGTGTCAATGTAGATTTACTAATTCACTTTAAACAATTACTTGATACAGTATAGCGACGAATATAATAATATTAAGCACAATTATTAGCTTGATGCAGAAACAGGCGGAGGAACGGTACCAGGTGCTCCGGTAAAAGAGGTAGACCTGCAGTTGTTTTGTTGAAGGATTAGATACTTGTGGAAATTTAACTAATATTATAATATAATATTAACTTAAAGATCTCCTTCGTTTATCTTGGTTATTAATAAAAAAAATACTCTGGCGCAGCGACCCAAAACGAGTCTTGGGGTTCGACACTAAAGAACACCAGCGTTATCTGTCTCGCACTGCCTCTTACCAGTCCACTGCTTGGAGCCCGCATAGGTCTTGCTCTACGGGATCCTTCCAGCGCTATCTGGGCCGGCCGAGAGGTCGGCGGCCAATCAGAAAATGATTTTTTTTTTCAGTTTGTTTTAGCTTAAAAAAACAATTTAATAACAAAATATTTCCAAGCAATGAGCACAAGCGACGGTGTTTTTCATGTTGGCGCATTATTTTCATATATAAATCCAGGCTGGATGTTTCCATTTGCAAAGATCCTTTGACGGGCATCGCGCTTTGATCACTTGTTTATAACGTGGGCTTTCATTTTAATTGGTTACGTACATCGATACGTTTTGCTTCCCGTTTTCATTCAATCCGGGCTGTACTTTCTACATGGTATGATTGTTAAATGGCGGAATCCATATGTGATCAGCAAAAGCGATAAAGTCCCGACAGTTATTAAAAACGGACTCTATCGTAATAGAGGAAACGGGATTTCTGAAGTGGAGAATACTTTGATCTAGAGTTTAATAACGGGAGTTATGGTATTGTGTGTACCAAAGTCTAGTGCAGCACGAGACATTTTTGATATGTTATATTTTGTGTTAAACGTTGTTTTATTTTTGAGCCAATGGGGATGACATATCCCTAAGGAATAAAAATTAAAGAAAAAATATCAACAAATTACTATAGTTATAGTACTGATTGTTTTCTTGAATGACACGAATAATTAATGTATAATAACAATAAAAAAACGGGTATTTAAAACTCTTTACATATCTATAGCAACGCGATATTATTTTATATATCCGTAGCTTAGGTATACAAATACTAGTAAAAGTCCGGAAGTCTACAGAATTGACAGCTGTTCTAGTTATTTTAAAATGTTTTAATATTTTTTTTTCTCTTCCCCATTTGTATCTCGCCGTTGTTACTAAAATTCACAAATGTACATAACTTAAATATTAAAGTCATTGGTACATGCCGAGATTCGAACCCGCGACCTTCGGATTGAAGGCCGCACGCTCTAACCATTAGGCCAGCGAGCTACTATATATTGCTATAATTATTATCAATTGAAATTTTTATGGAAATCGAGTTTAAGAATAATTGTATACATGGGTATCAGTGTATATGGACTATTTGAATCACCTACCAACTTCACTCCATTGGCGGCACTGTTACGCAACAAACCAATAAGCTATCGGCGCCAAACTGACACACACTTAAGCTGCATATGAATAAGTTGCATTTTAATACATAAATCACTATAAACACTGTTATTTTATTTACTGAATTAACTGTATACCGCCTGTTTTGCTGGCCATTATATAGAATTAGACTTAAAATATGTCAGAAATATTCCCGTTCGGCAGCAACGCGTACATCCCCTGGCGTCTTACCGATAATAACACCCCCGTAACTGCTTTTGGGGGAAACTGACTTACACTCGGCAAAAGGAATATACCTAATAAATTTGGAGTTTTTAAGCCTTATGGTTACAGAGATATCGTGATCAGTCTCCACATAGGCGGAAATCTTTCTTTTCTACTTGGTTGTTTTTCTTTTAACAAATAATAAACCTTGTATATAAATAACTCTCACAGTTTTTTTCTCGATTTCAGGTACAGATAGTTTGCTGTAAAAATGTGTACAAGGGTACACGTGATATGGTAATTATACATGTTCAAAATAACTACTTTATTTTATTATCTAAAATACACATAGCTATTTTTCTCATGAAAACTCAATCTATATGTTTTACTACGAAATATAAATGAACATATTTTGGTATGAAACCATATATATCATTATCGCAAATAGTCGAAAGTGCCGCTATAAGAGCATTCCTGGTTTCAATTTGTCAACGTAAGATATCCAAAGTGTCATCGCTGAGGAATATTACTAACCTCGGCCTCATTGTCACTTAACATCATGATAAATTGAGGTCAAGTGTTACTCCATTGTTGGCAAAAAAATCGTTATATCTGTAGTAAAGATTAGGCTTCTATAACAGGAAGCGGCATGATTCTGTATTATAAATTTTACTGTAGGTAATCATTTGTTTGTGTTATCTGGCGGGAAACGGACAAATAAGAAAATTATGGGCGAAAGACATACCAAAAAAAAGCACAGTGATTATAGTTATCATCGTTATTAGGTGCCTTCTAAGAACTCTCCTTTGGCGGTCTAATTGAGTGAACTATTTTGGTCTTTTAATCTTTTTTACTGATGGCAACTGACCCTGTCTGCTCTATTATATTGTCAGACCATTATTGTCATTGTGTACCAGAAGTACGATTTCTGGAAATTTTACTCTCCAGAGCCCATTTGGGCACTCCTATAGGCAGAAGTGTAAGGGATTCCGCTCAAAAATTCACGGGACCCAAGCCAGCCATACCTGCTTTCTGGCTCCCATTATCCCGCATTGGGTGAGCGTGGTGCGAAATAGCCCAAATCCCTTCATATGAACTGCTGCAAGCGACGGCGTTATCGGAGGCCATGCTGACTGTGACGGGCGCGAGCAAGGCGGCCGGAACCAGGGCAACGTAGAATTGATCGTTGTGGAAATCTTTGGGGGAGGCCTATGTCCAGGAGTGGACGGCTGATGACGACGATAGGCAGGTGTGCATATATACTTTGGGTGAGGGATCCTTCTACTCGTCTCCGTGTGACCATGAACGTGTAGAGTATGCATGCATACCGCATAAGAAATCTCTGTGCTTAGCTATACTTAATAATAAACTTACTAATTACAATTAAGCATAGTTGCGTAGATTCGAGATTTAGGAAGTTTAGGACGTGTAGTGCTCTTTTGCCTGTATGGAGCGCAAGCCACTGCTTAAACAGATCCTCATTTGCAGATGTCCAAAAAATTCGATCTCTTTTTTGTACGACGGTTGTTAATTCCTTTAGCGATGCAGTCTTCCGGTAGAAATTAATGTCTAAATTATTAAATGTAAAAATATTTTAATGGACAAACTGTAATTTCCATTTATCATAATATACGGAATTATTATTTACAACTATACTGCATAATGTGAACCCGTTATTTGTACAGAGCGCAATGTTTAATCACAAGGGAACAGTCGGTTGATACGTCAAAGGATTTCAGGAGTCGAGCGACGGTGTCGAAGTTTTGTTTACAGCAAACAGCTGTAACGTTGTTTGCGGAGGTCGAGAACTGGTCTGATAGCACGCTTAATATAATGAACTGAAACCAGCATCTCTAATAGTGCCATCGTATGTAGAATTTCGTAATGTTCTGAAATTTTCGTCAACTTTAACATGTATCAATTGCTGGCAGAAATTAGAAGTGTTTAAAAGATCGGGCTAAGTAACGTTTTTTAGGAGAGGCATGTATCCAGCAATGGAGAGGGTTAATGATGATAGAGTATATAATAATAAATATTTTGCTGTATAAACTACAAAGAGTAGCGACGTGCACAATGTAGTGCAATGTAAACCATCCTAAATATTGTTATGGCAAGACGTGTCATTTACCTTCACGTGAACGCCTTGCGCATCTCCTCGCTTATCCAATAGATTTTTTTTACCTTATATACTCATGGTAGGATCAGGTTTCCGCAGCGTTTTAGGCACTTGTCTGTTAGTCCGCTAACAAAACTATGGTCAGTTTGATGAATGCTATACCTAGTAAATATACTGAGACAGGGTATTCGTACACCATTGGTAAAGCATATATATATACTAACGGCCGATGGAGCAATAAGGTCGTCAAGTAGTAACGAAATGGACCGACGGTCTGTTGAAGGATGTGGGAAGCTGCTCGTTGCGCCCAGCGCAGACTGTTCGGCGTGGAGATGTTTGGGTGAAACTTATGTCCAACTGTATACGTCTATTATTTATAATGATGATATCGAAACCTATGAGGTGTACGAGGCGAGGTCAAAAAGTTCGCGGACTGGAGGGGTTGGTGGAGGTTGGATTACTCGTTCAGGTAGTCACTTGTTAAACACCTCATTAGGAGTATATATACCAAGTTTCAACCAAATCAGGTCATTAACTTTTGAGTTAGCGACCTGCAAACAAATGAATCGGGAAGAATACCCGGCTGAAGAAGAAGCAGCTTGCAGCAATGGTTAAAGTTTCCGAAAGAAGTATTTTAAATATTCTACATCATCATCTTGGCATGACTAAGGTCAGTGCGAAATGGGTTCCTAGAGTGCTTACGCCACTTTAAAAAAGTGAGCGTGTCGAGTGTTCTCGCCAGTTTTTGGAGGTCTGTGGAGAGAGTAGAAACCTAGGTTCACCACTATGAACCTGAGTCGAAGCAAGAGTCGATGCAGTGGCATAATAAAGGCACAACACCTCCTCCAAAGAAGTTTAAAGTGTCACAATCGACCAGAAAGATCACGATGACTATCTTTTGGGATACATAAGGTATTTTGCTGATTGATTATAAAGATCATGGCGTCACTATAACGGGACATTACTATGCTTCTTTACTGAACAGATTGAAAGAAGCTATCAAGGAAAAAAGAAGAGGAAACCTGTGAAATATGTGACTTTTGCACGACATCGCTCCCGTCCACACGTGCCATGTTGCGAGGACTGCCATCCACCGATGCGGGTTTGAAAAACTAGACCACCCACCTTACAGTCCAGATTTGATTCCCAGCGTGTGGGAAAAAATTTGGCGACGATGAAGAAGTCAAGTCTGCAATTTCGGCCTATTTTGACAGCAAAGATAAACCTGTTTTTTTTGAAGGTATAAACAAATTATCTGAGAGATCCGAAAAATGTATTAAGGTTAAGGGAGAATATACTGAAAAGGAAAAATGGTTTTATTTTTAATTTCAACCCCTTTCCCCCTCTTTCCGCGAACTTATTGACCTCCACTCGTATGTATTTTAAATTTTTTTTTTTTATTATTGCATAATAATAAAGCTGTTTAGTTAGATAACGTAGCCCTAACATATTTCAACGACAAAGATGAATTTTATGAAACGTGGTAAGGGAATAAATAGATATTAACGTATTTGAACCTATGTTACTATTGTTCTATAGTTTGCGGCTTTTGCATACATGTATGATATTAAAACATAATACCATGCTCCTAATTCCGCGAACGGCGATATTAAACAGAGATTAATTAAACTAGGATTATGTGGCATATACGATGCATATTAGACAGGGGCTGTTTCGTATGTCGCTATAATATTAAATCTGTGTACATAAATATATCTAAATATGCTTTGGAGAGATTATTCCATATATTAAAAATAATTTACAGTAATCTTGCTAATTGTAGTGACTGTTTTTTAACCGTTTCACCATCAAAAGTTTCGTTTCGCACTGGAGATAGATGCTAATCTCTAGTAATCGCAAACTAGTGTTTCCTGCTTTCAACTATACTTCGATAAATTCATGTATTATTTAAAAATATAAGCTTTATAGTAAATAACCAGTGCGTCCTCCCCACCTACGGCGCAGAATCATGGCACCTGACCATCGGGCTGATCCACCGATTCAAAATAGCACAGCGAGCGAGAGAATTTAGATTTCTCTAAGGGATAAAATCCGGAATGAGGAAATTTGACGGAGAACTAAAGTTGTCGACGTAGGTCTCAAAATCTACAAGCTGAAGTGGCAGTGGGCCGGCCATGTCGTGTCAGTGATGGCTGATGGGGAGAGAAAAGTCTTGGAGTGGAGGCCGCGTACAGTACAGGTTGCAGAAGTATAGCACGCCGTCCCTCCAGATGGACCGATGACATAATCAGGGCGGTCCGGAAGTGGATGGATGCGCGAAGCTGAGAATCGCATTTGGTGGAAGACATTGGGGAAGGCCTATATCCAGCAGTGGAAAAACAAAGGTTCCGCTTTGCTGGCTGTAATATCCCTGCAACCCCTTTGGGGAAGGAATTTTGTAAAATCCATTCTGCTTACTTCTATAGCAAGTAGCAACCTTGAATAGCAATGTCTCAAATTGTGAATGTTTAGGTCTTATAATTTCGTATATCTCGTGAGGAGTCATTGACCCACTAGGTTCGTCCTGTATATACTGATAGATATAAAAATTACTTTTTTACCAACAAGGATGAGATATTTGATGTTAAGAGTAATTTTTTTTTCTAATGACCATGCATAATTATTTAGGCAGTAAGGTGATATTTTGGTAATTCTCGTTTTAAATCAAGTCCAAAAAATTTTAAAAATATTAACTGTATCAGTAAAAAAAAAATGCAAATATTTATTTTACAACTGTAAATTTCTGGTGAAAGTCAACTTTGCTTATAAATTTATGAAAAGTTTTTATTTAATTTCGAAACTTTACTATGGGTTTGTGCACTTGCTAGCTATTCAATGGTAATGTTTGTGATATCGTTTCCTAAAGTCTTGGGATTCTGGCGAGTTTCCAGTAGCATCCATTGTTTACATCCAAATGCAAGTACCGACTTCATCGTCTGCTTATGGAATTTGAATAAATGTTTTATGTATAGTATAACCGAATTACGGAACTCATTTTACTCATAGTACCTATTATACAAATATACTCTATATGTTTATACAGGTTTATCAGCACTGTCAAACCTATTTTTTAGTCAATTTAGCAATACTCAAAGTATAATTGTGTACCTTTTGAGTAACATGAGAGATTAATATTTAGATATTATCTCGTAGTGAGATAGGTTATTTTGTATATATGTATATACAAGGTGGCGCAAAAATAACCTACCGATGTTATTTGGCTGTAATTTAAAAAAAAAAATGAAAAACTTTGATTCTTCTTGTGGATTGTTTTTATTTAGTCTTTTAATTTTTTTACATCAAGGCAAAATTTATAGCATTTTCTGATAGGAGGATTACTTTTGCACCATCCTGTATAAATAAGTTTCGCGAACGTAGCCCAGCAAGAAGTGCCGTTAAAAACCCTAGCGCTATGTTTAACTTGAACTAATTTTTTTTAGCCGTCTAGGCAGATAATGCTGCAGCACAGAATTCCAACTAATTCGTAGTGTCATTACAGTGCGATTAAGTAGTAAAATTACACGACTAAGTTTACGCATCATTTTGAGTAAATGAAAAATATCTAATAGTATATTGTTTCTTCTATTCGACGGAGCGAGTGGATGAGCGACTAAATTTTCGTCGCATTGAAACAGTAGTTCTTTCGTTATCCCAGGAATTTGCTGAAGTAGATCTCCGTATAACTATTAGCAAGTAAATACTAAATGCGTCACACAGCGGCACAGCCTCTCACGCCGTCTGCGCTCCAGCTCCGATACCCACGGGCTGCCTTATCGATTTTCCTTTCCAGACTTTTCCGACTTTCATTTAAAGAACACCAATAATGTTGTACATTACAATAAAGAATATTTAGTATTTGTAGAAGGCCACAAGCACAATGTGGACCTGTGTATATGTATATATAATTGAAATATTTAACTATATAGCATCATTTTCTTTATTTTATTAATGAACGAACAGACGAAGGAGACGTTTATCTAATGGTAAGTGATACGTCTATTCATAACAATGTGCCGGTAGTTAGGATGGCATACAATGCACGGCATTGTACTGATCCCATTGGACATGAGATATTAAGTTTTATTACCTCATTAATTACAAAAGCTTCAATGCACTTCAAACCAGAACACGACAATATCTCCGCACTACTATTCAGTGGTAGAAATAAGAGCTTACTACCGCAGCTCTTATTTCCCTCGGGTTCTTCGAAGACGGGCTCTGGCGTCAGAGACTTTACCACCAACACATACTATTTCGTCTTAGCTTTACAGCTTTGTGTACAGCGTATCAAATCATCAACTAATATTTACTTTTAAGACCTAATATGTATTTTAGTAATTAAGTTTGCTTTAGAGAGGTGTTACTAAATGTTTAAAACAACGTACTTTCCTGATTGTCTGTATACCACTGCAGCTTAATAATCACACGATATCTCTTCGCAAAACAAAGATTTAAATGAATATAGGTGAAAAGGCTCTTTGTTTTACCCCCTCTACTGAAACTGAAGTGTAACTTGAATATTTGAATATACAATATGGAATTCTTAACGAATTTTCTGTATCGTTACATTCGCCATTTGCCTTGCAAATTTACACGTACAATGAACTCCGTGCACTTTGTTTTATTTTTCGGGCTTTTAAAATTGTAGTGTAAAAATTTGGTGATGTGTAAAGGATACTTTTATGAGTTTACAATATGGATAATGAAAAGAAAATAAAAAAAAAGGGTGTAAAGGGTCCCACACAATAACTCATGGGATTGAAGCTAACGTCATCTGCTTTTGGTACACTCTGCTAATCAACAAACAAGGCTTTGTCTCTCACTAACCCGCATTGGACCAGCGTGGTGGGAAATGGCCCAAATCCCACCACATGAACTCCTACAATCTCTCTCTACCATTCAGAGTTGAGCTATGAATGGGTTTTACAAAATTCCTTCCCCAAACGGCGTTACGGGGGTGTTACGGCTAAGGCTAAAGCGGGAGGAGAAAAACTAGAATATATAAGTATTTGAAGAAAGATTATGTAATAATTGTATTAGGTATATCTATTACATTATTTCGATATATAACAAATATATTTAGTTGTGTGTATTATTTTTACGCATTAGTGTGGGTACACATGCATGAGAATTCGTATGTTTAAAGTAAGTAATTTTTTTTCACGCGATATAAAAATAGATACTTTGAATTAAGTAAAATCTTTTCAAGAACATATTGCCAATAAGTAACTTATGGTCGAATTTTAACCGCTGCTTACTTTCATTTAACTACAACTAATAACATTCATTATACCATGTTGTAGTATAAAAACTTTACTCGAATTATCCTCATCTTGAAGCTCCTGTATGAAAGACGGTTCTCATCTTCCGCACTCATCCAAGCGATCCTGAAAATGTAAATTTTCATAGGTATCATAATAATGTCTACCCACTATAACTTTACCATCGTTTATAAAACAAACTAGATAAATGTTTGAGATGCTCTTTAATATAAACTAGCGAAGTAAAAAATTGCATTTACTGGTGGCTGGTTTTTATTGTAAGGAACCGTATATCGCGGATTTGCGAGCACAGTTTTCTGATGACAGTCATTCGGCAATGTTCTGGTAAGTACACGGAATTATTTCCTAGATAATCGCCTTTTGCCACATTTCGAGATAGAATAGAGGAAATTCTAACCAGTCTCCAACACTGGGTAATGATAATAGCCTTAGAAGACAATATATATTGTCCCATTAGATTTGATTATGCGAAGTTGAGACTATAAATTGGGTCCAATTTCGCTTAACTGCAAAGTTTAAACATTTGCGGTGCTTTTATAGAGTAGAACTCAATTGGAAGAGACCCCAATGAGCAACATTAGGTTCTACAACAACGGTACCCTTTTATGACGACATCTTGTTCGTGAAGAATATCTGCTTTAAGGATTTGATAATTGTACTATTAAATATTTAAACGTACAGTTAGTAGAGTGAGTAAAAATCTGATTGCCTTTACTTCCATGGGCTAGAAGAGAATGTTGACGTCGTCTACAAGTATTAGGATTTCGGGGACGCCGGTATCTGTAAGATCACGTGGAAACAATTTGTCTTAAATACTTTAGTTCTTGAGATAACTAATACTGCAAATGAACGCTGATGACAAAACAACGTAGATTGTATTATTTTCGGATTGCTACAAAGAGGAGTATCCCTCTATGAGTTTTTAAGTTGATACTGGAATGTAAAACGTGCTCCTGGTAGACAGCGGAAGAAATGGTTTGGAAGGTGTGGACTTGGATGAAATACCGACAGTTAAAGAATAGCTGAAAGTGGATAGGATTACTTAATTTTTACTCTACTAAGCTTCAATTGAAGAAGGCACTTTATGATGATGTTTGACATATAAATAAATTGAAAACATAACTACTTTGTTGATATTAGAAACTTAAATATTTTCCAACTTTACCTTAAAAAGTAAAACTGACTTACAGTTCAATGTAAGTAATCGGAGTTATTACTAGTAACAAAAAGTCATAGTTCAATCTGATAAATACACCTTTTCCGTGATGCTGTTTATTTTAAAATAGCTATGATTTTGTTTCTCTTACAGCAGAAGAGAAATCCTAAGTAAGGCAAAAATAACGGTACATAGTCATATTTATACAACCTGGAATCCTTATGATATATTTAAATGAATATCTTCTTTGAGTCCTTAACTTTACTGACTTATTAAGTTACACAGTAGAGTTAACATTACTTTTTTGCCTTACCGTAATCTTATTAGAGAGTAAGGTTACCTAAGCAGCTTATATAGATACTATTTATGTAAAATTCTATTATAAGTTTTAGTTTTCCCTTGTTCGTAATTCTGTCAGTTAAATTTTTCATCCGAGTGTATATTATTCTCATACTTGATAATTAACTTTTTTATTATTTAATCTCATTCAATTTAGCATGTAATGCCTTAATAAATATTGTCTGAAACGAACTCGTTCACATGAGGAGCCCGTTAATGAAATTTATCTAAGGAAAGCGCGCCGTTAACTTAACGTGAAACGAAGTTATGGCTGCTGTGTATATAACAAGATAAATTCAAGTGCCTTCTTTACCTTTGCTTAATTACACTGGATTCAATTATAAGGATTGTAAGTCTCAGAAGAACATTAGATAAAGTAAAAATTAAGTAGCTGTTTATGCAGCTTCCTGTCTAACTGGATATTAGTAAAATAAATCTGTCTTTTTGAATGGTAATCTGATCCAACAAAGATATCAGTTCTTGGACCAATTTGGATGACTATAGTATTTATTTTGACATAATTTTTTGTTCTAATCTTAGATAGTCATTTCTCTCCAATTATACTACTAACTGTTCATTCCTTTTTCCCATCCTACACTATATCATCTTTCTTCTCTCCTTTATTAGCAAAATTTCCAACATTGTATACAGTAATTATTTTTCCGTTTTCGTACGAGCTTAAAATACGTATTTACAGTAATTAACAAGTAGGTTTAAGTTATAAAAATAAATCGTTGTTTACATAAAAATTCCGGTTATAACGAGCTCGTTCACAACAACTTTCAAACTCCTCGACCAGGCGGAGTTCAAATTGAAAATTTTCATCGATACTTCGAAAGCATCTGTCGTAGTTTCGCGATGAGAAATTGTTGCGAGCGTGGCTCGGTCTACGTAGTATTTGCTTACTACAGTGAATATTTTCAGGTTGTAAATATCTACACATACATAATGGAGATCCCATGGCTAATTTCCAAAATATTGCATTTTGTTACGACGAAGCGACGAGACGGGTGAGATATTCCAACTGATGATAAGTATTACGCCTGTACATAGATACAGATACGTGGCGCTAGTTAGGATGATACAGCACTACATTATACTCGTCGTCTATACACATAAGATATTGTATCGTTAACCCAGTACACTAGTAAGAGAGCTCTCTTTAAACCGGAACCCGGCAATGCTTGGACACTATACACGGCAGGTATAGGAGCTGCGGTCCTATACCAGCCACCAAACCTACCTAGGCGGTATCCGTCAACAGGGATCTACCACCAATAAAAATTGCCCGTTGTTTCGCTTGAGTGGTAAACTATGTTTGGGATATTGTAATTTATTATTGACGAAGACGTAGCGATCTATTTATGTACATACATATATAGTATATAAGTAACCAATGTTCGACCGTACGTCCGGTAATGTCTCGCACACAACTTTGCCTGGCTCATAGCCAATGTGCCCTTAACGAGAAACTGATTACATCCACTCGGTTTTGGTATCTATAATTAATACATAGGGCGTGGTATTTTTTTAACGTGTATGTATTTACTAAGCTTTAAAACTGTTCAATTCAATTACCACAGTTTTAGCTTATCATTTTAGCAGCACCTCAGCTTAATATAAAATTACTTGAGATAAGGTCTTTGTTGTTGGAGACGGTATAGATAGGTAGCACAGCAGCTTCTACGTCTGCCATCAAACAATAGTGTGCAAATTTAAGTGTGTTCCTATTTTAAGGACGCTGGAGCTAGGGAAATTATTGGAGTAACCCAACTTAATATGTTATGTCTCAAAGCCACGTTGTTATGGGCAAACGTAACTCTTACCATCGTGTTACCATTTCGCTCATCTTACCTCATCATCGAATAAAATAATAAATTTTTACTGTATTAATAAACGGCATGAGAAAAACTGCCGCCTCTTTTCTTAAGTTTGTCCCCTATAGTATCCTTTTAGGATGTAGGATAAGTAAAGTACTGGTAGGAATATTTTGATCTCCTTTCTTTACAGTATATTATTTTAATCTAGAGTTTTCAAATCTCACAGTCGTCGTATGCTATGCTATCTCCTTACAAATCGTTGTAGTAGTACTGCATACAAAACACGGGCTTCTCATCCTTTTTTTTTTCATACAGTACATTTTAATAAAACCGTTCATTTAACAGTGCCCCACCTTTGACAGATGCTCCTAAGCATATGACGTATTTCCTTTAAGCTTTATATATTCTTCATTCTCAAATTTGAAATATACTATATATCTAATAAGTTATTATTTATAAGAGTCACTTTAAACTGCATATTGTAGATATAATTTATCATAATGTTGATATGAATTAACTGTTTTAACTTCGCAGTATTTCCGCCATTACCAATATAATTTTCACGTACCCTCAAAGGATATACTTACTGCAAGTTCAGAATCGCTGGTTTAAAATATTTAGTATATTACTATCAAATTCGTTTATTTCACAATCCGATGATACATATGGATATTTTTCGGTATACGTTAGAATAGACAAAATTTTATTTGAGCATCGTATCGGTGGGTATCTTAAAAAGCCCAGCAGCAGGTGATACGGACGTTTGCCTGGGGAAGGGGCCGGTGCGAGGAATACTGACAGGCAGTCGTCTGTTGAGAGTCGCGCGGTCACTAGATGCGTTTTCGGAGTTAACAGGAACGGGGTTGCTGCGGTAACCTAGCACACCGCGTTTCGCGATGGGATTGTGATCGCGACAGGAAGTGAGCTACACTGCACGTACGGGGTGCAGCTGGAACAGGACACCGCTCACGCGCCAAGTGTCTAACTTGACTTGACTGACTCGACCGAGACTTTGATTTGACAACAGAACACGAAGTTGTGACAGCGAGCAATAAGTACGCACACACGTAATCTAAGGTGAGCGCTGCGCCGCGGGCTCTCGACATGGTTGTACGGCAGAGATACTAAAGAAATGTTTTATTCGTAGTCTCGATTATAAGCTGCTACGACCGCAATTTATATGTTGTTATGTGATGATAAATTCGAAGATGGTGAATTATGCTCATCCAGAATACCCTGATACTCACTTTAATAGGCAGAACACAGCTATGTTATTACAGCATCATATTTGTAACGAAATAATAATCCCAGGCAAGCCGCTGTGCCAAAAATTGCTATGGAATCGAATCCAGTTCACATGTTACATGACATTTTATTACTAGTATATGTAATACTATAAATTATATGTTAGTTTGAAAATGTTGTGTGCATTTAAAAGGAATTTTAGAATTCATTTCGTGCGATTTATGAAAGTGCAGAATCGTGTTCTTGGAGGAAACGAGTACCACTTTGAGTTTCCACTCATACATCAAATGTCTATCGTAATATTTATAACTCCATTTATTCATACATTCAATAAAATCAAAAGATTAAAAAGGTCCTGATTAAATAAGTTACATATAATTAAAATTTCAAGAACTCTCTGAAACACACAGATCTGATAATTTTTCAAAGGGATAAATCAAATTTCTTGGATTTTATTTAACAACAGTCTCTTTATCAAGTGTTTAACTAGATAAAGAGTTGTATTAGATACCACACTTTTTCATACGAAAAAAAATTAACCCGGAACTGGTACATTTGCATTTGACTGATGGTAGGGCTTTATTGTCGGAGACTGTCTAGGTACGGTAGGTGATATTGCCATTATCATGAAAATTTCAGCGTATCGCTATATACTGTCTGATCATTAGTGGTATGGTATGGTATATGGTATTTACTGGTAGTAGGTATCTGTTGCCGTAGACCGTCTAGATAGATACTACCGCAACGCCTATTTCTACTACTAAACAATAATGTGCAAAAATTACTGTGTCCTGGATTCGATGAGGGTTGTAGCTAGTAAATTTCTGGGGTAACGAGACCTAACATCTTGTCTCAATGCGACGAACGTAATGTGGTGCAGTGTATACCATTCTAATTAGCGCCTGAGATAAAGGTCCCACTCGTCTCGTCGCTTCGTTGAACCATAACAGCCAATTTACGTCCTCACTGTTGGGGCACAGGCCTACCCTCAATACGAGGGTGATGGGGCCATAGTCACCACGCGTGTTCAATGCGAATTGGTGACTTCACCCACACCTCAGAATAAATTCTAATTCATATGCAGGTTTCCTCACGATGTTTTCCTTTATCGTTTGCATTTCGCTGTTGTTCCTAAAGTTCATAAATGTACATAACTTAAATATTAAAGTCATTGGTACATGCCGAGATTAGAACCCACGACCTTCGGAAAGAAGGCCGCACGCTCTAACCATTAGGACAGCGAGCGACAAGTACAAGTCGCTTCGTTGAATAAATAAAAATCAAAGGACAGGTGTAACATTTTCTAGTTTATTCTTGATCTTATATTGTATCCATTAATTAGTGGAACATTTAAATATATTTTTTGTTGAAAGACTCCTAGTAGTCCTCTTGACATATGTACACGTCAGTTGCCTAATTGCATTGTACGCCTCATAACTAACCTGTGACGTACAAATCCATTTAGTTCAGGCGCTGTGACGTGCTCCGACTAATAACATCTCGTTTACAATGAACTTCTATTAAAATTGCATTTCCGGAACGGGGTCTGAAATATTTTATTACGCTCTAGCAGGGGTGGCAACCTTTTCTTCGCGGTTGAAAATCCAGTTATGTTTATTTTAAGCAGAGATTTGGATTATGTCAGAGATCATAATAATCGTCATTTGAGGTTTGCCCACCGCTGACCATTGGTTCACACAATTATTATTTTTTATTAAATAAACTATGAGAGTTGCGGTTAAGGAACATAAAATCTACTACCTTGGTCATGTACTTCATGTTCTTCTGCAGCTGATTATATTGGGTCGAGTTTCTGGAAAACGAAAGTTGGGGAGAAGGAAAAAGTCATGATTGAGGAATATTAGGGAATGGACTGGAATATCTGAGAGTCCGAATTATTCCGCCGAACCAGAGACAGAAAGGACCGTGCTACGCTGATCGCCAACCTTCACTAGTTGGAGAGGCACTTTAAAGAGAAGAATTAAACAAAGCCACACAAGACGAGCAGGAGGTTAGCCTGATTGTAAGTCATACGCCTGTCTACAACGTGACGCTAGTTAGGGTGATATAACACATCCGGCAGGGTCGCGGATGAGTAGACCTCGTCGCTATTGTTGGCAACGACCTTTCTCTTCCCGCTGTCGTGAAGGCGATGGTGAAAAGCGAAGAGTCGTGGAACGCCTGTGTTGCTTTTTGTGAAAAAGTTATGTTGCAGAAGGAGGCTGCGGAGCGGGTGAGAGAAATTGCCTCTAACCTCGGCATCCGTAGACAGAGACCCGGTCGTCGGAGAAGGGATCATGCTCTTCTCCAACCCCCTAATAAAGGCTTAAGTGGCGGGTACGGGGAAATCCGCCACCCAGCAATGTAAGCCTCAAGAGGGCTCATGTATTTTTCGCATCAGAACTACTGTGTCTTTGGTTTCCATAAGAAAACTCATGTCATGTTGGGGCTATTAGTAAGCCGACGCTGCCAGGACTGCGGTAGTGTGCGAAAGCGTTCCCGCAGTCTCGGCGAAAAGCGCAGCGAGGAAACCGTGGGGTTTTAGCCAGTAAGAGTCTGGCATAACTTTTTCGTTGTCCCCCCAAGCGAGAAAGTATCCATGCAGGATTTCCCCACAAGAAAAAAAAAAAAAAAAAAAAAAAAAAAAAAAAGGGTCGCGGATGAGTGCCCACGCGTTCCCGTGACCCTGCCATCATGGCGATGAGGAGGAACATCGTGGGGGTTTTAGTCGGTGCAAGTCCGACATAACTCGTCCTTGCCCCCGCGAGGACGAGTATGCGTAGGCATTTCCCCCACGTAAAACAAAAAAAAAAAAAGGGTGATATAACACCGCCATTTTGTACTCTTGTCTTTTAGACATAGGATTTTTTTATCATGAAGTTTGCGCCGCTAGTTATAATGAAAACTATTGCAGCTTCATTGGACTCAGGGCGCGCAGATCTGGTATCCGCGAGCTAAAAAGACAGGATGATGTATCATCACACCCAGTATACTAGTTACAGATCTTTTCAAACCGGAACGCAGTACCATTGTACTACGCACTGTACCATTTGGCGGCAGAAATAAACACTGCGGTGGTACTTTGACGGTCTCCGGCATCAGTGAACTTTTTTTTTAACGTGGAGGGAATGTCTACAAATACCGTCCTCGCGGGGGCAAGGACAGGTTATGTTGGAGTTGCACCGACTAAAACCCCCACAATGTTCCGCCTCGTCGCTTTAAGGTGGGGTCACGGAAACGCTCTCACACACAACCGCGACCCCGTCAGCGCCGGCCGTATAACGCAGCCCCACCTCTAGAGGGAAGGGAAGATCCTTACTTCACGGTGGACCTTCGCAGCTCTAATCTGGAGTGGCCGCCACGGGCCTGCCGGGTAGGTTCCTCTTCGCTTCACCGTGGGCGACCCAGCCACGGCTACTGATCCCCTCCGCCACAACAAGGCGGCAATCTGTTGGGGAGGGGGGGGGGGTAATCAGAGACCTACCACCAGGAAATGTTTTCTATCGCCACAATATCGGAGATATTTTCGTTGTAAATATTTTTTACACTACTTTTAATCTTTTAAACGAAATTAGATCAATTGAAATTATTAAATTACTGTGTGATATCCCACTGGTCATGTGCGGCTCTATACCCTGATGAAAACTCATTTCATTTAGCAATATTTGGATACTACATTTACTAATTCGATTACTTTTTTTTTTAATGAAATGAAAATTTTAGTACACTTATTAACTACACATACATCAAAAAGTATCAATAAGTACAGTGTATATCTTGTTCTTAAACTTTAAGTTAAACTACTGAGCCGTTGTGTTGTAGATCCTTAAAGGAAGCCTGGGCTCAACATCTGCCTGCTGCTAATATGTAAATTGAAAGAAAACTAGTTCATTTGAAATAAAATTACAATCGGCTTTGATGATACAATATATATAATTCAATATGTTATCATCATGAGCCGATAGACGTCCACTGCTGGACATAGGCCTCCGCAAAGATCTCCACGTCAATCGGTGCGGCGCTATCGCATCCAGCAGCTTTCTGTGGCCTTCAACAGTTAGCATGGCCTCCGATAACGCCGGGCACCAGAGGCCGTCGTCTATACACGCTCATATGGGGGGGATTTGCGCCATTTCCCACCACGATGTTCCAATGCGAGTTGGTTGGAACCACAGCCTTTTTTTATAAGCAGGGTCCACCATGAGCAGGTGAGGTTGGCTTGCTTGCTTCCCGTGAGTTGATCTGCGGGGGACCTCTTACACCCTCTTACGCAATATGTAAATGATTCAATTGTCACAATATAAAAATGTGTAGATTCATGTTGGTATTATATTATAGTTTCGGGTTTAGTCGATCAATCGGTATTCGTGCTGTAGTCTCTTGGAGTATATCTGGTGGTGCACGCGACTGCGAGACGGCGTTCGCAATAAGGTCCATAAATCTCCGCCTCCGTAGTAAAGGGGAACTCTTTGTGAGCGCAAACGACGCCGTTCCCGCTCACATATGATAACTTTATTGCGATATCTCGTCGCCAAAGTCGAGTGGAAATAATTTTACGTACATATATTATTACATAATAAAAGTAAAATAGGTTGTGTATTAAAAAAGTCCACATTCATCTTTAACCATTTTTTTAAGAGTATACTGAAACCTGAAGTAATATGCGCTCCCATCCACAATACATGTACCACTGTTGTAATGACATAGTTTCCTATTGTTTTTTCATTCTATGATGGTAAGTGATACATGGTGGTAAGTTCTCTTTTCTGGGAGATCGTTTAGGTAGATACCACCGCAAGGTCTATTTCTGCCGCCAAACAGTAGTGTGCAAATATTAATGTGTTCCGGATCGAAGGGAGTTGTAGTTATTGAAATTACAGAGCATTATCGGGCAGGCGTATCATTTACCATCAAGTGAACGTCCCTAGTGTCTCGTTGCTTCGTTGAATAAAAAAAAATACGCGGTTTCCTTATAAAGCGATTTCTGTTAAAATAAAGTTAAACTGCATGCATCTTCCACTGATGGTGAATTATAAAACAATCTTATATTTATTAAGTATTTTTTGTTACATACATTTTTAGTTTATTACTTCGTTACATGAACATAACACCTAAATTCTTAAATATTGAAGTCTCCCTTTTTTGTTTCGGGCTGGGGGGGGGGGGGTCTACGAAAGATGATATAACACTGCTTCCTGTAGAAGTCAGGGTTATGTGAGATTCTTACTCACTAAAATCCCCTCGGTAGCCTGCATCAGTGCATTCGGAGAGGCTCCGGGATCTCTTATAGAACTCACCGCTGCCTCTCTACTCTTTGTATTACACGTTTCTGGAGAGGAGCCTAACTCTCCTAGGCACCATCGCTGAGCCATACGCTAACCACGCAAGTTCGCCTGTTGACCAATAAAGGAGCCCACCCTCAAGACTCGCGATACTCCTAAAACTCTTTTATTTGCCTATACGACAGGGCAGGGCTTACTAGGTCTGATTTATTTGTGTGTTTCTTATAACGCGGTGCGAATTAATGGCGTTATACGAAACTTGCCTATACATGGATGACAAGTCAAAATTTATATTTTTTAGATTTTTTTGTAGCTAACTTCTATACTCTACGTACTCGTGATAAGTAATTTATATAAACAAATATCTTAAACCTAGTATAACTTATAAAATTCTACTTTTGATAAAGGATTAACATATTAAATGTTAGAAAAACCACTCCAGAAATATTTTCAAAGGCATCACTAACATATATTAGGATATCTACTAATCTCTTAAAATGGTACGTTTTCATAAAAATCTTTTATTTCTCCAGTACTACTAAAACCGTTTCCGAAATTATTTGTGAAGTCCTTCCTCCGGCATATACAATTCAAATCTTATGTTTATACGAAAGTTGCGCATACACATTGACTAAGACCAAATTTGACAAGTTTTATTGTGATTATTTTATAGTTTTATTACTATTTAGCAGCTACAGTAGCACTAATTCTCCTGTGACCATATCTGGCAAGGTTGTTGAATGACGAGATAATTCTTCTTCGTCGTTATTATTCTTGAAAGAGTGGTTGTGCTCATCACTTCAGGTGTTGATTGCAAGCTTAACAACACGTCGCCATTCCTCTGTGATAGCAGCCTTCCTAGTGCATTCATATAGTCGCAACGAGGATGAGCCATTTACTACCGCCTTTATTTGGTCAGTCCATCTCATAGTCATTCTTCCTCGTGGCCTGGTACCCTCAACCTTTCAATGGATCACAAGTCGCTCAATAGCCACCTCCCCTCGGTGGCATGGCACATGGCCAAATAAGTACCAAAGATGATAAACGTTGCTTGCTGCCGAGTGCGGTGAGACGGAATAGTAGAACTATTAAAAAACGCCATTAATTTCAGTTTTATTCAAGAAAGTTTCTATTTATAGGAACATTAGGGTACGGTTCACATTGAGTGTTAATTAGACTTTTATAGGCTTAATTTATCTCGCAATCATTACCGGTTGTAGCGGACGCAACGCTGAGCGTCGAGCGCTGTCTCTACATGTATTATGTACGAGAACTAATCTCCGGGATCTGCGAAACAATTTGCACCGGCCCCGACATGACGTGGAGTAATTACTACGGCTTATTCGGAAATCCTCGATGTTTCCGATCAATAGAATTGAAATACTATTGTATGCTACCGTAGCTAGTGTTAATTATTTATATTTATCATAACTAGTATCCTAGTTCGACAATCAACCGAATATTACAGGATCATCATCATCAGCCGATAGACGTCCACTGCTGGACATAGGCCTTCTCCAAAGATCTCCACATTAATCGGTCCCGCGTATCGATATTAAGGATACAGTTTTTGGGAGCTATTATGGCAGTCCTTAGAAAAACGACAAATGGCTGGCTTTATCTTTCCTTGTGATGTGTGTAGCTAGAGTATAGAGGGGCACCGGTGTGCCCCGTAGGATCCGAAGCCAATACTAGCACTGAAGAAAACCAAAGAGTGGGTTTCAGTAGATAGAAATCCTCCTTACCCTGATTTCCTCGCAGATGCAGGGAATTTTCCAAAGATTTCCTTCCCCCTTTAATTGAAAAAAAAATTTCGCCACGACAGTACCTATTTCTGTGCTCAAACAGCAAAACTACTGTGTTAATCTGAAGAGTCTAGTAAATACCACTGTACGTTCTAAATTTCATGTGATTCTCAAGGCGAGAAGAACAACGTGATGCGGATTATCTTAGCAACTACAACCACATTGTTATGATCAGACGTATCACTTAACACCAAGTGAACATCTTACTCATCTCATTGCTTCATGGGGTAAAATACAATTACCAGATAAACGTATGAAGTGAAGCGAATTAAGATTTTAACTTGATGAGAGCAACAAAGACTATTTTTTTTCTTGGTGGCTTCACTCTTCTCAGAGTAATCGTGGTTATCAGATACCTAAAGCAAAGCGTGAACTCTCGTATCGACATCCAACTTGCCCATTTTCGATTAATTGCTACCCCGTTTTTGTTAGCTGTAAACAAAACTTGGTAACGTGGGTCAACTGCGCCGAATGGATTCCTTTGACGCGTGGGCTCGGTGCTGAGTTCCCGACCGAGCAAATATTGGTCTATGTAAAGCGAGCTCTTGTTTGCCCTTAGGATTATAGTAGAGGGTCTCTTAAATGGACTCACGGATATTAGAACGGTTATGTTGTTACAATTGTGCACTAGTTTTAATAATTAAAATACCAGGAACTAATGTAGACGCGTAAGGTTTATTTAATGTGAAATATTCCACCATCATTATTTTATTATTATTTATTAGATCTTTGATTACGGACCCTTGGTGTCCTGGTTCCGAAGAAACCGTTTTTTTTTTCTTATAAATAATTCCTCCTTCGTGTGGTGGGTCCAAGGCTTTTTACATCTTAACATTTACCATCAGTACAATATTTTCTTATGCATAACTCATACTCTTCTTTCTTACTCTCTTTCTATCATACTCTGCTCATTTATCACACTTCTTTTCTTCTGTCATACTACATCCCATTTCCTTCTTTCATACCTCTCGCAAGTGAAGACGCTGCATTTCTATTTTTACTTTAAAAAATTTTTATTAGATTTTGTTTCTGTTGAGTTTCTGTTTAAACCGTGCTACTCCTAGTTCATCCTATAAAATTTTTTAACAAAATTAATCTACATGAAAAGGAGATGTTTTCCTCATTTGAAATGGTTTTATCGCATATTGAATTACGACACTCTCGGTATAATAACATAAACGCAACATATAATAGCTAGTGCATTATAGGTGAGCACACATCACCATCAACGGCCTCATTGTCACTTACGTGTAAAATTGAGGTCAAATGTTGCCTTTAAAAACAGAAAAAATGCAGGTTGATTCTGCAAGCTAATTTTGATTTTTTCTGATTATACTTATCGTCATTAATAATCGAAATAGGAACATACATATGTAAGAATTAATAAAGAAGAAAATATGGTAGAAAAGAACATATAGAATTGACTATGAAAGGTTACGAATACAGTAAATATTTAACAGTACAGCTGAAGTTTATGATCGATCTGATGATTAATTCAAAAAAGGATAAGCATAACCCTTCCACTTAGACCCTTGGGGTGCGCATAATAGGGCATTACTTGCACACTATGTTATTTATTATCACAATGTGTCTTTGTACAAGGTTGATGAATCTGTACATTTGTTGGTTACGTCATTCGTAACTTCAAGGTAGAAGGATAATCATTCAATTTTAAATCTATATCTTTTCCTGTACAATTGGAAACTTCGAATAGTTGAATCTGAAGCTGTTCTATATTTTCCTTATCTGTTTTTGTTTTCAGAAAAGCCTTTTTTAACATTTTAAAAATCTGCAAGTAAAACAAAAAAGCACAATTTTCCATGACCGGGTTTTTTATAATACATTAAGAGATCGTGTCCATGTAGTGAATATACATCGGTTGAGATGATGATGATGAAGTCTTACAAAGGATCACAATAAATTTTCGGATTACCTATTGTTAAAACTTAAGTTATTTAATTTTAACTGTACTTTTTTATGTTTCAGGTAATGGTCATCAAATAGTTGAGTATCATTTCGTTTATTACTAGTTTTCGATGTAAATTTGTCTGATTCTTACTGCAATGTAAAAAGCTTTTGTTACGAAGCATTGTCATAAAAAAAAAACTCGGTGTTTTTGTTAACTCTGCAGTTTTGTGGTCGGAGGGTGACTCAGATATTTTCGGATGACTGTGCGCTTTTAGGAATGTAAGTGAATGCAGACGGGAGTATAAGTTTGAAAAGAATGGCAGTTGGCTCCATATTATCATTTTTGCTTTCGTGGAAGTTCTTATGATTCAAAGTTCGTTTTAAACTATTTTATTTTTACAAAGTTTTAATAAATATCTATTCAGTTAAATACTTCATTAATATAAACTGAAAACAACCAAATAGTTTCATTGCAAATTATTAAGTACAAAATTAAACATTTCCTTTTTGCTAAATGTGTACTTAGGTCATATTAGTCATTTGAAAAAGAATCAACAAAATACCTACCCTGAATAAGTTACATGTTATACGTAACGATGTTTTGAGGACCTCATTCATGTTATAGAAAAATACTGTTTACCTGATGTTAAAACTACATTAGTTTTCTATTGATATTGACGGAATCGATTTGTATAAATTCCATTTAACTATGTAAAGTTTGCGAATGTTCGCTGGCAAATAACACCATCCTCCGATGTATCGTTCTATAGACCATTTATATTTAATCCGTGAAGACCTTTTCACACGAATAAATTTTTATGAAAACTGATGTTGCAGAAAGAATCCTTGTTTCGTTACAAACGAAATAAGTACAGGAATTTTTTTTTTGTGCAACGTAATACCATCAAGTTTTAACCCTACTTGTTTCGATTTCCTTACCATCTATTAGACCACTGATCATCTTAAAACAGCGGTTGTTAGTTTTTGTTCGCTTTATATTTTACGTTGACGTTGTATAAAGTTGTGAACTGAAACTTCATATATTGCAGAGCGGAACCGCATCTCGTAGGTAAAAATCTTCATGTGAAAATGGCTTGAGTAAAACGTCGTCGCAGAACCGTTTTCATGTTTGCTTCAACGGGCTTCTGAATAAACTTCGATGTTTAGTCTGAGAACTTGCCTTTGAAGCAACTTGTACGTTATACTTTAGCAGATTTTTTAAATGGCGTTTTTAGTTTTTATTATATAAACTATAGATATGGAAAGAACTGGAACAAATATCGAACATTAAAAAACATTTACTCGATGTATCGAATTTATTTACAATCCAGGTGTATCTATTTATGTGCTGTAAAAATAGGTAATCATCGTATAAGCCGCTTGCTTTTTTGTGAGGAATATAGGCAAACCAAACCTACCTGCTCTTCAAAATTGGAGCCACTGAGATTTATCAAACGTTCACATAAAATAAATTCAACCTTTCCAGTCCTGTCGTAAACAGGCCTCCCAATCGGAGACAAACGGCGTATTTGAACCTAGGAATGCTGATTAGTGGGTAGGGTATTTCAAGTTAGTACCATAGAAACTACCTTACTTTTTATAGAGATGAAGGGGATATCTCCAGGCAAAGAGTAGCAACTTATGTTTCCGTTCGCGATACCTCGATAGTGAGGTTTGTTACAACTGATATCAGTCTTTCACACGGAGTTTCCAAATTGTCTATGCTATATTGTATTTAATTAAATCTATGCAAATACGCGTCCACTGGCGTACTCAAATGTGAATTAGACAGTTGCAACCAAAATGAATTTACGTACCAGCAATTTTAAATCGAACTCAGGCACGGATTGTTGCAAGCGATGAACTAGTTTAGCGGAATGCAGAAAATGTTTAAAACATACAAACAGACCGACAAACCTAAATCCTGTGTATTTGTATTAAATTCGTCTGCTGCTGTTTACATCTCCATTGTACAACTTTTTGTGGTTAAATTAGTAACAGCTTTAGCGAGATTTCATCTCTATTGATGGCAATGCGCTGCTCCAGTGCTACATTGTCCAAGCGTCCATTGACTAAATTTTATATTGTACTACGTGTAATGTATACATGAGGCAATGATGATATAATAACATGATTTTAATGATGATTGAAAAAAAAACTATTAAACTAAACTATTTATGGGACCGAAACGTAGTGTCATTTTATGTGTTATCAATTTAAAAAAATCTAAACAGTGCTGGACAATCTAGCCTTCAAATGATGAATTGGCTAACATTTGACCTTAATTGTAACTTTAGTGATATTAAAGCAGAAGACGATGATGCTTGTTCACCTTGAATGCTTTGGATCTCATAAGTTGGCTGCTTGAACACAGTAAGTCTTGATACAGCAGTTGATTTACTATACGAGGGCTGGTAGTTAACCAGGCGGTTGCGGAATCTTTATGCCTCTCTGATATTGTAGCTCTTGAACGCTGAACCGTTTATGATCCAATTTTTTTATCTGGCGACGGTATTGGCGGAAGTATTTAATTAAAAAAATTAGGTCGTTACGAATTTATAAGTTATATTGTTGTAAATTTTATTAAACTAATATTTCCGTTGTACTGTTACGAGGCAGAAATTGAAGCTATTTTCTTATATACATTTGTTTGTGTTGATATGATTTTGCTATTAGTTTGCTGAAGGCGATTTCATATCGAGAGATTCTCTTCACCAAGAAATCTACAGGCGGAGATAAATTTAAAGTATCTCCTAAAACGTCGATTACTTTCCACCCGACATACCGCTCCGGGCCTTAATATGAAAGATTCACTCGTTTTCATATTTCAATATGCTTTCTGCCTTTGACTTCTCACCGCTTATAATATTTTGAGTTGTTATTAAATACTTGTACCGCTTATTAAATCTGAAGTTCACATATTTTTATATGATAAAAATATATACTTGAATCTCTATATATATCAGACAATTCCACCTATGTAAAGACTTATCAGGTACCTCGCTAACCTAATGGTTAGAGCCTGCGGCCTTCATTCCGAAGGTCGTAGGTTCGAATCTCTGCATGTTCTAATGACTAATATTTAAGTTATGTAAATTTTTGAACTTCAGTAACAACAGCGAAATACAAACGGTGAAGGAAAACATCGAGAGGAAACCTGCACATGACTTAGAATTTATTCTAAGGTGTGTGTGAAGTCACCAATCCACATTGGGCCCGCGTGGTGACTATGGATGGCCCATCGCCCTTATATTGAGGGTAGGCCTTTGCCCCAGCAGTGGGGACATAAATTGGCTGTTAAGGAAGGACCTATCACGATATCTCTTAAACTATAAGGTCTAGACACTTGAGATTTAGTAAAGGTCAGCTAAGAATTTTAGGAAACTAATTCCTCAAAACGAGTTATGGTGGTGGTGATATTACAGCCATCAAAGCGTGTAGGGAACAGGTAGTCATATATAATGCAGGACAAAGCGCTTTGCTCTGTCCTTGGTACAATTTGGAGTAACCTGCCAACATTTAACCTTTAATAAATCGAACTTATTATCGATCATCAACCCATAAACCACTGTTTGGCATATACCTCCACCAAAGATCTTCCGATAGGATCAGCGGGTTTCTGCTGGCTCTCCACCAGATCTACGTCTACCGGACTAGTTATTACTAAAAAGAAAAACATACAAATTGTATTTTTAGAGCTTGCTTTATGTATTTTTGTTATGTTCATCAATGACAATAAGTAATGAAAGTTATTGGTAATAAAAACCGATATCGGCGCAGGCACGCGATTCCGTAAAACGCTGATACTCCGACGTTAATTAGATTGATGGTGTATTGTGAAAGCGATGTTGGAATTACGTGGAAAATTACTATTTATCAGTTGATTACACCGATATATATTACAGAGGTAGCATATGTACATATTTTTATATATAGATAGAAGCGATGATACCAGTAAAACATATAACGGGGTAACTCACATAATATACTAGAGCGTTAGAAATCTAAAATTAAAATTGTCTTCATCATCATAATGAGACTGATAGACGTCTGCTGCTGGACACAGGTTTATCTCAAAGATCTCTACACCGATCAGTCTTGCGCTTTCTATATCCAGCCTCCATCTATCGCGTTACCTTGATTTCACAGCATACCTCAAATCCGAAGACAGTAATATTTGTTTACGACTGTGTTATAGTTGAAGTGGGCTTTTAGTTTTTTATATATTTATCACTTAGAACACAGTGATTATATAGCTTTATATGCGGCAAAGTTTTATTGAATATACGCGATACTTAATAGTTTGTTACTTAACTATGGTTGCAGTTATGATCATTCTATCAAGAGTGATACCGACGAAAAACAAGAAGACTACAATAATTACAAAATGCTTACCCATCGGATATAGTATAACTTTCGAGTTCCCAAGGTTGATCCTGGAGGGCAAAATTCCTGGTAATCATGCACCTAGTAGACAGCGCAACAAATGTTTTGATGACATGAAAGAGTGGACCGGGTTTAAATACCATCAGTTAAAAACAATAGCTGAGGATCGAATTGGTTTTCTCAATACGATCACCAAACTTCAGTTTGAAGAGGGCATCTAATGATGATCGGATATAGTGATAATGATGACCCAGCACTCGATAGCCCTTATAGACTATTATATCATCCATCGTCATAAACAAGTTTTACTAGTTCCGAACAGGTTTTAATGTTATTGCATATCTGCAGTATTAATTCAATGTATGCAAGTCAATGAGGTGTTTTCGCTGATGAATTTTAAATAATTTTCCTTGTTGATCTGATATGTTATTGAATACATTGCGATGTTTCATTTGTTTATTTATATATGCACGTCATAAAGCATGTAACAAATATTTTGTATGATAAGATGAAATGTTAATAAGTATATTACTTTGTGACTTGAATGAATGCACGATGTTTCACTTCGATAATTCTCCAACGAAATGATTTATATAAAAAGTTTATCGATCGTGACACCTTTCAAAGTAACTAATGATCAAATATGCTCAAGTTGGACTAATAATTGAGGGTTGTGATTTTACTTACTCAGGGGTATAAGGGTTCCTGCACAGCAACTCACGGGATCTAAGCCAACCTCATCTGCTCGTGGTGCACTCTGCTGATTTACTAACCCGCATTGGGGCAGCGTGTTAGGAAATAGATCAATTCTCCCCATATGAAATTCCTCCCTTTTGGGGTGATTTTTAGTGGATGCCTATGTCCAGCAGTGGACGTCTCGGCTGATAATGTTGATAAAGATGATGATTTAACTCACAACGTTTAAAAACGCAGTGATTTATACTACAATTCTCTTGAAATAATTGAATACTCACGATCCTCGCATTTCTGTAGCCAATGCTCGGATGTTTAGAGACAGTTTTTTTTTTCTGTTTACTAGTAGATAGATACTATCGCAGTGCCTGTTTCTGCCGACAAACAGTGCGAAAACTAATGGGTTCCGGTTTCAAAGGAGTGTTAGCTAATGAAATTACTGCTACTGATCTCAGAGCGACGAGCCCAATGTGGTGCAGTATATATCATCCTAAATAGCGCCAAGTTATTAAGAGCGGGTGTATCGCTTATCATCAGGTGAACGTCTCGCTCGTCTCATCGCGTCAAGGAATAAAAAAAACCAGATCAGCTGCAATATATCATCATCAGCCGATAGACATCCACTGCTGGATATAGGCCTTACCGAAAAATCTCCATATCAATGGGTCCTGCGCTGCAATCAGCATCGCCTCCGGCACCGACGGGCATTAAAGATCGTCGTGTGAAGGGGTTAATATGAGAGCATTTGGTCTATTTCCTACCACGCTGGCTCAATGCAGGTTGGTGGAAGCCAGAGCCTCGTTTGTTGATGAGTTGAGATAAGCAGGTGAGGTTGGCTTGGGTCCTGTGAGTTGTTGTGCGGAACCCTTTACACCCGCAATATAATCTGACGTTTATTTAGTGTTGCCATGTTGGAAATGTTCTCTTTTAATTAACCAAGGTAGTAACAAACGAAATAAAATATATTTTCTAGTTTTTTGACAAAACTGACATTAGTATAAATTCTGTTTAAAGCATCTTTTGATCTCATATAAATTCTTTTGTTACAACGATTTTTTTCTTATTTAACTGACAGTAAGTAATACGTCTGGTCGTTACAACGTCGCGCTAGTTAGGACGATATGCGCAACACAACGATTTGCTAGTCTCTTTAAAACTGTTATGTTACCATCATTACCACAGTAATTTAAATAGCTACAAAGCGCTTTAAGTATATGCCATTGCATTTTTCGTCATATTTTCGTATGTTAAATCAATTGAGTCGAGGTAAAATACCTCAATCGTAAACCAATAGTTATAAGATCATGTTGTACGTATCGGATGTCAGTCTCATCACATGTGAAGGTGATACGTGATGTGTCAGGTGACAACAAAGCGCATGGCCATTTGTCGTAAGGTATCACGATTTTCGTGTCGTGTCGCTTCGTATTACTATATATTCTACTACTATACTCGCCTTGTATACCTAGAACATGAAAGCCATAGTCGTGTTACATTGTCTTCCATTAGCGTTTACATTAATAGTGCAATTCAGTACTCAACTATACACTTATACTTAGTCTAGAAATGTCCGTATTGAATAGTTTAATAATGAACAATAATCGAGACCCTTAAATCTAATCATTGGTAACACCATTAAAATTGTTACTCCAGCACTTACACGACGTATAGCCCTTTATACACTATATCTGGTTTATGGTGGAAATTTCCTCTATAACATTATCCACCTATTTCAACCCTTCAGCATCCAATATTATCTCATCTTTCTCCTCCCCCTTTTATATTCAAGTATATCTACATATATATGTATATATTTAATTCTGTGTGGGTTTTTGTGTTTTATTTTAGCACGCGGATCTCGTATACCTGAGTCCCATGAAGCTGGAATATTTGGATAATAGGACCTAAAGCGACAAGCATTATATGGTGTAGTGTTTATTATGCTGACTATTATCATATGGCAATATTACTTACCATCAGTTGATCATCTTGCTTTTACCTACATCGTATAAAAAAATACCTATTGAAATATTTTTTTCCAGGAGACGACCGAGACGTTCACTTGAGGTTAAGTGATATGCTCGCTTATAACAACATGGCGCGAGTTAGGATGTTATACACTACACCAAATTGTGCTACAAGATGATCAATTGATGGCACTAATTAGAATGATACACACAACACCACAACGCTCGTCGTCTTAAGACATAAGACATTAAGTCTCGTTACCCCAGTAATTTTACTAGCTACAACGCCTTACAAACCGGAACACAGTAATATTTGCGCACATTTCCACACTACTGTTTGGAGGCAGAAATAATTGCTGCAGTCATACTCCTACCTAGACGGTCTCCAGCAATGGCGACCTAATATTAGTGAACCTAACACTAAAGCTATTATTTTATATATCAGTAATAACGGGATTATATCGGTATTTAAATCACGATATTTTTTTAATAATTAGTTCATTTCCTCCGTTTCCAGAGCCACGGGTTTAACTTTAACGTCCGGTTCCGTCGTTCCGTTAAATTAGCAACGACTGTTGATGCAAATGTTATGCTTATGAGGTTAATAATTTTAAACCTCATAATGAATCTCACTGTGGCATGTCCCCAGCGATTATCCTCTTACCCTCGGCAGTGTCTAAATACACTTCTTGTGTAGCTTCAAGTTTGAGATTTGCTTCGGGAGATGAAAAAGTTGCTAGTTATTTAAGTCGGCTCCCTTTAACATCTACATGGCCGCAGGGTAGCGGGTCATGAGACTACCACAAAGGATATGAGATGAATGAGGTACTACGTACAACGGACGTCTACGTGGTTTGTCTGTGAAGGTAGTTTATCATCGTCACTATAAAATGAAAGGACTTCGTCATTGAATCCTTCACCAGTCTCCTCTTTTAAGTAAAGGGAGGAAAATCATTGCGTAGGATGGATAAAGGTTTGTTGATTAATATAAAATTTTGAACGATTTGCTATGATCGATAGTCAACATTGAAAACTACTTCACGTATATTTTAAAGTAAGTAACGAGTAAAACTCAGATCGATTTTGAAGACGGGAAGATTAAATCCTAAAGAGGGACTTTAGCTTGAAAGATAACTTAAGCTCTTATCTACAGTATTCAGTCGTTGCAAATATCATATATTCAAGCTGAAAATGAATACAAAAATACTATTTGAAAGATTATTCATAGGAGTTTTTTTTTTCATTATATAAAGTAACGAGAGGAGCGGGAAGTTCACCTGCTGGTAAGTGATACACCTGCCCTTTCCAACGTGGTGTGATTTAGAATGGTATACATCAGACCACCTCGTGCTCGTCGCTTTAAGATATAGGACTGGTGATAAGTCTCTATTGTACTGATGAGCAAGAGGTTCGCGTGGTACGGGCATGTTATGCGGACAGATGAAGGACATATAACAAAAAAAATAATGAGGATAAACGTGGATGATTATAAGAGTAGAGAAAGATCGAGGAAAGTGGTGGATGGATTGGGTGAAAGATGACATGTGTAAATAGAGTGAAGATATGACGGCTGGTAGAGGGATATGGAAGAGAAGTACGTACTGTGCTGACCCTAAATAGCTGGGAAAACGGCAGGAGGAAGAAGGTAATTAGGTATCTGTTGCCGGAGGCCGCCTAGGTACCACCACAACTCTTATTTCTACCGTCAAACAATAATATACAAATATTACTTTGTTTCCGATTAATATTAGTTGTGGCTACTAAAATTATCGAGGTAACGACACTTAACATCCTTTACACAGGCGACGAGTGTGTGTGAGTTGGTGTTGTGTATATCATCCTAATTAGCGCCATCATTTGATCATCTTGCTCGTCTTATCGCTTCATTAAATAAAAAAAAAATGAAGGTTAACTGCCATAACATTTCGTAAAATCCAGTTCTCAGCTGATCTTCGCTCGGCAAAAGGAATATTCTTACCAAATTTCAAGTGTCTTCTCCTTATGGTTCCAGATGTACGGTGATTACTCTCTACATAGGGGTAGAAATACACATAGGTGTAGATCTAGTTTATACCTATATATATAGATACATAGATATAAACTAGAGCTGCTGATTAGAAAAGAGGAAAAAACACATACAATTGTTTAGCCGATAGGATTTTTTTTAAATAGTGCCACTGTTATACATAATTTTCTTAACAGCTAAAACCTAAATTGTATTGTTACTAGTAATTCTTTTGCTTCGGCACTCCGGGAGGGTAGGGGCAATATTAGTCACTCCTTGTTGCTCCTGTGAGACCACAAATATTCCATCTTCACTACAATCTACTTCTGTGAATAATGAAGATACATTTTCGCAATTGCTATTTCGTATAACTGATAAATATGTAAATATATATTATTTGTGTCATCCCTTAGCTATATATAAATAATCGTTATCAGTTAATTGGTGCTGGCGCAGAATGCTGAGGATATCCTGGACGGAACGTCGCACAAACGAGTCAATCCTCAAACAGTTGAACATAACAACACGTCTCTCAACAATCTGTGAGCAGAGAGTCCTCAAATTCTTCGGACACACGGTCAGGCGAGACCCAGACAGTCTGGAAAGACTGATTATTACTGGTTGTGTGGAAGGAAAGAGAGCGAGAGGGCGGTATCCTACAAGATGGACACGCACAACTCAGGACGCTACGGGAGCTACTCTACAATTATCCATCCAAATGGCGCAAGACAGAAATGTCTGGAAAGATATGGTGGCCAGGGCAACGCACCATAGTCACGTCCCTCAGTCATGAGGTTACGACAAAGAAGATCAGTTAATTTAATTAGTAATAGTACTATTAATTTAACTGTGTCATTAAATATTATTTATCACTAGTCATAAAAATCTATAATTGGTTATAAAAACTTTACTATTGGTTAGTTAAATGACCATAATGTTTTATGTTTGTTTTTGTAATTACTATATTATCTTTTCTTTTGTGATAAGAATATGTTAAAAAAAAAACATGTTTTTATCGCTAATTAATTAACACTTGACTTCAGTTTCTGGTGGTAAGTCTGTTTCCGGAGACCGTCCTAGATAGGTACAACCGTCAGCTCTGTAGTCTAGGGATAGTAAGAATAGGATTAAGGTAAGCCCTGCCGGTTGTATAAGGCGACTAAAAGGGTCTAGGGGTTTCGAGGGGCTTGACAGTAGGGGCGCTTACCGTTTAACAAGCGAACCTGCGTGGGACAACGTATGGTCCAGCGATGTTGCCTAGGAGGGTTAAGCACCTCCTCAGAAGCGTGTTCACGCAAAGTGTAGAGGGGCACCGGTGCATTCCATAAGATATCTGGGAGCTTCTCCGAATGCACTGATGCAGAGCACCGAGAGGCTTTTACTGAGTAAGAATCTCACATAACCCTAACTTTTCTCCAGAAGGAGGGTATCTTTTGAAGATTTTCCCACCGAAAAAAAAGAAAAAGGTAGGTACCACCGCAGCGCCCATTTTTGCCGCCGAACAGTAGTGTGCATATATTGTGTTCCGATTTGAAGGGTGTTTTAGCTTAATATTTATATCTCAAGGCAATTATTACAATGGGGTGGTGTGTATCAAATATTAAATAAAACCATGGTGCTATGGGCAGGCGTATAACTACTACCAAGTAAGTCATGATGTCACGGCAATATGGGATTAAAAAGGGTACTACGACGAGACGATCGGGACGTTCACCTGGTAAGTGAAGGATGTTCCACTATTCAGTGTTACGTCTACCCATAACGTGGCGATAGGTAGGATATTATACACTGCATCACATTGTGCTCGTTGCTTTGCCTTTGTTGCTTTACCCTTTAAATTAGTGCCGACTGCTCGGGAGCTCTCTCTTTAAATACGATACTTTATATTTCTCACCCGTGGCTGAATTGTTTTCGCAGTTGCCGTACCAAATTGTGGTTCTCGTCGTAAATCTCCGCTAGTAATATTTTAGTAGTGGCTTAACTTTGCTACGAAATGAAACGGTTTTCTTTTATTTTCATAAAAATAATGGTTTTTATGAAAGTAAACGTTGTACTCGCAACAACACTCAAGGAAACCAAGCTGAAAGTTCTAACTACTACTTTGAATCCTATTTTAAATATGTACTGTCAAAACAATGTTGAATTAAGATAAACTGTAACTAAGTAACCGACCGCGAGCTATAAGTTAGTAACTATATAATTATAACTTTTAATTGCTGTAATCTAAATGGTTCATGAAGTCATTTACATTAAAAAAATTCTTAGATGTTACTCTCAGGAATTTATAATTCAGTTGGCGTTTACCCTTTTTTCAAAAGCAAAACATGGTGAGGAAACCTGCACATGAATTAGAGTTCATTCTAAGGTGTGTGTGAAGTCACCAATCATTGGGCCCGCGTGGTGACTATGGCCCATCGCCCTCATATTGAGGGTAGGCCTGTGCCCCACCATTGAGGACGTAAATTGGCTGCCATGGTATGGTTACTCTTTTTATTGAAATCTATCTCGACGCTTAAAAAAAAGCAGGAAATGTTCAGAGTTTTTAGTTTATTTGCTATGATTTGAGTCAACATCCGATTCATGAAGAACCTAGGTAAAGCTCAGTCCTGTTGTCTGGAGCATAGATTTACCACCAGTACATCATATAGTGCTCGTTGCTTTGAAATACTGATGGTAGTTCTCTGTTTCCGGAGATAGTGTATGTAGTTACCACCGCAGTTCCTATTTCTGCCGCCAAACAGTAATGTAAAAAAATTACTTTGTTCCGATTTGAAGGGCGTTGTAGGTAGTGAAATTATTGGGATAATAAGACTTAACACCCTAAGTCTCAAATCGACGAGTACAATGCGGTGCAGTGTATACTATTCTAACCAGCGCTACATTGTTAGGGACGGATGCTTCATTTACCATCAGGTACCGTCGTACCGTAGTTGAACAAAAACAACAATATAGTAAATCCAGTAATTTTATAGTATACAACGCCCTTCAAACCGTTACACAGCAATGTTTGCACACTTCTGTTTCGCGGCAGAAATAGAAGCTGCGATTATTATACATAGACGATCCCCGACAACAGAAATATATCATTAGTACAAAAATAGCATGTTATGTATGTATATGTTATAAATAACATATTTAATATTGTTGCTATAATTTTAATTTTTAATAATATATCATCCGCGCCGTTGGTTTAAGGGTACGGTCGGTTTCTATTTAATTGCGCGGTGGATATTTCACAATGGGCCAGTTTGGAGGTTGTGGTATCCCCACGACGGCTAAATTATCGGGTCCGGGGGTGACGTAACTGCATGATGGGCCGACGTCTCGCGTCTAGCGTGTCTGCCGGAATGAGAAGGGGAAGGAAGGAAAGTCAGTCGCGCTCGCGCAGCCGGACGGTGTGGTTGTGTCGCGTCGTGCTCGCACCTGCGTCGCGACGCAAATTTTCGTAATATTGTGAAACGTTTTTATAACAATATAATCGATCACATGTGGACTTTGCAGTGTTATTTAAATAACTGTACTGTAAGAACATAAGACCTTGTGAAGTTCTACACGCGTTCATAATTTGTATACGGTAAGATTCCATTTGATTACGTACGACATATTAAAACGTATATAATTTTATTGTGTATACACAATGGCGTAAAATTACGATTTTTAAAAAAAATTATTAACACTTCATTCTTGTATAAGATAAATAATTAGCATTTTTTTATTAGGGATAAGTCTCTTGCCGGGAACTATCTATACAGTCAGTGTGCAAACATTACTGTTTATTGAAGATTGAGATTACTGAGGTGAGGGTGATTTAACATCTTATGTCTAAATCCGACGACAACAGTATGGTGCAGTGTATATCATCCTAAGTACTCACGATATCAGATGAACAACTACTTCGCCTCATCGCCTCTATTGACATAAAATTTATAAATTTAAATATGCACACAGACTTGGAAATGATTTATTTACTTAAGTAAATTTATGTATATTACATATATACATTAAAAACTTAGTGTTCCCATTATTAATAAATCGTAATTAGTTTTTGTATCTGCTTACTATTTAACCGTATTTTCATGTAAATAACAAATATTAATAAAACAAAACTGTTGTTAGGTTTATTTTAATATTAGACAAATAGGAACAAACCATAAAGTTCTATATTTTATATTTATAATTAGTAAACACAATAATACTATTAATTAGTTTAAAATAATAGTAAAATGTAATTTTTATTAATATTTCAATATCATATGTAGTTATATATAAAAGTTTTCGTCTATTTATATGTTCCTTATATAATAAGAAGCCTTCTGCGATCGCTAATAAAAAGTATGAAAGATCAATAACTGTACAATGAGTTCAGTTACAAAAGATTAACACATTGACTGCTACGTCAGGCTCCAGGGACTGATGGTGAACTTCACCTTCAAGCGGTGTCAATCCCTAACGACTGACGGTAGACTTTGTTTGGACGGCATAGATCCTACAGACTATTAGCGAAGTACTCGTTTGGTCAACATCATTTTTTGTATTATACGTTACCGCAGTAATTTCACTAGCTACAACGTCCTTCACACCGGAACAGAGTACTATTTCCTCACTACTGTTTAACGGCAGAAATAGGCGCTGCGGTGGTACCATACCTAAACGGTCTCTGGTAACAGGGACGTTTTTTTTTTGTTATCGGGAGAAAATCTGAAATACCCTGCTTCTGGGGGGAAGACAAGGTTCTGTGGGATTTTTACCCACTAAATCCCCTCGGTGTTCAACATCAATGCGGTGAGAAAGATCCCGGGACCTCTTCAGAAACATAGCCCTAACACGAGTGATCACCTTCCGATTTTATGTAAATCTCCATATAACTTAACATCCGGAGTTTGATATAATTAGTAAAAAAAATAATACCTAAAGTTAACTGTAAATATCAAAAGTAAAAAATCTATTTCACGGTTCCGTACATCGCTTTACAAATTGAAACCTTTTTATAGCACTAAGCTCGGTCTTGTTTGTACTTTTCTATTTTGTCTCTTACTACAATGATCGGACCTAGCTTTATATCCTGCTGATAAATAATTGATTATTGTGAACCGTTGCTTTAAACATATACTTATAAGTTAAAGTAGTTTAAGTTTTATATTACACCAATCACGCACTATAAGGATGCTTCATCTCATGTCTGAGGTCGAGCTTCTGTATTTATAGTGTTAACAACTTTGGATATTTATAATAAGCACAGTCTAAAGATGGAGTAAATAGAACAGCTGTTCAGATAAATGTTTTTTTTTCTGTATTAGCAGGTATAAAAGATAAAATAAACACATCAATGGAAAATGGTTAAAGTTGTGTGTGACTTAAGATGTAAGCTTCAATAATTGATTACCTTTATCTGTATCTCTTCCGATCTTCCGATTCATCTCACACTAATGATTTTTCAAGCTACTGGTTGTCTGGTCTCTGTTGACAGACATCGTCTAGATATGTACCACCGCCAGCCTGTAGTGTCAGGCTATTAAGAATAGGATTAAGGTATTCCCTGCCTGTCATACAAGGCGACTAAAAAAGTGCCCGGGTTGTGGACTTTGAGGGTGGGGGTCCTAGGATGACATTTGCTGCCCTCAATAAACGAGCCTTAGGAGGACGTTAAATACAGGGTGGTCCTGTATATGCCATAGCACAGCGTGGGTGCTGAGCTGGGTTTTGCCCTTCCGTGGGATGTTTTAGCCAGAGATTCTGGAGTCCGTCCTTATGCATTGAAGGACACCACCGAGGGGGGTTTAGTGGGTGGAAGCCCCCACAGAACCTTGTCTTCCCCCAGAAGCGAGGTATCTTTTAAGATTTCCCCCGTTAAAAAAAAGGTAGGTACCACTGCAGCTCCTATTGCACCCACCAAACAGTATTATGCAAACATTGCTATATTCCGGTTTGAAGGTCGTTGTAGCTAGCGAAAATACTGGCGTAATGAGAGATAACGTCTTGTCTCTAGGCGACGAGCACAAATGGCTGTAGTGTATACCATCGTAACTAGCGCCACATTGTTATGGGTAGGTATATTATTTACCATCAGATGAATGCTTGTCCAATGTTACACATTGCTCTAAAGGCTGATGGCTGATGAGGCAGCAATGTCCTCAAGTGGTGGCCGTATACTGATATTAGCTGCAATGTTAGGGCCTCCATACGGTGGACCGATGATCTAACATCGCAGGAAACCGCTGGATGTGGGCATCGCAGAATTTAGTTGAAATCTTTGAAGGCTGCTAATATTCAGACGTGGACGTCTATCGGCTGATGATGATGATTATAGTGTTTATATATTAACACTTATTCTACTTATGTTTACTGTTTACTTCCTTGTTGTCGTTAACCACAAAATCACTTTAACTAATCGTTAACTTATGTAACACGAAGGTTAAAGAAACTTCACGGCATTTTAACGCTTGGTTAAAGTTAACCATAACGATGTTGTAATTGTCATATCAAAGTGACGCATAAATGTTACACCACTACTACATGTTAACTAAGTTATGTTAACGAAAATTAACAAGAAATCTTTCAACTGCAACCGTAACCATAGTAACTGGTGGTAGGTCTCTGTAGGCGGAGATCGCCTAGGTGAGGAACATCGCAACGCCTATTCCTACTGTTAAACAGTAGTTTCCAAACATTACTCTGTTCCGGTTTTAATGGCGTTGTAGCTAGTGAAATTTATACATTAACGAGACAACATTTTATGTCTCAAAGCGACGGGCGTAATGTGGTGTTATGTATATCATCCTCATTCATCATCAGCCGATACACGTCCATTGCTGGACATTTGCCACCTCCAAAAATCTCCGCATCGCTCCGTCCCGGCGCTGCAGTCAGCATAGCATCCGGCACTGCCGGGCACTAGGGAGCGTCGTTTGTAGGAGTTCATATAGGGGGATTTGAGCCATTTCCTACCACACTGGCCCAATGCGGGTTGGTGGGAGCCAAAGCTTCGTTTGTTGATTGGTAGGATCCACCACGAGCAGGTGAGGTTGGCCGTCCCGTGAATTGTCATGCGGGACCCCTTCACACCCCTTTATCATCCTAATTACCGCCACGTTATGTGCCAGTGCATCACTTAACATCAAGTGATCGTTTCACTCGGCTCATCGCTTCATAGAAATAAAAACTAAAATATTATATGTAGTAATACGTGTAAGGAATTCAATTTTTTTTATTGATTCAATAAGAAAAGACAGTTAATTAAGAGGTGATGGAGATAAATTTAAGCACTTAAAGTAATATTTTAATAACAACAGATATTATTCTAAATATTTTTTTTTTCATATAGAATCAAGTTATATATTTGCCACATCCGGGTTCATCCGTCCGTGGGAGCCTATATGCGGCGGTAGTAGATGGGCGCGCTGCAGACCAAATCGTAAAGAGGATACAAAGGATAGGGAAACTGTATGGAGACACGTTTTATCTCATTCTAGCACAGTCTAAACACATTTATAGTTGTCTCTTTTTCGTTATACTTATTTCATAAAACATAACTTACATCAAAAGCTATTTCACTTCGAAAAATTGACCGGTTTGGAAACCGGCACGGTTAGCAGCCGTAGCGATGAGCGTAGTCATATCTGTTGTGACTGTGTCGCGATAACTATGGTCATTATAAAGGAAGTACTTGCACACAAACAAACACAAGTCCTTAAACGTTGAAATGATAAAGAGATTAAAGAAATATTTCCATCGGTTACCCTGTCTGAGGATATACGACGTCGTGAGTGAAATGACGCAATGCATCATACAAAGAACACAGTCACGAGATACGTTATCAGATACAATTGAATCAGCTGTAACTGTCTACATTTTTTTTATAGGTAGATATAAAATTAGTCATAACTAAGTGTTTACCGGGGTAGTAATGAAATTTCGACATAGTAATCCTATTATAAAAAAATATTAGTGGCGATAGGTCTTTTTTGCTGGAGGCCGTCTATGTAGGGGATCTCACAGCTCCTACTTCAGCCTCCAAACAGTTACGTGCATTCATTACAGTATTCCGGTTTGAAAGGCGTTGTAGCTAGAAAAATTATTAAGGGAACAGGATTTAAGTCGACGAGTACCACATAGTGCTGTGTCTATCATCCTATCTAGCGCCACGTTATGTTATGGACAGTACCATTAACCTTCAGGTGAACGTCTGTTGTCTAGCCGCTTCGCTTCTCACATGGTTGAAATTGTCTAATGAATAATTGCATATAATTAAACATCTTGTTGCCCGAAAAGATCATGATTTATAATGTATTATTTTCTAATTAATTCTTACTTGCCATGAAGTTTCCAAACAGCACCATTTATCTCAAAATTACCAACGGAAACGGTCAGAGCAGTAGAAGTGACGTTAAGAAATAGCCTGGCCTTCTCGATATATTCCTTCTGAACTAAGTAAAGTTACTTATAAGAAATAAATGACCTTAAGTGAAAATGAGAAAGGAACATTAGTTAGGACCGACGACTGGGTCGGAGACCCCATGCCTAACGGTACATTGGTAATCATATCACAAGGTCGATCGACAATTTGGTGAAGGCCATCGAAAGACACCAAATGCGCAAAGTAAATATTTGATACCTGTTACATTTGGGCAGGCATTTCGCCATCAGTGGGGGCGTCAATTTTCACTTATGGAAGCCAAGCCAATCTCACATCGTGGTGCACCCTGATATAATCAACAAACGAGGCTCTTGCTCCCACCAACTCGCATTGCGTCGTTGTGAAATGTCCCAAACCGCCCCAAATAAACCTCCACAAACGACCGTCCCTGGTGCCCGGCGAGTACCGTTGGTCATGCTGACTGTGATCTGACGAACGTCACTGAAAGCTGCTGGATGCGGGCAGCGCGAGACCGATCGTTGTGGGAAGCCTATGTCCAGCTGTGGACGTCCACTGGCTGCTGATTGATCGATATGGCGTCCATCGGCTATTTATATTAACGAAAACACTTCAATTAAAGTTCACATAACCGTTATTTTTATTAAAGTAATATTTCTTCATTTATCGCAGACAATAAATAAGTACTAAAGCATTGTTTTGTTCTCACACAATCTCTCATTATTGTTTTATAGGATAATTTTGTATTGACAGATTAAGTCGTCATCATCAATCATTGTAGTACTCGGCTTATCAATGGCATGACGTGGTATTTGCAGTGATTTAATCATTGACGGTTGTTTTATCTGTATGTTTTATATTTTCATTGTATTCTCTCAATAATCAATATGACTTAGAGATATGGTTCCATATCTCTGGATCTCCTAACAATTGGAACCTATCAAATTCAGTTTTTTAAAGCAATCTGATTTTAATGAACTGAATAAAGATTTTTTTGTTCCGTGTATCATTATTATCATCAGTCGATAGACGTCCACTGCTGGACATAGGTTTCCCCCAAAGATCTCCACATAGATCGGTCCCGCCTTGCTCGCATCCAGTTGGTTCCCGCGATTCTCATCAGATCGTCGGTCCACCTTATGGTGTGGGAGGCCTCTCAACACTACACCTACCAGTACGTGGGCGCCACTCGAGGACCTTACTGCTACATCGGCCGTCGGTCCTTCTAGCAATGTGCCCTGACCACCGCCACTTAAGTCTAGCATCCTTATCCGTATAACAAAGATAATTTTTTAACTGTTTTCAATTTTCTCTGATATTATATTCAAAGCTTTACTTTATCCTTTTATTTACAACATATTCACTAATAATTTAGGCTATTTAAATTTTTTCCAACATCATTTCTATATATTTTTTTTACTTTATACTTATAAGATAACATAAGTATCTAATATTCACAGAAATACACGGAATTTTATTGTATATGTTCATATATAAATTAATATTTATTAGTTTATGAAGTTACTTCTAAGTAATTTATTTTTTATTATCTCGGGTAGACTAGCTGTATCTCCTGCTCAAAGTTAAACTCTAAGACTCTTAAGTATAGGACACCCCATCAGCAAACGTAACCTCCACAGCGTCATCACATTTGCACGAAGGGAACTCCCAACACTTGAAGCGGTTGAAGTATTGGGAGAATCCGCTGTGGCTAGTGAATATTTGGGTCAACTGTCCATGATCAGACCTTCATTATTAATTGATATGCCTTTGCTACGAGAAAAATAACTTAGTGATAGACACGGTGGTACTTTCGCTGTATCGGGCACTGCATCTCGCAACTGAGGCATCTCGAAACAAACGTTTAACATATGATACCGAGCACTGATCATGTCTCGCTTCCTCTTGCTGTTAAGAGCGGTCAGATTGGTTAATTCATCAGCACGCTCATTGCCAGGAACGCCCGCGTGGGCAATGACCCAAAATAAAGATATATATATTAGAACTCAGGCAAACGTAATAAATGTTCTATATTCTTTCTCTCATTCTTAAAGTGCCATCTTCTTTCGAAGATTGACGATCATTACGGCAATCTGAACGTTGGATACCGCATAGGTTCTTTAGCCAGGATGTTCTTCCTCAATACAATTCGTATTTTGTATTTCTCGTTATGTGGCTTAAATATTCTAAGCATCTTTTCTTTACCTATATATATATATATATATATATATATATATAAGAGATATTCAGATTCATTGACCTGTCACGAGATCTCCGAAACTTAATCGTAAACACTCAAAATATAGTAAACATACTGCTTTTGCTATTTAAAGGTCAACTATGAATGGATTTTATAAAATTCTTTCCCCAAAAGGAGTTACGGGGGTGTTCGGCCAGCAAAGTGGGCGGGGAACAGCTAATTATGTATAACACTTCTGATTTTTATTTCTCTAGGCTTTGTTAATTGGCAAAATAACCAATACTAATTTCCCCCCAGCTTCTGCTTGCTTTTAATTAACTTAACGTGAACTTCGTTGTTGCTTATTATTTCTTTAAAGCTCTTACATCGGCGTAAAGAGAAATGCTTTCGTTGTACTTTTGTGAAGTTGTTTAAATTAATACTTTAGTCAAGTTGTAGCGTAGATCAACGGTAGATGCTGCTTGTAATTACTTTCTGGTTTTTAACACTTTTTTCTTTGAAACCAGTGTTCATTAATTAGCTTAAGTTTCTATCATATTTTAAAGTAAAACTTAACGAATATATGTAAAAAATAGTGTACAGCTAAAGGTTATCCATGTGCTTGTTAAAGACATTCATTGCTAGCAAACTTGAATTTGATACTTTACGATACACTTTATATGCTAGATTATAATTGTGATAACAATGAATTATCTCTTATCTTTAAATACTAGACAGAAAATACTTAAAAGACGCACATTCTTAACTGTTAAAACAGACTTCTACTTACTTCACAAATCTGTCATTCATATTAGGTTTTTATTTTTACAGCCTTGGCCTAATAACGTTCTTTACGCTCTTAGCTTTATATTCTAAGTAAAACAAACTTGTTAATAAAGTATTTTTTTAATTACTAAAGTATCATAATATTATGGTTCCATTTGGTTTAATAACATATCGCGCAATGTATCAATACTATGTTGTCTTATATATTCAAATTGATTTACGCCTTCATTTCCTTTTCAGGTGAATGAATAAACTAATAAATTATACTTAGTTTACTGGTGGTAAGTCTGTTGCCAGAAACGATAGGTGGCACCGCAGCCCCTATTTCTGCCACCAAACAGTACTATGCAAAAATTACTGTGTTCAGGTTTAAAAGGCGCTGTAACTAGTGAAATTACTGGAGTAACGACACTTAACATGGTATGTCTCAAGGCGAGGAGCGCATTGTATTGCTATGAATACAAACTCAACTAGCGCCTGGTTTTTATGGGCAGGTGTATCACTTACCATCTGATGAATTATCCGTTCGTCTAAAATATATTTAATAAAAAGAAATAGGGTTATTTTTAACCCCGCTATCCACCACCATCATATTGTAAATCTATTGCCATAACAGCTACGCCGTGTTCCGACTGGGAATTGGAATGTAAGGAATTGATGTTTTGAACTAGCACGCTTTACTTACTTCCCAAGGTGACATTGATGCTTAACACAATTGAGGTCAAGTGTTAGCCCATTGTGGAATATGTTTACGGTCTCATGTTAAGAATTCTATAGCAATGTTATCGGCAGGAACAACTTTATATCTGACGCGATAGTTCCTCGAATTATCGATACTTCGATTCGTACTTTTACATTGGTGCTACTGATATACAGAATTGTAGTGTCTCTATATACAAGGGTGTATGATACTGTATTAGATATTATTGCAAACAACCCTAAAGTAATCTTTTGTTTCACTTGAATATAAGAATCATCATGGTTTTTTGATGTTATTTCTTTAGCACATTGGATATCAAGTAAGCAACTTCAATGTAGTATATTCCTTAATAAAATCATAGTATAAAATCCGAAACTTACTAACTTCACTGATGGTAGGTCTCTGCCGCCGGAAACCGTCTAGGTTACCACCGCAGCCTCTATTTCTGCCGCCAAACAGTCCTGTGCAAATATTACTGTGTTCCGGTTCGAAAGGCACTGTAGCTAGTGTAATTGCTTGGGTATCGAGACTTAATATCTTATGTCTCAAGGCGACGAGCACTATGTGGTACATCAGTATATTATCCAAACTAACGATATGTTGTTATAGGTAGGCGTACTATTTACCATGAAATGAACATTCCTATCGCCTCATCACTTGGTTGATAAAAGAATTTGATATTTACTTTACGTTCTGATACAGAAAGTATTTCTTTACTTGCAACACATCCTTGCAGCACATCCTTGAGACAAGAATACAATGTTTGCTCCCTCTACTGTCCGGCGATAAGAAACACGCACACTATATTAGTATCTGTCTAATTGACGGTAGACCTTGCACCAGTAAGCGTCAATATACTTGTTACATGGGAAATCCCTCGCCAACCCTTCAATGAAAGATGCATGAAGTATTAAGATGACTGAGCGGATTTCCGTTCTTATTACAAAATAAGTACTCAATAAATAAAAACATATTTCAAAACAAATTATGAGGTATAATTGTATAGCTTAATTTTTTTGGAGTTACTAATAAAAAATCGCTAAAAATTTACTACATTGTAATCAATATCTTATTTAACGAAGCGACGAGATGAGCGGCGCGTTCACCCGATTTTAAGTGATACACGCCTGCCTATAACAACGCGGCGCTAGTTAAGTTAATAATGTACTAAACCACGTAGTGCTCATCGCTTTGACATATAAGATGTCGAGTCTCGTTATCACAGTAATTATACTAGCTACAGAACCCTTTAAACCGACTGACCCGTACCCCATAACTACAGTCCTACCTGTACGGGCTTCAGGAACAGAGATCTACCACCAGCAAAAAGTACAGGTATATTTCCATATCGAAGTATATCTCTTGCCAAGTTTACTTCAAATTCATTTCATCTACATGTAACGGATCGTTTATACAATAGAATATAACTTTTTTTTCGTATTTTATCCATACTATTGCCGCATTATTTATCGATATAACATGTAAATGGCGGCATGTGTAGTTTCCGGTCTCCACGATTTCCTATTCAAATTGTTACAATGAATTATTGAATTATCTACATTATTCAAATAGAGCAAATGACCTTTATCCGCTTGATATTATAATGTATCCCACATAGTCCTTTTGATCCTGATATATATGAATATTTAATTATCCTATTTTAGAGGTTTATATAAATTATAATAATTAATGAAACGAAGTTGTTAAGTGAAGACTGTAGTGACTTCAACATGAAAGGTTGGCATTAAGTAGCCTGGCTTTGTATGGTGTTGAGTCAGAGTATTCTGGGTATTCTTCAATTACCATCTTCAGCTCCTCGCGTAAAATCATGTGAAGTGTGTCAAGGTGTATGTTTAAAAACTTTTTAGGTAAAGAAAAGAATACTTTTAAGTTTCGTGGTCCAGAAATTAAATTGCTGTAATAACATGAAATACTTCACTTACGACTTATTTAAGTAATACTCAATGTTTATGTACAGAAAAAAATATTTACAGAATTTTCACTAATATAGCAAAGAATGGTTTAAAGACAAAGTTAATCTTAAATATTGTTGTTGTTTTTTATATGACAAGCGACGAGATTTGTCAGATGTGCTGGTGATATCCCGCCCACAACAACGCGGTGCTAAGAAGATATATACTGCACCACATTATGGCCATCGCTTTGAGACATGACTTGTAAGTCTGGTTACACCAGTAATTTAGCTACAACGCATTCCAAACCGGAACACAGTACTACAGAAATGGTAGCTACCATAATTCCTGGACCGTCTCCAGCAAAAAACATTAAATAAATGTTACATAAAAATAGTGTAGTTTATAAAGCTTTTTAGTTCTAGGTATCTAGAATTATCTGCCCTGTAGTCTCGGGCTATTAAGAAGAGACCTAAGGTAAAGCCAGCCTGACGAAGGAGGCGACTAAAAGAGTTTTCGGCACCTTAATTGCACATTAAATGAGCCTGGGGTGAACGACAAAGAAGAGGTGGTCTCATTCATCTCGTAACATAGCGAGGGGTCTGAGAAGGGTTACGGCCCTCTCTGGGATGTTTTGGGCGTAGCGCCGGCAGTACCGATGCGTTCCGTAGAACTGGCTTTTAGTGGATATAAATCCTACACAACCCAGTCTTCCCCCCAAAAGCCAGTAATATTTTAAAAGATTCCCCCCACATAAAAAAAAATAGTCCATAAGTGAAGTTTGAAAGTCAGTTGTGTTATTGTCAGCTGCATCCAATGCTCATTGATAACGCTTCGGCTAATCAGAACACTCCGGGCAATGTGGTGTATTGACAAATTTATGAACATGATAAACTCTATACTACATTACAGCTTCATTAAAGTACACACTTACGTAATAATAATAGATAAATCTTATTCATTAGCTGTTTTTTTATATTGTTAACAAAGTTACATTAGCACTAAATCATATATCTCGTTACTGCTACTAATTAATCTCAAGGCGACGAGCACTATATGATGCTGTGTGTATAATGATAAAAACTTGTCACCAAAAACCAGAAGTAATTACAAACAAAATTATTAAGTTACGTACATCATTTAGCAATATGGCTGTGGATAGCTGGTGCCTGTGATAGGCAATAAATTCGTGACACAGGTCACCAGGTCTCCGACTCTCGTACAGTTACCATTACAGAATAACTTAAGTAAAGAGATCATCTCTTTATCATCCTAACTAACGGCGCGTTATTATTATCTAGTGTATCACTTACCATCCAGTGAAGGTCGTTTTTATTTTATTCCAATAAGTGAAGAGACGAACAGATCGTTTACCTGATGGTAAGTGATACGCCTGGCCATAATAACGTGGCGCTAGATAGAATGGTATACGTTGCACCACATTGTTCTCGGCGCTTTCAGACATACGATGTAGAGTCTCGTTACCCCAGTAATTACCATTAGCTACAGCGCCCTTCGAACCGGAACACAGTAATGTTTGCACACGTTTAGTGACGTGCTCGTCTTCTCGCTTTGTCGAATAAAAACACTGATGTGTAAACCAAACGTATAGCTCACTGTCAGTTTCTAGGATCCATACCGTCCAAACGAAGTCTACTATCAGTTTGTAAAGAATAATATGCTTAAAAAAAGGTCAGTGCTTGAAGTTAAAGTTGAATACTACTGTCAGTCCTTGGGGCATGACGTACTATTCAACATGTTAAACTTCTGTAACTGAACTCATTGTATAGTTTTTGCTCTTTCATACTTTTTATTAGCGATCGCAGAATGCTTCTTATTACATAACGAACATATACATAGACGAAAACTTTTATATGTATATAACGAAATATGATATTGACATATTAATAAAAATAACATTTTACTATGTTAAATTAATTAATCATATTGTTATCGTATGCACTATTTATTAATAAGGAAGATGTTACATGTTGTATATCTTTGAGGTGAACGACTCGTCCGCCTTATCATCTCACCGTATAAGCAAACATATAAAAAATATATATATTTCTTGTTTACACCGTCGTCTGTTACTAATTCACTATACTAATACCATGTTAATACATAAATTTCAGTAAACGTATAACCTGACACATTTTTTTCGTTATCCTGCGTAACAATAACACGTTAAATAACAATGCTAATGTTTTGCTAAATAGAAGCATTCAGTATACCTGGACAAGGTAATATTTGCGTCTTAACTTACCAGTAAACATAACTTCAATGTCATCAGGTTAAAAAGATATTTATTTTTATCTAAATAAGTTATTTATTTAAACACTTACCGTCGAGTGAAGACGTAATTCACGTTTTTATGAGGCACCACGGTCAAGTGGTGAAATTTGGTTTTTTATTTGAGAAAACGACAAGACGAGCAAATCGTTCATGTGGTGGTATGTTTTTTTTTTATATAATGAAGCGATGACACAAGCGGAACACCTTAAGGTAAGTGATACGCTGATAACAACGTGGCGCTAGTTAGGATATTATACAAAGCACCACATTGTGCCCATCTTAAGTCATAAAACGTTGAGTCTCGTTACCCCAGTAATTTCACTACGTACGACGCTCTTTAAACGGCAACATAGTAATGTTTTCACACTACTGCTCAGCTGCAGAAATAGGAGCTGCGGTGGTACATACCTAGACCTTCTCCGGCAACCAGAGACCTACCACCAGTAAAACATTACAATGCGGTTAGTTAGTTTCAATACGTTACGAATTCAATTATCATTTCAACATACCGCCAGCAGTGCTGCTATGCGGAGTATGAAAATTGGATTGTCGTATTTTGTCCGCATTGTAATTCCGCCATTAAGTTATATACATTCTGGTGAATGCTGAATACCCTCGTGTACGTACTGTTAATTGAGCAAATGTTTGTTGGGTGCCTGTATGTATGCAATTATCTTCATTACATTTAACTAATGTTATCCAGTTAAATACTACGTTCTTCTAATCATATCTAAAATCAGTAACCTTATTCTTTCATCCTCCTTAATAGAGATAGCTGGACGTTTTCAAATAATATAAAACATATTTTATTTGATGTATACATAAGGACAAAAAATAATCCTTGTATCTTTATGTATCTAATAACGGACAAATTCGACTGCACTCTTTATACATATTTTTTATACTTTACAATCATGTAATAAAAACGTACACCTTACGTTCTCAAAACTAGATATTTTTCTCATTTTAATTGATACTAGAAATAAGTAGTAAAAATTTAAAAAAAAAACGTAATTTGCGATCACACCAGATAAACGTTCAGCCGACAGCCAATATACGAGTACGTTCCCACTGTTGGGGCAAGGGCCTACCCTTAATTCATATATGGTGGCCCGCGTGGTGACTATGGCCCATCGTCCTTGAGACTATAGTCACCACGCGGACCTTAGAATAAATTCTAATTCACGTGCAGGTTTCCTCACGATGTTTTCCTTCACCGTTTGTATTTCGCTGTTGTTACTAAAGTTCACAAATGTACATAAATTACGTATTAAAGTCATTGGTACATGCCGAGATTACAACCCGCGACCTTCGGAGAGAAGGCCGCACGCTCTGACCATTAGGCCAGCGATCCGCTATCGAGATTAACGTTCGCCTGATGGTAAATGTTACGCCTGCCCATAACAATACGGCGCTAGTTAAGACGTTATGTACATCACTACGATGTACCCCTGTAATTTCATTAGCTACACCGCCTTTCAAACGGGAACACAGTGATGTTTCTACACGAATGTTTGTCGGCAGAAATAGGAGCTGCGGTGGTACCTATCTAAACGGTCTCCGGCAACAGAGACCTACTATCGGTACTATTTTTGGTACAGACAAACGTTCAGACAAAATGAAGGAATGTTAAAAATATTATCTTTTTCTGTTACTGTACAGTTTGTTGGAATTTTTTTTTGTGAAACTGGCTTTGCGTTCTGTATCATTCAAAGTTTAACGCGGCGTACACTTACTATGATTAGTTTGTAACAATGTTGTAATTTGTCGTCGTCGTTAGCCATTGTTCCGGTAAAAAATACTTTATTCACAAAAAACCAGTGTGATGGTGAGTGATGAATAGAAACTGAAAATAGTACTTTAAAAAAAAAAGTAACGACACACTTCAATGTGAATTATTAAAAACTAAAAATCGATCTATTTTCACTTGCTCTGCTTTGGGGAGACGTTTTTTTTAAACATTTTGCAAACTAACATCAAATTTTTTAAAAAATAGAAATATTAAAACATAACCAATAGAGGTTACTAATGTAAAATTTTTTTTTTGTGATTACACATAAAAATCTCTAATCGGAAGAACTTTATGAGACCAAACCAGCCATTACCAACCTATTGTACGCAGGGTCCCATTGTGGGTATGTAAAAACTATTTTCTAATAGCAGAATTGTCGGACCCCGTCTAGGTATTGCAAGTACTGTGTTCCGGATTGAAGGGAGTTGTAGCTGGTGAAATCAACTCAGATGACGAGACTTGACATCCTATGTCGCATTGTGACTAGGGCAATGTGGTGCAGTGTACGCGATCCCATAATAACTTGCCAAGTTGTTAGAGATGAGAGAGATAGATATTTCAAAGTTAAAATTGATAATAGATAGAGATTAAGAGAAAGCAGACAAATTTTCTGGAGTGGCTATGGAGTTGTCAGGGAAAGGGTTCTTTATAAATGAAAAGTTTTATGAAAGGGTACGAGGACAAAAAAAGGTTGAGAAGCTCTGCACTAAACACTGAGCTTACATCCAGCAGTAGACTGACGAGCCCTGATGATGAAGACATACCGTATATGGTGATCTACGCAAATATCAGTTCACTCTTCTGCGGAAAAAGTTCTTTAACTCGCTTTAGTATTTTCCATTACCATCATCATACCATTCATCTTCCATTTGTCTCATGACACCTTAAAATTAACCTCGATCTTAATTAACCTGTTATTATAGGTATAATCTAACCAATTACACGAAAGGTTTCGACAATGTGACGCGTGTAATTCCCAAAGGACGCGTCCCATTTCCGGTAGAAAATTAACACATTCGTAATCCTGGGATACGTTGAAACTGTAAGCTTTCTTGCTTCGTGTGCGAAGCTCAAACCTCTCCTTATCTTTGTTTGACCTTTAATTATTTTCGGCGGGTCCCTTTGTAATAAACATTCTTACCCTTACAAGCACCGGGCGTTAAGTAATGAAGGGTAAAACAAATGTATTTCCCTCTTCTTATCCTTTTTGCATATAGCGTAGTTTAGAGATAAAGAAAAAACAGATGTTTGTCTTCTAACATAGAGTTTTCATCATTGGTGGTAGGTCTCAAACAGTATTGTGCAAACATTAATGTGTTCCGGATTGAAGGGCGCTGTAGCAAGTGTAATACCTGGGGTACCGAGAATCAAAATCAAAATCAAAACATCTTGTCTCAGGCGGCGAGCGCAATGTGGTGCAATGCATACCATCTTAACTAGCGCCACGTCATTATGGGCGGGCGTATTACTTACCATCAGGTGAACGTTCAGTCAGTTTAAAGGATGTTGTAGCTAGTTATATTACTGAGGTAAAGAGACTACAAGATGTCTCAAGGCGACAGACCGAGTGTGGTGATATATATATCATCCTAACTAGAGATAGATATACATTGCTAATGGGCAGGCTTATGATTTACCATCAGGTGAACGTCTCACCTGTCTCATCTAAAGACACTCATCATTTTCGAACGATACAGTAGTTTTATTTATAGCAGATGTAAATCGTGTATATTTATTAGAATGTCGTAAATAAATATGTAGAATGCAATATATTATCAATAATCGCTTATACACGTTGAACAATAAAGACAGTGCAGTGGGATCCAGTATAACTGCAGTATCGACCGCACACCCAAGGTCCATACGCCGCGCGTACAGCAGCCGGACATTTATAAACATGACTCCAGACAATGGGCTTCCATCATCACGCGATGACAATTATTTTCCATCAATTAACACAGCATGCCTATAATAATAGCTTCATCTCATTATATCCACAACTACTTTTATTACAATAAAATTTTCATTATCTATTATTTTGTAATGTAATGTATACATCTGTATATAGTATATTCAGGAACTAATTGATTCATCACATCTCCGTAAACTTTTGACATAAACATTCAAATTTTGGTGGAGATGTTGCTTCTGCCATTTAGAGGTCAGCTAAAAATGGACTTTACTAAATTCTTTTCCTAAAGGGATTTGCGGGGGTGATAAAAACGGGAAGTAGCCCCGTGGGCGGCGGTTTGCCGCCGGACGGGAATATTTCTGACAAATTTCAAATTTAATTCTATATTACTGCTCGCAAAACGGACAGGAAACCGCTAGTATTAATCATTAATACGATTAATTGTTGCTGTTTTTATAATAACAGAATTTGATTTAAGATTATGTCGAACAAGAGATTTTCAGTCAGACTCCCATCATTTCTATCGAATCATACGTCATTCTCTTTCAGGATAACTTTTAATAAACCGCGGTATTTGCAATACCAGTCCACTCCCTGGTGTTTTTTATCAAGCCATGATTTCTTCCTGCGACCAACACTCCTTTTACCTGTCTTGTCCATCGTGATAAGTTGAACCACTTTCTCATCTCGACGGTCTGCAAAACTTCGCGTCTGCGGGTCTGCACATTTTCGTACACTTCTTGTATAGCAATTACAAAAAGTTAAAATATATACGTTAAACTTATTACTCACTTCACTTATGTGTACTTAAGCCACAGGAAAACTGACATTAGTTTTAGAAATGGCGTGCGGTAGGAGATGGAATGGAGAGAAACAATGACAAATGTGGTTAAAATTTCCGATTCATTGTGATGAATAAAGCGACATGACTTCTGTTCCACATAGTTTAACTGCTTCATACACTACTATAAAATTCATTATATTAAAATTATTGTAAATATCTAGCTTTACAAGTAAATCTTACAAAGTCTCACAAGATAGTACATGTGAATATTAAGAAGAGAACCTAGAGGAAAAAAAATGTTTCTGTTTAACAAAATCTAAAGACAAAATCATAAACGAATTCTGATTTAAGTTATACATAACTACTTTGAAATGTTTATGAAAAATCTTTTTTTTTACTCCATTGTCGTTGAACATAAGGTAATATTACTTTTCGATAAAAATAAGTAGAGCCGCAGATAAAGTTGCCCACAGCTGGGTAACAGTCTTCTATAAATCAAGAGCCATGTGTATATATTCGCTGTACTGGTCAAGTGCCGATTGGCCGATGACGCATGTCCACAAAATTTTTATTGTGGGAACGTGCTGGATTCCTCTCGATGGTATTCTTCACCGGAAGCTCAAGCTCAGTTGGGATCGAATCTCGGCGACGTCGATATAGCTCGTACTAATTACCGTCCTACCGGCATCTATATACATATATGGTAGTAGGTCTCTGATTGCCTGAGACCATCTAGGTAGGTACCACCGAAGCTCTTATTTCTGCCGACAAACACGTGGTGTGCAAACATTGATAAGTTCCGGTATGAAGGGCGTTATAGCTAATGTAATTTCTGGGATAACGAGACTCAGGCTCAGTTTTTTGTCTCAGGGCGAAGAACACAACGTGATACCAGTGTATACCATCCTAACGCCACGTTGTTATGGGCAGGCGTACCACTTACCATCGGGTGAACGACCGCTTCGTGGAATAATATGTATATGACTCAATTATATTCATTATGTTATGTTTAGTTAGTAATGTTTTTTTTATCTGTGCGTTCACAACGCATGGAGGTATTAATTTATTTAACCTATATAACTCATTGCGTATTTGTTGAAAACCGCAAAGTACAGTGGAAATGAAAAGCATTCCCAAGTTTTTCATATGCAGACCGAAATGCAGACAAAGTTCTCATTCTGCGTTTGTGGTTTACAAAGTTTATTACACGGCCGTTGTGTGCGCGATTTCGTTTCGTTTCTGTAAGCCGTTTTTTTTTTTCACACAAATAGGGCAAAGTAACATCCAAAAGGCGTATAAAATATGCCGGGTTTCTTTTTTTAAAATTATGCGCTTTGTACCGCAACCAGGAAACGTGCACGGCCTTCGTAACAAAATGGAAGAAAAACGGTTTTTTTTTCTTCACAACGGATACACATTTCGAGTACGATATGAAAAGGCTCCTGCTCACAAATACACAAATTAATTCCGATCGCATTGCTCCCGCCTTTTGCTGCTTCCTTCCTTCGTTTTACCAAGAGGAACATGAACTGAATTTTACGACGGCAGTTCATTTTTATCATACAACATATATAAGCGGTAATAACAGTTTAAAGTTGCTGATGGTAACTCTTTATTCCCGGAGATCTTTAGTAGGTAGACGTAGGTGCTACCGCAACATCTATTTCTGGCGTCAATAACCTGCAACTTTCCGTCTGAAGGGCGTTGTAGCTAACGAAATCTCAGGAATAACAAGAAAACATCCTGTGGCTTATGGCAATAGGCACATCGTAATTATCATCATAACTGGCGCCTCTTTGTTATGAGCAAGGGTAATCATTTAAGATCAGATGAAACTCCTGCTCGTCTAGTTGCTTCATCAAAAAAAAAACTGCTATACAAATCTGTATGACACGGGTTCTAATCACACTAAACTTGAGATCTCAATGAATGGAAACATCGTGATGCAGTCGATGATTCCAAGTCTGTGAGGACGTTGCTTTGGGGTCCTTCGATATGTATCCTCTTTAATCACAAGGCCAATTTTTTATTCTCCTATCAACATGTTAACAAAACATCTCTAAAATTTCACTTTGCGCGAAGTCCTGTTTAAATCACTTAGTTCTCGGAATAAAGATCAAAGTTTGCTTTTGGACTTGTGATTGTTCGATGGTTTCTAATTTGGGTTCATCTCGGACCTTTGCTCTTTACGGCGTGCATGCTCGCCTCCTTGTATGAATAGTTTAACATGTTATACTTAGATTTTTACAATCATCAACCGATAGAAAATATAATCTGCCTTCTGGGGTGCAAGTAAGAGTTATGTGGAGATTTTTACCTATTAAAACCTCCTCGGTGGTCACGTACGGCGTTTGAAGAGTTCACGGGATCTCTGTCTGTCTACCGCGGCAAATATATTATTACCTAGATTTATCTTTCCATTTTTTTAATCAACAAGATGCCTTAAGGCATAAGATATTGGGTCCAGTTACTACACTAGCTACAGCGCCCTTCAAACCAAAGCACATTAGTGTTTGCACACTACTATTTGATGGTAGAAATAGGCGCTGCGGTTGTACCTATATATAATGTCTCCGGCATCAGAGATCTACCACCAGTAAATACCATATACCATAATATTAGAAAAAGTACATATAAAATTAAAAGGTTCAGGCAGTATATAGTGATAGGCTGAAATTGTCATGATATGATAATCTTTATGCTCAGGTACTTTGTTACACAAATTAAAAAAGAAATACTTTTTATTTACGAACTGCTTTTTTTTCAGATGTTATGATGAAATGGAAGCGAAATAGGATAAGCCGATGTCTACACTGAAGATGATTGGTTATTTTCATAGAGCACCTTGCTTGCACAGTTTCTCATCAAAGGTGAGTCAGGCCAATTACCGGTAACCAGTTATTATGCTACAATATTATTATAATATCAAATTAATTTCTTTTGCTCTTTTTAACTTAGGTTAAGGAGAAAAAAAACGTCTTGGAATCTTTCTTTAACATGAATATTTTTCATAACGGTATTATCTAGATATTGATTTTAATTTACTTTTTTATTAACTTAAGCAAAAAGTTTCTTTACAGTGGAAAGTAGTTCATCAGAATCCTTTTTAGGAGTCAACTATAAAAAATTAAAAAAAAAATATTTCTTTGTTTTTTATAAAGAGAAACTCGATGACAAGGATCTTAATAAAATAGATTTACATTAGCAGCTGTGACGTGGCTTAAATTGTGAAATTATTATGCTAAATCTTATATAAATTTCATTACTTTTTTTAAAATGATCAAACCACTCGAAAATTCAACAAAAAAAAACAGTAAAGTTACAGAATATTGGATAAGCACAATAAAACCAGCACAGGGTTTCTTATTACTCTTATCGAATGGGTTTCTACGTTCTCCAGTTTATAAACGTTTATGGCATACCGCTAACTATAATTAATAAAACGTTTATTAAATTCCTATATACTCGAATGATGATGATTATGGTTTTTCAATTACTGATTGTGATGATGGGGTGAAGTAAGAGTGAAATTAATATTGCATTGCGTTACATTTGCAGTTTTCGGTAAGAGTCGACGGTAATGAGTTGAAAAGCGGCGTTATAATAAAAAGAAAGAAAAATTGTTTAGGTACATCATCTATGTGTATATTTATCGTAGTAGTTTCCTAATGTAACCTAGATGTAGCCTGGTTAACGACGAGGTATCCATGACCCGGAAAGTATACATCAAGCAAGAAGTAGAGAAAGACCAGAACTTACGATTTAACTACCCTGCTGTGCCATATTATTTAGTGGAGTCAAAAATATCTGTATCACCAAGCATCCGAATAGTAGGAGGTGGGATCAAAAAGTAGTGAGAACGACATATATACTTCTTGGTAAGAAAATAAATAAATATTGGCATAGCTCAGATACATATTTGTAATGTTAATAAAGAAAAAATCTTCGATTCTCTTTTGTTTTTTTCTGAATGTAGTCATTTGTTTGCTTCGTGTCGGAACATGTTCTCGAAAATGGAGAAAATCGAAGTGCGAGTCGTTATTAAATACCTCTCTTTAAAAAAGTTAACGGCGCAAGAGATTCATTGTGATTTGGAAGCAACATTAGGAGAGTCTGCTCCGCAGTATTCCACTGTCGCAAGGTGGGCTTCTCAATTCCGAGTAGGGAGAACGAGCACGTCCATCGACGTCAGTCACCCAAGAAAATGTTGCGAAAGTCGAGAAAATTGTATTGAGCGATCGAAGAGTTACCATCCGATACTTAATTCAAGAAACGGGCATTTCATATGGAAGTATTGAATCCATATTGAAACAATCTTTGAATATGAGAAAAGTCTCCGCAAGATGGGTGCCGAGAATGTTAACCGACAGTCAGAAACAAAATCGACTTGACATTTCGAAGATATTGTTGGACAAATTTCAAGAAGATTCTGAAAACTTTTTGTCTCATTTCGGTAACAATGGACTTAACATGGGTCCATCATTTTGATCCCGAGAAAAAACGGCAATCTTCGCAATGGAAACGGCTTTCATCACTGACCCCGAAGAAGTTCCGTGCCGTGGCATCGGCTGGCCAGGTTATTGCCTCAATATTTTGGGAGTCAGAAGGGATATTGTTGATTGATTACCTGAAGCGTAGAATCACTATTACAGGCCAATATTATGCAGCTTTAATTCCCAAGTGGATCAATGCCATCAAAGAGAAAAGGAGAGGGAAACTTCGAAGCGGCGTGCTGTTTCATCACGACAACGCACCCGCGCACAGGTCGGCAGTTGCGATGGCTGCCATTCAGCAAGCTGGCTTCGAATTGGTTGACCACCTCGCTTATTCACCAGATCTGGCGCCTAGCGATTTTCACCTGTCCTCAAATTGAAAGAATATTTAAGGGGAAATAGGTACGAAGACGATAACGAGGTGATGGATGCCGTGGAGAACTTTTTGCAAGACCAAGACAAAACTTTATTTTTGATAGGTATTGAAGCTTTGGAAAAGCGCTGGACTCGGTGTGTAGAGAGACTCAGAGACTATGTAGACAAATAAATTATTAAGTTATCAATAGTCATTATATTCTATCTCATTCTCACTACTTTTTGATCCCTCCTAGTATTGTTTACGAGAGGAACAGTACAAGATCATAATAATACAACAGCAATGAATAGTTTTGAAGCTCCTTAAAGCTTTCCATTCGACCAATTTTTTAATATCATTCATGAGAGTTGACGAGGTTTCACTTAGATAATATAATTTTGTTAAATGATAAAGGATTATTTACTTGAATCTAGTAAAACATACGTTATAGTAAATCAGGCTGTTGAATTTCGTAATGAAGATATGTAAACTTCGATTGTGACTACAGATTAGTAATAATTAAAAAATATATAATTACTAGCTTAGACGAGTTGATAAACTTTCTCCAAAATGTATGGACTTATTGTATTTAGGGTTAAAGTTGAAAACGTTAGTGCTCATCATCATCATTTTAACTGATGGACGTCTTCTGACGAACACAAGTTTCTTGTAAAGTGTTCTACAAAACACAGCCTTGCGCTGCTTGAGCTGTATGACGATATTAGCTTTACTGATCATTATAATTTATTTATGTTGAATTCAAAGATTGTAACGGATATTACGTTAAGCAGAGCTCGGCGAAAGAGGGCGCGCGACACATGCGTTGATGGGCGCCGGAAGCGGGGGCGGCGGGCGGGCTGCGCGCGCGCTCCGCCTTCTCTTGCTGCTTGTGCTCGCACTTGCAGCAGTGGAGTACCTCTTCGGCTCCATTCTCGACGCCTCACCACTGAGGACTTATCTGTACACCCCTGTGTACAACACTACGCAGACCACACTCAAGTAAGTATGGATTGAATAAGTATAAATCAAGGTGCCCATATACATTGTTCCAGTAGAACTCTTGCTAGTCTAATTGTCATTTTTTTGTTATAACGGCTGTCTATGGACGGCGCTTATAACTTACCATTTGAGCCTATTTTATCTATCTAAAAAAACTTGTTAATTTTGTCTATAACATATAGTTGTATTTTTTATTCGACAAAGCAATGGGGATTTGCATGACGTATTCACCTGATGCTAAACCAAACAGTAGTCTTTGCGCACTACTGTATGGCGGTAAAAATAGCAGCAGCTTTGGTACCGACGTAGAATCGGTCCAGTAACAGTGACCCTACTACCAGTGAAAATGTGCTTTTAATAGTATTATTAAAAACTATTATTTATGCGAAAAACGTTTGAGCCATTGACATTATAAAAGTAAAACCTCTTTGTTTAACTATATCAATTAATCAAAGATCCGATATAACTCTTCAAAAATACTGTTATTCAAAACGACAATGTATATAACTGCATATACAAAATATAAGTAGGAAACCCAGAGACAGTTGGATGAAGCAATACTTGAAATGGCTTTTGAAATATCCACTGGCGAAACTAAAAGAAATATAACATAAGGAAATAGTTATCACTGTAAGGTCTATGTTAATGTATCGTACAGAATTTAATTCTTGAAGCACTTTGACCTTATTTAGTTAATGTTTATTATGGGTCTATCGATTAAAAGTTTCTGTAATTGTTTTGTGCAATTTTTTACAATGCAAGTAAAATAAGAATTTATGGCATACTTTCTAATAAGTTTCGCTTTTTTTATTTATTTCTTATACAATTATATCAAAAACTATTAACGTCATAGTTAATCTCTAACGAGGAAAGAACGTGTACTGAAATATAGTTGAAAGTAGAAAATGAACAGGGAAATTTTAGATCTGCAAACCGGATATAAATCTACGTTCTCAATGCAAATCTATTATAGAATATATAATTTCTTTATTTTTTAGAAACGGTGAGAGAATCTTATCTGGCTGGCCTAAAAGATTACCGATATCGGCAATGGGGAGAAAAAACTCCGAATTAACAAACATAACACATTTTAAAAATATAACTGTTAATAAAACGACAAACGTTCACAAATCAACTGTAGCACCTATCGTTAATATGACTCGACAAAATGTAACCGATGACACGAGTACTCCATTGTTAATCACCAAGATCATGGAGGGCATAAAGAATCTCGTTACTACGGAGGAGTTAAATTCTTTGATGAGTGAACCGCCGTTACCACTCTGCGATGAAATGCCGCCAGATTTAGGTAAGTGTTTAAACGAAATATTATAGTTTATTGCTAATTTACAAATCTTAATCTTGGACTGAAAAACTAACCAGTTCCTCTAGAAACAGCATTCTATACCCGTTTATTAATAACTTAAATTATAATGTTTAAATTAGACTTTATAGAGAAGTTGCCCTTTTATAGCTCCTTTATATATAGTCTGTGACGTTGTTCAAAACATGTTTTTTTTGCTTCTATCTTCATAAATCTATTTTCACTATTCTTGGCTACCAGAGATATTATCAAAAGGGTAGTAAGACCACTTAATAAAGGGGAGAAGATACCACTTAATCATTTAAGAAATAAGTTATGTTGATTTTATAATACGTTACATGAATAAAAATAAAATCCGATGAATACAATGAATGTTTGCCCATTACTCTTTGGTGGCAGAAATAGTTGTATGGACCAAATTAAATAGTTCCCAGCAGTACGTACAACCAAAAAATAATGTAAGCAGTTTATTTATAATTTTTTACTATTGAAATTGAAGAGCTTATAAATAATCTATAATTCATAGTCAGGTTATAAATTCTTACATCTATAATGTTCAGGTCCAATATCGGTGAACAAAACCGAAGTGGAGTTAGATTACGTCGAAACGAAATATCCAGAGGTTCATCGTGGCGGACGGTACTCGCCACCGAATTGTACTGCAAGGCATAAAGTTGCTATTATTGTACCTTATAGGTAAGTCCATAAAATTTTGTATTTTATTAAAAACGTACGGTTGGCCCCATTTCGATTAAAAGAGACGCTGTGCGCTTTAAAACTATTTCCTTTAATGCACTATGCTGAAACCAAACGATAATAATACTCCCTAAGTGTGTTTCGCTTTGAAGATCGGATACGAAATGTTTTGCTCTAAAAATTCTAACTATATCTAGCAATGTAAGTAATGGATTTACCTTTTGAAATTGTGTAAATTACAAGTACTGAATAGATGTCTACCACTCCACATGAACTTTCACCAAAGATCTACCTTAATCGCTCAGTTAAAATTCTAACCTCTTTCTCCGACTGTTACGAAATCTGTAGGTAACTCTAAAAACACAGTAAACATCGAATTGCTCCGCCGAACCAGAGACAGAAACCACGCTGATCGCCAACCTTCATTAGTTGGAGAGGCACGTTATGAAGAAGATAAACATCGACAAAGCAGAGAATAATTCAAATATTTTCCGGCTCTGATCAGATCAATCAGCGCACGCAGATCTTAATCATAATCATACCAAACTTAGCGTGTATGGCTAATACCATCTTTAGAGAGACCACGTTTAGAATCAGACATAAATAAAATATCTACCATCTTTTAAAGTGGAAAAAAAGTAATAAAGAATTTTTTATCTATACCTAACCCCAATCTAAGATGGCTTTAAATATCAATGATGGCGTGGCCAGTGAAGAATTTTCGCCCATAATACTTCTAGGTCTCAATATGTTGATAGTCGAAACATTCAAAGCTATTATGACGGCAAATTTGCAATAATTAATGAGTTAATGATGATGGTAACTAGCCCAGAGAATTCGTAAAAAATTTGCAGGGTCGGCAACATGCCCAGTGATACCTCTGGTGTTACTGGCGGTTACAGGCTTCGGTTACCGTTCTACATCAGGAATGCCGCAAGCCTGTTTACCACCTAAATGGTATAAAAAAAATCATCAATCAAGGTGATTGCCATACCTAAATTTCTAGAAGGAATACTCATTACTTTTAGATAATCTGCATCAGATCGAACTAAGTTCGTGCTTAATGTATGGATTTGAAAATATCTTTCCCTTTTCAGAGATCGTCAGCAGCACTTGGCGATATTCTTGAATCACATGCATCCATTTTTAATGAAACAGCAAATAGAATATGGTATATTCATCGTGGAACAAGACGGTTAGTTGTTGGTCTTCGAATTTACGGCAAATGTGTCAAGTGTCATTTAATATGAAAATATATGGAAGATCACTTATATTCTTCTTAATGTGTACGGGTTATTGGGTAGTGGTATATCATCATCGTTAGTCTATAGACATCTACTGCTCGGTCATGTGACGCCTGTTAGATAAAATACTTGATTTCTATCTCGAATTATTTGGGATTGACTGAAGTAAACCTTTTTCTAATTGATAAATTATAGCTATCTTTAGATGATTTATTAAAGCAAAAACTATTTGTTGATCTAGTTGTATATTTGGATTTGCGTAGTGTCATCTTTAGTATTCAATGGTTGAGAAATATATTCAACTTAAACTGTGCCACTTTGTTATGTAAGATTACCAGCAAATATACAAAATAAAAACAGCCAATAAAATTCCCACTGCTGGGACTGTGATCCTTATTTTAATAAAAATTTTAATCATATATCCACCACGATGTTCAAGTTCGGGTTAGTGAATGTCATATGTCCATGAAAGCTGATATCATAGAAATATGTAATTTTCCTTCAGCGGAAACTTAAGCTTAGCAAATGTCTAGTCTAAAGTAAAATTAACTGATCTTGAATTTAGTTCGTAGCCTGAATAGAGATTTGCTCCATTGGAGAAGGCTGCGACCACTCGAACCACGGAGACGTGTAAGAAAAAAAAATTGAGTTTAAACATTTTGTCAAAGTGCTTTTCTTTTATTTTAATACGCGGATCGTTTCAAAGTTTTTCACTTAGCTGCTCTGGTTGTCGAGCGCTGGAATAACCGTTGAAAGGTTTTTTTTCCTGCTATCTAAATGTACTCATTTCACATTGTTTCCGGCAGGTAACAGCGATTTCAATCGAGCAAAACTAATGAACGTAGGTTTTATGGAGAGTCAGAAACAAAAGGCGGGTGGATGGCAATGTTTCATATTCCACGATATAGACTTATTGCCGTTGGATCAAAGGAACATGTACTCGTGTCCCAGGCAGCCTAGGCACATGTCCGCTTCGATCGACAAACTTAATTTCCGGTGAGTATACGCAGAACAACCAATATACTTTATTCTTTCACTATAGACATTGATGTGGAAAGTTAATACTTATTTATTATAATGTATTATTTTAATAGAAATATAGTCTAAGAATATCTATCTCTCTTTTTCCATATTGCGGTACAAGGTAAAACGATGTATAAAATTTTTTCACAAATTAATATGTAAATTAGTTATTTTATTATTTATCTATTCGCCTAAACGACGACACGAACTAGGCGTTCACTGTATGATAAGTGACACTCGCCTCCGTAACAATTTAACATAACATTATGCTGGTCGCCTTGAGGGATAAGATATTAAGACTCATTTTCATAACAACTTCACTTGCTACAACGTCTTTAAAACTGAAACACAGTAATAATTGCACACTACAGTTTGGCAGCAGGAAAAGGCGCTGCCTTGGTTCCTATCTAATACGGTCTCCGGAAACGGAGACCTGCCACATACCGATAAGTGTCTTATTTCACAATGTAACATAAAATTTTTAGATTACCATACGAAGAAATATTTGGCGGCGTATCAGCGATGACTAACGAACAGTTCACAAAGGTCAACGGGTTTTCAAACAAATATTGGGGTTGGGGTGGAGAAGATGACGATATGTTTTACAGGTTATATATTATTTTACTATAAAGCTTTATAATTAACATGATCTAACACGATCTCTATTAGGCACGGTGTTAATTGACAATAAAGCCATGGGTTGTTGTAAAGCACATTTACTCAGAATACTCTGTATCATATGTTTAAAGAAACACAGATTTTCCTAACTGGCAGCGGATTTGCTATATGAGGATTCGCTACCGATTTTCTCAAGCTACATCATCTGGTAATCTAACGACCTGATCTCCATGTTACAAGGCGAGCGCCTAACTAACCATGGAAGCAAACAAAAAGCCTGCTATTTCAATACAATTCAAATTAACTTATTTTAAAATATATGAAATTGTTGTATATTAAAAAAAATTGTAACTAGTTTTTTTTTCTGCTTTACACAGGTTGAAAAAGATGAACTATCATATAGCAAGGTACAAGATGTCGATCGCGAGATATGCAATGTTAGATCATAAGAAATCCGCACCTAATCCTAAAAGGTAAGTCCTGTTACATATAGATGTAAAAAAGGGGTCAGTTAATATCACGGGTTCTTATACACTCGTTGGTATCCATATTCGGAAAGACGACGTCAAAAATGGTGACCAGAGATATAAGAAAAGGAAGCTAGATCCCTAAAGGCAAGCACCGCTAATATGGTAATCATTTTATTGCTTAAGCCAATAAGCTGAAGGTTGATGAATGATGTACTGATTTTATTGTTAAATCAGTCGATCAAATGATTATGAATTAGCAAATAATCACATATCATTTAATTTGGTATCGGGAGGAAAATCTAAAGACATCATGCTTTTGGGGTAAGACACTAACATTACCCTCGGTGATGTCCATTCAGTACTTTAGTAGAGATCGTGAAATCTCTTATAGAACAAACTTGTACCCCTCCACACTTTGGCTTAACACCTCTCTAGAAAGGGCGAAACCCTCCCCAGCACCATCGCTGAGCTACGGTAAGTACGGAACCACTATGCTTGCGTCGTCCCACGGGAGTTAGCTTGTTGAGCGATAAGGGCTTCCACCCTAAAAGGCTGCAAAATCCGTAGACCTCTTTAGGCACTTGCGACTGGCAGGGCTTACTTTACTCCTATTCTTACTAACCGGTGATTACACGGCTGTAAACAAATGTGTAACAATGGATTTTTGTATGGATGTAGAATTTGAAGCCAGTTAACAATTATCGTAAATATACACCATATAGTGCGACTAATACTAGTTTTTTTTTTATTTTACTAAGCAATGAGACGAGCGTAACATTCACCTGATAGTAAATGGCACGCTCGCCTAAAACATTGTGGCGCTGGTAAAATTGGTATAGACAGCACCACATTATGCTCGTCGTCTTGAGGCATTGGTTGTTAAGTCCCGATACCCACGTAATTACACCAGCTACAGCGCTCTTCAAACCGGAACACAGTAATATTTGCAAACTACCATTTGGCGGCAGAAATAGGCGTTGCTGTGGTAACTACCTAGACGGACTCCGGCAAAAGATACTTACTACCACTTAGTATTGTTTTTAAGTAGACAATCACGAGTTCATATATTCACAGATATCAACTATTGTCGCAAACCAGCAAGACTTTCCAGAAGGACGGCCTATCGACACTGGAGTACGACCTGATCGACGTCGTCCAACACCACCTGTACACGCACGTAGTGGCCAATATAGACGAGCACAGCTGATGGAAGTATTTCGCCAAGCTGCTGTTTGGCGATGAGAGGTAACGTGGGGCGGAGGACCACCAGTGATGGGACACAGTGTTAAGTATTTAATATAAAAACAGTTACCCAGTGCAATGATCTCCGTTTATTTGAACTCGTGTGACTATGAACTAAATACTTCACTAAAAAAAAGTTTAGATATAATCGTTCTCTTATCGTATAGTGTACTATAAGTGTTATACGCTCATCTGCGAATATTTTTAAAGTATAATTTATTATACAATAGGGTTTTTTTTCTCGAATAATTCTTTTAAAAAAAAAAAAACCTCTTTGCTACTTTGAAAGTATTAAATGCATTTGTTATTTGTTTTCAGCGGATGTTAATTGAATTATTATTTCTTTACTAAAATACATGTTTCAGTTATGTAAATTATTTCAATTTGTAACACCGGTTGTTTATCTGTGCTTGTAATTTTTTTTTGTGTTTCAGCACGCCCCATGTATGTTTTGTGCGCTAGTCGATAGGTTATTATTTCGTTGGTCCTGTGTAATTCGTGTAGTTTTATTAGTTATCTCTGTTCAAATATTAGAATAGATGAACAATGCCACATATAAAAAGGTTGCGTATGAAATTTAAACTGTAATAAAGAGAATTATATAATTTTAAGTTGTAAAATATTTGATGTATAGAAAATAACATTTTTTTTATGTGAATATGAAAAAGGCAAACAAAGCAAACGTGATTTTGTACTTTTACAAGAACATTAATTAAAGCAGATTTAAAACACACATTTATTATACTTCTGTTCCAATTACCAGTAATATCTGAATCTTTATTAGTTTTTACAATTGATGTGCTAATGTATTATAGATTTTATTACCATTAATATCGAACGGCCTATATAGTTAATATATTGTTTTAATCTAATACTCGAAATACGTCAATATTAATAAAAAAAAAATCTGTATATGTAAAAACAATCTACTCATTATGACAACAATATGAATATAGTTGAACTTTAATAAATGCCATTTTAGTAATGCTAAACGGTCGCCATTTTGTATTACATTTGTTCGACAAGATGGCCGTCATGCGTTAAACGTTAAGGTGATAAATTTTATAATGGCGATTCCTATTTGCCTGCCATTTTTTCTCGTCTAAACAAAACATTATTATATCGAATGAATATAATCTCAACTGTTGAAATTTTAATATGTATATATAATGTATAGGATGTAAAGGAGTTTCGAAGTTATTCGTAAATGTACTTATTTAGGAACGAAGATAATTTCCATAAAGCTTTTTGTAGATGAATTTACTATTAACGATTAACCATCTCGATGTTAAATACAGTTAACTGATAACTAATCGCTTAATAGTTAAGGCCGTAGAATGGGTTGGCAGTTTCATCCGAACATTAACCATAGTTGGAGGTTTAATCTACGTTCGATATTTAACTTTGAAAAATAATAATAATCGTTTAATTACGTTGAAATGGAATTTAATTATTTTAAATGAATTTTTGTTTTCAATTACCAATGTTTTATTATTAATGCAACCTACTGCACTATTTTAATGTATATTTTTAACGCACATTACTTTTTTTTCCCAAAGAGAATATATTTTCCTTTACGTAACAATGTTATTTTATCTGTTATTTTTGTTAGCAATAAGTAATTAAAATTGTGATAATTATAATTTAAATAATTATTTATGCCGTATTGTGAAATTACGAAACGTTCGGATAATAAACGACTTTTTATCTCTTTATTAACACCACTAATTGTAAATACGATAACAAAGCTATTAAACGATACATCCCTAATGATTTGTTTTTCTTCGGCCATCCCTTCGTATGTTCGTTAATATATTCGAAGTTATTGTGCTGAATATTTATATAATTAAAATACTATTTTATTATTAAAAACTATGAATTTGGTGAATGATAGTATTACTAATTTAAACTAAATGGCATAGTTTTCAGCCAATAGTCGTTTTAGATAAAAAAAAATCCATCAGATTTTTATCAACAGTAACTTGTAGAACTAGAGCAGCAGAACGTTCACATGATGTTAAGTAATTCTCCTGTCCATAACAACATGGACACTACTTAGCATACACCGTAACACATTACGCTCATGGCCTGACACATATTTGTAAGATGTTGAGTGGTTACCCCAATAATTGCACTAGCTGCAGCGCCTTTCAGTCCAGAATATAGTTACCTTTGCACACCATCCTCCAGTAAACGTACTTTGTTAGTAATACGCGTCTCATAATAGCGTGGCGTTTGTTAGGCTGATAAACACCGCACCATGTTGTGCTCGTCAAGGAGCGAGATGTGGTGCAGTGTATCCTCTCTAGTATCCACGTTGTTATGGACAGGAGCATTACTTAACATCAGGTGAAAGACCCGCTCATCTTGTCGCTTAATTTTATTTAAAAAAAAAGCAAACTGGACTACAGTAATATTTGTATACACTGTTTAGAGGCAGATATTAGAGCCGTGATGGTACCTACTTAGATGGTCTCCGGCTACAGAGTCCTACCACCTGTGTCATCATCCACAACAGATGTACTGCTCGTCTTGTGCTCTGGTTGGTATGTTTCTATTTACTTAAAATTTTCGACATATATTAAGTCGAGTAAGTTATCAAAATTAGAAAAATATGAATAAATCTAAAATTAGTGAATTCTAAGATCTGTAATAACTCTTGACAGATAAAATGTTTTATTATATTAATAATGTAATTTTTTTTTCCATTATCATTATACGTGATACCTGTTCCCGCTATACAGCCATCGTTGCTTATTGCATACCAAACGGCTCTCGCCTGATTGTGTATTCTGGCTCAGTTTTACTATTGGTTTGCACGCGCTTATATATATACTGTACAGCTCAGAACTCTCTCTTTACATTTGGTTACATTTATATCGACAGAAACCTGCAGAGAACGAAGGTGGAAGGATAATACATGCCAACAAACTGGCGGTACGTCCCTATTGCCGGACACCCTCTAGATACCACCGCAACGCCTTCCTGCGCCAAATAATACTGTGTACAAGTTTGAAGGGCGCTGTAACGAGTGTAATAACTGGGGTAACGAGACAACATCTTATGTCACAGGCGACAGTCGCAATGTGGTGCTGTGTATATCATTCTAACTAGGGCCACGTTGTTATGAGTCGACTTATCACTAACCATCTGGGTAACGTCCGACTCGTCTCGTCGCTTAAATGATTAAAAAAAAAGATATATGAATGATCAGGTGTGGGATAGTGTAAACTCTATGTCCGAAGACGGACATATGAATGTTGTTATAAAGCCAATGGCTCCATCTATGTAATTATTTAATACTTATTTGTACTGCGTTTAGGAAATGCCGCCACATCCTCTCCTCACAAATACCCCAATGTCTCAAGACGAAAGTCTTTAACTAGTACATCCTTCTCACGCTTACTTACGGCGCAGAGACATGGCACCTGATATTCGGGCTGGTCCACCGATTCAAAGTAGCACAGCGAGCGATGGAGAAGCTATGCTTGGCATTTCTCTAAGCGACAAATTCCGGAACGAAGAAATTCGACGGGGAACTAGAGTTGTCGACGTAACTCTTAAAATCTGCAAGCTGGAGTGGCACTGGGTTAGCCATATCTGCCGTGTCAGTGACAGGCCGATGGAGGAGGAAAGTCTTAGAGTGGAGGCCGCATATAGGTCGCATAGGTGTGGGACGCACTCTCTTCAGATTGACCGACGACATCATCAGAGCGGTTGAAAGTGGGTGGGTGCGAGAAGCTGTAGATCGCATTTGGTGGAAGATAATAGGGTAGGCTTATATCCAGCAGTGAATAAACAAAGGCTGATATAGATGAATGAATAATGAAGATATATTACGATGTACTAACGCTCCTGACCTCTGTGCTTAACAGATCGAGAAGACTCAAATCCTATAACTTAACTATAACTAAACCTCTTACATAGTCTAACTTTAGTTACGTAAGATGCCGTTACACAAGTGGCAGATAAGTAATACTTACTGGTGGTAGGTCTCTGTTGCCGGAGACCGTCTAGATAGGTCCCTCAGGTACTAATTCTGCCGCCAAAGAGTACTGTGCAAACGTTACTATGTTTCGGTTTGAAGGGCGATGTAGCTAATGTAATTACTGGGGTAACAATACTGAACATCTTGTCTCAGGCGACAGACGCAATGTGATGCAGTGAATACCACTTACCATCAAATGAACATCACGCTCATCTCATGGTTTGATTGAAAAAAAGAAACTATTGAAACTATGGTTTTTTTGTTTCATTGTCATTTATATAAAAGAGTATTATTTGTATGACAGTTCGAAAGTAAATTTGAATCACGTGTTCAGATTAGTAGTCACGCTGAACAAAATGTTTTTTTTTAACATTTGATAATATTCCATACAATGATATTTAAGATATTTTTCATTGAAACTTTTGCCGTAATAAACTTAAAACAAATATGTAAGTTGTTACGGCGCGAGACTGTAACTTTTGTAACTGGAAGTGGAAATACGTTGAAACTTTTGTCGCCGGTTGTAACTATCTGCCGCCGTCCCGCTTGGCTGTTACCAACTTTTGTATTAATAGAACGATGTCTAATAATTCATGAAAATTGTTTTGATTTATTACTCTATAACGACAGTCTTCGACAGAGAGTGGTGTGTGTTTTTATTAGTAGATAGCTTAATCGAGACATCGTTACTTAATGTTCTTAGTAAGTGTGTAATCATCTGTGATTAATGGATTCATGTTAAGAAATATATATAAAGATGTGACGAATAATTGAAATTATTTTCGTCTCAGATACCACAATATCTGAAGACAGAAGTCTTCACCTCATGCGTGTTGCCAGTGTTGACATACGGAACCGAGATGTGGCACCTTACTTTCGGCTTATAAAAAGGCTGAAAGCCACCCAAAGGGTAATGGAAAGACTATTCTCGGGGTTTCTCTGCACGATCGAATCAGAAATTTTGAGATTCTCAGAAGAAATAAGGTTACCAACATAGCCCAAAAGATTGCTAGACTTAAGTGGTAGTGGGCAGAGCACATAGGTCGAGGATCGACGGCCGATGGGCAGTAAGGTCTACGCGTGACATCCGCGTACCGGTAGACGTAGTGTTAAGAGGCCTCCCACAAGGTGGAACGACGATCTGGTGAGAATCGCGGGAATTCAGTTTATGCGAGCAACGTAGGACCCATGGCTGTGGGATGTGGATATCTTTGGGGAAGGTCTATGTCCCGCAGTCAACGTCTATCCGCTGATGATGATGATGATGACGAATATTGAATTTGTTTTTGTTCCCAAACTACAAACACTCCGTCCTAGGTACAATATTAACTAATATTCTTTCTAATAATAGAGCAACACACAGACCCACTAATGTCTGCCGAAGACCCCATGTACAACACAAAAGTGATAAGGTATGTTTTAAATGTTCTCTCCTCGTTAACCCATCATTATAACATAAAGTGCAGTTGTTGGTAATAGTGATAAGTAAAATTGGTTTTGGTCTTGCTTTGATGCAAGACCAAAATCAAGACATACACATTATGCAACCTAGACCAAGTGCAAGACTAGACGAAAAAGTTAAAATTCTGTTGAAATGGTGAGTTAAAATATTTACCATGTTTTGAACATGTGGATTTCTTCTGGATATAAAATATTTAATATATTATAAGCAAGAACAATACCAAGATTGTCCAAGTCTTGTTCTTGTTTTCCTCATACAGTTACATTTTTTGATGTTATCAACATCTTTCGTATATCAATCGAATCAAAATTGCTGCCAGGTCTAAAGCCATCAATGAAGTCGTACTTTCCATTAACATCATCATCATCATTATCGGCCTTTGATTATCCGCTGCTAGATATAAGCCTACCCTATTGTCTTCCACCAAATGCGATCCTCAGCTTTACGCATCCACTCTCTTCCAACCGCTCTGATGATGTCGTCGGTTGTTTTTAAATACACAATCCAAAGAAAAAGTTTGTGAGATGGATTTACGTGGTTTCATAACCTCAGATTGGTTTAAGTGATTTTAACCTAACTTTTCATTCTATATCTAAAGAATAAGATATTTTTATAAATGTGGAATCTGTGTGGGAGACAGCACTTTGCAATTCCGCTGTAAGCAGTGGGCGAGGGTCAAGGTTGAGACGGAGTGTTCTTTAAATAACCTACAGCAACCTACGAGAATGTTCTCGAGGTTGTCTTTTAGGAATGTAATAAAACTTTTTCGCGAATAATTTTGAAGGCTATACAAATTTCCTTACTTTTTTTGGTTAGTCATTAATCATCCTACTAATAACATAGGTTCTTTCGTAAAAGACGTTTTTATCGACATTGGTCAAGGTCAAATGTTAGCTTAATTTATTAGAAAAAAAAACCTAGAAATAGTTAATATAATCATTGCTCAAACACTCCATACTGTTGTAATAAATGTTTATTGAAACATAGTAATTAATATAGTAAATTTAAAATCGGTATATATTTACTGGTGGTAGGTCTCTATAGTTTGGAGACCATCTAGGTAAGTACGACCGCAGCTACTATTTCTGCCGCACAGTACAGTGCAAACATTATCGAGTTCCGGTTTAAAGGATGTTGTAGCTAGTGCAATTACTGGGGTAACGAGAGTTAACTTATGTTATAGGCGACGAGCGCAATATGGTTCAGTATATATCATCCTAACTAGCGCCTCGTTGTTGTGGGCGAGTGTATCACTTACCATCAAGTGAAGGTCACGCTCGTCTCGTTGCTTAATAGAATAAAAAAACATCTCATAATACATTAACTTCATTTAACAGAATTTAGGAAAACAACTTGCGCGCACCATTTTGTCATCTTCAGATGAATGATCATTGTTAAACGACTGTTGAAAACTCCACAAATTTATCCCCGCCACCATTTAAACTTTCCACCATTTTTTTGTTTTACTTCCGGGAAACTGGCTTCGTCAGCGAAAAACACGTTTTTACTCGGTAACTTGAATTATTAAGAAATTATTTTGAGATAAGATAATACTTTTAAATGTTGAAAAGGCTTCAGATACATTTCTATATAAAGATAGTCAGTGTCAATAATTTAACAATACTTAACTTTTGTAAACTTGTCTATAAAAAAAAATTAACGAAGCGACTAATTGAACGAGACGTTCACCTGGTGTTAAGTGATACTCACGCCTAATGAAATGATTGAAAAAAAAACCAACGTGGCGCTAGTCAATATGATATACACAGCACTACTCTGTGCTTGCCTCGTTAAGGCTAAGTCTCGTTTACCTGAGTAATTTTGCTAGCAACAAAACCCTTCAAACAGGAACACAGTAATGTTTGCACACACACTGCTGTAGGCTAAAACTTAAATTAGGTTCTTTGAAAGTCGTGACAGTAAAAAATAAGGCGTCATACTTACATTATTATTTATTCTTAAAATAAAATTTTATTTATAAAAAGCACGTATAAAGCACATAAATAAGTACCTGACTTCAATACCTATCTGACAAGGTATAAGTACATAAAATTTCTAAAATTTTGTAAAAAAAACCACTTTTTAGGTAATGCGTCAGTGCGACAGTTAACATTTAACTAATTTCGTGGGCGGACGTGTATTATCGTTGTTTTCTTAATTCTGAATAGTTTTTCTTTTCCATACCAAATAAATTTAATTTCAATGGCGGATTTAGGGTAAAAAGAATACGCTGACATTTTCTATTGTTACGGACTTAGTGATGGAAATTCTTTATAAGCACGAACAGAATATCAGCTACCTTTTCCAAATCGTGACCTAGCAAGTCATAGAGTCTTTGCTACAGCGTATCAACGCATCAGGGAAATCGGAGATGTGTGCGAATTTTATAATATTTTTTTTAATTATCTGGAGGATATACCATTGGAAATTAGAAGAGAAATGGTGTTCCAGCATGACGGTTATCCCACCCATTTTCGTCTCGGCGTAAGACAGTGGTTAGACACTACTTTCCCTCGGCGATGGATTGACTGAGGCGGACCAACCTCGTGACCCGCATGGTGTCCTGATTTAATCTAATTTAACCTTGCGAATATTACTTATGGGGTCACATGAAATCTTTAGTGTACACAACACCAATTAACTCGTTAGAAGATTTAAAGTCACGCATCGTCGTCGCTGCTGACAAAATGAGAGAACAGCTCAGAAGGCAAGTCACTCGATCTGACGTAAGAAAAAGGGTTTGTGCTTGTATCAGGAACCGTGGCGGTCAGTTTGAGCAAAATTTAATTAATTGTTACTTTGACCTGAACCTGACTCTGAACTGAATATCTGAAACGACAACAACAAGCTCGCACGTGTTACAACTAAAGCAAAAGGGTCAACATAAGGTCCGGCGCAGGGTATACTGTTATGAGTCTCTACAGTTTGATATTTCATGGTACTTAGTTTTATTACAAATGTTTTTTATTTTTAGATACTTTATGTACTTTCGTATACCTTGTCGGATAGGTATTGAAGTCAGGTACTTATTTATGTGCTTTATACGTGCTTTTTATAAATAAAATTTTATTTTAAGATTAAATAATAATGTAAGTATGACGCCTTGTTTTTTACTGTCACGACTTTAAAAGAAGCTAATTTAAAAGTTTTAGCCTCTAAGTGATGATTATTCATTTAATTTAATAAAACAATAATTATTACATAAAAATTTGTGTAGAAATAAGTTAGGAATAAAATAATCGAATTTTTTCCTATAAAATCGGGATTTTTTGAAAAATGTTTAAAAAATTAATACTTCCAGAACCATTGCTTTTGTATGGGGTATTCCATACATAGATAGATAGGATACGAGCTATACTTTAGCACCTCCAGATCTTTTACACCTATTACCTTTCATCCTGTATATAGATTAAAGAAAAAAAAATGTGAATATTACTACCTAATATTTATCATATAAATATATATGTGTAATGACGTTTATATAAAAATTAAATCCTGTCTTATATCTGTGTGAAGTCGATGACGTAAATATGAATGATTTTAGATTTTTAGGTCAAGAGTCAATCTGTGAAGTATCAGCTTCATGCTTTGTCAGCGAATACATTGGACTTCAACTTTAAACTAGATCAGGTCAATAGTACTTTTGAAATAATTATTACCTACAGTTAACATTTAACGTCATTTCGAAATGACGTTAAACGTATGTATCTCGGTATACTGAGATGATGCTCTGGTTATAAGAACTGACCACAATCTACCTTTTCACTGAATTTTACTGGTGGAAGATCTCTGTTGCCGGTTGCCTGTCGTCTTGGGCAATTAAGAACAAGACTGAGGTAAGCCCTGCCTGTCGTTGAAGGCGACTAAAAGGGTTTTCTGGTTCGTGGACTTTGAAAGTAGGGGCCCTCATTCTTCACTAAACGTGTCTGAGATGAATGATAAATGCGAGGTGATCTAGTTCTTGTTGTATCACAGCGAAGGTGGCGTCAGTACTTCCTGGAACTTGCTTTAGACATAATTTCGGAAAAAACCGGTGCGTTCCGCAGGAGATTCCCGGGCCTTCCGCAACGTACTAAGGATGACCACTAAGGAGATTTATTAGGTAAAAATCTCATATAACCTTGTCTTCCCCCCAGACGCAGGTTATTTTTTTATAAGATCCCCTGTATTTTTAAAAGAGATATCCGAAACTATTACTACTAAACTATGACTCAAAATTTGGTAGAATAATGGTCTGATATATATATATATATATATATATATATATATATATATAAAAACAATCAATATTAAAATCAAAAATACTAATAAATATATATATATATTTATTAGTATTTTTGATTTTAATATTGATTGTTTTTAATATATCTTAAGAAGATTATTTTCATAACAATTATTCTATTAACGAGCCCTCCACATCATCTATTTCAACCGAATGCTGGACATGGGGTAACTTGTCATGTGTTCCACAAAGCACGGTCTTGCGCTGTTTGAAATCCAGTGGCTTCCAGCGATTCTTTGGCATGTGGAGGGCATATACATATATTACAAAAGTTTTATACAACTTGAGTACGATAAAACTACTGGTAGGTGGCTGTTGCCAGAAACCATGTGGGTACTACCGCAGCTAGTATTTCTGCCGCCAAACAGTAGTGTGCAAAAATTACTGTAGTTACGAGACAATTTTTTAAGTCTCAAGGCGACGAGCGCAATGTACTTAATAAACTAACTGACGCTACTTAGGATATATTAGTATTATCATATGCAGCGCCACGTTGTTATCATCAGGCGTATCACTGTCCGTCAGTTGAACGTCCTCCTCATCTCGTCGCTTATTTGAAAAAAAAACAATCTTCGTCATGTTAATAAACGGAATTTCCCTTCACAAAACGTTTTAAAACCTGTTTGGTTATTAATTAGAATTTTATAATAAATTTTTAGTCGTTTACTGCAACACAAACCGCCCTTTAAATCTGCTACGTGTACTAAATATGTTTAGGTCTTGTGGAGCCTTGTAACCGTACCGGAGTCGTGTTAAGTGGCACACAGTTACCACAGTGTACGAGTAAGTGGTCGCTTGACTTAACTGTAACATGCATTTGTGTAATCCCTAGGTATCTAGGTCCTTTAACTTGCTAGTTACTCTGTGGCAATTCATGGTTCATATTAAAATAGTTGTTACATTTTAACTCTCACACTCCTATAATGGTTTTAAACTAGTAAGCGAAAATTTATTAGAAGTATATTTTTTTTGTTTATTCGATTCTTAAACTACGGTTTGTATGCTATCATTCTTTTCCAATTCCTTTTTCATACTTTACTTTTAAAAACTATTCCATTTCTTCTTTCATACATCGCCTCTCCAACTTCACTCGTCACAATATATTTACATTACTATTTCTTATACTTGGTTCCTATATATTTTTATAGATAACATTCTATGTACACTTTACATTATTATCAATTAGTTTACATTGTTGTCCTATTTACATTTGATTACTTTTCTGCAGTAATCGAAGAATGTGCGACGACTTCCGTCATCAACGGAGTAGTATTGAAAATAATACTAAATTCTTCAAACCGTACATTTGTGTACTTAGAATTCCATCGCCTTTCATATAATATAAAACACTTGGCAAAGAAAGCGCAAACACTGATTTACATTTCAAATAAATTGTATTTTTCCTCCCCATCGTCTGTTTTCCTTAAACCTCCCCGTCGCCCTAAGAACACAGAAGTGGATGAAATTATACTTTGATGGACAGGGGGTAAAAAATAAGAATATTTACTACCAAAGTGGAATACGGCATATGTAAACGTTTGTTTATAGATATTACATAAAAACCTTGCAATAACCTTGAAAACAGCACCAGCATATAACACCGGGAACAGTATATTTTGTTTCTTCCTCTTAAAATATCATCTTTGGAAGGTTGGCGACTATTAAAGTTAACAAAGCTATGTTCCTCTTTCAAGTTTTGTTTTGTCCACATTACTGCGGTAACGAGAAACACATTTATAGCTGAACACAATGACCGCTTACTCTTATACTTGGACATTTTAACTTAACCCCATTGTGGTTAATCGTTAGCCAATTTTATGGATTAAAAAAGCGCTGTGAGATGCACTAACATTTCATCTTGATTAAAATTATTGTTTTTATAGGAAGAGTGGGTAAACGAGCGAACAGTTCACCTGATGGAGAGCAATCATTGAAGCCCATGGACAGTCGCGGCACCAGTGGGGTCGCGGCTGCGTTGATAACCTTAAAGAAAATGATACGCTCTTTTCTTGAAGGCCTCCTCCATCTCGTATTGGTTGGAAATTGTAACTGAATGTTTCTGTCTAATTAAAACTGTATTTATACTGCATCATTTAATCTAGCAATAAATAGCTCTTTTAACATTTGAGACTTTGGCATTCTCTCACAAGTAGAGAGGATATGTCCAACTTACTGGCCAAGTGCGGGTTTACGGGTGCGAGGATACTTTACTTTTGCTTCGTTCATCATCATCATCAAATAGACGTCCACAGCTGGATATGGCCTTCCCCCAAAGATCTCCACATCGATCGGTCCTGAGTTGCTCACACCAAACGGATTCCCGCGGTTCTGACCAGTTCGTCGGTCCACCTTGTGGGAGGACACCCAACGCTACGTCTACCGGTACGCGGGCGCCACTCGAGGACCTTACTGCCCCATCGGCCATCGTTACTTGGTGCAATGTCCTTTCCCACTGCCACATAAGTCTAGGAATCTTTTGAGCTATCTTTAGCTTCGCTGCTACTTACTAAATAACTGTACTACTCGTCTCATACGTTATTCATATATAACCATGATTTGTTGTTGTAATATAAAATTAGACTTGAAATTTGTCCGAAATATTCCTTTAGAGCAACCACAACCGTTACGGTTTCTATAACAACCGTTAACATAGCAACCGCATAAACATGACGACATTAAAATATTTACACAAGTTATTTAGAAATAAAATGATGAAAGATGAAATAATCTATAACCAACTATAGATCATTTCGCGAGGAATGATAATGTTCGTATGTCGATACGTTCACTAGTTTTCACGTGATTGGCGAACAAAGAAAATCCGTTTTCATTATGTACATGTATATATATAAATGACACATTCTACGTCGTCGTAGTGGTTTTAATATGGAAATATCTCGCTTTATGGTCCGCTTGCACAAAGGATGCAACTAATAACTATTTGCGCGCTCAAATATGTGAAATCTATTGGTGCACTCGCTTTGTTCCAAGCTATGAGCGACCAGCGATCGGCGTGGGCGTGACGTTATTAACACATCTGTACCATTTTAATTTACTCCCCACTTTACAACTTTTATAATTGAAACGTTAAAAATTAAATTGTTTTCGCGTTGTGTTACTTATCAGTCGGATCACGGCCACTGCTGGGCATACGCCTCCTTCAAGGATCTGCACGTCGATCGGTCCTGCGCCGCCCGCATTGAGCGGTTTCCCGCGAATTTCATCAGATCATCATCCACCTGTACACTATTGAAGCTTTTTCACAAGGTAAGTGGTCACGTATTTTATTTCCGCACATAATTAGAATGCAATATGCCATATTGTAATTTCTGTTACTTATAAGATTGCATTAAGTAACGATGAAACTGAGAGAGGGCGCTGTTTCCTGAGATACAGGTTAAACATCTTAGTTTCAGGACCCTGGAGGCTCCAAGAATTCAAGACATGTAAAACAATGCAATAAATGATCTTTATCTAATATTACAATAATCATCACAAGAATAGTCTGCATTTTTTTTGTCATCACCGGTCCATATCAATACGGCTTTGATTGGGATGTTTACACCACATCTTATTGTGCTTGACACATTGGTACAAATGAAAATGTATTTTTTTAATGAAGTAATGTAATAATATTATAAAAATGTATACCTACTTATTAGTCTCAACTAAAAATAAAAAAATATTCGAAATGGTCTCACCTTTGGCTTTTATACAGGCCTTTAATCTGTTTGGCCACGAATCTATGGATTTACGCACTGTTACCAAGGGAAGTTTCCACCACCACCAATGCTGGCTTCGAAGATTTTGCAAGGGACCCAATGTCGCCATGTACACTTATATGTACACTTTATCATTTTCCTTATTGTAGTGTTCTTCAATCGTGAAAATTTTTACATCGGTAAATAGGATATTTCTGTGCCTTTCACCTGCGTATCGGGACAGAAGGTGTTTTGATCGATCCACTCTCTTTTATGTAAAGATTGATTTAGGGCATGTCCTGTATATCGACGATGAGCATCGAGCACCGGGCTTCAGGTCTTGTTTTATAATACGCGACAGAGTCCTAGCGGGTATCTTCATTTCTCGCGATAAAATTTTTTGCTTCCTAATGGGGTTTGGACGAATTCTGGCTTTAACAGCATTAACAGCTTTTGTAGTTTTTAAAGCACGCGGTCGCCCCGATCTTTTTTGGTCTTCGACAGAGGAAGTGTTGTTGTATCTGTCGATAGTACGATATACGAACATCTAGCTCATAGTAAGCTTTTGGAATGTCTGGAATATGACTGACCGGACCGGCCACCACCACTTTGTGCAAGGCGATCACTGCAATCCTATTTTCTTTAACACCCCCACCCCATTCCATATTGTAATTTGACAATGAACACAAAAAAATATGTGAAATAGCGCAAAATCGAAAGAAGTTTTTAAAATAATATCCGTGTTCCAAATTCAAAATAATTAAAAAGTGGAAGAAAAGAAAAGTTTTCATGTAACTAGTACACAGTAACTTTAGTAATTCAACTAGAATTCGGAACAGTAGTTTTTGCAAGATACTGCTTGGCGACGAATATTGATGCTGTGGTAATATACATTGAGACAGTTTCCGACAAGAGAGATCTATCAGTAAACTAAACAATATTTTTATCCGAGAATATATATTAATGTAAATTTAAAACCCTATCTATCGGCTATAAGAGAAAAATAGTGGGAAAGCCATTAGTAATAAGAGTCGGGAATAATATATTAGTATGTATTAACTAGTGATGAATCTTTACACCTTGACTCTGTTAGCTTAGTTAAATTCCTATAAAATACCAGCACTTTCTAACTTAATCCACATTCTATAAATAGTTTAATAGGCAAAATAAGTAAAAGATTAAGAAAACTTTTGAAAGCTTAAGTACAAGACACACTTTGAAGTTTTTAAAAGATAAGTAGTTGTAGCAGTCATTGGTTTACTTATATAATGCTTATTTGGGTACTCTAAGAAAGGTTCTGTTAACTGCTAATTATTTATAATTTAATTCTTAATTTAATAAAAATTAATTATTAATAATGAATTGGTTAATTTATAATAAACTATATTGTGCGATAAATAGTTCGATAAAATCTCAAAATAGCTAAAAGTTAAAACTTATAACAAAAAAAACTTGGAAGCGCCGGGTATCGATCCCGGTACCTCACGTATGCTAAACGTGCGCTCTACCATTTGAGCTACGCCCCCGGTTGACAGAAGGGATGAATTAAGTAAATATATGCCCTGCTTTCATATCCTTTACGAGTATATATCTCAACGATGAATATTTCTTTTTACTGTGGAAAATGCACTCTACCCTCGGCGCATTGTAAGGGGCTAAGAGGGAAAAATAGTGGAATAAATAAAAATTGAAAGAAACATAAGAAAAAAAGGAAAGAAAAGAATAGAGGTAACAAATAAGGGTAATGTAAAGTATAGCAATGCAAGCCCAAGTCCAAAAAAACCCGGAGGGAACGAGCTTAAAAAAAGAAATAAAAAAAGAGGGAACAATTCCTTTTCTTTTAATTCGACTAGACGAATGAAGCTTTCATCTGATGGTAGTTGATACGCCTATTCATAACAACCTGGCGCCAGTTAGGATAATATACACTGCACCATATTGTGCTCGTCGCCTTGAGACATAAGACGTCGGGTTTCATTACTTCAGTTATTTCACTAGCTATTGACATCAGAACATGGTAATGTTTGCACACTGATGTTTAGCGGCAGGTGTAGGAGCTGCGGTGGTACCTACCTAGAAGATCTCCGGCAATAGAGATCTACCACCAGGAAAAAAAGGACCTTTGTCAACGTACTGTTCGGCAACCCGGGTGCCAAATTGAAAAGAAGGTACTACATCTACTAATTAACATTAATAAGCTGAATTGTTATAGAAATTTATATAAATAAGATAAGCTTGATTTATTTATTTACATTAATGGTCGCTAAGTAAGTAATTTTAAGTTAAATCAAAAAATTTGTCTAGTAACGCGTATTGGCAATCTAATGTTTTAGGTTTCAAAGTAATAAAATTAGTAATAATAAATTAATAAAAGCATTAACTGGCGCAGAATGTACCCCCATTGCATGTAGTATGAAAGTTCCTGATGATGTCATGTGTAGTTGGGTCAGTGGTAGGGTTTTTTTAATTTTACCTCTACAGCTGTCATCCCTCTATAGTAGCTACCGTAACACCTTATTCGCGGATCTACGAATGCGTTTCTATTGACGCCATTTTAAATTGTGATATATATGGTATACATATTGCAAATAATCACTAAACAAATTTCACTCTAATTCACGTGAATGCGATAACACATCAATATAACTATAGTAATATATATATATACAAAGATAAATGCTAATAACTAGAATCTAGGAAGAATCTATTTGCAACGTCAAAATTACAAGGTGAAATTTAGATCAAGTGTTAGCTTATTGCAGAAAAAAAAGGATTTATCTAATAAAAATAATTTAAAAATATATAATAAATAATAATGTTTAAAAATTACTCTTATAATAGTTCAAAAAAATTAAATATAATTTGAAAATTTGCAGAGTCGAGCTCAGTTTTAACTGGTGGCGGAATGTGCGCGCGGATGAATTTACAACAGCTACCTGTATATTTTAATAGCGTCATAACTTAAGCGGAAACTTACTTTTTAATTTTTTTTTTACACTCGGCTTGATGCTGAAAGTAACAGCAAAAAATTTTTAATCAAAAATATTTGATATTTTAAGTTTTCTCAATTCAATTTCGCGCGCGAAAATCCGTTATGAAATATGTTAGGCATTTTTTAAATTCAGTTCGACATTCGTTATTGCAAAATAAGATTTTTTAATCTTTAAAACGAACGCTGATAGTTTGTGTATTTTTGAAGTTTTTAATAAATTCTTTGTATTACTTTTTATACAACTTTCAAATATTCAATTAGTATAAACTAAGTAACAAACAATATATAAAAAAATTACGCGTTGAAATATTTATTTATTCTTAATAACACATTGAATTATTTACAAATTTGTTCGTTCATTAACAAATATTTCAAACTTAAAATACTTGTTTCAGAAAGCTATAGATAAGACAGCTTAGAACAAGCTGCAAGAACAGGAGACAGACTTCTTTCTAGATATATTGCAAGTATCGCTTTGTACGTTTGTTTTCTTTGTTCAGATAGTATTTATTCTACAAGAAATATATTCCAGTAGAACAAACACTAATAAGAGATATAAACTTAGATATTTTTTTCTCTTTACTTACATCCTCCAGTTCGCTCAATTCTTATACAATTATCCTGTAAAATCTTAGCCCTAAAACTTTGCTCGTAAGGCTTTTATGTTTACTGTTGTTTAGGAAAAGCGTAAAGGTTGCTGTTCAGGGAAACTTTCAGATACATCATTCATTATTCATTAATATCCTATAGGCACAAGATGGGGCAAAGGACGTCCCGTGATCATCTATTGCGTTCTGTCTTGAGCTTCACCCTTTATCACATTCCACGTCTTCCCGATCTTCTTTGCCGTGTCTGTTACTGTGCGGCGTCACATCCGCTAAGGTGTATAAAGTCACCAATCATTGGGCCCGCATGGTGACTATGGCCCATCGCCCTCATCGAAGGTAGGCCTGTGCTCCAACTGTGGTGACTGGCTCTTATGGTCACATCCGCTTGGGGTAGCTTGCGCTTTCCTTGCAGATTTCACTCAAGCGCCTGCTCGGGATCTCTTCTCAGAGTATGGCTTATCCACTTCCATTTGCGTTTGTAGTATTGCGTAGTACTTCGAAGAGGTTTGAAAAGTATTTGATCAATTTCAGTTACATCGTGCACAAACACTTTTCAAATCTCTACGAAGTACTACGTAGCCCTGCTGAATCTCCTCGTAGACCATCGTAGACCAAGAATGTAACGTACATATTATAAATCCATTCTCTAAACAGTTCAAGATCATTTATTTTCACATTACAGAGTAAATATAAAAATATCTATTAATATAATAAAGAAATCCAGTTCGTGTAAAATTAATGTTTACCAAGGAATTAAACTATTTCTATAATTTAACTTACATATAAACTTAAAAGGTATCAAATTATGTACGATATGAATATTCAGTTTAACAACCCCCACTGGGCGAGGGTGGTGGATAAATGATCTTGATTATCTCGTAAGGGAATGCCTCGAATCTCACTAGTGGCAATAACAAGAGTTCTTTAATTTATTTATAAAAAAGAGGGTGATACGGTTTTTTCAGGGTCAGCTACACGTTTGTAATTCCTCTGGTAGTATAGGCTTCTATAGGCTATGGTAACTGCTTACTATCAGACAGGGGGTGTCTGTTTGCCACCATAATAGTATAAAATAAATTTTCTTAGAATTTAGGAGAAAAACTTTTTATTATCAAGTCTGATATATAACCGTTGTTTCTATTACTGAGAACCGTTTAGCAAGATGCGTTTACCACCGCTGCACCTATTTCTGCAGCTCGTCAAATTACTGAAGTAACAAGGCTTAAAATCTTATGATTCAAGGCGACGAGCTAGCTGCGGTGGTACCTACCTAGACTGTCTCTAGCAACAAGTCTACCACCAGTAATCAATCATCGGAAACAAACATAAGCTGAATTGTTATCTGCAGGTACATCACTTACCATTGCGTGACCGTCCTGCTCCTGCTAATATTTAAAGTAAACCTCCATATAAGTATTTTTTAAGGGTGTTCTTTATACTCAATTTATTAATTGATCGTCTATTAGGCATACATTAGAAAAGTCTAGGTTGTCCGAATAGCCGGAGATGAGATGGCGAAATATCATTAGACAAAAATTATGGGTGGAGGTAGTCACTCTCTCTCTCTCATTCCGAGGATCTATCGTCGGACATAATGAATACGATTTGGTGTGATGTAGAAAAGCCTTATTAGTTTAATTAATTTTCTGGTCGATGCCGTTATTTGTATACATTGCTTTCGGAACTGCCAGAGTCGTATATAGCCATATAATAACAACATATGCGATTCTAAGTTTCCGTCTCCAATCACAATCAATAAACATCCCTTAAGACCAATCCCGTCTACGAATTGTATTTCCGAACGTTAATCGTTTATAATCAAGTATTTGTATCCGATATTATTAACTTAATAAACAATAACTACATAAACTATTATTATTAATCAAAATATTAATTATAAGACCCCTTATTAACAAATTAAATGCTTTACTTAGATAACTGTTCTATTATATTTCTGTTGTTATGTGTAATAACACTGTGTAAACTTATATACTCAAAGTAATTTATTGTTTGAAATATACAAAAAAAAATCCTTAAACTCCTAATGTTTTCTATATTTATATAAGTTTATAATTTTAAACCTTTTTCTATAATTTAAACGGTTATTTTTTAACTTCAGACTTTACAATTCATCTTGCGAAATTTTATCTCATTTTACTCCACCATTTTAACGCTCCAGAGAGATATTCTTAAATTTAAAGTAAATATAGCATTTAAAAGTATAGTAACGTTGCAGAAGTAATGAAGTGATGTTTAAATTGAATTACTTTGATGTTAATTGAAACGATTGCAGTCAGCTTGCTCCAAAGCCGAGATCAGAGCTCCATTATGCACCGTCTAGAGTCTGAACACCGCCCGGCCCTTGTTAATTTAACTGTATAATCGAGTTGGATGCACTGCGTCACTCGGATTAAAGCCATCGCTTGTAGCAAATAACTTTGACTTTACTGTACATGCACTTTAATCGTGTTAGAGTATCCCCACCATCACTACTGTGGGCACAAGAAGCGACTTAAGTAGAAAGAGTTCCGGGAAATAGTGATCATTAATAGCACACCAACGAGGGTTCATTTGAAATTTTTTTTACGATTGATACGATTTATGATTAATATGGATACGAAAATTTTCCAAATAGTAACCTTTATTACTATTTCTATATATTCTTCACACACCTGTCAAAAGTCCACAGTTATTTAAAACGTTCCCAATTTTACCCAAACACCGCAGTCACCCACCAGTATATCTACCACGGTACTTATCAGTTCATATTATTTAAATATTTCCCATGGTGCTCTAAACATCAAGTAACTGATTTCGAAAACTTCATCATCATGCATTACTCTATTTTTTTTTAACATATTCGATAGTATATTTCTTTTCAAAGCACTACATTAATATGAACGAATAAGCAATGGACTATTTCAATATTCGTTTTGTTCTGTTACTGTTAGTACTGCACAAATAATGGTTTTATTAATAAAAACTAATAGAAAACTTATTAAATTTAGATTTTTATTAAACAAAAAGTTCATTAAATGAAAAACAAAATTCAGTTTAGTGGAGGGGAAGTTGTTTAATTTGATTAAAGCTCGCAGCTGTCGTCGCAAAGTTAGTCTGTCATCCATCAACAGTGTCGATTGTTGAAAACTTGATCATTGATGTTTTGATAAAAAAAAAACATTAAAAGTTAACAAAATTTCCTTCTACATTCAGCTTTTAATTAAAAGAAAACAATCCATCGGTTAAAGATGAAGGTTAAGTTTACCTTTTAACACAACAATTAGTATAAGATGACTTCCATTAAATAACAATAACCTTTTCCAAGTATATTAATAAGCAGCTCACATATCGTTCCTGATTCTCCATATGGGGTTTTCTCATACCAAGTCAATTATCCACCAGGCTGATGCTTTCCAAAAATCCAACAGTTACTAGGGATTATGTAAATTTTTTCAATGTTTTTCTTTCATCACTAAAAGAAGAATTAAAAATAAGTTACACGTATTTAAATAGGATAAAAACTGTTATTTCTTCCTTTACAGACGAGAAGGATATTTTGTTAGTCCAGTAATATACGCCAAGTAATTTCACTAAATACATCATTCTCATATAAATTAGATATTGCAGGTTATTACTAGAAGGCAGAAATAGGGGTATAAGGGGAGAAAAAATGAATTTACATACGAAACAAATTTATTAAAGAAACAATAACCTTTCATTTACAATAGTTAATTCATATATTTATAAGTTATGATCCGTCTGATCTTTTGTTACACGGACACATTGCGGTGGAATCTGCAAATAGGTTTAAGGGGTGGAGGGTTGTACGCGATTACAAAGGATTTCCTTACCTTTCGCATTTGAAGATTTATGAACTTAACCCAAAAGTGGATGTTAGGGTAATAGATACAGATTTTCAATCTCATAAACATTTCCGTGAATCATAATTTATGACTTGGAAAATAATAATAAAATCGAGTATGAGTTCACACGGGGTAGGAGTAAAGGCTTGTGTTCTGGTTAATTTGTAAGAAAATGAGATGAATACAACGTGGAAGTGTTAAACAGAGAAAGAAAGAGTGATTGGTCTATATTTTTTTATTGGTTGAAGGAGGAAAGAATGATTAAAAGATAAATATAAATTGAAATACTTAAAGTAACATTCTAATAAAGATAGAAATTGTTCGAATAAATATAAAAATTTGTTTATGTTAGATATTTTATAACTTCCGGTTTCATCTGTCCGTATATTGCCTATAGCACAAAGAGAAGGCGAAGGATAGGGGAACTATTTAAAGACGCGATTTATACTATCTGTCACAACCTAAACTCTGTAAATATATTTATAGTAAGGTAGCTTAGACTCTGATGACTGAAGACGGAAGCCGCAGCATACTTATTAAATATTACAGGGAAGTAAAAGGAAATGTTATAGGGAGGAACAAAACCAAAAAGTAAAGAACACAAGACATAATAATATATATATATATAAAAAAAATAATACTAAAGAACGCAATGTAAAAAGAAAACCTACTGTAAATAAGGAAAAATTGTTAAATAGAAATTAATGTTTAGAAATGGAAAATTGCAATATAATGTATATGTAATATTTTCCGAGAGGCGGTATATGTAAGAGTAAGAAATAAAGACACGTGGAAATAAAAAAGAACGAAAGATAATAAGAAGTGTGAATGATAAAACAGAAATAAAGAAAGAAAAAGATTAAAAATAAGAGAGAGCAAGTAAAATAGAAAAAGAAAAGCACAGACCCAAATTACATAGAAGCTTCAAAAAAAAATATGTAGTAGAAGTCTCTTTTCCGTCACTTTTTTTCATAAAATCCAATTCGCAACATCCCAAGTAGACTTTCACTTCAATAAAGCAACAAAACTATAATGGAGATTTTCAGAAAGAAGAAAAGTACACATTTCTACATATATAAATATTTACAACCCTTAGCAAACAGGCAATACGATCTGTAGTGCTAAATTAACTAATAATTCCGCGACCATATTAAATAATTTCTTTTTTTATTGGATTCTCGATTGATCGTTATGAATTATGATCTATGAATGAAGTTTGTAAGAGCGACTATACGAAAGCAAATAATAGAACATTTTTAAGTCATTAACTACCCTTTTATAATTACTTATTTACTTATAACTATGAATCATAATCGTAAAGGAGAAACGTGAAATATTTCAAATCCGTTAAGTAAACATTTAATAACTTAGTCATCATGTTTAACAATTTAAAATGAATAAAGTATATTAAAAGTAAACCTAACTTGCGGTATTTGGGAGAGGTTTATGTCCAGCAGTGGACGTCTATCGGCTGATCGTGATGATAAAATATAAATAAAAAAAAATTACAATTAGCTTTGTACTAAAAGTACTTCGTTTACCAAACGCGTATAAAGAAACCCGTTCTCTTTATACATCATCGGTAGGGTTAAATTACATTTCCGGTTTTAAAGGTTTGACCCAATTTATGTGGTTTGTACTTGTTTGAAAAAGCGGTGGGATTTATGTAACTGTACTGAAATGTTGAAACTATCGTAATATTTATATGTGATCTTTATTCACATTAGTACGTAATAACAATAAATGTAAATACTATAAAAACGTCAATTTTTTATTAAATAGATCTTTTAGTTTTTATTTTTTGTTATAAAGCTATATAATTTTGTAGCCTATGAGAACTACACTGTTTAACAATATTCCGTGATATTCCTCTTTGTTCGCTTTGAGAAGGCGTAGCCGGTTGAATAAAAGTCACATTCGTAAATATTTTATACAAAAAAAAAATGTATGTTTTTGATCCTGCATCAGGGGTTGGAGATTTTCGGATTCGACAATACGTAAAAGGGATTTATATGTCAACTGTCAACAAAGGTAAAGTATCTAAATGTCGGACACAATTTGTGTAGCGATCGCTGTAAATCAGACCCCAATCAATATGGATTGGCGATCCCGCCGCCAAACGCCGCGGCTCTTATATCGCACTGAATGTTAGAAATAAATTTATCAGATTTATCTTTAAAAATAAGCAGATCCTGTAAATGTAGCTTGTCGAGATAATTAAAGAGATTTTCATGTAGAAGACGGGTTAGCAATCCAACGGCCACCTTCAGTGTCTAAACGCACAACTAAATGGTTAACACTGTTACAATGACAACTGTATTTATTATCTCATGTAAGGCAATTCGTGCTATTGGACTTTCCTTAATTGCTTAAGTTTAAACAAAGCGAAACATATTTGTGCGATTAAAACATAAATACGTTTATCGAATTTAATATAAACGATATTCAACGATAGATAAGTCAAAATCATCTCTAAAATAAATAATTCCTAGTGATGTGGGTATCCACCAAAGAAAACTACTCCAACTATAAATCTAATATCTAAAAAAGCGATATCACAATATAATTTTTTTTTATTCTACGAAGCGGCGAGAGGAGCGGTATATTCACCGGATGGTAAGTGATACGTCTGTCAATGACAACATGGCGCTAGTTAAAATGTCTAATGAATTATTCACTGGACCAAGGTGCACTCATCGCCTTGAAGTATAAGATATTGAGTTTCGTTACCCCAGGAATTACAGTAGCTATAGCACACCGCCCTGCAAACAGGAACACGGTATTTTCCCTAGTGGAATTCTTAGCAGCCGTGGTGGAGTCGCGGAAGGAGAGGTCAATCGCTATTGCGTTCTGCAGCTATCCCTATCCTCCGTTTAACAGTTGGCGGCAGAACCCAAGACCAAATCCACCGCAGGGAGTCGGGAGGATTTTCTCTCTTGGCTCCCATGGCCTCTGGGTGATGGATTCGGAAGGATCCGTCGCCTACGTGACGGCAAGAGGCCGAAAGGAGGGCGCAGCTGCATGTTCCAGCACATCCTTACAAAACTGGAAAGTGATGCGCTCTCCTCCCGAGATAGAGTTGCGCAGAGCATCCGGCGCTGGCGGAATCGCGGAGGATCACTGAAGTAACCAGATTTTATATCTCAAGTCCGAAGATGAGTATGGTGCAGTAAATAACATCTTGACTGTTGTTATAGGCAGGTGTATTACCTATCATCAAGTGAACGTCTCATTCGAGTCGTCGCTTCGAATAAAAAAAAAAATCTTATGTCATTCATTTATTTATCAATAAATCTGACTTTTCAATAGAAATCATAACCCTATAATTTCAATATTAATGCGATATAACTTGAATGCTCTTATTATTAGATATTGATATAGGTGTTAGGTGAATTAATTCGATAAGCGTTGATATTGAATCGCGCATTAATTCAACCGGATCATGTGAAGTTGCGGTTGTATTACTTTGCAGGCCTGTACATTACTTAACTATACCTGTAATTTATATCTGATTAGATACATTTTAAACGTATTAAAAATTAGATATATACTCCCAATGTACGTAATAAAAACTATGAACATAGTATAAGATTATAATCGGAAATGTTTTAAAGTTTAAAATTTTTGGTCAGTAAAATTAAACGATAAATAAATATACACATACTAATAGATATAATCACTTAAATGCAGAAATTTCTATAATGAATAATATACAATTAATAATCAATAATTTTACATTGTTTTTTATGGAAAAATATCAAATTAAAAGTTTCTATGTTTATCGTTAATTGATACGACAGAAACTTGTCATGTTCCACCGCTGTTAAGAAGTGATTACTTCCATTACGGACCAAGAAACAAATCATAAATATTAATTTATGATTTGTTTCTTCCAAGTAGTGAAACCAAATTAATATAATATATTTCAAACAAATTGTTTAGTAAATCAGTAGTAAGGAAAATAAGTTATTTTTATACACAGCATTAATGTATTATTGCAATCAATGATAGATAAGTAAACTGTCTGTGTGTAGACAAACAATACAGGCTTTTTAAGTCTTTAGTAGGAAATAAATATTAGTTGAAAAGACAATAACAGTAAGTGTAAAGACAATATCAAACACAGAGGAAATGAATAATCTTAATTATAAATGAATATAAAAATGTAGCAACAATAGGAGAGCAATGATGAAGACAATCAAATTAGACTGAAGTTTGAAGAATTATAAATATTAAGTAACATAAATATGTAACTTGGGACAAATGTTAATTAATAATAAACGTAGAAATAATAAAATAAGTAATATAAAGACCTAAACAGTAATAACATGACAGAGCAGAAAAAAAATATTATTATACGTCTTAGGAGTACCTCGACTTCGTTAGACCAATTGTGTTTAAGTGTCTAGTAATTAAGTATATGGTATAAGCAGGTCCAAGGCTCAGTTATAAAGTCGGTCTTACGTGATATACTTCTAGAAGAGACCTCAGTTCAATCAATCTGAAACTAAAAACTTCCGGTGAAGCCTTGAGTGTGCTGAAACTGAAATATTTCAAAAGTAACAGCTTACCGTTGATATGTAAGTAACATGTAGCGTAGCAGATACATAGCTTTGTTCCTCTCCTTGTGAAAGCTCGGATCCCAGCTGTGGGAACTGGCTATTTATTTACAGTAGTCACTTTGTGCTGCTCGTAGCGCACATCCTAATTGCTGAATTATACAGATGGAAAGAAAATGTGCATTGCAAAGGTGCAGTTGCTTGCGGACTGCACTGAATATTCCAGTGGAGCGGGCGCATCGCTGGTAATGTTTATTGTGACCATTTGTGTTAACTAATGGATACAAAATAAAATGGCGACTGTGCTTCATGATAAAGAAATCAATAATCAAAATAACTATAGTAGTGTCCGGAAGTTATATTTATTTCGTTATCCCACGCGGTGTTACTCGATTATCAATATGAAATTGTTATTTTAAATAACGTTGTTTCCGCTAAATTGGCGAGCCGCGTGCTATGCGCGCCGCCCTTCGATAAATTAAAAATTAATTGGGGTGAAATTAAATTCGCATTAACGTTAATAAAATACAGCGGGTAGCTCGTTATTTCGCCCGCGTAAACTCCACAACGGTTTTGTAACGTGTATTTTAATTTATGCCGCGCCGTCTCATTAAACGTGAAATATTCATTTTCATATACATTTTTCTCCCCTATTTATCCCTGATGTGGTGTTTTCGGTTTCATTAGCATACGCTTTTACTAGTGATTGGTGACTTACCGGCTTGCTCTGTTGTCTCGAGCTGTTAAGAATAGGACTAGGGTAAACCCTGCCCGTCGTAAATGGCGGCTAAAAGAGTTTTTGGCTTCGTGGGCTTTGTTGGTTGAAGCCCTGATTGTCCACTAAGTGAGCCCAGGATGAACGACAAGAACAAAGAACTCTAGTGCTGGTTATACCAAAGCGAAGATGTCGAGAGTGCAACAGCTCCTCCTGGAACGTGCTTCAAGCGTAGTACCGGGAAGCACCGGTGTTATCCATGAGAGATCCCTGGGCCTCCCGCAATGCACTTGAGAATGACAAGCGAGGAAGGTTTTAGTAGGTAAAAATCCCACATAACCTTGTCTCCACCCTAGAAGCAGGGTATCTTTTTAGAAGATTTTCTCCCGATAACAAAAAAAAGGTCTCCGTTAACGGAACCGTCTAATTAGATACCATCGCAGCGCCTTTTTTTGACGCCAAACAGTAGTATGTAAACATTACTGTGTTCCGGCTTGAAAGACGTTGTAGCTAGTGTAACTACTACGATAAGGAGACTTGATATTTTACATTTCAGGCGACGAACGCAATATATGTCATCCTAACTAGCGCCACCTTGTTATGGGCAGGAGTAACACTTACTATCAGATGAACATAGTTCGTCTCGACGCTTAAAAAAAAAACACTTTTCTTAATTAATTAGAAACAAAGTGAAAAGTATCTTATTAGTCACTGATTGTTAAACTGAATTGGTAATATGGATTATTTTTTCTCTTCTTTAAAGCTTATTTTTAACGGATACATACTATAAATTATTTAAATACGAATATAAACCGGAAGCCCTATAAGCCGGAAATCATTAAAAATGTATATGTACGTTGTACTAATACGTTTTGCTAGTGGGAAGTTTATAAAGCCATCAGTAATAACAAAGTTGCACCGCCGGCGACTATAACAGAACATAATGCTAATGTTTTTGTAACGACCACTATAATCAGTGAAATACTTCAATCCACCAAACAAAGCTCCTCGTAACTAACATAAAATTAAGTTAGGAATAATAAATATTACAAATAGCTACTACTATTATTTAATAATACATAGGAGTTGTAGATTATCAAGTGAACGTTTTACTTTAATTCATGGTTGTTGGATATCTTTAAACAACCGCAACTTATACTAATAAAAGTTGTAAAGTATATATTCATAAATAAATACTTAATTCCGATTATCACTTAGGTTTATTTATGTTTTAAGTTAATATGAACTAATATTTTACTGCGTAATTATGTTTATAAAGATATTTAATCGTTTGTGATCGATCATTGAAGAGATTTCAAATAAAGCGAGTAAAACATTAACCTGCGTTTCCTGTATAATTTCAGTTAAAATTAACTGTTTAATTATTTAACCGTTACGTTTCCGAAATGTTTAAGTCGCTGTTTGCTGCCCCATTTATTTTGTTACTAACTGGAAACCTAATAACGTAAACGACAAGCCAGTACACATTATTAAGACAGAATGATTAATAGTAGAAGAAATATTGTGAAGACCACTTTAATATACATAATTGTTGACTCGTGATAGACATATTAGAGATTGAATTGAAATTATTAAATAAACAGTTCATACATTTATTATGAAATTATATTAGTTATTAGTTCTTCCAAAATTAATAGCAAACAATATTAAGATATTAAGATTCAAATTTAAGTATGAAAGGAGTCGTAATAGCACAATTTGTTATAGGGTTGTTGGCGCTGCACGACTCGACAAGTCGCAGGTTCCATCTCCACTGAGTTAGAGCTTCCCTGGAAGGAAGCTTTCTGAGAAAACTGACATATTTCCGGAACAAATGAATATAACATTCACCAACCTGCACTTGGCTAGTGTCGTGAATAAATAGTTCGAACACTCTGTAAGAAATGATCCTGAGTCCCAGTATAGGAAACATTCTTCTTCTTTGTCGTAACCTCATGACTGAGGGACGTTACTATGGTGCGTTGCCCTGGCCACCATTTCTTTTCAGACATTTCTGTCTTGCGCCATTTGGATGGATGATTGTAGGGTAGCTCCCGTAGCGTCCTGAGTTGTGCGTGTCCATCTTGTAGGATACCGCCCTCTCGCTCTCTTTCCTTCCACACAACTAGTAATAATCAGTCTTTCCAGACTATCTGGGTCTCGCCTGACCGCGTGTCCGAAGAATTTGAGGACTACAGACTCTGCCTACAGATTGTTGAGAGCCGTGTTGTTATGTTCAACTGTTTGAGGATTGACTCGTTTGTGCGACGTGCCGTCCAGGATATCCTCAGCATTCTGCGCCAGCACCACATTTCGAACGCGTCAATCCTCGATCACACTCTCGCTTTTAGTGTCCAGGTTTCAGAAGCATATAGAAAGATAGAAAATATGAGCGTCTGCATTAACTTCTTTTTGGTGTTGCGGCTAATACCCCTGTTCCGCCATAATCGCTCCAATCTCTTTACGCATTTTTCGACATTTGTGCTCTCCTAATAACTTCCTGTTCGCAATCACCGTCGTCACTGATCTGCGATCCTAGGTATACGAACTTCTGCACCACCTGTAAATCACGAAGTTCGTAAGTTCGTTGTAGGGTACCCGTTCTATCCACAATCATATATATCTCACAGGAAACATTATGAGATCTGTTATTGAATCTAATATTTAATGTTTTTTTTTCTTCAACGCAAGTTAGTTAAAAAAAATTCTGCGATATGAAATAAGTTTTCATACTATTTGTATAAAATAACATGTTCCCATGTAATAATATTTAACGAAGGTAATTTCACGCACACGTTTCCACATACTCATAAGCTCCAAAGTCCCGGAAGTGACTGAGAAGAGGCTTATAAAATTACATGAATACACATGAGGTAAACTTTGTGCGCTAAAGTGTCGCTTCAAAATCCGTTGGCAGGCGAGTGTGCTAAATAACTTATTACTGGTAACTTTTTTATTTAAACCCTTTTATTATTCTGGATTATATGTTACTAATCAGTGATAAGAAAAAAACTAAATCATGTTTAGTGTAAAATATAAAATAAATAGCTCTAACATTCAGTATTAGGACTCGGTGCTTTCTAAAGGCAGTTTGATATAAACTAAAACTGTTTTCGGAACACGTCGACTTCCTCATATACTCCTTCACCGGAAGCTTAATTTCACTTGCCTTACAAACTGATCTATCACTGCCTTTTATATGTTATATATCTCAATTTCAGTTTTAAATCATTAATTTAACTTCATCACATGTTGGAGGCGAGTTAGAATATTCTCACCGTCATTCTACCTTCAGCCAGAGGAACTTTACCTGACCAAGCTTACGTAAAATGAAAAATTCTAACTGAAATAATAAATAATCCATAAATTTTTATAACTAAAGAAAATTTGGGTCATTTGTGAAAGACAATCGTTTATATTTAGTAATAAGTGATTACGAACAAGTGCTTCTTAACTTAATGAAGCTTAGAAGTTATTTTCTTTTGACTGATAGCTTTATACTCCGGGGAAATTTAACGCGAGTTGTAGTTTGTGAATTGCAATGAATTCGTTTTGATAAAAAAAAAGTATTTTAGGTTATTTATATTTTGTATAGACATGTTATTTTAGGTTTAATTAATTTGAATCTAACTTAACAAGTTATAAAAAGAAACGGTGACTATATCAAGTACTTCCTATATTCTTCTCGTACTTCTGCAACATAATTAGAAACATTATCCTTCAAATATTGATAGATATAATTAGGTCGAATGATATAAATACACATATACTTATATATATGTAATTGACTAAAATAAATCTCGCAGCTAGCAGGTTAGAATTATATAACTGAAAGATCTCCTTGATCACCATAGATATGTGAGAAAGGACCTTAGGACCATTATGGAAAGGAGACAATAACCTTCGTAAATAGGTCACAAGCAGAAGCAAAGCTTTCACTAATAGCTGACGAATAATTTATTAAACAATTGTTCTCAATTTTAGGTAATTAATACACTTGTTACGATAGTGTCCTTAAAAGTAATATTTAACAATTATTATCAAAATAAAAAGTATGCGGCATACGTTTAATTGGAAAATAAATCCATTTTTATTTAATATACCCCCACAGTTCTTTCAGCTTTATTGAAACGTAGACTTTTCACATTTGTCGATTCCAAACCACAGGAATTAATCTGTTTTTGAAAAAGAAGGATTTAAATCTCCCATTGTGTATGTGAAATTGTATTTAAAGCAAACAGAATATTTCAAATTGATATCACAGCTACCTAGCTAAAGTTTTAGTTAGTTTTTAGTTTACAAAACTATACTTGTATAAAGTCTTCATGAAATTTGAGTCCTAACTTTTCACATTGTAGCATTTCCGAATGCTGAAATTATGTATAAATTTACAAGTAATAATATATGTTATATTAAGAATATTCTAATTTAATTAATGCAATCCTTACTTTGTATAAAAAGCTTTATTTAACATAATAAAGAAAGACATCTGATGACAGCTTGACTTATATTATCATCTTATTGCGTTTGTTTCTTCCGTATCTAAGGTGATACCTTTTATATATTGTAAACATTTCCATGTATAATAACTGAACAACATATGAAATTGGCGTTTTGTACGGGAGGAATATAAAGTCATTCTTATTTTGTAAAATATATTTAATTAATCAAAGTATGCATCATTGTTATCTATGCACTTTTCCCATCTCATAGGTAGTTCATTGACACCTTTACTAAAAAAAACCATAGGGGCGAGAATCAATAAACTCTTTGAAGGCGGTTTGGATTGCCGCATCGGAGTTGAATTTTTTTCCTTGTAAGAAGCTGTCCAAATTCCGGAAAAAAATTTAATTTGTTGGAACAAGGTCTGGGGAGTACGGTGGATGTCGCAGACATCCCAAATGTAGCTCATCTAAGTTAGTGGTTGTTTGTTGTGCAGTGCGTGGTCTTGCGTTGTCGTTAAGCAGCAGTGGCCTAGGGCGATTGACCAATCTCGGTTGTTTAGCAGCTAGTTCTTCCTTAATGGTTTGCAGTTGCCGACAATAGATATTTGCCGTAATCGTTTGGCCAGATTTTAGAAAGCTGTAGAGAACGACACCGGCGCTAGTCCACCAAACACTCACAAGTAACTTTTTCTGAGTCAATTTTCGTTTAAGGCAGGATTTGGCTGGGTCTTCAGGGTTCAGCCATTGCGACGAGCGCTTCTGATTATCGTACAGTATCCACTTTTCACCACAAGTAATGATTTGATTTAAAATCCCTTCATTATTGTGTCGGTTGAGCAAAGTAACACAGCAGCAGCAGTCAACGCGTGTTTGCAAGTTCGATTCACTCAATTCATGAGGTACCCATCGATCAAGTTTTTTTACTTTCCCGATTTGCTTCAAGTGGATTATTACAGTTCTGTTACTTACCCCGAAGCTTGTAGCTATCTCTGAAATTCTTTGTGATGGATCCGCTTCCACAATAACCTTTAATTTTTCATTTTCCACTTTGCTCTCCTGCCGTCCACGGCATTGGTTCTGAAGATCGAAATTTCCAGAACGAAAACGTTGAAACCAAAAACGTACCGTGCTTTCTTTTGCGACACCAGCGCCGTACACATCATTAATCCTTCAAGCTGTTTCTGCAGCACTGGTGCCACGGTAGAACTCGTACTAGTAAATATACCAATATTTCACGTTTTCCATTGTGCGGTAATATTCGACGCCAAAGAAAGAAATAATGAGGGAAAAAGAAATGAATGTCTGTTTTCAAAACTCAAATGTACCAGGTAAATGAATATATAAATTTGAATTTGGAATTCTTAACCAAAGAGGAGATATTTCAGATCAAAGTGGTCAGTACGACAAAACGCTAATTTCATATGTAAGGACCTAATAATATGTACACAGGAACCTCTACAAGCTTCAGTTATACTCAACATTAATAACTTTGTTAACTAAGCTGTATTTTAAGTTGGATACTATTTTATAATGTTTCAATTTGCACAAAGGACACTGCATTTCTGAGCGACTATAGATAAGAAGCTTTCGTTGAGCTTCACGAATTGGAAAAAGACTTTTGTACTTAACACTCGACTTAGTAAAAAACTTACCCTATTTATATAAAACGTTCGCTTCTACATAACAATTTTAAATATTATGTCTTATTTGCTTTGTATTTATTATACACGTAACTATTAAAGAAAAAATTATGTTTTTCTAACATAAGCAAGCTGAATAATGGCAACAACGAGTTAATAGTCTGTACCAAAAATAATATTAGAACGTAAGTTGTTATTTTAACATTTTGTATACAGTCATCATCTGTCCAGGCTTTGACGTTTCAGGAATCACGAAAACGTAATCTTCCTTCAAAGAATATTTATAGGAAATCGATTCAACGTTAACCGAAGCAGATGGATTGATACTGAATCAAGTATAATTTCGTAGCTCGTCTTTTTCAAGAAAATATATCTTTTTTAATTATTTGATTTTATAATGCTATAATTATACAATAGCTATTGATTACCCCTTCAACGATATGTTAAATAATTAAACCCTTCGTCTAGTGGCAGATGGGTTAGACACCCCACAGTCAGACTGCCCTTGTGAAAGGCGACTGAGGAACTAATTATAGGGAGAGGGGAGCAGATTCCATGTGATCATAACTAGGATATTGCGCTTGCCAACCTGCATGCCAAATGTGAAAAATAAAAACTCCTTTGGGGATGAATATCCTACATAATAGCCAAACTTGCAATATATTGAAGTCATGAACGTTTATGGCTACTTAAATACAAGTTAATTCTTAACATGCCTAAGTAATTATGTAGAGCTTAATATAATTATATTACATAATATATTTAGCAATAATATTCCACACAAACCCTTAATTAAAATTATAGAATTTAGTTGAGTGAATTTAGTTTGGATACGTAAATCCTTTCTGAATAACAAATAAGCCCCTCGAAAAGGGTCGCTTTTACTAAAATGTTTAATGCTATTGAAATACTATTTAACAAAATAAACGTCCCCTTGCATATTACAGAGGTTATTAAATAATACATATGTCATATATACATTTATTATGTATAAATAATAGAAGCTTTTTATTATGGCTCTATTTATTTAATACATAGAAGTCATTTCAAAGTATTTTTATAAATATTTACGTACTATCAGAACATATGTATATTTACATATGTGTATGTAAAGATTGTTAAGTAATACATACATATATACGTATGTTAAGTGAAGATAAATTTGCATCACTTAATAATCGACGTTCAGAGCTCGGAAACAAACGCAACTTGTCTAGGTTGCGATTATTGATTTCAAGAGCGATTCGCACAATGAGGGCTTTGACCTCCAATCTGTACTAAAGTCATATCCACAAATGAATTAAGTTACTTATTGTTACGATTTCAATCCGTTATATAACTGAAAAGAAATTATAATAGACAAAACAATCTCCTTTAAACATTATTTTTTCTTTTTATAAGAAAAATCAATAGAAATATGTAGACTGTAATGTAAAGACTCATTATTAAAACAAAATATCGAATATTTCCTTCAATAATCCAACAAAACGCTTAGCAAAGTTTTCATATGACTAAGTTATTACTTGCTTCCCTTAACCGGGGGCGTAGCTCAAATGGTAGAGCGCTCGTTTAGCATACGTGAAGTACCGGGATCGATACCCGGCGCCTCCAACTTTTTTTGATATTTTTTTTTATTATAAAAAAATAACAATTTTTCTAAATGTATACATATATTTATTTTATAAATAATCTTTAAACAGACAATATTTCAATGAAGGAAAGTTTTATACCAAGTATTTTTTTTGTAATTAATAACAAACTGTAAATCTTTAAGCTCGTGGATCTAAACATACATGTTTTAAATATTGATATGTACCAAATAGGTCTTCACTTAAGTCAAAGTTCAACGTCTTAGCAGAAAACTGTGAAATCTTTACTTCAATAAGTACAACTTATTGAAACGCTGGTTTTCGTCTATTTGTCGGTTTTTATATATAAATATTATATATAATATTATAGAAAAACTGTCAATACTTATTAACAAATGTAGATCGGAATATCTTGGCTTTAGTTGCGTAGAACATATTCGTAGCTTCGTAGACGTACGTAGCAATTTGATCTCGTAGAGCTGTGTTACATTACATAAAGCTTATTAAAAAATTTCTTACAATCAAATGTGATAAATTTTGAAATATTTTATGTCCCTAAGTAGAACATTGTGATTACTTCTACTATCTTTCTATGACGTAGTTGAGGAAAGGATTAGAAAAAGATTAGAGGCCCAATGCAGGCAAAGTAGATGACACATAGAGTATTAATTATAATTATACAATGATTATAAATACGTAGATTTATAAAATCATTAATATTAACTAATAGACGTCCACTACTGATCCCCCAAAGATCTCAACATGGACCGGTCGTACGCTGCCCGCAATCAGCGGATTCCCACGACTTTCATTTCAAACAGTTCTTCATAGGGGGATTTGGGTTATTTCCCACCACACTGGTCATTCTTTTATTAATTAGTAGGATCCACCACGAGCGGGTGAGGTGAGCTTGGGTCCCGTAAGATGTTGTACAGGACCTCTTACAACTCTTACATATATAAAGCAATTCTTTGGAAAAATAACTCTTTCTATATGTAACACATTGGTTCCTATTTCTAACGCTATCATCTCTTTGCTTCACTCTATTTTATTTTATTTTTTATTGGTAAATGCGATAAAAAATTCGATTATTACCTATTGGAAAGCTTTTACAAAAAAAAACATTTACAATTTTTTTATATGTAAAAAGAGACAATTTGAATGCTTTGAGCAATTACGTTTACCGAGATTAATATGATTTAACTAAGAGCAGATGAAAAACAGCCACAGAATATCCAAAATATTATTTATTAATAATAAATAGGTGTAGATCTCTGGTGGAGGTTTATGTCCAGGATGTTTGTAAATCTAAATCTAAGTAATGTATGGCAATGACCTTGAACACATCACATCTAACAGTTTATATGGAATTCTATAAATGAAACCTTTTTAAGGTCCTACCGTCTTTACAAAAGTATACAAGTTATTTTAGGGTTATAAGGGGTCACGCACGAGAACTCACGGGCCCTTAACCAACCTCACTTGCTTGTGGTGAGAAATGGACTAAATCCTCCATATGTCTCCTACAAAAACTGCTGTTAGTGCCCAGCGGTACCGGAAACCATTCTGACTGTAAACTAATCGACGTGGAGATATTTGTATCGGCTGATGATGAAGATAATTATTTATTTTACATAAAATTTATTACCAGACAATGTACTAGAAAAAAAAACGCATTAAAAATAAAGTTAGTAGTTATAACATATTTTTTATTCTATTAAAATATATGTTATAATTTTGCTACGATATTTTGTTACGCTAAGTTTATTCTAGATGAGCTTCAAGTTCATCTGATGGTAAGTAGTACACCTGTTTATAACAAAGTGCAGCTAACTATAAAGATACACACAATGTTCGTAGCCTTAGGATATAAAATGTCATATCTCATTATCCCAATAATTTTACTAGCTACAACGCTATTCAAACCGGAAAACGGTAATGTTCTCAGACTATAATTTAGTGGAAGAGAAAACAAGTTCAGTGTTATATAATTATATATATTTTTAAGTTTTAATTCAACCTTGTCTGTGTTTAAAAATCTTTTTGTTTAGAAGAAAACTTTTTTTTCAACAATCTACGCTTAATTTCAAAGCGGATCGAGGACAGCTGACAGCAGCTTCCGTCGGCTTAGGTTTTTAAAGTTAGTTGGAAATGGGAAAAGTTGGATTAAATTCCTTGTCGTTGCTTCAGCAGAATACAACAAAATTTTCGGATGAAACGCTCTTGTCACTGAAACTTCAGCAACCGTATTATATCTCTAAATACATCGCGTCAAATTATGTTATAATAAAAATATATAGATTAACAATAGATGTAACAAATTGTATAGTATAATAATGACTACAATTAGCGATATAATAGCGGAAAGCGGAAGCGGAAGTAAGGGATCGGCTATCCATAACTACGTGGCCCTAATTAGTATGATACGCATAGAATCACATTGTGCTCGTCGTCTTGAGAGACAAGATATTAAGCCTCATTACCTCCATAATTACACTAACAACAGCGTCCTTCAAATCGGAACAAAGAAATGTTTACACACTACTGTATATCGGCAGAAATAGGAACTGCGGTCGTACCTACTTAAATGGACTTCGGCAATATACTTACCACCAGTACAACTTATCTACTTTAGTATAATCTCAGTACTAATTAAAAATAGAAATAATTATGTTTATTCAAACGTTAATAAATATTTGAATACTGAAACTTTATTTTTACATTTCGCAATTTGTGAAAGCGGTGACCAAATGTACGACAGCCACCACGCAGCCTCCGAAATTTAATTAAATCCTTTGTTGGCGCTGATGAAGGCCTTGTTTCCAATTTCCCCTGCGGTGTACGAATATTGCAGCGAAATGGCCCGCGAATCGATTTCAAATCGAATTTCAACTTAAAATTGTCTTTTTGCACATTTTATAATAGTTAAAGAGCAAACGTTACTTGTAGAGGAAATTTATTCCAATACGGATGTTAGAAACTTAAATGGATAATGTGACCTGTTGAATAAACCGCAAAATATACCAAAGCATGCCTCCAGTATATTTACAGTACACTAATATCAAATCTACTATATATATATATATATATATATATATTATATTTAAAGGACTTCTGTCCTTTTATTTTGGTTGATACAGAGAGCACTTGTAAAATTTTTTATTCGGAACTTTTACTATAAATCATAAACTAAATTATTTTGCCGCGAGTTATATTCTACCAAAGTATAGAAAAGATATTTAACTTAACAAATGTATTATATTATATATGAATATAGGAACGGAATTCATTGCAAGGAAAATTAAAGAATAATAGCGTGTAAGTTCATATTCTCATTAACATGAGAGAAGGAGATGAATGTTCTAGAGATGGCAGAAAAAGTCAAAGCAGGGAGAAAGAGAACGATTGATCGGTAACTATTTTATTGATTGACGTAGAAACGAAAGATAGATAAATTGAAGTACCTAAAGTAACATTTTAATAGGGGAGAGAAATTGTTTTAACAACATCCGGGTTTATCTGTCCGTGTATGTGTGCACACACCGACAGACTAGTGAACAAGCTATGAACAATACCATGAAACCATATAGAAACGCGTTTTATACCATTCCCTCACAGCTTAAAGGCTTTAAATATATTTATAGTTTTTCGTTACACTTTTTCGTTTCATAAAATCCAATTTCAACCATTTTAAATGAAGTTTCACATAGTAAATTTATTATTAATAACCTAAATGATGCAAGGCTATATTGTAAAGGCGAAGTTACTTCAACACTCAGGGTTCTTACATCTAGTGATTTAACGATCTCTTAAAGTTAAATCGAATCAACGGCGGTCGGAAAGCTAAAGAATTCACTGAGCCAAAGTTCGCTGGCCGACTGCCAGCTTAGTTGGATATTTTAATTGAATTTTTCAAGGAACTTTTGTGTCGGTGACAAAGGAATTTATTTAGGTTATTTACTATTGGTAAGTTCCTGTTCTAGGAACATACACATACAGAAAGATACTAACTCAGCGCCCATTTGTGCAACTGAATAGTTAATAGCGCAAACATCACTGTTAATGAAATTACTGAGGTAATGAGACTGAACGTCTTATATCTCAAAGGAGTGATTATAACGTACATACATACATATCACGCCTCGTTCCCAGTGGGGTAGGCAGAGACTACCTCTCTCCATTTGCTACGATCCTGGCACACCTCTCTCGCTTCCTCCACTTTCATGAGCGTCTTCATGCTTGCTTGTCGGTTGCAAGTACTCTTAACCCGGCCTTTCTTTAGGACATCTTCGATTTGAGCGGAAATGTCCGCCAAGGTAGACCTGCACCGATTTTTCCAATCATTCTTACCTTGTATATCTCTTTCGTTAATCTTTTTTCATCCATTCTTTCTACATGGCCGAACCATTTAAGCATCCCTTTCTCTATCTTTGTCACTAAATCTTCAACCACGCCGCACCGCCCCGTTATCACACTGTTCCTCACTTTGTCCATCGATTATAACGTGATAGTGTATATCATCCCAACTAAAGGAATATTGTTAAAGCAGGTACCTCTCTCACCATTGGGTGAATACCTCGCTTATGTTCTTCGTTTCATCGCATATAAAAAAATATATTAACAATTTTTTTCTTAGACTCATCTCCTTATACAGAAGTTCTAAAATATGAGGTAATTCCTTTTTACTCTATGTAAAATGTGGCAAATCTCTCTCACTGGAAACCGTATACTCATAAGTGGACATCACAACTCTTATCTCCGTTACAAAGTATGTCAAAGTGCGAAGACTTTTGTTTTCCGATCCATAGGGTGCTATAGCTAGAGAAATCACAAGATAACATTTTATATCTCAAGATGACAAGCACAATGTAATGTCATATATATATTCTAACAACCCCTTCATTAATACGAGCTAACCATCACTTAGAACCCGGATCACCGACTTAGCACTACGAGTCGTGAGGCTGTAGTGGCAATGGGCGGGGCATATAGCTCGTAGAACTGACGGACGTTGAGACCTTAAAGTGCTGGAATGGCGACCTCGCACCGGAAAGCGCAGCATTGGTAGACCCACCACTAGATGGTCAGAGGACATAAGAAGAATCGCTGGAAGCCACTGGATTAAAACAGCGCAAAATCTTGCTTTGAGGAACACATTACAAGAGTTCTTAATCTAGTAGCGGACGTCCATCAGTTGAAATGATGATAATAATGAACCATCATCACTTACCATCTGGAAAACGTCTTCATTGATTCATCGCTTCTATATTTAAAAAAAGCAATACCTTATGAAATATACATAATTTGTATACCTAATCCCAGTTAAGTTATTGGTAGATCCGTTTTTATACGTCGTCTCCGTGTCAATATGTTATCAGGCATCGTTCCGCAGTATTTGCTGATGGTGCAACTTTAATCACGTTCCACTTTCCACTTCCTATCTGGAAACGGATCCAGCGCTTCACAGTGAAATATACGTACATCTATAATATCGTTTACGTGCTACTATATAGTATTTTTACTAGAATTCTAGGAATAAACAGTACTATGAATCAGTCAACAAATATCTTAGCAATCGTCTTTGCATTGTGTTATCTATATTTCTATTAAATATTATAGATGATATTTATATATATAAATTTACTAAGTTGTTAAGTTGCATAATTAATAAATTAGAATATATACGGTTTTAAGTTTAAAAAATACTTCAAAAAGAAAATAACACAAGATAGGTTAGTAAATAATAAAAATAAAATAGGGGGTTTAAGGAATCTCGCACAACAACTCACGGGACCCAAGTCTGATCCTGGCCATCACCTAATCGTGGTGCACCCTGCTAATCAACAAACGAGGCGCTGGCTCCCGCCAACCGTCATTGGGTCAGCGTGGTGGGGTAATCGCCCATATTCACCCATATGAAGCCTTACAAACGACGGACCCTGGTGCCCAGAGATATGCGCAATGCAAGACCAAATGATGTGAGGATCTTTGAGGCAGCTCCATGTCCAGCTGCAGAGCTCCATCAACTGATTATGGTTAGTAAATTGCCAACACTTGCTAACCATTATATAATAACCTTATTCGTAGAGTCCTACCATACTATGCATAAAACATATATATACCAAGCTGATGTGAAATGATATTATATTCGAGTATATATTTTCGTGGCTTTACATAGGATAATATAATAATAATTAAAGATATTAATATCCATTAGCGGTGTCCGGCGGATGAAATGATGATGATGATGATTGCAAGATAATATGTATGGTTAAAACATGACTCAAACACAACATTGCTTATATGTAATATGATTATACCATACAAGCATAATATTAATAATTAAACAATATAATAAATAAAATATGTATAGATAGTAAAAAAACAAATTTTATAGCAATTTTAGAAATATTTCTTCTATTTCTAAGCTATCGAATTGTAGAATAATACTTTCGTCATATTAAACATATTAACAATATATTTATGCTACAAAACTAACAAAATGACATGCTGTTAAGGATACTAGATTTATAGTCTAGTATTTTCATTATACCTAGTAACATTTAAACCGTACTAATTATGCAGTCCTTAGTGTTCAATTCAGGTGCAATAGTAAGACCTAGCACAAGTTTCATTTAATGAATTTTCTTCAACCAAAAGCATTGCCGTTGTTATAGTAACTTTCATCTTAGTTCACTTATTCACTGAGCACTGCTTTTAACTACTTTTTAATAACACCCTCCGGCCATTGCATTTTTATTTACCTTTTATTCCTTTCCTCACGACATGGAACGTCTAACTTGGAGCAATAACCGGGAAACTTTGTACCTCGTCGTATCTAACTTGTTATATCATCAACTTGGTCGTCAGTTTGCCAAGTGTACTACGTATACTATAATATACGGTACGTTTAAAAATTACTTTTTAATTTATTCTTGCTTATTTATAAAGCATTATTATTATAAAAAAATTTATATAAGATTACGATCTCTTATATTTATTCTACAACATCTAAGTTGTACTTAAGTCGTGAAGAACCGCTGTTGCAAGCGTGTAAAGTTTCAATGCTGCTTTATTAGGCGCCTTTAAGAAGTTCTTTTTAAAGTGTAAGTACAGAAGTACAAGTCCCCTTATGACTCTACACTACTTTAGTTGAGATGATAAATATGACACTACATTGTCCACGTCTTCACAAGTCCTGTTAGACCAGAAATTGCTACGGTGTTATTTGCTTAAACAGTCTACGGGAACAAATACCTACCACGTGTACAACTTATCAACTTCATTCCTTTTGTTTCACCAACTTCAGTTACACTTCCTGATAAGAACGGAAAAGAAGTTGAACAACTTGCCGACGTAAGCCTACCTATACAAATATTACATGGGTGATTTAAAAAAGAATGAATAAGTCATCACCACTTGACACCCAGTGGGAGTAAATACTATTCTACTTAATAAAAATAAAATATTTATTCACATCAAAAATACTTCAAAATTAACTCAGAAAAAAGTATATTTGTTTACATGACATTTTCTTTATATCGTCTAGGTCAGCTCTTGACTATAATCCCACCGGATATTAAATGGTGATGTGATCTATGGCGGTAAGGTGAACTAACCTATTCACTCTTTTCTTGAAGACACCCACGTCGTATTTGGACGGGAACACCGACACCGACAAGTTCTTTACTCTTTTGCTGTTCTCTTGAAGAACTGGGAGGTGAACCTCTTTGTTTGCAAACTCGGAAAGACCTTAACATAAGAATGGAGACTGTGTACTTCTGGTCGTCCGGTGGTGAAAGAGGAATTATATCGAGTAATTCTAAAATATCGCAGAGAAATTTTAAAGTAAACTATAACTTATTTAAATAAATTACACAAACATTTTTGTATAGACAGAAACGTTGCATGATATCCTCATATCTATAAAACAGAGGATGAAGGGGGGGATCAGTTCGTTCGAGCGAAAGGGAAGAAACCTTCCCCATCGCGGAACTGAATTTTATTAAAACTCGCAGCTGCGACAACTTCCAGCGTCCGCTCGCGACGCGTTCGCTTTTTGCTCAGCGAAATTCGTCACGGACGAAATACGATTCCGGCGTCAACTTAACCAATTGAATTTAAATATTTAAATAAACGTTATGGAAGGATACTGTATTTTTCTGTGCTAACATTTAAATACAATTCTTCATGGTGTTGACTCACAATCAATCCCTAAACGAGCCCTCACTTTCACATGAACACAGCAATGCGGTTTTTATAATATTATTTTAGTACCTACACAAGCGATTTCGGAAAGATCTTTCCACCACCTGTTCTCCACATTTTTAATTGTTGTTACTCATTATCATATCTGCGATAACTACTCTATCAGATCTAGTTAAATTCTACTAGATCTAATTTAAATACATATATAAATATGTTGTGATAGTATATAACTGATAGTTTGAATATTTACCAAAATTATTACAAGAATTTAAGATCTCTTAAAGAATAATTCATTTAATTTAAAAGTTTCAAAGATCAAAGCCATGAAATACCCTGACCTGAGACATCATAAGAAGGGAGCCAAGCTATAAATATCATATATTTTAAAGAGCTAATGTAGTTGAAATATATTGGTTTCCTCTATTACGAAAATATCAAGCTCAATGATCATTGTCTCGTTAACACATTAATTTTGTTAATTACAAGCGCTCTTTAAACCGTAATAGAGTAATGTTTGTACTCTACTATTTGACGGTAAAAATAGTACTTACGTGGTTTTTGTCAACGGTACCAAACGTCATTAAAATGGCTAGCTGGTTGAATAAAGTTTAGATTAATGTTAGTAAGGGTTAGTCATCATGGAGTTTCAGTAAATGAACAATAACCGTTCCCTAAATATATTTAGTTTTTATTATTCATTACATTAAGTAGAAACAAAGTCAAAGCAAACTGAAAGAGCTTTCAAAATTTTAAACGCGAACAATGTCATCTGTAAGCCGATTAAAGTAACGCTGGTTATGAGGGAACTGTCACTTTGACAACGTCATAACTAAGTGATGAGTTAAGCTCTCGAATTTGTCTTCGCAGTTGAAAGTAAAATTTTATTTATTATTTCAATTAGTTTCGCTATTTACATCATCTTGAACATCGGCCTATAGACGTGTACCTGCTGGACATAGGTCTCCCCCAAAGATTCGGACATCGATCCGGTAGGGATTCACATGGGAAAATTTGGGCCATTTTTCACCACGCTCGCCCAATGGAGATGGTGGAAGCCGGTCTCGTTTGTTGATTACCAGGGTACACTGCGAGCAGGTGAGGTTGTTTTGAGTCCCGTCGAGTTGTACGGAAACCATTACACCACGAGTAGAGCATATATAAAGACAAACCTACAGACCTACATTTTTTCAAAAGAAATCTCTCATGTTACAACAAAAACGGGAGAGGCCGCTGATTCCTAATATACAGGTTAAATACTTAGTCTGAACTGGTTCATGACAAGGTGCTTGAAAGGTTGAAGACTTTTAACTAATGAATAAATACATACATCACATAACAAATACAGTATTCATCTCAAAGCGAAGTCTCTAACTGTGCAAGCAAATCCTTAGAAGTAAAGAAGTTCCTCGCTTCGTCGCTTTACGTTATAAAATATCCATAAATTATAGCTTTACGACAGGTTATAGTAATGTCAACATTAAATCTATTTTTTTTATTTTCTATTTACATGTTAACCGAACCCGCAAATGTATCATTACTCGCAATGTATCACGATTTACTTATTCGCAAAACGTGTTTCGAAGATTCACTTCGGCCTCAGACAAAGATAAATGACGCAATTAACCTGCGTGTACGTGGTCTGACTGAAAAATATACATCGAGTGAGTTATTGCGAGCGCTGGGAGGTTTTGAAATATTTTTGGTTAATTTATTTAAAACTTAAACAGAACAAGCGGAAAAATACCTTAATATCCCTTCGATATACCAGGTAATTACTTTATTGAATATACTTCTAAAATCAATTCAGAGGTAAAGCATTAAACTTAAAATTACTTATACAATTAACATTGTAGAATATTGAAGGATATGATCTATATTAAACTTAGAGAAGTTTCGCCGAAGTTTACTTTATCCTGATACGCGATGTTAGAACATTTAGTCATTGCAAGTACATTACAGTCTTTTAGATACATTAAGTAATTGAAAGCTTTATTCTCGCGCAAAACACAAAAAACTTTGGTCATGTTAATCATTACTACCGTACATTTAGATAAACGAAATAAATAATAATTAGAACCGATAAGGTAATAACCGATAAATGAGATAAATTTCATTTATTACAATCTTAAATTTAACTGGGCAATGTCTAAATTTCCATCAGTCATGATTTAATGTGCACGGAGTTTTATCACGTTTGTTATGCGTACTGAATACGGAAGGTATGTTGAAATTAATGTTAAAATTGTTTTTAGTCATGCTCCGGTATGAAGGACTCAAGCTAGTAAAATATAGCAACAATCGCTTCATTGATACATAGTAACATTACCATATGTTGAACTTTCTTCTCGTCTCTTCACTTCCATTCAAAGCTTACAAATATTTAGCATTATGTGATCTTGTAAATCACTCTATAATTATACTCCGTTTCGTGAGGAGAGTATGATATAATTAAAACAAAAGGAATGTTGAGGAAAGCTGAACTTAACATCACAATGATTGTTAATCTGTGGAGAGTACGGGGCACGCGTCGTCTAATAGAGACACTGCCTGCCTTTATCCAGCTACAATGATTACAAACAATACATGCATTATATAATCAATATCAACAACTAACGACAACACTATAAACTGTAATCTATTGTAACTAGACACCGTAGCTTAGTGGTTAACTGTAAACCCTTATTTTACTACTACTAACTAATAAAAGAGAAACTAATAGGATTAAATACTGATTTGCTTCAAATCACTCAGAATCACTATCCTCATTCAGACTATTGTGATCAATTCCCTGTAAACATGACCAGGTCGTCGATCCACTAAGTGATCGATCGATCCTCTTAAGGTCCAACTCGTCCTCATCATTCTTCTACTAATCTCCGCTTTCCTGATACGATAACGAAATAGATTAAAGAAAGGATAAAAGGAAGCGCCGATACTGGAAATGTGACATTAAAGTTGAAGTAAACGAATTTATAATTAAATATCATTCAATTAAGTTATCATATTGGTAACTGTATTAATAGTAAGTGGCTCTATATTGCAGAAGACCGAGGTAAGATGGCGAAGTGATGTAAGTGATGAAATTACTAGAGTAATAACACTTAACATCTTGTGTCTCAAGAGAACATAATGTAGTACAGTGTTTTTCATCTTAATTAGCGCTTCAGTGCTACGGGCAGAGGTATTACTTACCATCGGATTGAACGTCGTTTTCATTGCATTATTATAAAACCGGTATAAATATTACTCTATTGTTAAATAACACTTTCATAATATGATAAAAAAAGTCATTATAATTTATGGAATATTTGTTAAATAAGGATCAAAAGCTTCTAAAAACAGAGTAGTATCCTAGGAACGGTATAAGGCTGGTATGTTCAGTGTAAGGATATGAAATCTTTTAGTATTTGTTTTAATAATATCTCTATTAGTAAAACTAACCAAAATTTAAACTAGGCCTTAATATAATTTTTTTTAAATATACCAAAAAAAAGTCAACTGGAGGCGCCGGGTATCGATCCCGGTACTTCACGTATGCTAAACGAGCGCTCTACCATTTGAGCTACACCCCCGTTGTTGTACCAAATGAAGATGAGAACCTTAATCATAAAATGCGACAAATTTTTATGCTATTTTCTTGCTTAAAATAACTTTACAGGTAATTACGTGTTATTAATAACTTAATTAGTGAGAAAATATGAAAATAATTTTGACATCTACCTTTGTAAGTTCCACCTATAAAGCTTTCTCTTGTAATGTGCAATCTCGATACACCATATTCCTGAAAGCTCAGGACTATCCCCTAGATGGCGAGAATATCAAATTTACAGATAACGGTTCGTTCTTCTCTCTCAGTGGTCCTCCTTTTAGGTCTCCGACCTTTTATAGTGTTTATTAACCCTCATGGCTACCTATTAACTTCTGCGCAATAATGACACTGCTGTGTTTTGGTAATCAACGTATAGCTAGAGTCCGAGCTCGCTCGCTTCACCAGCTCCGCCCTCATTGTTACTCAACGTCGTGTGAAATTGAGGTCAAGTGTTCGTCCATTCTCGATAAATAAAAATTTTAGGGACATCGATGGACACTGATAAGTCAGAAAATCAATACAAAAAAGGCTTTGTTACTCAGAGACATCTTACATCGAATCAAAATTTCAATATGACAACAGATGTCTACTTTGCAATGCTCCTACACCTGAAAGCTGCTGTCATGTTTTGTATCTACTGAAATAAATTCCATAAAGGTTTTAATTCATAATAAAACCTTATTAATAAAACTCACCAACAAATATCTTTTATATTATTTTACTACTAAAATATAAATTAATTTAGCACAATTATATTGAACTCGAGGAAAATATCATCAATATCTAATTTCCTTAGATATTAATCCGTATTTTGGTTAATACATATATAACGTTTTATGTGAATTTTTTTATCCGAACTATATATAGTAAACTGCCTAATAAGTTCATCAGTAAGGTTGCTAACTAATAAGAAGGCATAACATATTATCAGCGGTGGGATTCGAACCCACGCCTCCGTAGAGACTGGTGCCTTAAGCCAATGCCTTAGACCATTCGGCCACGTTACCTATATATCCACAGACATATAATAATAAAATTGTGACATATTACCTTTATTTTTAACATAAAATAAACGCTTAATCGTTGCGGATACAAACCCACTAACGAACAAACTGTTTCCATTAATTTCATTTATACATTAATAAAGAAAATTTACTTTTCTTTCTGCGACAAAAGAATAAAATAAACAAATAAGGTGTAGTAACAATTTTTTACTAATACCTACTTATTAAAAAAGGAATAAATGAATTAATAAATAAGCTATAATAAATATATACCTTCCTATAGCCGGTAAAATTATTTTAACATCTACTTCTAATGATTTGTATAGGTATTTATTTTAAAGTATCCTATTTTCTCTTTGTGTGCTTAACTTCAAAACTAGCTTCATCAGTTTAAATCACGTTCAAGTTAACCATTTTTTTTGTTCCTTACCTATTAGACTTAAACTAAAGTAAAAAAGTTTACAATTTAGAACGATAAATGTGGACTAAAAGAAAATTAAATTAAATGTTTAATACAGAAAAATATAATAAGCTTAAGTAAGGTAGTAGGGACTTTTCTGAATACTATATTATGATAACCTTTATAGTAATATACGTATGGGAGACACTTGTACACTCCTACTCCTCTGGCTATTAATGAAGAGATCTCTACGTAAGCGATTGTTCCGTAACAATGTTGTGATAGTGATAATGGTAGAAAAATCAAGATTTAAACGACACAAAAACTTTATGTTGAAATGAAGAAGAAACTTAAAGAAATAAATACTCTTAACTCTACGTAATACTCCACAGACGAGCAAAACAATATAGTCTTTTTAAGTTCAATTTACTCGTGAACGTGGTTTAACTCACAAACAGCACTAATGGCAAGTTCAGAACTTTTACCTGGCAATTCTAGGTATCCTTTTATACAGCTTTTAAAAGCTACGTACATTCTCATGAAAGGTATACCAAATCAACATCTTTTCAAATGTTGACTCAAAAAAATTGATAGGCTGAGGTATGGTATATTGTACTTGTCACAATTGTTCCAAAACTACCATAGTGTTTTATGTAGTCATTTATACAACACAAATGTATATTAACATTTAATATTTATTACAAACCAAAATAGACATCTTCATTAATCTGCGAAAATCGTTATCGTAGCATACTTTCGCTTTAAATTCATTCGATTCAGTGACTTAATATCACTCGCGATAGTAAATACCTTTACTTGTATATACAACGAAATGAAATCGATTGCTTTCACTTAGTCAATTGAAATAGATGATAATCGTAGTTTGCAGCTACGTAGCAGATGAACTACCGTGCTGATATTTAATCACCGTAGTACTTAGCGTTTTAGAAGACATCCGCAACTTATTTAAATTCTTAGCATTTTTCTAAAAGCCGCTATGCTATGTTCGTAGCACACTGTTGTACGTACCGTTGTGGAAGACAAACTTGCTTTCATAAATTATATCTATATATACTCATAGAAGACAAGCTAACATGCTTCAATTCGAAGCACTCCATAGTATATCATTTTAGCATCAATTTAGAAAATAAAAGCCAATTGCTACATTCGCATCACATAATGTTGTGGAAGCCTAGCGTACTTAAATTCGTAGCACGCCGTTGCATGTTCTGTAGTCAAAGTACATACGCTGCTTACAATGTTCGTAGCCCGCACTGTTGTTGAAAAATAACATGTATAATATCGTAGCTCACCGTAGTACGCACTGAAGTTAGAGGACACCTGCAGCTTGGTATGTTCGTAGCACGCACCGTTCTAGGAGATTTACGTACATAAATTCGTAGCACACCGTAGTACGTACTGTAGTTACAGGACATGCGCAGCGTGCTATGTTCGCAGCATGCGCTATTGTAGAAAAATAACATGTATAAATTTGTAGCATGCCGTAGTACGCACTGAAATTGAACGACACACGCAGCTTGATACGTTCGTAGCACACAGCATCTAAGAGACTTACGTGCATAAATCCGTAGCACACCGTAGTACATACTGTAGTTAAAGGACACACCAGCTTGGTATATACGTAGCACACACCGTTGTAGGAAACTTACATGCATAAATTCGTAGCACGCCGTAGTACGTACCGACTAAGATTAAAAAAAATATCAATACGTGTCCAGTCTATGAAATACTCATCTTTATGAATCAATCATATTTTTTTTTTTGTAAATATTTTTCGGACATACTATCAATTATCTTGTTAGTTATAAATAAACTTTCAAAACTTTTTGTAACATAGAGAAAATCTTGATGCATTGTTACTTGATACAGAAGTAAAAAATGTTTATATTTTTTTTATGAATAAATTAATACCAAAAAAATACATAAAAATATCTATTGGAGGCGCCGGGTATCGATCCCGGTACTTCACGTATGCTAAACGAGCGCTCTACCATTTGAGCTACGCCCCCGATGCTGTTAGTTAATAAATATGGACCCCGTATGTTACCTCAATTTTACAAAAAGGTAACTTTATTACACTTATGACATTACATATATTATAGAAAATAAGCACAAATAACCAAAAACACTTTCATTGACAAATACAAAACCTAAATATAATTTTTTTTTAAATTAATAATATAATTTTAATCGTTTGAAGTTACTTTTTTGTTTATTGTATTTGTCAATTTATATTGAATGATGTCAGTAAAACTACCTACTATCTAACTAACTTAATCTGCCGAAATCATTATCGTAGCATACTTTCGCTTTAAATTTATTCGATTCAGTGACTTAATATCACTCGCGATAGTAAATACCTTTACTTGTATATACAACGAAATGAAATCGATTGCTTTCACTTAGTAAATTGAAATAGATGATAATCGTAATTTGCAGCTACGTAGCAGATGAACTACTGTGCTGAAATTCGATCGCTGTAGTACGTCGCGTACTAGAAGATATCCACAACTTGCTTAAAATCTTAGCATTTTTCCAAAAGCCGCTTGCTACGTTCGTAGCACCATGTTGTACGTACCGTTGTGGAAGACCAACTTGCTTGCATAAATTATATATATACTCATAAAATACAAACTAAGATGCTTCGATTTAAAGCACTCCGTAGTACGTATCGTTTTAAAAAATAAAAGCCAATTGCTATATTCCTAGCACGCCGTAGTACGTACTGTAGTTAAAGGACACACGCAGCTTGCTATGTTCGCAGCACGCGCTATTGTAGAAAAATAACATATATACATTCGTAGCATGCCGTAGTACGTACTGAAGTTAAAGGACAAACGCAGCTTGGTATGTTCGTAGCACTCGCCGTTCTAGGAGACTTATGTGCATAAATTCGTAGCACGCCGTAGGACATACCAACTAAGATTAAAAAAAACTCAATGCGTGTCCAGTCTATGAAATACTCATCTTTATGAATCAATCATATTTTTTTTAAAAAAAAATATGTTTCGAACATATAATTAATTATCTTGTTAGTTAAAAATAAACTTTCAAAAACTTTGTGTAACATCGAGAAAATCTTGATGCATTATTATTGATACAGAAGTAAAAAATGTATATAATAATTTTATGAATAAGTTAATACAAAAAAAATACATAAAAATATCTATTGGAGGCGCCGGGTATCGATCCCGGTACTTCACGTATGCTAAACGAGCGCTCTACCATTTGAGCTACGCCCCCGTTACTGTTAATTAATAAATATGGACCCCGTATGTTACCTCAATTTTCCAAAAAGGTAACTTTATCATACTTATAACATCACATATATTATAGACAATAAACACAAATAAACAAAAACACTTTCTATGACAAAAACAAAATCTAAATATAATTTTTTTTTATCAATAATATAATTTTAATCGTTTGAAGTAACTTTTTTGTTTATTGTATTTGTCAATTTATATTGAATGATGTCAGTAAATCTACCTACTATCTAACTAACTTAATCTGCCGAAATCGTTATCGTAGCATACTTTCGCTTTAAATTTATTCGATTCAGTGACTTAATATCACTCGCGATAGTAAATACCTTTACTTGTATATACAACGAAATGAAATCGATTGCTTTCACTTAGTAAATTGAAATCGACGATAATCGTAGTTTGCAGCTACGTAGCAGATGAACTACCGTGCTGATATTCAATCCCCGTAGTACGTAGCGTTGTAGAAGACATCCGCAACTTGTTTAAATTCTTAGCATTTTTTTAAAGGCCGCTATGCTATGTTCGTAGCACCCTGTTGTACGTACCGTTGTGGAAGACAAACTTGCTTTCATAAATTATAAATATACTCATAGAAGACAAGCTAAGATGCTTCAATTCGTACCACTCCGTAGTACGTATCGTTGTAAAAAAATAAAAGCCAATTGCTATAACGCAGCGCTCACCGTTCTACGAGATTAACATGCATAAATTCGTAGCACGTCGTAGTACATACCGTAGTTACAGGACATACGCAGCTTGGTATGTACGTAGCCCGCGCTATTGTAGAAAAATAACCAATATAAATTCGTAGCATGCCGTAGTACGTACTGAAGTTAAAGGACAAACGCAGCTTGGTATGTTCGTAGCACTCGCCGTTCTAGAAGACTTATGTGCATAAATTCGTAGCACGCTGTAGGACATACCAACTAAGATTATAAAAAACTCAATGCGTATCCAGTCTATGAAATAATCATCTTTATGAATCAATCATAATTTTTTTTTTTTATAAATATTTTTCGAACATTCAATTAATTTATCTTGTTAGTTATAAATAAACTTTCAAAAAGTTTGTGTAACATCGAGAAAATCTTGATGCATTGTTACTTGATACAGAAGTAAAAAATGTTTATAATTTTTTTATGAATAAATTAATACAAAAAGAATAAATAAAAATAACTATTGGAGGCGCCGGGTATCGATCCCGGTACTTCACGTATGCTAAACGAGCGCTCTACCATTTGAGCTACGCCCCCGTTACTGTTAGTTAATAATTATGGACCCCGTATGTTACCTCAATTTAACAAAAAGGTAACTTTATTACACTTATGACATCACATTTTTTAAATTAAAAATATAATTTTAATCGTTTGATGTTACTTTTTTGGTTATTGTGTTTCTCAATTTATATTGAACGATATCAGTGAAACAACTATCTAACTTTATCACACATTTAATTTCACCAGTGCTCAGTACATAGACTTTAGTACTACCAGAGAAAGCTCTAAGGAGAACCTAGATGGCGGTATTGAACAATTATGCGAATAATCAATACAGAATAAATGCTATTGAACCCAAAACTGACTAGTAATAACAAAAAAGTCTATAAATATATTTGCAGATGTTTGCCGTAGTATAATTTTTTTTTTTAACCTTTATTTTTACTATTTATCATTGATATTAAATCTATAGTAATCATTTAGTTGTTCATGCACTACTAATACATTTTATATATATTATGTGTGTATATTTATATATTCTCTAGCTCAGCAAGTACATCGAGCATAATTCAATATTTTTTAACGTTGTAGAATAATAGCAGAAAGTCGTAAGGGCGTCTAAAATTCTAAAAATAATGTCAATTTTATAAATACGCCGACTAGTTTGTTTTTTAAAAAAAACTTTATGCGCAGTCCCTCACTCATTAAATATGAAATTCCATGAAGATTTCGTAGTTCGCATATATTCTGTACGTATTCGTAGCACCGTAGAAGATGGCGCCTAAACTTGAATTTAAAACAATCATAATAACTCCTAGTATAATTGATTTTTCAATATTATCATTATTAACTAAAATTTAAACAGGACAAAATAAAAGTCTTGCTTAAAAAAATATTACATAAATTATCAAAACAATTGTAAACTTCGATGAATATCATTCTTCTAATGTACGTTTTATTTTATTGATTTCGTAAAGAAAATTATTTATAATCATGTTAATAAATTATGTAAAGTTTTTCTTTAAAAAAAAGTCAACTAGAGGCGCCGGGTATCGAACCCACGCCTCCGTAGAGATTGGTGCCTTAAACTAATGCCTTAGACCGCTCGACCTTATATCTCCACAGATATATACTAATAAAATTATAACATATATACCTTTATTTTTAACATAAAATAAACGCTTAATCGTTGCGGATACAAACCCACTAACGAACAAACTGTATCCATTAATTTCATTTATAAATTAGTAAAAAGAATTTACTTTTCTTTCTGCTATAACAGTATAAAATAAACAAATAGGATATAGTTTCAATTTTTTACTAATATTTATTTATTTCAAAAGTTCAATTTCTCAAAAGGGTTACATGAATTTATAAATAAGCTATAATAAATATATATCTTCCTATAGCCGGTAAATTTATTTTAACATTTAATTCTAATGATTTGTATAGGTATTTATTTTAAAGTATCCTATTTTCTCTTTGTGTGTTTCACTTCAGAAACTAGCTTCGTCAGTTTAAATCACGTTTAAGGTTATCATTTTTTTGGTCCTAACCTATTAGACTTAAACTAAAGTAAAGAAGTTTACAATTTAAAACGATAAATGTGGACTAAAAGAAAATTTGATTAAACGTTTAATACAGTAAAATATAATAAGCTTAAGTAAAGTAGTAGGAACGTTTCTGAATACTATATTATGATAACCTTTATAGTAATATACGTATGGGAGACACTTACTTGTACACTTCTACCCCTCTGGCTATTAATGAAGAAATCTCTACGTAAGGATTGTTCCGTAGCAATGATGATGATGTGTAAGATGATTAACAATAGAAGTGATGATGGTAGAAAAATTAAGATAAGACAAGAACGAGACAAAAACTATATGTCGAAATGAAGAAGAAACTTAAAGAAATAAACACTCTTAACTCTACGTAATACTCCACAGACGATCAAAACAATACATTCTTTTTAAGTTCAATTTACTCGTGAACGTGGTTTAACTCACAAACAGTACTAATGGCAAGTTTAGAACTTTTACCTGGCATTTCTAGGTATTCTTTTATACAGCTTTTAAAAGCTTCGTACATTCTCATGAAAGGTATACCTAATCAACATCTTTTCAAATGTTGACTCAAAAAAATTGGTAATCTGAGGTATGTCATATTGTACTTGTCACAATTATTCCACAACTACCATAGTGTTTTATGTAGTCATTTATACAACACAAATCTATTAACATTTAATATTTATTACAATCCAAAATAGACATCTTTATTAATCTGCTAAAATCTTTATCGTAGCATACTTTCGATTTAAATTCATTCGATTCAGTGTTTTAACATCACTCGCGATAGTAAATACCGTTACTTGTATACACAACGAAATGAAATTAATTGCTATCACTTAGTCAATTGAAATAGATGATAATTGTAGTTTGCAGCTACGTAGTAGACGAACTACTGTGCTGAAATTCGTTCGCTGTAGTACGTAGCGTACTAGAAGATATCCGCAACTTGCTTAAAATCTTAGCATTTTTCCAAAACCCGCTTGCTACGTTCGTAGCACCATGTTGTACGCACCGTTGTGGAAGACCAACTTGCTTGCATAAATTATATATATATACTAATAGAAGACAAGCTAAGATGTTTCAATTCGAAGCATTCCGTAGTACGTATCATTTTAAAAAATAAAAGTCAATTGCTATATTCGCAGCACTCACCGTTGTAGGAAACTTACATGCATTAATTCGTAGCACGCCGTAGTACGTACCGACTAAGATTAAAAATATATCAATGCGTGTCCAGTTTATCAAATACTCATCTTTATGAATCAATTATAATTTTTATTTTTATAAATATTTTTCGAACATACAATCAATTATCTTGTTAGTTATAAATAAGCTTTCAAAAACTTTGTGTAACATCGAGAAAATCTTGATGTATTGTTACTTGATACAGAAGTAAAAAATGCTTATAATTTTTTATGAATAAATTAATACAAAAAAAATACATAAAAATATCTATTGGAGGCGCCGGGTATCGATCCCGGTACTTCACGTATGCTAAACGAGCGCTCTACCATTTGAGCTACGCCCCCGTTACTGTTAGTTAATAATTATGGACCCCGTATGTTACCTCAATTTTACAAAAATGTAACTTTATTACACTTATGACATTACATATATTATAGACAATAAGCACGAATAAACAAAAACACTTTCATTGACAAAAATAAAACTTAAATATATATATATATTTTTAAATTAATAATATAATTTTAATCGTTTGAAGTTACTTTTTTGTTTATTGTATTTGTCAATTTATATTGAATGATGTCAGTAAAACTACCTACTATCTAACTAACTTAATCTGCCAAAATCGTTATCGTAGCATGCTTTCGCTTTAAATTCATTCGATTCAGTGACTTAACATCACTCGCGATAGTAAATACCTTTACTTGTATTTACAACGAAATGAAATCGATTGCTTTCACTTAGTAAATTAAAATAGGTGATAATCGTAGTTTGCAGCTACGTAGCAGATGAACTACTGTGCTGAAATTCGATCGCTGTAGTACGTCGCGTACTAGAAGATATCCACAACTTGTTTAAATTCTTAGCATTTTTCCAAAAGCCGCTTGCTACGTTCATAGCACGCGCTATTGTAGAAAAATAACATATATAAATTCGGAGCACGCCGTAGTACGTACTGAAGTTAAAAGACACACGCAGCTTGGTATATTCGTAGCACGCACCGTTGTAGAAAACTTACATAAATTCGTAGCACGCCGTAGTACGTACCGACTAAGATTAAAAAAAATATCAATGCGTGTCAAGTCTATGAAATACTCATCTTTATGAATCAAACATAATTTTTTTTTTTAATATTTTTCGAACATTCAATTAATTATCTTGTTAGTTATAAATAAACTTTGAAAAACTACGTCTAATATAGAGAAAATCTTGATGCATTGTTACTTGATACAAAATTAAAAATTGTTTATCATTTTCTTATGAAAAAATTAATACTAAAAAAACACATAAAAATATCTATTGGAGGCGCCGGGTATCGATCCCGGTACTTCACGTATGCTAAACGAGCGCTCTACCATTTGAGCTACGCCCCCGATACTGTTAGTTAATAAATATGGACCCCGTATGTTACCCCAATTTTACAAAAAGGTAACTTTATTACACTTATGACATCACATATATTATAGATAATAAGCACAAATAAACAAAAACACTTTCTATGACAAAAACAAACAACAAAATCTAAATAGATTTTTTTTTTTTACATTATAATATAATTTTAATCGTTTGAAGTTACTTTTTTGCTTATTGTATTCGTCAATTTAGATTGAATGATGTCAGTAAAGCTACTATCTAACTAAATCAGCCAAAATGGTTATCGTAGCATACTTTCGCTTTAAATACTTTCGATTCAGTGACTTAGTATCACTCGCGATAGTAAATACCTTTACTTGTATATACAACGAAATGAAAAGGATTGCTTTCACTTAGTAAATTGAAATAGATGATAATCGTAGTTTGCAGCTACGTAGCAGATGAACTACTGTGCTGAAATTCGAGCGCTGTAGTACGTAGCGTACTAGAAGATATCCACAACTTGCTTAAATTCTTAGCATTTTTCCAAAAGCCTCTTGCTACGTTCGTAGCACCACGTTGTACGTACCGTTGTGGAACCAACTAGCTTGCATAAATTATATATATACTCATAAAAGACAAGCTAAGATGCTTCAATTTAAAGCACTCCGTAGTACGTATCGTTTTAAAAAATAAAAGCCAATTGCTATATTCGTAGCACGCAGTAGTACGTACCGTAGTTACAGGACACACGCAGCTTGCTATGTTCGCAGCACGCACCATTATAGAAAAATAACATATATACATTCGTAGCATGCCGTAGTACGTACTGAAGTTAAAGGACAAACGCAACTTGGTATGTTCGTAGCACTCGCCGTTCTAGAAGGCTCATGTGCATAAATTCGTAGCACGCCTTAGTACGTACCAACTAAGTTTAAAAAAAACTCAATGCGTGTCCAATCTATGAAATACTCATCTTTATGAATCAATCATAAATTTTTTTTTTATAAATATTTTTCGAATATACAATTAATTACATACATACAATACATTTTTTTAATAATAATTTAATACTAAAAAAATACATAAAAATAACTATTGGAGGCGCCGGGTATCGATCCCGGTACTTCACGTATGCTAAACGAGCGCTCTACCATTTGAGCTACGCCCCCGTTACTGTTAGTTAATAATTATGGACCCCGTATGTTACCTCAATTTTACAAAAATGTTACTTTATTACACTTATGACATTACATTTTTTAAATTAATAATATAATTTTAATCGTATGAAGTTACCTTTTTTGTTTATTTTATTTGTCAATTTATATTGAACGATATCAGTGAAACAACTATCTAACTAACTTTATCACAGATTTAATTTCACCAGTGCTCAGTACATAGACTTTAGTACTACCAAAGAAAGCTCTAAGGAGAACCTAGATGGCGGTATTGAACAATTATGCGAATAATCAATACAGAATAAATGCAATTGTACCCAAAACTGATTAGTAATAACAAAAAAAGTCTATAAATATATTTGCAGATGTTTGCCGTAGTATAAAAAAAATTTTTCTAACTTTTATTCTTACTTTTTACCATTGATATTAAATCTATAGTAATCTTGTAGTTGTTCATGCACTACTAATACATTTTATATATATTATGTGTGTATCTTTATATATTCTCTAGCTCAGCAAGTACATCGAGCATAATTCAATATTTTTTAACGTTGTAGAATAATAGCAGAAAGTCATAGGGCGTCTAAAATTCTAAAAATAATTTCAATTTTATAAATACGCCGACTAGTTTGTTTTTTAAAAAAACTTAATGCGCAGTCCCTCACTCATTAAATATGAAATTCCATGAAGATTTCGTAGTTCGCATATATTCTGTACGTATTCGTAGCACCGTAGAAGATGGCGCCTAAACTTGAATTTAAAACAATCATAATAACTCCTAGTATAATCGATTTTTCAATATTATCATTTATTAACTAAAATTTAAACAGAACAAAATAAAAGTCTTGCTTAAAATAATATTACATAAATTATCAAAAAAATTGTCAACTTAGATGAATATCATTCTTCTAATGTACGTTTTATTTTATTGATTTCCTAAAGAAAATTATTTATAATCATGTTAATAAATTATGTAAAGTTTTTCTTTAAAAAAAAGTCAACTGGAGGCGCCGGGTATCGATCCCGGTACTTCACGTATGCTAAACGAGCGCTCTACCATTTGAGCTACGCCCCCGTTGGCTAAAGTAGTAAATATTGTATTGCTATTGTAGATAATATGCAAAATTGTACGGCTATGTATTTATTTATTTTACAAGTTACTTAATTTTACTGGAGTATAACATAAAACTGATTATAAAATCAAGCCAACGCACAATATTTATAATTTAATTTTTCATTTAAATGGCAGCATAAAATATGATTACAAGATAGAACATCAATAATTTTTTTTGGTAAGACATATTAGAATATTTAACATTACTCATGAGGTCCTTTCATCCAACTCTTTCGCGGTCAGATTGAGAAAATTGTTCTAGTCTTCAACTACTCTTTTTCCCTCAAAGTCACTTCTTTATTTCAGAAACTATTTCTTCCGTTACCAGAAATATTTTCCTTCAAGATCAGCCTTGAGTACTCAAAAAGGGGTCCTATTCGCGGATATCTGTAAACTGTAACCTTCTCAAGAGCTTCAGCATTTCAGTAAAATTGCTTCAGTTTATTTTATTACTTATTTATTTATTTATCGTAATAACACTGGGTAAACTTTTTAAGTTCTCCAAGTGATTTTACAAGAATTATTTAAAAAGAGCTTCGAAGTTAACTTTCTTCAAACTTGCCGCAGTTCTAATACAGCATAAAATAAACAGAGTTAAGATTAAAAAGACTTAAGAAAACTTATTCTTATATAAAGTCTTCAAAATAAACAAATGTGTGAAAGATAAATAATTGATAAAATTCATACTTACCTTGTAAATATAACAAGTTACAGTAACTTTAAAAATATTTTAGCTTCATGTCTTAATACATTCATGACCTTTATTATATTTTCATCGTTTAATTATTTAATGTCAGGTAAACGACCGATATTTTTATTTTAAATATATAAAAGATGGCAATAATAATATATACAGAAAACGCTTAAAATAAAAGAATAAATGATTTAAAAAAGAATATTTCTCAATAAAAATGTTCTCCATTACGGTTATTATCATACTTTATAAACGCTTTATAGACCGATTAAATAAATATGCAAAAGTATTTTTGCATAAACATTTCACAGATCCGTGCGTAATAAAAACCAACTGATGCGGAAGCAGTTTTTCACGCGTACTGTGACTTCAGGAAAAAAGTAATATTTTACCTCCCCCATAAATAACAGTTTCAGCGTTATAAAAAGGGTGAATTATAACCACCACAAAGTTATACTTTTTAAGTGTTATTTTTGCCTGTTAAATTATAGCACTTCGTTTTACAAACAAAGTAATGACCAAGTTAACCTACAGGTAATTAAAACTTGGGACTATAATGGTGAAAACACAGCAGGCCCTTAATCAATTGATCTTTAATTTTATAACACTTATATGATATAGTTGACATTAAAAGTAATAAATCTACTTATTGAATAACAGTTATTAACTTAATTCTCTTAAAAGTCGCTCATTTATTTTAACCACAAAGAGAAAGGGCTCGTAACTAGGTCGGAAATTCGAGCCTCTTCAGTCATTACAAACCGTAACATAAGTTATGAAGTTATTAAACTATCATTATAAATAATGAAATCCTTACAAAATACTTGTGGTCCGTCTATTAAACACCTTTTTTTACGTGGGGGGAAATGTCTTCGCATACCTGCCCTCGCTGGGGCAAAGGTAGGTTGTGTCGGACTTGCACCGATTAAAACCCCACGATGTTCATCCTTCGTCACTTTACGGAGGAGCTATCGGAACGCTTTCGCACATCTCCGCGACACCGACCGCGTCACCTGCATAGCACAGCGCCATCTCGGTAGCAGAACATGCCCCTCCCTTCCACCTCTGTAAGGGCGCGCCGGAACATACAGCGCGCCCTCTTCTTCTCGGCCTCTTATTGTCACCTAGGCAATGGATCCCCGCGAATGAATCCAGAGGCCATGGGAGCCCAGAGAGAACACTCTTCTGGCACCCTGCGGCGAATCTAGTTGTTAGGTTCGCCGCCAACCGTTATACGGCTGCGGAAGATAGAGAAAGTAGCAACGCAATACCGACCCTCCTCTCCCTCCGCGACTCCACCACGGCTGCGAAGAGCAATTCGAGTCTACCTCCACAGGCCGCTTGCAAATATCCGAAATGAGCTAATTGAGCTCACTTGGAGCGACCACCTCGGGCCTCCGGGTATATCCCTGTTAGCTTCACCGTGAGTAACGGAGCCACGACTACTGAGCCTCACTGCCACGACAAGGCGAGATCCTGTTCGGGAGTATCTTTTGGACACCTAGCAAAACACCGCACGTCACCAAAGCCTGGTATTTTTATGTCTATTGGAAATCTGCCATGATGTCTTGCCAATACATCCGAATATATGTGATGCACAAACAGCCCAGTTTATTCGCGAAGGATAAAGAGCATTCTCTCACAAATAATAACAAAATTGAGTTCTTTTTGGAATGGAAAATTTTATTTATTTATCAACACAATTATCCATACTTTAAAATCTTTATATAATATTTGAAATTTCTTCAGCCAAATTAATAGCTGTAAATTTTTTAAGTTTATGTAACATCATGCAAATATCCGGATCAGAAACTAATTTACAAACGTAAATGTCTTTATTGTCTGTATCGGCTTCGAGATATTGTAATACATCTTGAACTTGATTAGCGTACGGCGACTCTTTTATTTCCGGCAACAAGTCGAAGTGCCACGGTAGACAGATTCGTAATATGTTCCAAATAACAGACTGACTAACCTCATAACATAAGTTTGGATCTCTTAATGGTATTTGCTCTTCTACAACTTCCTCCATCATTTCTGGTTCTGCTTCAGGCTCCTTTATTTCTTCCACTGGTTGTTCACAAGGGGGACAGACGAAATTGGTTTTTGAATATGCGTTAGAAGTATAAACCTGAGATGGTATGATTGGTGTTGTAGGTTTCTGTGAATTATCTGATCGTCCACTTTGATTGACTTCATTTTTCTTTCCTTTTCCGGTTTTAGCCTTTTTACCCTTTTTGTTATCATCGGGTAAAACTTCTTCATATTTCAACTCTTCTATTGTCGTTCCTACACATATGTTAATAACATTCTGAATCACTTTGTTTAAAAATTGCTCAGTGCATTTCATGGCACATGCTAAGCATTCATCTCTGTATATTTTTTCTTTTATTAAGTTATTCACGACTGCACCACATTCAGTAAAAGAATAGCATATCTCTTGTCCTATCGCCATAGACAATGCAGCAACAAAACCTTTAATAGGATCATTATCTTTACAAAAAGCTAACAAAAACGCCGAATAATTCATCAAATCCTCTTCAGTTTCATAAAGTTCAAATAAAAAATGTTTGATTAAATTTAATCGTAGTTCATCTTGTCTTAGACCAGTTTTAAAATCTTTTTCAAACCACAGTTCTGTATTAATAAAATTTTCTCTTGATATTAATTCCCTAGATTCCAAATCATTACAACGAAACTTTTTCCGAATATCCAACAATTCTTGTAATGGCGGAAAAGGAATCTGAAGACAGTAAATTAAGAATTCTCTCCAATCAACATACGCAGTTTCTCCGAATACTAAGAATACCAGTTTTTGCACTTGTTCTGTGTCAATATTCCGCCATGTCTCTGGAAATAGTGGCCCTTCTTCGTTTTCTTTACCAAAAATTATGAAATCTTGAATGAAGTAAATAAAAGCTTGATGTAAAATAATCCCTGTGGGAGCTACTAGTTTAAACAATGAACGCAATCTTACAAGCTGACATGGCCTAAAGTTTGAGTAACCAATGGTTTCGTGTCTTTGTTCATCTAAATCTAGTTGGTGATCAGATTGGGCAAATTGGCAGATATTAGGATCTATTACAAAATGATCATACTCAAGTATTAGCGTTTCAGGAATTTTAATGCCTTTTTCTATAGACATGTGAAAGTACTTACATAACCTGTCCACTGATCTTATTTCATTTTCGTAATGCATATTTATATCGTTTTGTATTTCGGTGAAAGCTTTTAATACTTGATTACTAAACAGCTTCATGTCAGTGTACAACTTGTGTTGCACAGCAACCATACGTAAATTAAAGCGCAACATTTCCCCGTTAACGCCCATAGGCCACTCTTCCAAACATTTTAAAGAATTTTGTTTAATAATCTCTTCCAGATTACTCGATTCCGTAGAGTCATTTCCTTCTTTTTTCTTCACTGGTTCGCTTTTACTTTTTTCGGAATATTCCTTAGTAATAACAGATCTATAGGAATCGCATAAATCTTTAACAATTTTTACAGCGAATTTAATATTATTTTCTATAATAAAATTAAATGGATTATTATCGAAATCAAATTCAATATTTTTTATAAATAAATCTTGAAAGACAGCTCTTAAATGCTTAAACAATTTCTCATCGCCTCCTTTTTTAGAAGTCGATGTTTCGGTCTCGCGGAATAATTTCATCAAGTCTTTAGAGAGAAGTCTTTCCGTACTAGGACAGCCTTTGAGCATAGTAAAATAAAAATCTTGCATTATTTGAAAAGTCATTACCGATCTGAAAAATAAAATAACATAGTTAAACTACAGACGTTTGTACCATTTAGTGAAATAATATTATTTTTTTACCCACGAATTCTTCGATTACGAGAAAATAATCAAATACAAATGAATTAACAATTCTATGAATATTATTTTGCACCGAATGTATTTAAAAATACATTTTTATGTATGTTCATCTATAAAAATATCCGTATGAAAATTAATGAAGTTTTGTAGATCAACTAATTAAAAATACTTTTGATCGTCTTTTCTAAACTTATGTTGATATTATTCCAAGCAAATCATTACTCAAGTACGCTTAAAAATAAAGATAAATCTTTGCACCTGTTTAGCTCCAGTTGCATAAGAGATATGTATGTATTAACTAAAATGGTTAGCTCTTCTAGAGTCCAGTTATCGCAAATAAGAGCAAGCCTCTTTTGTTGTGCAAATAATTTCCTTTCATCACATATTTGATACAACTTCATTTGTAATTCCTTCACTTGACAATGCCATTCATTTTTGGACACGTTAAAATTTCGCCAATCGTTTTCGAAATCATTATAATTGTTGTGAAAATCACTCACCAAATCCTGTTTGTTTGATGGTAAATTTATAATTTGATTCATTTTATCTTTTAAAAACCGCGTGTATGGTATAACACAATTCATTTGTAAGCGCTTTGAGAAAAATAAACTCTTTAAACCTTCAATGTATGACTTCTCAACTTCCTCCCAGTAACCGGCTAATGAAGAACCTATCACTTCAAGTATAGGCAATTCTCCATAAATCCAATCCTCTTCACCGGCCAAAATTTTAACTTCTTCTATACTATAAAACGACTTGCTGGTGTTATCTTGTGCAATCATACTTTCTAATGTTTTTATTTGATTTTGATCAACTTCACCGAGCGAAAGAGGAGCCTTGATTACTTCAAGATCTGTTTCTATGGTAGTTTTACTCAATTTTGAACTTCTTCCCATTTTTTCTTTCGATTTACCATTACCTATATCAGATTTAATCATTTTTGAATTGTTTCGTTTAACATCTGAGCTAGGAAGATCAATTTGGCTCAAAACATGCTCTCCAAATAATTCATCAAAAGATTTAAATGGAAGACTGAAATCTCCTATAATGAATTTACATACTTGGGATATTAAATCTTTATCCACTCTTTCATAAAACAAACTGTAATTGATACCCATTACTGCGTAAAATCTATCTATAAAATCAGAGTTGTCGTGGTTCAATTCCCATAGAACTATTTCTTCTGTTATGTCCAGAGTTTGCTTAAGATTAATGTAGGAAGTGAAATATGTTACAAATGGTTTTGGAATCCGTTTCTTATGTGGATCTTTGACCATTCTAGATATTCTTATTTCTTTATAAGGATCCATCTCTTTCTTACGGTGATTTAATATACTTTCTTCCAAAAGAACGTCATCGTCATCATTGAGTTCTTCAGCATCAGGAGGCCAAATACCGGAAAAGTTTTCTTCTAATATTTGTGCTTGAAGATAAGTGTTTGGATAATTAACTATTACGAAACCATTTATATCATTTAGAGATTTTAGATATTCGACGATCATAGCTGCTAATAAATAATCAGTTAAAGGTTCTCCAAAAGTTAAAGCATCATAGGCATATTTGCCTAAACTAGCAGGAACAGACATAGTCATATCATCTTCTGGTAAGGACTTTGGCGTTTGAGTTTGTTTACTATTTGGTAGTGCTGAAACTAGAAGATCTGAAGCACTAAACTCACGACTCTTGGCAAGCATTTCTTCTTCAGACTTCATTGATCTAATTAGTTCTTTAGTTTCTTCTTCTTGAGCTGCAGCAATAAAATTATCGTATGAAAGTTCAATTTCTGTTCGCCCAATCATGTCTCTTTTGAATTCTCTAAGGCAGTAATTGATAACACATTCTAGTCGCACAACATGAATCTTTTGAAAATTCAAAAGTATTTGCAAAATATTAGCTAAAGATTTGTCAGGTAAACCGCGCAAAAGAACTTTAGCCGAGTACTCAGGTAATTCAGCGGGTAACCTTATTGGTGGATATGGATACTTCAATTCTAATAAGGTATATATAACATGACCCAAGATATGTAGTCCTAAATTTTCAAAGATTCTTTCTTCTGAATCCGCGTCGTAATTGGGCAATAAAATATTTAAATCCCATGGATAAAGATAATCAAGATATTCCTTTAATTCGCAATCGTTTAACACTTGTTGTCTATCACGTTCAACGGTAATGATTTCTTCAGTACTACATGATGAAGTTTCCTCAGCATCTTCCACTTTTAACATGTCTTCCATGGGGACAAGAACGTCAAATATTGGTTGCTGTTTAAAAAATAGGCATTTCCATTCATGAATAAAGTGTTGCGGCACATCACCTTCCATCAGTCTTTTAAAATAACCTAATTTAGCGGCATAATCGACAATAGCTAAAAGAGTTTCATAACAAATGTCGTGATAAATTTGTCTTTTTCTTCTCATTTTTTCTGCATACAATCTTTTATGTAATTGATTTTGTCTATTTTGTTCAAAATCAATTTCAACAGCGCCCGAATCGATTTTTTCTTTAAAATTGTCGAAAAATATATTAAGTTGCTGTTCTCTCTGTTCTGCATACTCTTTTTCACCTTGTATTCTGTTTTTTACTAAATTTCGTGCCTGCTGCTTGGTTTCCATAATTTGTGTGCACATCTGTTTCTCAAACTGGGACAATTTCATTACTTTCTTTGCAAGTTTCATGTCCACCTTATTTTCTTCTTCAGTAACGCATGCATTCCATAAAGAATTACTAAGAGCACTTCCCATTTGTCTTTGAAATTCTTCAGAATCTGATCTTTTTCGAATTCTTTGATAGATATTATTCATATATTCATTTACCCATTCAGAATCAATTAACGATTTTTTTCTTTGTATAGCCTTCTCCTCAAGCGCGGTCAGTTCCTCGTAGGTATAGTTGTGGAATTTACATGGATATTTCAATTCGAATTTTTCCACCTCTTTTTTTTCCTTCTGGTTAGACTGTTTATCTTTTTTGTTAATTTGAGTTTGCCCACGAGAATTTTCGAATTTTTCTATTGCTTTTGAATATTTATGATGTAAATAGTTAAAAGACTCTTTTACTTGTTGAACTTTGCGCTTTTGCCATTCTATAAATTGTCTTTCGTCTAACAAGGGCTTTGAAAGTTGTTCGACATGCGGTTCTTGTTCCTCAAATACTTTATTAACTTTGAATCGACTGTCAAATTTTTCAACTAAGGTCGAGACCATTTTCCTCTCGCGCTTGATAAAATTTATGCGATCACGTTTATCCAAATGAAGGAAAAGTTGGTAAAATAAGCGGAGCAAAGATGAACCTTTTCCTGCCATAATGTTGTTTAATTCTGCTTCAGTCAAATTTACTTCTACTTCTTTTAGCCATTCCTTTAGGTATTTCCAATTATTTTTTATATCCTCTTCTTCATTGCTAGCTGTAATTAGATAATGTTTTTCATCGCTAATAACGTGGTAACATCTTAGCACTGTAGCTATAACATGACCATTCTTCATAGTGTTCCCAAATTGTTCAGACTCCCATGTCACTGGTCTTTCCAAAGTTTGTGAAAGCCATTCTTTTAATATCTCGGCCATATTTTTAAACAATATGGATTTTTAACAACCTTTTGTAACTATACATGTCAAAAATTGTTTTAAAAATTAATTATGTCAAATGACATATTTTTTAATTATAATGCAATATAGTTTTTATTGCACTTCTTAGATCATGGCTATAATATAATGTATTTAATACGTAAACGATTTTTAACGCATATCAACTTTAGATATTATCTCAATATATATTAATATCAATAGCAATGTTCTTACTATTAGGACTTAGGCTTTTTTTCAAAGGGACAAAGTAAAGCCCATTTATCAACAAAACTCGTCAAGTGCAAATTGCTGGATGATTTACTAGATATAGGTTTACATATATGCACAACTTAATAATAAAAATCTTTCATCATTGTGTATAACGTCGCCTGATAAACTTTCTGTTTAAAAATCCATTAACTATCAATTTTGTCCCTGTTGCAACCTACTTTATGTTCTTCTATCTAACAACATTCAATGAAACACTTAATTTTAATATTGCAAATGCTTATGAACCAATTTTGCTTCCATTTAATTCGTAGTGTAAATTTTGAAAGACCTTAAATTTTTTAATTTTGATATTATTTTTAAAAATAAAATTAAGAGGCGAGAGGGCGATTTCAAAATTCTTTTACCTCATTAAACTCATGGATGAATGCAATAAACAGAAATTTTATGTCTTTTAAATTATCATTCTGATGTGTTGATATTGTCAATAAAAAATAAAAAATAATGATGCAAACTCGTCTTAAAATTATAGAAAAACTATAAATGGCAAGTTTGGTTTCATTTGTCAATACTTATTATGACTTTTTTGTGATGTTTATTTTCACACGGTTTTTGCAATTTTGTTAAATTTCGCCTGAATTTATTCATGATGAAATGTAATGAATTCGAAAAAAGTGTACGTATTGTTTAGCCGACATATAATAAAGAATTCGTGCCTCTATTTGCCACATATCTGTCATGTTCATGGATTTAATTATCTTGTTTACAGGTTCCTCGGCATCACATGAATCTAAATAATTTGGATAAAGCGCTACACGATCTGGGAATGTTGAGTGCCATAACAGAAGCACGCCGGGAATATTTAAAAGAATCAAAATCTAATTTCGGTGTGATGCGCTTTAATACACGCTACGTATCCAATGTTACAGTGGGCTATTGCATGAAAAGAGCACCAAACAAAAACAGACTTTGCCCATATGTTTTACCTGTCCGGCATAGAACTAAAAGTGAAAATTCTGATGCGATTAGTGATGTAAGCGACAGCGGCTGCGAACTTAAGAACAGTTTGTTGGACCCATCCACCAGTGGCACCAGTGCCTTTGATTCAAAAAGCCCAGCAAAGCGATGCCAATCTCTGGAAAATCTTAACATATCCATAGATCCCCAATCAAACACGGAGATATCTCCTGAAATGGATTGTGTGTCCACAAGGATTCAAAAGTTACAAGTTGATGAATGACAAAACAATAAGCTTAGAAACAACTCCAATCCTGGTGAATTGACACTATAAAGTGTCTGTGAATCTTAACAGTGAATATATTATTCGGGTTTTGCCAGATAATGTATTGCTTAGTGCAATCACATTAATGGACATGATGTAGAGAAAATCATTGTAAATGTTCCTAGTTCCTTGGTATTAGTAAATGTCTGCATAGCATTGCTATTTGTCTTCAAAAGTGACTCAATATACCCAAATCTCTGGTCATTTGCTCAAAATTTTCATCAGTATGCTTAAATATGGTACACTAAGGACTACAAGTAAAAAAATGTAATGTGAGTTTCTTTTTTATCAAGGAGTTGAAATACATGGTTACCTGCAATAAGTACCACATTTATGAATGAAGTGAACAAATTTATTATTTGCCAAGTTGCAGCTGTAGTGGCTGAATGAAATATTTTTTAAAATAAATTATAGAGTAGTTATTTATATTTGTTTTGATGTACTAAAACATTTCATCACATTATTGTTTACATTATTACATTTACTACACTTTTAAGTGTGTTTCGGATCTCATTTCATTATGAAATGTAATGAAAAATTAATCAATTTATTTTCATTGAAACATTATCTTTTCTTTTGTGACTTAGAAATAGTTACTTATGTTTGTTAGCATGTTTTGTTATTTTTCTTTGTTTACTAATAAATATTCGAAATAAAATATTGCTATAAAACATTGAAGTATTTACTTATTAAAATTTTTAAATAATATGTTGGCAACAGAAATTTGTGTTTCGCTGTAATAACTTTGATATTGCAATCAAAAACGAAAGATTGCATGATTAATATTGAAAAGCCTTCTGTTACATGAAAAACATCTATTATATCTTTACAAAATACATATTTAGTATGATGACCTTGTCTTACAACAAGTGTTTTCATCAATAAAATATGTTATTAAATATTGAAAGAGTAATTTTTAAAAAAGAAATAATATTATAATACTACTGAAATAAAACATATTGTTGTTAAATTTAATTAATTATACCAATATCAATCATTGTTTTCAAATGGAAAAGTTTTCGCGTAGTCTTTTAACGCCATCCTAATAGCTGTACTATGAATGGCTTATTGCTGGAGAAATGATCCGTATTTTAATAGATTACCACAATTATCATACATTTTAGTGTTAGCAAACCTGACAACCAGTTACTGTTTTTTTCAATTTCAAGACATTGAAAATTGACAACACAATGTGACATCGTCACATATTGTCTCTTTTAGCACAGTTACTAGTCTGCTTGCACAGTTACTTGCCTTATAACACAGAATGGTGTACATCTCTCACCCTATAACATATGCTTTAGTTCAATTTCCAGGGCTCATATTTTGGGAGGGTTTTGATTAAGCCTACATGGCTAGTTACCATTCCGTCTTACAGATATAACATCATAATATTGATGTGTACTGGCAAATGACATGTAGGTACAGATTAATCCGAGCGAGCACATGATACAAGACATCAAGTACCATTACCCCAATAATTTCACTAGCTACAATATCCTTCAATGTAGAACAAAGTAATGTACAATAATGTTTAGCAGCTGAAACAGGTGTACCTACTTAGACGGTCTGTAACAATAGAAGCCTCCCACCAGTGAATATCTTATCTCTGGTCAATGTTTATATCCTTCCGCATATCTGAGCCCTGAAGAGGTTGTTATCTCTCACTAAGAGACACTTATCTAAAATAAGAGCACATTTACATATTTTTTGTTAGAGATGGGTTTTGATTTGTTAGGTTTGATTGATGTAAAATTAAAATGGTATATTCTGTACTTAATATGAAATTAAGAAATACGAAATGATGCTTGAGTAGAGACATGCATGCAGTTAGACCAATCTGATGTAGGTCACAGGGAATCAAAAGTAGGTGGTATTGGCGATGGTAATCATTTGGAGAGAAGGCTACGTTGAGATGAAGTTTATCAGCTAATCCTGAAGCTGAACGTAAAAAACATACCCCAAAACACTTTTAAAATCATTTATTTAACGCCCTTCGAACCATATTTAACACTTAATGATAAATAACAAAAAAAATAGGCAAACAATATTGCTCTGCAAATATTTAACTGATGTAGATACGTCAGAGGGCTTTCACTTTCAATTGCTTCATCTTCGGCGTTTTGCGTTTTTGCTGACGCTTCTGCTCTTTCAGCTCCCAACGTCTCTGCTTCTCAGGGTCGTCCTCCTGAAATATATATAATACGGTGGAATAGCTGGCAAGATTTACGCGAACACCTAGCAGCGGGCTTAGTATGTATCCTGGGAATGACTAGCGATAGTGAAAATCTCCTCTGTGTAGAAACAGGTATCTAATAACGTTGTCTAGTATGGCCAGGCTAATGACCTGTTAGCGCTTTAGTCTAAGACTAATAACTGGTCTAAGCTAATCTCTGTCTGTTGTAAAAGGCGACTTAAAAAGGTCTTCGGGTGTGTTGTCTTTGAATGCGAGGGTCTTCAATACCCATTATGCGAGACCGAGGACAAACACGAAATAGTGTTGTAGTAGTGTGGCTCCTTACAGATTCCTATTGTTTCTTAATGGGAAAAGAAAAAAGAATTTTCTGACCTTTTCGAATTTGTCTTTAAGGTTCAGATCAGGATGCTGTGGGATAAGAAACAAACAATGCAATTTTATGTGTGGTAGTCCGTTACCGCCAGTATCCGCTCCTTCTCCTGCTTGCGCTTCTCCTCGCGCCGTTGCGCCGCCTGCTCCTGTCTCGCTGCGTGTGCTCCGCGGAGCCAGGCCTCAGCTACCTTCTGACGGCGCTTCTCACACTTAGCCAACGCCTACAAACAAAATTTACCATGCATACCATTCTATGCTCGGCAATGGGCCTCTCCTTCTGATAATGATATCGATATGTGATACACAGCATCACATTGCGCTCGTTGTCTTGATAATATGTTAGGTCTCCTAATCTTAATAATTTCTCTGTCTACTACATCCTTTAAATCAGCAATCAAACAAATAATTACTGAACATAGCCATTTTTAATATCCATCATCACTTTACATCTTTTGGACGGTTTATAAAGGAGCATATAAAAGGAATGGTAAAAGCTAAAATAAAAACTGGCAAGCTCAAGAACAATTAAACAAAAATTTACTAGTTCTACATTGTTTCAACATATTGGTCTTCGCTGCTGAACATGGGCCTTCGCAAATGATAGCCAGGACAACCAAACAAGACCTATACACAGTTACGAGGCGAAAAGATACATACTCTTTATCTAACCATATCTTACCTCTTTGCTTAGCCTCAAACGTTTGATCTTGTCTAATAAATAGAAGACAAATAAGAGCAACGGTCTCAGCTCTTCGCCACCACCATCTGGACTCAAAGCTAGTCCGACCAGCATCACACGCTCTGTGTCCGGTGGTTTGGTTGTTGCTGTCTCCCTGAACAGAATTATAACCATATCTACAACACATTAAAGATGGTACGAGATTTAAATTCATAAATAATTCCCAAAAGGAAATATTAATTAAACTTTGTTCCTTTAATAATCGATTTTTTTTTTCGTAGTAACAATAACTGTTGACCATTAAGAACAAAAACACACACGCACACACTCACACGCACTCGTATACGCACACGCCCACGAACACGCACGCACTTGCACACATACACGCCCACGCTCACGCACACACACGGACTCACAGAGACACGCAACACGGACTCGCAGGCCCGTACGCACGCACGCACGCACGCACACAAACTCACAGAGACACGCACGCACGCACAAACCCATTTTTTTCTTATTCTGCGAAGCAAAGAGACAAGTCAGTTCACCTGATCATAAATGATACATCTGTCTTTAACAATGTGGCGCTAGTTAGGATGATATACACTGTGTACCACACTGTACTCATCTCCTTGAGACATAAGATATTATTTCACTAGCTAGACGCAACTCGGTTATAAGACAGACACCTACCACCTGATAGGCATGCAGGTAACGTCGTCCCTTTAACGTGTGTAAAAACAAATGTGCACTCACTCCATCTGCTTGGGTCCGCAGTAGCGGTCGGAGATGTGTATGTACTGCACGTGCTTGTGGTACTGGGTGAGGGCGCCGCAAACGCGCGCGTCCAGTAAGGCGCCGGTCGCTTCCGCGCACTCGGACATCACGTTCAGCGAGCTGGGCAGTCCGTGCTTGTCACCAGCGCGGCGCTCCGGGCAGAACACGCTCTGTGAACACCATCAACACCTTCCATTTACATAAGATCAAGTGTAAACGCGATAGTGTAAAAAAAGGGCTTGCTTAGTTTATATTATAATATTTAAATTTAATTTTTTTGGAAGCCGTGATTGTTTTTAAGGCAGTCGTATATGCTGTAAGTTCCTAATCTGGGTGCCGCGACAATGATCAGGAAGTCGGCAAGAAATTTTCCAATTAATAAAAATCCATATTATACTACGTCTTTGAAAGGATATTACATGAAGAAATAGAAGAATTTGAAATGCACATCAACCGTACTAATACAGCGGGTGTGTTAAAAATTTACTTAACTTCCTATAAACGTAAAGGAAATATTAAAAAATCAATCCAAACAGTTAAATTTTTTTTAAAATCCTTTTTTTATTAAGCTGGGCCCTATTTACATAGTCATTTACCATCTTAATTTGTCATTCTCCCTTTTCACTCTTTCTTTCTTTTCATTCACGTTCTATAAACAGTTACATTACTCTCAATAAAACAACTGAGTATTATATTTGTACTGTTTTTCTTCTTTTTCTTTAATCCGCTTTAAAGCTACCTGGTCGGCAAAATACTTTGTCACCGATGAGGGTAAAGTTTGGGTACTAATGGTATACGCTATTCATCTCGAAAAGGGACGGATTCGATCTAGTTTACATCGTGAGAAAACCTATATGTTGCAATAACAACAACTTTTGTCGTCATATGACATCCACCAACCTGAACTTTGCCAACATGGTCGAAAATGGACCTCATACTCCTTGCGAGATAAAGCCCCGTGCCTACTAAGAACATTAAATCATTTGGACAGTATGAAAGTGAAACAATTGACTGTCCGGTCCGATGTTGAGACTATCCGGGACGTCTATTTTAGTTATTCCCACAACATGAGTATAATGACCTACGGTATTCTACTGTGGGGTAAGTTTGCGCATACGCAATCCATTTTTACACTCTAGAAAATAACAGTTCGCGCAATATACAATCTTAGAAAATGGGATTCTCTTCGAGACATCTTCAGTGAACGATATAGTGACGGTTCCATCACAATGTACATACCAAACAGTGACAAACACGATGAAATACTAGAAATAAAAATAAACTGGCGATGCCAGTTTTTCGCCAGCACAATATTAACGCTACCTTCATGGATCTCGGCGCACGCGCCTCTATAATAAAATCCCACAAAGTGTACTAGACTTGCCACTTCACAATTTTAAAGTAAAACGTTCTATTGAATTAACAAAGGATACTACAACCTCGAAGAGTATCTCGATGTGAATAATGTACGGAAATAATACGAGCTAATTCTCCAGCAACATGTTACTCGACATGTAAGACATCTGAGAATTTAATAAAAAAAATTGAGTGTATATAGCTCGCCGAGTTTGTTGCGCTTATTCTTCTCAGATCCGAGGCATTTGTAGTGCGAATGTCTAGTAGATTTTGTCATTTAATACAAGAACAAATGTTCTTTTGTTGAATAAAAATGTTGACTTTGTTATTGAAACAGAATATAAAAATAAGCGTGAATAAGTTTAACACTCACCAAGTCCTGCATCTCTTTCGCCAGGCGCGTGGCGATTTTCTTCTGAGCAACACACAGGATGAATGGATCGCAGTCATCTCTGCCGAGTTCAACCCGAACGACCAATGTATCCGGAGATGGTCTAACTACACCAAGAAGCACGTGGACTAGATCTTGACGCTGCAAAATAAATGGTAATTTTTATTTCAAAGAAGGCACAAGTTAAGATAATATAAACAGCTACCACATTTTTCTCATCGCTTTGAAATGTAAGATGTTGAGTGTGGTTATCCCACTAATTTCCCTAGCTTTCAACCGCATGTAAGCCGGAACACTGTTAATGTTTGCAAACTACTGGTTGACGGCCGAAGTATTAACAAATAAATGCTTTACACTACATTCTGTCATGTGGCTAAAGTATATCATGGACTACATATTACCTTAATAAGTTTGAGAGTCAACAACATTCCCTCACAGCAGACCCGACCGCTGCACCACATTGTGTAGACATGCTCCGCCTCCCGTCGCCACCCTCGGTCATCACCCACTGATACAACATCCGCACCAGTTTCACCTATCATGTTGATTTGATGATTTTCATTAGTATTATTTCGTAAGTTGTTAACTTGACAAGTTTAATGTGAACATTTAAAAAGTTTAATTTTGTGAACAGGTAAACTCTGTGATGACATTACACTATATAAATTGCCCACTTTATGTTCCTACTCCTGAAACTTGGGGCCTTTTCTTACAAGAGATTAACAAACCTTCGCTATCACATACTGAAGCCATGACCTCTTCATTATAGAGTGTGACTGTTTGGCTTTAACAAGATCCCAGATCCAATCCCAGTGATGACCATTTAGTACCAGTTCAGACCACTATGTTTATATGAATAAATAAGTTGGTTTGGATAGTGGTAACAATTTTTTAAATCAGGTTGAATAGCAACGACTTCATGATCACTTTGCCTCCATAATAGCATTGGTATGTTCCTGCAGACACATGAGAGCCACAGCGAATTTTCACTCATGATCTTTTAAGTCAATGAGAAATTTAAATCAAATTGATAAACTTACCGACTAGTGTAAAATTATCATCTAACAATGGCTTATGGAGTTTCAGGAAGTTGACAGCAATGGAAGTGTTCTTGGCTCGGCCAACAGCATATGCCAATGCATATGCTGCCAAAGCACAACAAAGTAGCCCTTCTAGCCAGTAAGCATCCCATCTGGGACGCACAATTATAGGAACCTAAAACAAACAGACACAAAAGTTCAAAACCATAAATTAAAAAAAGTAACATGAAAAAACTTTTATATTTAATAAGAATGTATATATTACCACTCTTTTAACATTGAACAAAGTCATTGTAAAAATATTATGACTTATGGAGGCAGTTAAAAGTTTGTGGTTCAAAATCACATGAACTTCTTGGATAGGTCATGCAACATATTAAAGAAACAAATTAATACAAAACACTTCTACTTTCAAAGTTATTTGTGTGCAATATGATTTATAAACTTTGACCACATCAATGAAACTTACTTTGGATATAGTGATCTTTGGTTGTTCGGAACTACGAGGAGTGCTGTCCTGAAAACCTTCAAATTCTTCTGGATCTTGGAAATGTTCAAATTCATTATCTTCATCCTAAAAATAATTATGTAAAAGTGTTTTAACAGATCAATGTTCTCAGGCATAGGTCAAAGCTGGATGTTACTATAGCTTTATCTATAAAATATTTATATTTTTGTAATTCATACTTAAAAATTTTATGGTACTTGTATTGAATTCAGGTATGCTAAGACTTTGAAAGGCACAGAAAGCAAGACAAATAAAAACTATTGTACAACACCATGGAAAATTTCAATTTAATATAAATTGATGACATCATATTTAATGTTTTTGTTTTATAAATATTTATTCAATTTAATCTATTAATACTATTGGAATCTGACAAAACACTCCTAAATAAAATATAAATAACAAGGTTGTGAAAGTACTGCTAGACGTTTATATAAGTAATAAAGTAACTTTATTTGAGATAGTATGTTCCCATAAAATCTAGACAACTTCATACATATAAATGGATGTTATCTTTAAAATAAAATCTAGGCTTGCTTTATGTACCATAATGTACTAACCTCCACTAAAATCTCATCCTCAATATCACTAGCAGCTTCAAACTGATCTTTTTGAACATTTTTATGTAAAGGTAACTCTTTTTCTTCCTCACCAAAATCTAAAATATGGTATTTTAAAATTAATTTGACAATAACAATTAACACCCAATAACTCTTAGTAATAATTAAAGGAAAGAGTTTTATATTCTCATTTTTAACTATGCTTTCTCTTAGCTAAAAGATTTTTTTACAGATGTGGGCAAACAAGCAAACAGTTAAGGTGATGGAAAGTGCACTGGCAACACCCAAGAAGTCACAACACCTGAAGGGTTGCAGCTGCCATGCCAACCTTTAAGAAAGTGGTACACTCTTTTCTTAAAACCAGGCAGGCATGTCAAATTGATTTGGAAATACTGCTTATAAAAACTGATTCCGAAAGTAGTTGTGTATGGTAAAAATAAATGCTTAAAACACATTGAAATAATTCTGAACTACTCAGAAAACACACTCTGTAGTATATTGGGTAAGGATTGAAAAGATGTAACATCTCCTCTTCACTTTCTTTCTTTACTCATGGAAAATTCTGATTTAAACAATGACTTTAGGTTGAACAACTTTACAAAAGTAACTTTAAATTTTAAAAATAATTAAAAAAAAACTAATGTATATTAAAAAAGAAAGCATAACATGGTGGATTCATTTAGTTCATTAATAATAATCTATAACATTGTTATTTTAAAAAGTTTTGATATTTGTTAAATAATTACCTGCTACAGTAACATCATCTTCTGAATCAAACTGTTCAAACTCTGCAAAATCATCATCCTCTAGAGTAGTGTCCTCATAGGCATTTGCTAAATACACACTACATAAAATAAGTGCTATTGATAATACCACCCGCATTTTTCTTCTAAAAAGGAAAAAAAAATCATGTTTTAAAGGTTGATGGTAAGAGAAATAAAAATGACATTAAACTGTGTTTAACTTCTGATGATTATCTGATAAAGATAACCTAAATTGTTAACTCTGTTTTATCAGTAAATTAAAGTTATGTGCAAATAAGGTAATTAGTGATGTTTCACAGATCAACAATTTTAAAGGTTATCAAGATGGGAATCAATGAAAACACAGAGAATAAGTTATGTTCCTACAAATTGTATGTTGTGTATACCTACAAATATAACAAAATTATTTAAATATAAAAAATCTACAATAAACAAAAGCTTATTTCATATTAATAATGAATAATCATAATTTCAAACGATAGTTACAAAAAATTTTATGAAGTATCATACAATTACAATTGTAATTGAAAAGAATTTACTGGAACAGGACTGCTTTTCGTGGACTATATCTAAAAAAGATGACACTGAAATAAGAATCTGATTGAAAATGGTACATGGTACAATTCGATCTTATGAAAGGTTTCTTTCAAGATTAGGTTACTAATAGAATTAAGGTAAAGGTCATTAACCATGGTCAAATTGGCAAGTCACCAAGTAACTGTAAAAAACGATTAATGTTAAGATAAACTTATTTACATTTATAATAACATATCATACGAATAAATTGAACACTTATTGTAGTTATTAATAACGAATCAAAAAATATTCGTAGTTATAAACTGGTATAACAAAATTTTGAATGAAACAATACATAAATTAAAACCACTGCATATATATTACCTTCAATATGTATATACCACCCGTTTTGTAGAATTATAATATTTTTTCTTGAATTAAATATATTTTTAATACAACATATCCAAAGTCAAAATTTATTTTTATAATTTCCTCTAACATTCACCAGTTTGTTTCCGATTTCACTATTTTCTTACATGACACTAAGTTCATATTTATGCAATAGGGAACATTAAGGAGGGCGAGTAAAATAACCAATTACAAAATGCTACGCAATCTCAACGATGGTTTTATTACGTCGCCTTGTAGTTGAGAACAAAACTATTAAACTTTGACAGATGGCACAGTATTGCCCGCTTAAAAATTAACAAATCCAGCTTCAATTGTTTGTAATTAACATTGAGAACAAAATTCTAATTCTTTAAAAAATTTAAACTTCTATATATTATCCATATTTTTTAATTTATGGACATTATTTATTTTATTTGAATAATTAAAATGCAATACTTTACTGCACAAGTCCGCCTCGATTTTCTTTTATGGTTGGTACCGCTTGGTGATGTCGACTGAGAAAACATTATTCGGCCTATAAATGCAGCAGCCATCAAAATATATTAACACATAACTTAAATACAAATTAAAATAAGTGACAATGGATGATATTGAAGAAATCTCAATAGAAAAGTCGAACTATTTTTATACGTATTTATTAATTATTAAAAACCATTTAAAATCGGATTATCACATGACTGTTAATGTTACCATATAATTTTTATTGTTTATTTGTTTTACTTTTTTATTCGATACAGATATAAGAATAAATTATTTATGGTATAATTCATTTAAGATTATATTAGTTATCAGATGAATAATATTTAAATTTTTTACGACCTTATAAATTATAATGTATAAATTTACTTAATATTTACTCCTTTTTGGCAAGGTTTCACCAACTAGAAATTTCCTCCCCGAGGCGGGCTCGTTCGATCCGGGCACCGAATGGGGGTTGCGGAAGAACTATTTTGCATTATCCCGCGACCCTCGTGCATTATTTGCGGAAGTGATGGAATATCGTGTGAAGCTTTTTAGTCGGTTGGAGTCCGACACTACCCCACTACCGGCCCAGTATTGGTACGGGGTATGCGTTCCGTTAGCATTTTATTACACACGTAAATAAAAAATAAAATAAAAAAACCAACTAGAAATGAAAAATAGCAATAGTAGTTTATAACACTAAAGTATTTTGCGCATCAACTTTACCATGACCCATTTTTTTTTTAATGATTCATGGTTTTTCAGATATATCAAATCATCTATGTTTTGATTACATCTAAAATATTTTTTGTAATTTTTGAGGACCTAGTGACAGTTTGTAATAATTTACTATCTTACGTAGTTCCATCACAGTTATGATAGTGTTTTAATATAAGAAACATTTTATTATATGCTAACCAGTGAAACTAGTTCTTCCTTAATTCGTACCTGATTAATTTTAATGGTACAAGAACGGGTCAAGAAACTACTTTGTATTCGAATTATAAAAGTATATTGAATCTTTCTGTAAAACATAAATATAATATCATGATGGACAAAATAAATAATACACAGTCTTTTGATTTATTTTTAAGAACTAATTTCTTTATAGCAGTTATAACGTTGGCCGCCAGGAAATCATTCTTATTTTCGGATCTGATTTGAAGATCTACCGCCAGTCTCACAGATCCATTTTAAAAATTTTAATTAGATAGCTACAAATCATAGTTTTCTAAAAACTGGATTTATATTCGTTATAACTGTAACTAAATTAAATTTTATTCTTAATATTAATTTATTATTTTATATATTGATGTATAATACATAAATCTAACGAATCCAGTGGTATTCTACGATTGTGTTGTTTACGATGTACTAGTCTTTGAATTGAAAATCAGTTAAATAATAGTAGTAATTAAAAAGCGATATTTTGTTAATCTGTCCAATTGCTTCGGAGACGAGTGTTCTTAAATAATAGTCCGTAAATAATGCTTAGTTCATGTTACTTATAAATATGATACCTTTTCATACCAAACAGATGAAGAGTAATAGGTAACTGGATGATCTAGTGGAAAATTATATGACATGCTTTAATGTTTCTCTCTATTTTGTCTTACTTAGACTTTGAAACAGGCACCACTGCGGTATTTATTAATCTCTAGTGAAATAACACCTAAAACAAGTAAACAAAAAATCAATAAAAAAATACCGACAGTTATTACGCTGTCTAATGGTACACACGTTCGAAAACATGACTCGAGATTAAATTCGTGAAGCCCCTACATCATCTTATCCACGACGTATGACCTCATTCAGGTAAAACCATATACCAATAGAATTTACATGCTCGTATAATACTTGCACAAATTGTTTGATATATTACAATATTCTTTATAAGGATATCATATGTCTATAATAATTTATCGAGTGCCAGACCTTCGCTTTAAGACCGTCAACGTCACCTTGGTGTACTATTACAATAATTTAACAATGGTTGTAAGGGTATAAATCTCCATATAATAAACTCCAAATGTATTAACACATAATTAACTTTAATTTTGTTAAAGAAATATTCTAGTATATTTTATCAACTTTGAATATTCGAAAAAACATAAACAAATTTCGCGACTTTTTTTAAGGATTTTAAATTAAATTTTTATACATAAATATTTCCATGAACCTTGAAACGGTATTAAACCAATCTGGAAGAGATATAGGAAAATTGTAAAAACGCATTAGAAATTTAAAGCTTACATACGTTTAAATTGTTGACAACAACAATGGAAGGAGATTAGATAAGTCGTTTCAATAAATGATTATATAAAGGATACAGAGGAAATTGAACTGGAAAATGAGTAAAAATTAGTATCTATTTACGCTTAAACTTCTTACCTGGTATGATGCAGTATAAAAACATATTGTATCGCGATCGAAAATCCTATGCGATTAAATGCGAAGGCCAAATACGTCGAAGCACAATATTTTTTAATAAATTATAGATCACAATACTTTAAAATGTGTACAGTTTTATAATTCATCAAGTTGAATCAAACAAAAATTAAGTTTTAGATTATGCATTAATTATCATTAAAATCTGTTTTGACCTTTCTCAGTCATAATAACGTTGATTTTATATGAAGCAGGTTGTATAACGATATAAAATTTATTTACTTTTATTGAGACCCCAAAACAAAAACTTAATACCTTATAAAACTAACAAAACTCATTATAACATAATTTTTGAATTTGAACCAGTTTATCGACAAAGTTTTGAATCGGTCACGTAGTAAATTTATTATTTATAAAGGTTTTGATGGTTATTTTGACTACATGTCTCCTTTATAAGTATTTCGAGACAAGAATAACAAAACCAAGTTTTCGACCTTTCTGATACTGCTTACTTAAAGACCTAGAATTAGCTTATTCATATCTTTGGTCTAACTACAACTATCTAAACTGTTTATAAGTAAATGTTAAAAATACTTCGTTCATGAAAAAAAAAGTCGTTTACCAATTTCACTATCTTCAGTTAAGCTAGAAATTGCAGGATTTGTTTTTGCGACGGGCCTTCTCGTATATGCCTATACTAGAACAATAACCCACTTAATGTTTCCACTGTTGGGACAAATATGAATTGCCAAATGTTATTATCCACAATAACTGATGGTCTTGAAAAGTCGGTTTCATCACGATGTTCTAATTCGCCGGAAGCTAAAGTACAATTAAAATCAAATCCGTGCCTTTTCGAGTACGACAGTACTAAAATATTTAGCTATATCCGTTTTGCCATCATACATAGTGGAACTATATATATCCTCACAAGAACCACTTTTTTATGCGCGAACACCATTAACTGAATATCTTAGCACTTAATTGAATAAAAAAAATCCAAAATAACCATTTTACTATTACAAAGCACATGTAGTGCTACACTTGCGAATAGTGGTTAATTGCAATAATAAGGAAACGGCTAAATATTTAATAATTGATAATATATTGTTTATTCCCTTTGCAAGTACAATTTGCATGCCATTTTCATCCTTACTTGGCACAAGTCCGTCACGGTTGTATCCTGCACAGTAATGTATCAAGGTTTAATATTCCAAGCGAGGATATTATTAGCAGTGCACACACACAGCCTGTTTATTAATACAACATTGTATTTTGCTATTTAAAATACTTTTTTATTATTTGTTGTGTGGTGAATTACAATATGAATAGTATAATATTTATATTGGTACACAGCTTTAGTAGATAACTGATATCCACTAACCTACACTCGCCCAGCATGATGAAGAAATGGCATCGACTCAACTTGTTGGAGAAGGCTCTTAGTCTCAGCAGTGGATACATTAGCCGAGCGATTTATATAATATACCCATTTTCAAATAATTTGATAAATATAAGAATCAAAATAATTTTAAATTTTTTTCTTATCAAGTACAGCTATGTAATACGTAGAGATTCTTTTACAAAGAATAGCAAAGGTATATAAAACATGGAAATAGTAAACAATACAAAGATAACTATTTTACTTAACTTTTAAGAAACGAATATCACTTGGAGAATACTGTATCAAAATTTTCGGTGAGTTGTGAGATTTTCATGAAATATATAACTATTGCTGTCTATACAAACAGAAATCTAATAGAACCTTGTCGCCGCAACATAAGCAGCGAAACTGTCAAAGATTCAGATTACCAAAAATGAAGGTAACAGGTAGATATCCTTTTATACAGTATAGACACCCGCTTTAAATAACCATCACTAAGATTCGACGCGTTCTCTCACAAGTAGACAGACAAGTCCGTGGCTTGTGGCCACGGGGACAATACGAGTATATACAGAACTTCATAAACAACTACTATTTTTAACTCTTTTTATAAAGAGCACTCTTTTTTAAAGTGGAACTCCGACTAGTAATAAGATCAAGATGATTTTTTATAAATTTTTTTGAGGCTTTGTATGTCATAAATTAAATCCAACCTCTCTGCAAAATATATTTAGAGGACGACTTTGTAATTAAAAATGAAACGACGTTGAATACACTATGAAAAAAAATTGGATCTTCTAACATCAAAATGATAATGATTATTTATTTTTTTCACGTATCTATATCGAGTATAAGCAATGGAATAATAAATTAAGTGCATTAACTTGTAATAAATATTATTATACTTGCTCCTGCACTATAATATTATTTTTACATTATCATATAATAGTAATGTTATTTATTATTCGATAGTATCCGAAATCTCCATGACATCATCGATATTTTATATCCACTAATAAAGAATACTTTTTAAAGAGCTTTATTCGCAATTTCAAAGAAATAACATGGCGTAATAGTAACTTAACAAATGATATCATAGTTTTAAAAAGGTCTGGACGATGGATCCTGTTTGTTGTATATTTACATGTTCCTCATACTTTTTAATGTATTTTATTTGTGGTTAGTAAAGGCTAACAATCACGGGGAGCATAGGTGTACCCAGAGCATTGTCCTTTTCAAACGCGGTTGTATATATCTGTTAGTAAAAAACCAAAACAAAAATCATTACAGCAATTTTACAGCAAGGAGTATACGAATTATTGTAACAAGGAGGTACATTTTATAAAAGGACCTCGAAGCTTTGGGCTACAGAATAAATAATCAGTTATTTAACTTTTTTCGATAGTATTATTAGACAAACCGAAATAAAGTAAAATAAAAACTGGCGACATTTAGATTAAAAAAGGTTTTTAGTACTGGATTTTTATTTTCATTTCTGACCTAAGTAGTCGTACCATGGCGACGCCTACTTTACCACGGAACAAAGCAAACAATTATGTTGAAAGGCTATAGCTAGAATAGGTACGAAGGTATTGAACAGTACTTAAGATGATAATCAATGTGGTGTGCCGTATAAACTTCGTAACTTGCACCTGGTAAGCCTATCACCATCAAGTCCTGCTTGTAACGTTCATCGTTGAATAAATAGATGTCGAAGCAACCGTGTGAATTAAAATTTAAATACAAGTAATCACAACAAACGCAGCAATTTTGATAAATTTAACGATGGTGAATCAGCTGGCATCATTGACCATAAAAGCGCTCTTAAGGCCAGTTCAATGTCAGTCGCATACAGTTTCCCGCGCTAGTAACACGCTTCATACTTTTTTTCTTATTTTATTCATAAGTTTTTTTCTCAATCCCGCCGCAATGGCATCCGCCTTGATTAAGTTCAGTGCCATATTAATGCTTTTCGGTTTTGCTGCAGCCGATGTTGGTATGTAACTACATTTTTTCTCGTAAAGGCTGTTACACAATGTCTATTATGACATACTTTTAAATTTTCTCTAATGACTTACTAAACTTTGAGAACATGTGATCATTAATTTAATTGAAACTATATCTTTTCACAATAAAAAGAATTAATTGATAATGTTATATATTAATTATAAATTATATACTCTCTTAATTTTTAATGAATAAAATTCGTAATAACCAAGACTACATATGTCTATTGTTTGGTCCATTTAAACTTCCTCTTCAAGCTATAAAATGACTTAAAAAATGATATTCTGCTTTGTTTTTTTATTGGAATTCGGGTAAGAATCTCTTACAATGTCTCTACAAATCGACCCTTGATTACTGGTATTAAAAAATTTATTAATTATGTATTTTTTATCTCTAATGCTCTTTTTGCACGGGTTAATAGGATATATAAATGTTATTCAATGTATTGGATATGGGGATGTTATTACTATTATCTTCATCTTAAATTTATATCTACAATTTAGTAATCAATAAATATCCTGGTAGATATCTTAGGACCTAAGTATAAATATTCTTAAAAACAATATTATCTGAGATAAACTATACATAATATTTTAATATGAAACTAAAGATCTAATTGTATATACATTGTTTAATTACAAACATCAAGGCCTATTTATCTTACGTCAGACAAGTGATTCAATGTAACTTAATATATCCAAGTCAATACATCTTCCGCGTAATTTGCATTATTCTGAACTAATTAACATAATTCAATTGTTCAATGTTTAAATATTGCAATAAACAAACATAAAAAATAACGGTGGTTAACGATGCTACCAATTACATATCTATTTTACTATTGCTATTGCTTGTTATGTCCTATTGTTAGTACATTGATCGTTAATTAATTGCAACTTAGATTTATCATGCTTGCAATTAATCAGTTTATTGAACACTAGTTAAAGTTACTATGGAAACATATATGTATGAAACAATTATATTTTACAATCGTAATATAAACAAGATGAAGAATTAAATAACTAATTTGCTTTATAATAAGGAAAAAATTAGACCTTGTGGTCAGTTCCTTATGCAACATAAATGTATACATTTCCTATTCCGCAAAATTATGTCAAAAAAGATGATTACAACAATATCTCAACTTTTTTTACTGAGTAGTCAAAGCTTTAACAATTAAATATATAAGAACAAAGGTACGAGATCGATTGTGGAATGGATGTTAGGAAATTAAATTGATAGGCTGAAATGATGATTATGTGATGCTGGAGACCATCTATGTATGTACCACCGCAGCTCCTGTTTCTGCCGCCAAACAGTACTGTGCAAACATTACTGAGTTCCGATTTAAAGGGCGCTTTAGCAAGTGTAAATACTGGAGTAATGACACCTAACATTTTCTGTCTCAATGCGACGGACGCACTGTGATGCAGTGTAAAACATCCTAAATAGCATTCTTATAGGCAAGAGTATCAATTACCATCAAGTGAACGTCTTGGCCGTTTCGTCTCTACTTTTAATAAAAAAGATAACAATAGACTAACTAGTTAATGGACTAATAAAAAACACCCCAATCCATAAAATAAGCACGTTTAAACTGCAATATAACCGAACAAGTAAATGACTAAGAATATTTAAAAAAAATTAATGCTTTTTTGTATATATTTTTATAGATATATAAATGTAACTTAAATAACGATTTAGTACCTAAAAATATAAGATCAAAATATATGTTCTATTTTACTACAAACAAGACCTTTAATTATCAGACTTGACCAAAAAAGTTTACTATAACATAGTCCTCTACTATGATATAAACTAAATCCTTTTTCCATTTAAATTCAAAGCGAAGTACACCACATACATTGGTAGGAAACTTCCTTCTTACATTTGTCTTGTACATCCTATCAATTAGATAGACATATATATATATATTTAGTATATCAAAATATATAGAGGTATCCAAAGATTCATTAACTCATCACTAGATCTCTGAAATTATTATACGTAAACACTTAAAATTTGGTACAGGTATTGCTTTTCCCTACTAAGAAGTCAGCTAAGAGTGGATTTTACAAAATTCCTTCTGCAAAGGGAGTTGCAGGGGTGTTAATAACAGGAAGGGGCTCAAGAGGCGGTGCGTTACGACCGAGTGGAAACACCTAACAAATTTCAAATCTAATTCTGTATTACGGCGAGAAAAGCGAGCGGGAAATAGCTAGTTATTTAAACAAGTATTCTTGCAGTCGTGTAAATCATTTAGGAATTTAGATTTTTTTTTATTAAGAGTCCTATTAGTAGCAGTAATTATTGAAATTGTTTAAATAACAATTCTGCTTGATTTGAAACCATATCACTAACGCAGCGATAAACCATAACCGGTCCCTGTAGTACGATGTAAACAATCCCGCAAATCACTCGCAATCTGACGATGTACCTAGAAATAAACGAATAAATTAAACTTTACTACAGTACCTTTTAAATATATTTATCATCATCAGCCGATAGACGTCCACTACTGGACACAGGCCTCTTCCAAGAATTTCCATATCGATTGTGTAGGGATTCTTACGGAGGGATTTGCGCCATTCCCCACCACGCTGGCCCATTGCGGATTGGTAAGAGCCAGAGCTTAATTTATTAATTAGTAGGGTGTACCATGAGCAGGTGAGGTTGGCTTGGAACCCGTGAGTTGTTATGCGGGAACCCTTAAACCTAAAGGTATTTATAATATGAGATTATTTTGTTTAATTAGTCTAGATGTTAGTAGAATTTTTGGTCGTAAGAACTTATAACGTTAACGACAAAAAGCTATTATGATACAATTTGGCAGATTTCTTTGCTAATGAAATTGTGATGATAGCAATAACTTACTCCTATTTAGAATTGTAAATGTAGGATCCGGTTGGCACAGAAATTAACCGGTTCAAATCATGACAACCTAACTGCTTGTCTTTTAATAACTCTGAAAGGTTCAACGCTGTTTAAATACTAATATGGAAACTAAAGATATCTTAAGCTTTTTTACCATATAATTGAAAAAGTTTATACACTATAGACAACTGCGTCTGTTGGGTGACAGAAAAATAAAAATTAAGAACCTTTAATAAATTTGTTGTAATTTAATATTATATGTGTATATTGAGTATTTATTATCTTTCATTTTTGTCAGCTTTCACAATAACTATTCTTATTGATTTACCATGGGTTTCGTTAATACAATAAAACCAACCTTTATACACATTTGTTATAAGGTTATCCAATAAAGTTTTCATTACAAAGTTGCACAGGATATTGATAATTTCTATTTTTCTTTTTTTTTGCCAAAGCACAGGATTTGATGTACGAGCATTAACCCACATTTTATCCTGCTAAAATACATAGAAAACGATTATTTGGTGGTTAGTTTTTTCTTACACGTATATCTAAGTTTACTCCCATACAGCTGTTCCCCGCCTATAGAGTTAAATTTGAAATTTGTCAGAAATATTCCCGCCCGGCAGCAACCCACCACATCCATAACCTTTCCGTTACCTCCACCAACCACGCAGTTGCTATCTGAGAAAGAATTTTGTAAAATACATTCTTAGTTGACCTCTAAATGGCAGAAGCAATATCTCTACAAAATTTTTAGTATTTACATCTAATAGTTTCGGAGATCTCGTAATGAATCTCTAGAATTCTTCTATATATATAATATTCATTAACATATTAAGCTCAAATAATAATATTATCATATAATCTCATATTAATCTTATAATATGATATTAATATACCGTGTTTACATGCGTTGTCATAGCTAATTTACCCTTGATTTTATTTGCATCATTTTATAATAAATTATTAACAAAAAAAAATCTAATGCATGATACATAACCCGTTTCTAAAATATGCATATACGTAATGTTTACAAGACCTAGTCAAGAAGTTTTTTTTTCTCGTAATAATAATAATAAACACATTTTCAATGATGACTTTATTATTGTTTTCTATTTAATCTAACAAACAATTAAACCTTCACCTGCTTTTGCTCCCAGACGTTGTGCGCACTATTACTGGAATGTTCTATATGACGTAAATAAAATAGTGTAATACACCCATTCTTATTAACTTTAACAATCAACTATCAAGTTTAAATTGTAAACGGTAAAAAACTTGTTAAAAACCTGTAAAATTGTTTAATATTATTGACCTCTATACCTTTAAACAATCAAATATTTTCAGTGCTCTTCCTTGGTTAGAGGTTAAAAAGGAATGTAATTCGATTTTTTTTTGTTTTCTTCCTAATATAATTTAATATTTAATGCTTAAAATCTGATAATAACATCTTAATGGAACTAAAATGTATTAAAATCTGTATTAAAGGGAGTAAGAAAGATTACGGAAATAACCAAACGTTATATAAATACAGTAATTGCTTTTTTCTATCTATTGTCGAATTTTAATAATTTTTTGGTGTAAGCTCACTGGTATAAATATGATGACGTAAAAAACTAAGCAATCTGTATAAATATATTCGAGATATTCAGAGATTGTCGCATCGCGAGATTTCCGAAACTTTAAGACGGTAATACTGAAAATTTGATAGAGATATAAAGTTTATTAGAAACATTCTAGATAATCACTACCCACTTATATTAAATATCATGTGATAATAGTATTTCTGTATTCCTGCTGTTAAGAAAGTACTTGAATATTCTGGGCTAGTGCGTCTCCAACTTTGATCTAATTGTCTCATATCGTCTTTTAAAATAGAAGTGTAGTGTTAGCTAAATCTTTTTCCGATGACTTACTAATGGCGATATCTTTCTTATTTGCGCTTATTATATCTATTAAGATAATGTAATCAGATGAGAATGTGACGACTAGACGGATGTGTGAGTAGTAAGTTTCCAAATGACGCACTACTTTGCAGAAAAGTTATTCATACAATGCGTACCGGATCTTAAGCTTCCAAGGCTTACTGCATTACGTGTCTGCAGCGTTGCTGCCTTATCCTCGTGGTTTCATTGTCATTGATTATTCAATTTTAGGCTTTCGAAAATAGCCTGACATTCGATTTTGATGTTTTTTTTATCCACGTTTCCTTAACAAGCTACCATAACAGTACATCTTAAATTATCTTGTTTTATGACAATGCCGACAATGCAGTTGCGGTCAAGGGCTTTTGTAATTTTCTTATAAATCAAAAGGTTTTCCATATTTTTAAACAATACTCCTATCATTGTTGACAATCACACTTTTTACATAGTTATTAGTTTCGAACTAAGCACACACAACTTCATTGTTACACACCTGACTTTATTCTTGTAACTAATGTAACTTTAAATTCAATAGATCGCTTTGAAAAAGTTATTGCTTAAATTAAACTTAGTTTTATAGTAAAAGATATAATGTTCTACTTTGAAATCATTGAACCTTACGGTTGTATTTAAATACCGGGTAACTATTAGATAAATAATAAAACTAGATTAAAAAATAAATATATGTAATTTATTTGATCTTCTACATATTTAGCCTCCTTGCTTTATTTTTAAGGATAGACTGACGTTTGTACTCTAGTTTTTTTTATTTCCATCCTGATTTTATATCCTGAATAAAAGTTTCTTTATTTCTTACTTGGTTTAAAATTAACAAAACACAATGTAACCTCAAATAATTTTCCCGTCAAACCTTATCTTAGCTACGTAATTTGAATACTTCAGGATTAGCAGTAGAGCAGCCAGTGACGGAGGTGTGCCTCGGTTGCCTCTGCCAGGCGGTGTCTGGGTGCAAGGAGGGTCTCCAATGCGACGGCGACGCATGCGGCTTGTTCCGTATCACTTGGGCGTATTGGGCTGATGCCGGCAAGCCCACCATCGACGGCAGCTCACCCGATGCTGCTGATGGTAAGTTGAGACGGGAAAGTTACACCTAAAAAAATTTTTGTGTATTTGTTAATACAACGGAGCATAAGGCGACTAAATTGTAAGACGTTTGTGTGAAAGTGAACAGCCCTGATCACTTTAAAGTACCGCCTAAGAAATTTACACAGCACTCTATAAATTGCTTCACCTAATGACACAACCCAGTAATATCATTCAGTTAAACCAAAACAGTAATATTTGCACACAGCTGTTTAAAAGCAAAAATACACGCCATGGCAGTGACCAAGATAGCTGCCTGGGAGACAAAGTAACAGTAAAAGTTTGGTAAGAAACAGTAAAACCGAACATATGATTTACCCTTGAGGGGTAAAGCAATAAACGGTCCTTCAGTATTTTTTTGTCTGATCATATAAAAAATATTAACCTTTTTTTTCCTGCTATCATTATATCCGATGAAGTATTTTATAGTACTCAACATTTACTTCATTATCTCGGTAAAAAAAGATAAACATTTCAAGAAATACACAGCATTCTGATAAGCAATAATAGTAATATTACATAAATATGAAAAATTTTTGTTCACGACGTCGAGGCTAACCGTTTACCGGAAGTAATAAAAGACATATTAAAAAACATTTTTGTAATATAGTTATCTAGAGTTGTAAATCATATTGTCAAAACGTTATATATTTGTGTTGCTATTACATTTTTAATTAATTAATATGTACTTTAACATTTTTTCAGCCTACCCCCGATGCACAAACGACCCCCGCTGCGCCGCGCACACTGTACAACTATACATGAGGCGATTTGGACAGGTAAGGAAAATCATTTATTACCAATTATGACGATGACAGGTCGCTACTGCCGAAACTAGGTAACTACTACAACCCAGCTTATTTCTACCACCAAACAATACTATGCAATTATTACTGTATTAACAGTTCCATAAATGATCAGTCTTGAAATGAAAGTAACGAGACTACATTTCCACTCTCAAGCTTGACGTAGTGCTTTGAAAATATCCTAACTAACGTCATATTGTTGTAATTCTGAACTAAACACGCAGTAGAATAGAAAACCAGATAAATTATGGAGCACTGAGCACCAAAATTTGTATTATAATTAAAACTATAAGATAGTCTTCAAAGAAACCAAAAAAAAAACGTAGAAGATATACAGCGTAAATTAAAGATACTGCCGGTAACTTTATCCACACTTATACTTTTAATCAAAATAGTCTTCAAATAACAATGTGACTAGTTACATATATAACCTTTTCATTTGACCTCGCCTTTGTTATATTGTATTAAAATAATAATATTAAAGAATTACAGATATTCATTGAGGTGTCTTTTTACAAACGCAACAAAAAATGGATCGCTATTAAAATCCGAAAGTCAATTTAGCATCCGTGAAGAAATAAATTCGCAGCTGATAAAGGTCACTAGTACCAGGAACATAAAACTAGGCAAAAAAAAAACACTAAACACTTGCACTTTAAAATTGTATATAGTTATGTTATTCGTAGACAGATATATCGATATACCCGACGAACTAGATTCGTGTGAAAGAGACGGAACTAGCGTCATAAGGAAATGAATGAGATATAAACATTTCAGTTCTATCGAGCCGATAAAGATCTACTGCTGGATATAGACCTCACCCAAAGATCACCACTTCGATCGGTTCTGCTTTGCCCGCATCCAGCGGCTTCCCGTGACCATCAACAGTCAGTATGACCTCTGGTACCGCTGGACACCAGAGACCATCGTTTATTAGGGTTTCATATGGGAGAATTTAGACCATTTACCACCACGCAGGCCCAATGCGGGTTAGTAGGAGCCAGAGCCTCGTTTGTTGATTTGCAGAGTGCTCCGTGAGCAGGTGAGGTTATCTTGGGTCCTGTGAGTTGTATGGGATACCTTACACACCAAACAATTTATGATCTATATTAAATGCGAACTATAACCAGATTAAACGAATGATTACGTGTTAGTACATAAACTATAAGTTTTATTAATTGAGCCTGTTTAATGAACTATTCTATAAGCATACAAATGTAATCAAGATTAAGTTCATATTGGAACAGAGGTGAAATCAAGAATGTACTACATAATATTACCTACTTTATAATAATCAATCCATAACTCTTCCAAGTTATTTTTGCAACTGACCACAACCTCCGGATATACTCGAGAATTTAATAATAGGAAATATCTATTGTACATATATTGTCTTATAACGAGACACAATACCATGAAACAAGAATACATCTTGTAAAGCAGAAACACTTAAACTTTCTATAGAGTAAAATATTTGCAACAAATTCGTCATAGACAATGCGCAATAGACGTGCGCAATAGACGATCTTATCGCAAAAAGATAACCTTTAGGACTGGTTCCATACAAAGCACAAGCATACACTAGCTGTTCCCCACTCGCTTTGCTGGCTGTATTAGAATTGAAATTTAGGCATAGAATTTATTAGAAATATTCCCTCCCAACAGCAATCCGCCGCCCCCTCCAAGCCTCTTCTCGTAACATCCCCGTTACTCTCTTTGGGGAAGAAATTTTGTAAAATCCATTCTTAGCTGACCTCTAAATTACAGAAGCAATATCTTTATGTTATTATTTATATATTGCGTCTAATTATTTCGGAGATCTCGTGATAAATGTGTTGTATATATATAAGACATAAAATAGAAAAAAAAATAGTAGGTTCAATATCATTCCTTCCCATTATCCTAATTTTAAAGTTAACATAGTTTTTTTTATTTTATACATAATAAACTAAAGTATTCTCTTTATATGAAAAGTCACAAATGTCGGATAATTTTGTAAATAGTTATGGTGGAACAAAAAAAAAGGTTCGACAAATATGGGAACCTACTTTTGGTTGTAGATTTAAAAATATTAAGACATATTCACGCTGTTTATTACATCACTTTGGATATCCATGAAGACAGCGGGCGTGTCCACATGTCAATAGACTAAACTCGAAGCTGACATCGCCCTTGATATTTGCATAAGGCGCAGCCTGAACTGGTGACATCACACTCCTAAATATCACCGGTCGTTATAACAACAATGGACTATACGTACATCTATCATAACCGGATTTGTATTACATGTAGCGAGCTGACAGATTTTTTTGTTTGTTCTTGTTATTAGCAATTATGTAAATTTCTTACCGCATTGTTATGGTTACAAATTAGCTTTTCCAGTGAAATATCTTACAACAATTTTAGTTAAGCGTGAAACGGTTAGTCACGTAACAGAATGGTTTTGTAATAACGTATTTGGTTTTCTTATTTAGCATATAGCGATTAGAAACACAATAAATACACTTATGTATGCTTATATATGCTTCACAGAATATACTATGTTAGCTGACACTCTTAGAGTTCTAAAATCAACGTAACTATAACATGAAATAAAATTGTACGGTTTATTTACGATATTCTTTTTTAATAAAAAGCATTTTTTTTTATTCTACGAAGGAACGATACGAGAGGGACATTCACCTGATGGTTATGATACACCTGCACATAACAACGTGCCGCTAGTTAGGATTGTATTCATAGCACCACTTTGTGCTCGTCGCCCTGAGACATAAGATGTTCAGGTCTCGTTTTCCCAGTAATTTCACTAGCTACAGCGCCCTTCAAACCAGAACACAGTAATATTTGCACAGTACTGTTTGACAGCAGAAATAAGCGCTGCGGTGGTACCTACCTAGACGGTCTCCGGCAACGGACACTTGCCACCAGCAAAATAAAATAAAAAAGCAAAGGATAATGTAAATATAACATGCATTATTAAAAGAATGCCTTATATTTATCTGGAATCCTGTTTTTAGCAATTTTGTAGACCTATTTATATTCATCACGCAATAGGAATGTAGTTTATTAACATAAGTATTTAATATTTCCATTACTCAATGCTAAGGTTATAAAGTGAGCGCGGCTGTGACGTAAAATGCAAATATATATATGTGAAATATGATATATATACATAAAATATGATTTATTTTAATTATAATACAAGTCACTTGAACTACTATAGCAGAGGATATGACTAGTTAGATAATTGATAGAAATAGCAGATTTGTATCCAGGTCGCTGGACTCACAGTTTTACTCTTATCCTTTTGGGTTATTGGCGCTTTAGGTTATAGAAATTGTCTTTTTTTTTCTCTTTTTTTATATAATTAAGCGACGAAACGAGAAGAATGTTTACCTAATGGTAAGTGATACGCCGCCCATAACATCGTGACGCTAGTTAGGATGTTATACACTGCACCAAATCCCGTTACGCCAATAATTACACTAGCTACAACTACCTTTAAAACGGAACACGGAAACAGAACAATACTATTTAGCGGCGGAAATAGGCGATGCGGTATTACCCACCTAGACTTCGGCAACACGGATCTTTTTTTTCTTTGGCTTCGGGGGGGAAATCTTTGAGATACCCTGCTTCGGGGAGAAGTCAGGGTTATGTAAGATTTTTACTCACTAAAACCTCCGCATTGGTCACCATCAGTGCATTCGGAGACGCTCCGGGATCTCTTATAGAACTAACCGAGACCTACCACTCTGTTTTAATAATGTTAATATCGGTACAAATAAAATGAAACTTCCAGCACCATACAACTCTACATATAAGGAGCCTTTACAGTTTAGAATAATAGTCCAATCTGGATCCAAGGACGGTTAAGATGTCTATGAATATTGACATTTATTCATATATTAAAAAAAACACATTATTATCCAACTACTCGATGGGTGAGCATTCAAAGTGATGTAATGTTTAAAACAATGCAAACCAAACAATCGGCGTCATTCAAATAGATAATTGCTTATTATACACGACGAGACATTAACAGTGTTTTATGTAAAGAAACATCATTGTTTAGAAGATGATATAAAACATGATAACATTTGGAAAAGAATTGTTTTTTTTTTATGAGAAAACAATCCATGATACTACCCCGAAAAAGATAAACCCGGACAGTTTCTTGTGATTGCTCCTCAGCGAAAGTACGTATTTACAAAATGTCTTAAATAATAGATGATTTATAATTAGAAGCAGCAGATTATAAGGCAGTGTATGAAAAGACGCAGGTTCGATTCCTCGTAAGCTTGGGCTTTCATTATACATCTTTGGGAAACCGACATGATTCCTGAATAACAGCTATTGTGCATACGCAGCTGCAGTAGTTCAACCACCAAGTCGCACTATGCCTAAGACAGTATCCAACTCGCACTGTGCCTCAAACCCAACAGGGGGAATAAGACGCTGTTTAGTACTGTTTAAAGTCATTCCTATCTTGTTCTTAAGATGCCGGCTGGTATAAGTCGACAGTAAGTTCACCATATTTCGCCCGGTCGCTTGCTAGGCGGAACAGTTGCACACTCACGATCCCCGTCCATACCCTGATGTTATGCAGCTATGATTTCTTCCAGCACCAACAACCAACACTTCTTTTAATCACCACTTTTCCTATCAAGAAGAGTTGAAGCAGTTCGTACCTATCGTGCCTAAGCACGTGGCCTAGTTATGATACTTTTCTCGTCTTAACGGTCTGCAAAGGTTCACGCTTTTGGTTTACCCATCGTAGGACAGTATTAGGTAGGATTTACGTTCAAATTAAAAAAACCGGCTGTCAAATATTTGTCTTAACTCTCATCTAAGCTTATAAATGTTTACCCCGTTGATAAAGTTTCAGACACAGCATTACTTCACCATTTTTCTTCACACCTGCAAAATTAAGCGGTCTTTACCCACAGATATTTAGCAACAGTGAAAATAAATTAATCATAATATTCTAAAGTAATTACAATTTTCTAGGACTGTAACGGTGATGGTCAAATCGACTGTTACGACTTCGCAGCGATCCACAAGCTCGGCGGTTACGGCTGTAGAGGAGATCTGCCATTCAAATTCTACAACACCTTCAATCAGTGCTTGGCATACGTTGCCTCCGTCCAGGGCTGAAGTCACAAATAAACACATAATACCTAATGAATAACAACAGCTTATTTTATATATTAATTAAAGCTTATCTCTTCATCTTATTTTATATTCGATGATACAATTACAATCTATTAATCAAGCGCTATCATGTCAGATGAATAAAGAAAAAATCAAGACTGCGGAAATTATAAAATTTTTGGAAAATTTGAATTTATATACTGCATATTTTAATATAAGTTTATAAAAAATATAGTTTAAGTTCAGGAAAAATATTTAATAAAGTATTTTATAGCAAATGTGTCTTTCATTTTAAGATTTAATCTGTCGCTCAACGAGAATCACCAGGCGTTTGCGATGTATTGAAATATTTATTGGTTAGCATATAAATAAACCGAACTGTAGCTATTATAAAAATAAATAATAATTACCAAGTCTCATTCGGTGGTAAAGAAAAACATGGGAATGATAAACTAGTGATAGACTTTTCTTTAGGTATATTATTGCAATGAAGGCTTGTAATAATCTCGATAAAAGAAGTTGTTAGAAACAATAATAATTATATAGCAACTCAGTAATATTAGTAAAATCATAATATTTCTTTCCCAGTTACCTACATTTTAATTCTTACTTAAACTAGTGATGTTACGTATTGTGATTATCGCTGAATTTTTAAATTCTCATATACTTGTATACAAGAGTCAAAACTATTTTTATTTTATTATGATACTCAATCACAACTACATTTTATTTTATTTTTTTCGAATACAATGTTTATAAATAAGTACCCATCTGAACAATTATTGGTCACAAAATGAAAAGAGAATAATTTTTTTTTAAGACAATACCAATCAGAAGATCAAAATCTTGACCTGAAGCTACGCTATACTATTGCCTTTAATTAAGTAGAACTAGTTAGTGTGTGTCTATAGCATATTGTTCCCATCACCTTGCGACATAAAATTGCATATATCATTTCCAAATACTTCACTACCTAAATTCCATTCATACCGGAACACAGTAAAGTTTGCATACTACTGATTGGTGGTTGCAATAAGCGTCTTATTAGGTTTTCGCCAAACGGTGAAAAGAGATTTAGTAACAGTAAATATTCCATAGAAAGCAGTAAATAGTTCGCAAAAAAATTATAACCCTTTGGAATTATTATATATAGCCAATTGAAGCATTGCAAGCAGTTTGAATATTTGGTATGTAGAATTACACATATTAATATAAATTTTGTTATATAATAATTCTAAGGTGTAAGAAATATCTTCTTTTCCTTCTACTCTTTCCCTTACTTACGCTTTTATCTGTTATATTAGTAATCACATCCATTTCCTTAAAATAATTTTGAACGCTATTAAGGTACTAGAAATTTCTAAGCGGTGTGCGTATGTACGATGTAGATTTTAAAAAATTAATTTAAATTATCGATATCTAAAACAGAAACCTCACTAGTCGCGGTCCATCCGCAAAAACAATTTAATAGAGATCGCCAAAACATTATTGTACTCTATCCTATATTTACAAACATCTCATGAACTAGCCGCTCTCAGTTATGACTGCCCTATAGTGTCACTGTAACTATCCGTGGTAACGGTACAGAGGTACGTAGTCAGTTAATTCCTGTTTCCTGTTATTGTGATAAACTAAACGGGCATTTAGAAACGTTCTATTAACTCATTTATTTATTACTTTATAAGGGATAACCACCGAAACAGTTGTACAGAGGTGGGAACTAATTTAGAGGTAAGCCTTTTCTTTTCAATATAAAAAAAAATCTCTTTTTCTTTTTCAATAGTTATTTTGTTGATAATAAAGATATTTGTATAAATTAAATTAAATATTTATTGAAAGTAGACTATCATGTCCTTAGGATACTGCTTTGCGCTAAACCCAATAAGATTGTTTATAACTATCGAACCTACGAATGCTAATCTATTTACACAATATAACCTGTTATTTTTAGGATTCACAGAAATTCCACATTTTCTAATTAGTATTTTCAGTAATAACATTTTTGGAATAGTTACGTAAACAAAATACAAAAAGTTTCTTTGGCACCTTGTTAGAAGCATTGGGAAAGCTGATAGAAGATTTTCGTATGCTGGCAGAATTAACTTTGGGATAACTTCTTTACATAGCCGCGAAGATATTTAGGACTTATTATTCCCTTCACTACTATCTAGTTTCAATATTAACGTTCCTATTAGAATTCCTAAATATGGTCTTACTCCTCTGTCGCCTTCATTGCGGAGATCTGTCTGTTTACTACTCTCCAGTCTTTAGACTATGCAAAATTGAGCTGCTGCAGTAAATCTGTTGACAATCATGCGCACTCATTATGATCATTTGGTAAAATGTTGAGCTCTTGTAAACCAGGCACAATTATTACTTTATGATAGCAATTACTTATTATTGTTTATCCTAACCTATCTTATCCTTAAATAGTGAGTATAATTAGTGAATGCTGTGTCTACTTCTTAACAATCATGTACTAACACTTGTTAAATTTCTTTGTATATTTTAGTTATTGTAATAGTGTATGATTGATTGTATGCCTTTGTCTAACAGTGGACGTCTATCGGCTGATGATGATGATGATTGTAGAGCTAGTAAATATATAAAAAAATTAAAAAATAGTTCGGTACTACTGTAATCTCTTTTTTTATTAATGTACTCTATCGGAGAAGCAGCAAACGTATCTTTCAATTTGGTTTTTGTATTAGTTATTTTGTTTTTGAAAATCTGAATAACTTGATTTTTTTTCTTATAAATAATTAGGTACTGTAATCATCTGCAAAACTTTTCTATTTAGTTTTTCTCCTTAGAAAATATGAAAATCGTCATCTGCCTCCTTGCAATAGAAGCACTGCTGAGCGTGAACGCAACCGTCGAAGTGGCTTACGAATCAGAAATGCTACAGTTCTGTGGCAGAAAACTCAGGAGGGCACTCGAGCTGGTTTGCAACGAGACCGAAAAGAACATAATCAGGGAACTGCAGCTGCTGCGGAAATCTATAAAACGTATACATTACATTACATCTGGATATTGAAAGTCTTTACAAGAATGTACGAGTATAACCGGATATATCTTTTGAAAAAGGATGGCCTCTTAATTAAAAACGTCAAAGTAAATTTAATTACAAAGTACTGTTGATAGGTGCCTCTCATCCGAGGCCAGAAAGTTAGTTATGTACTATGAAATAATTAATTGGATTTTAATCATCATAATTTCACGTTCACCTGATAGTAAATGACACAACAGCCTATAACAAGATCGTCCTAGGTGGTATGTAAATATGCGATGGTGGTGGAAAGTAATACTTTACCCATAACAATGTACTTTAGGTTAGGATGTTTACAACGCACCACTCCCCATTCTTTATTTTCACATATAATATGTTCAAATTGTACAGATAATTTACGTTAGTATTTACAGCTTGTGAAACGTAACAATAAACAATACTGCTTAAATGCTAAATAGCTGTGATGGCATCTAGCTATGTAGATCCCAACTATTCATCCCTCCCACCATCCAATTTTTTCTCATCTCCTTTCTTAGAAAATTATATACTTATGGAGGAAAATAGTCTTATGATTTGATTTAGTTCGCAGATTCCGGTTCCGTGAACCCCGAGCCCGATTAAGCTGTCAAACTCATCGAAAGGCTAACAGTATAAATATCATTGGATCAAAATAGATATGTTAGAAAAAAGTTTTTTTTTTGTAGGTGGCGGAAGCAAGGAATTACAAAGGAGATCAAATTTTTCTAAGCAGTTAAGGCGGCGGAAGAGAGACTACGACGTCGTCATCGTGGAGAGCTGCTGCCAAAAGCCATGTAGTCTTGACCAATTACAAAACTATTGCTAGTAAATAACATATATTTTTTTTTATTATGTATAATTGTACCTTTCAGAGAACTCTAGTTATTCCATTGTATTCAAATAAACATCTAACAAGAACCGTATGCTTTGTTTGTATGTAAATAATTTTTAACGTATGGAATAATCTTTAAAATAATTAAGAACATAAGTTTAATACTAAACCACACATCGTTCAATAACATGATGTATCATTGTTATACTATTTACGTAAACCAATAAAGTTTTTTTTTGTTAAATCTAAATGTTTAATATTATGAATTGTTTTATCTGCAAGATTGTAACAGTACCTTAACATTAAACATGATGTTGAGTGACAATGAGACTGTAGATCACCATAACTCTCTCGATAAAGTGATAGACAATAAAATGATTTCTATTCTATGATTAAAATTGAAAAGCGAAATGCATCATTACCTTATATACCTTTACAATACTATTTCTATTCGATCTTTTATGTTAGGTTAAACCTAAAACACAACTGCGATATTTCTTTATTAAACACTATCATTTGATATTTTATATGTATGCAGAGATTTTAGTTAATTTAAAAAGCATTCGTTTACATTAAAATGCATGGTCGGAAATCTATTTTGATTTATTCTAAATTATTATGATATTTAACATAATATCGACAAATAAACAACTTATCAACATACGCAACAGTTTATATTTAGAAAAAAAAATGTTAATTATTTACTTCAACTTATAATGTTTGGAAATAACAACAAAAACATTAGAATTACAAACGCATATATTAATAGGGAATTTTTTCTTTCGACCGGAATTACAATCCGGAACACACACCTCAGTAATGTTGACCTTAATCACACGGACCCGTACCGTTTGACTTATTCCAGTGAGACTTAATCCGTGATCCGTATCACAGTGATGTCGATCTCCTCGAGATTTTTTTTTTTACATCCCACTTCTGAGAAATCGCTGTACCGTTGCTGATTAGTTTTTTAATAGACCGAAGCTCCGGTCCATTTGGTAGCATTATGTCATCACACCTCGACGCGTTCAGAAAAGCATATCCGGCAAAGGTACCTACGAGATCAGACCAACTATAAATAGTACTGGAACTCTTTAATAATGGTTTATAACATTAATTTAGTGTTGTTAGTGTTCAATTTATCATTTTTTTTAGTTACTGGTAAGTAATAAATGTTTTCTTTAGTTATTTTTATTAAAATATATACAAGTTAATATTCTTTTTGTTTAAAAAAATTATACATATTTCTAACTTAGCAATCATTTATAAACATTTTGTAATTAAATAGAAAAGAGAAGAAGTGTTATATTAATGTAGATTAATTAAACATTAAATAAACAATAAATTAATACATAAAATAAAATATATATTATTAATACAACTCTCAATATTTTACTATTAAAGTATTTATTATTCTGTCTCTAATACAATAACACTGATTTTTATTTTGTCGAATAATTATTTTAAATTACTGTGGTACAGTTTATACCACGAAAGTAACAAGTGTTTATTTTAATAAAAAAAAGTGCATTATAAAGCATTAATAAGGTATACGTTATGAATACAAAAAAAAGTCAGGATTTTCCATTCAGTGCAGCAGGATATAAAAAGTCGACAACAAAAACTGTTTTACGTCGTTAACAAATTTACTTTAAAAAAATATATCGTATATATACATGATATATATATATATATATGTATATTGTTAAGAACAAAAGCCGGTACTTATAACCTAACTACGCCCTATTCAGGATGTAAGTCTGGTCGGTTACTTACATATATATTTATTATTTATTACTCACGGATTGACATTGAGGACACTTATAAAATTATATGCTAATTTATACAATAAGTACACGCTGCGAAAAATATTCACGAATGAAATACTTGCAAATAACATATAAAACACTAACTAGGATATTTATACTTAACTAATTAAGTCATTATTACATCCGCGAATATTTTAAGAATTTTAAAGTATCTAAATATGGACATGTAAGGTACGAACGTAACTACCGTTTGTGTAACGATACTTACTTCTTTTCCGGGGATATAAACTTTTGTATACTTCTGCTTCCACTAACCCGCATTGGGCCAGCGTGGTGGGAAATGGCCCAAATCCTCCTATATGAAACTCTAACAGATCATGTGCAAATCTGCCATCGTAATAGCGCTGCTACACTTAGACAAATCTGTATATTAGTTGCAGTATCTCCATCATATCTCTTTATAACCCATAAGTATTCTTTGTAATTTTATATTTAAGGGGTTAGAATCTCCAACCTCAATGACTCTTGCCTAAGATGTCTCTGCCATGTGGCGGGCTGTGATCTTGCTCACGGGTGCACGCAGGGTTACTGCGGACCTTTCTACATATCCAGAGTATACTGGGTCGATGCTGGGAAACCGACATTGCCTGAAGATAATCCACACAGAAAAGAAGGTTTGATAATCTACTACTTTTTAATATTTATTGTTATTGCTTATAAAATAAAACAGAAATCCGATTTTTGACATTCACCTGATGAAAGTAAATAGAGATTCCCTTAAAAATGTGACTTTGCTAAAAATAATAATATATGAGAATCCATGTCTAAACTTGTTGCCTTCAAACTCGAAATTTATTACCTTTACTATTAAAAAAGAATTCACAATTACTGATTGGCAATAAAAATCGCTATCTTCATGGTATCATCGGGAGAGCCTCTTGTAGATAAGACAATAGATAAACTTACCATTGAGTTTGTAATAACTGTTACATATAAAACTTGTTATATTTTTAAACTATAATAAAAAAACAGATTATACTAATCATTGATTTTGTTTAGCTTTCGAAGACTGTGCGAGAGACTACCATTGCTCTGTGAAAATAGTCGAAAGCTACATGGCAAGGTTTGGCAAGGTAAACATTCTGTTTATCAAAAACTTTTTATTTATATTACATAATAATATTTTGGATTTTATGAAAAGTTACGTTAAAGTCGAAAAGACGAGGTGTAAGGATAACTAAAACGACCCGATGACTTGATAGAGAACGCTATAAAAGGAAGAAATAAGGAAAAGTGTAAATTCGAAATAGACATGGTTATATAAAAAGTAAACACTGAAGACCTAGTCCTAAAAGATAGTCTAAGAATAGAATATTTAGAATACGTGGAAAATTCTGATGACAAGTAAAGTCTAGTACTCTTTCCACTCCACTATTATATATTTATCATTATCTCAAAACATTAAACCAGGTATTATTTATTAATATTTTTTCACATCCCTGATTTTATGGGGTAAGCTGAGCATTCCGGCTTGTATGTTCCTCCTGCCGTGCCTCTTCATATCTGAAGATTGGCTGATTACTTTGAAAATAATCTGGCTCCTTGTACATGTTTCGAAAGTTCCTCAGCGTATGTGATTCCAGTCCACTTAAGTGGATGATCGTACCAAGTGTTTTATTTTAAAAATATATTATTGAGGAAGATATAAACTGTTGTAAAAATGAAAGAAATATTTATCATTACTTAACAATGATGATGATAACCTAGTTAAAGGTGTGACGTATGGGTTTCAAACAATATATAAAACTAAATCGAAATCATTGATATGAAATAATTCATTTGAAATGCAACAAAACGACTTTCATTTCAATTATAATAATATGAGATTAAAAAAAATATTACTATAATATAAATATATTGTGAATAAGAAAAATGATTCTTTCGTAGATTTTCTTAAGAAAATTATTTTAAATAACTTGTATAGTAATTGTGATCTAATAACGTTTCAGGATTGTAACAACGACGGCGTGACGAACTGTTTCGATTACATGATGATCAATCATCACGGAGGCGGTGCATGTACGGAACCGCTGTTCCTCACGAACCTCGGCCGGAAGCGCCTGCAGCTGTTTCAGCAGTGTCGCTTTTAGACATCCTGCTAGTTCCTGTTGTTGTATTTAATACTTAGTATTAGTCAACCCTGCAGACGAAGACATGTTCGTGTATATTTATTTTAACTTTATATATATGCAGGTGGAAATTAATAAAATTTTTAACTATAGATGAGTACAAAGATTATAAAACGTATTTATCAGTTATTTCTTTTTACACATATACAATAAGTTGGCGAACTAAGTAGGTACCACTTCAGCTATTTCTACCGCGGAACAGTAGTACGCAAACATTACTGTGTTCCAGATTGAATGGATCCGTAGCTAATTTAATTACTGGGGTAACGAGAGTCAACATCTTGTCGCAGCCTATGAGCGCTATCTGGTGCAGTACATACCATCCTAATTAACGCCACATTGTTATAGGTGAATGTATTACATACCACCAGGTAAACGATCCGCTCATCTCGTCGCTTAGAAGAATAAAAAAAATAAACAGTTTCTAGCATCATTAATTTACATTAGAAAAACTTTATAACTATACGAATAAAAAACGCCGAAGTGTCCGTTTCCGTATCCGCTGCAAGATGTGGTGGTGTATGCCGTTAAAGTTATTCCCAATTGACATAAATAATACTCCGCCAGGACTTTGGACTTTACTTGCTTCATCAATATGTAATGTATATATTTCACCATAGATATCACCAAAAAAGACAAGGATTAGAAAAAAAAAGTACATATTATTTTACATTTACTTACAGTTATTATGAAACCAATCATCTACATAGAATGATCGTTTCTCCTTAAGTTTACATAGGAAAGATATATAATAAATAAATAGAAAAAAAATATAATAAAATTACACTTTATTTGCAAAAACTTAAACACTATTAAGTCTATTAATAAGTTCTATAACAATTATGATACGATATTAATAATAATAAATTAGCTTTGCTATAATATTAACATAAGTATAATATTGTCTGCAATAATTGTGTTTGATAAAACTAACACATCTTCATGTTTATTTAAGACCTAGGTATAATTTCTCATACAAGTCTGTTTAAAACTACAAACTAAGATATAAACGAATATTCAAAAAGATAACACGAGAAATATTAAAGTGTTTATATATATATAAATATTTAAGGGGTGTAAGGGGTGCCGCACAACAATTCACGGGATCCAATTCAACCTCACCTGCTCGTGTTGCACCCTGCTAATCAACAAACGAGGCTCTGGCTCCCACCAATCCGCATTGGGCCAGCGTGATGGGAAATGGCCCAAATCCTCCATATGAACCCCTACAAACATAATCTTTGGGTAAGACCTATGTCCAGCAGTGGACGTCTATCTGATGGAGGAGATAAATATTGAAGTCTTTCTATCAATTAAGTATAATTAAGATATAATATGTAGTAATGTACATTATATTAAGAAATATATTTATTTATGATATAATAAACTTTTTAACCAGTATGTTACAGTCACTGGTAATAGAAAATAATTAAAGCATCTTATATTCTTAAAATAAATTTAAAAATTAAATAATGTGAACGGACATGGCCGCATTTATAAAAGTTACCTAAAGATATATCTAACGATATATATTACTTGATTGTTTAATAGGATCCAGGATATGCGAGGACTTAATATAAAGCTCAAGCGAACGTGACAAGCGGAGCGGGCGACTGCCAATGTTCACTATCCGCTTCCTCATCCGACTCGTCGGGGAATCGAACCTGAAGAATATTACAAAAAAAATTAATAACTTAGAAACATGCATTACCATTATTAATATTACAAGAGACTTCCTCACTGGCTATAGGTCTCTATCGAAAGCGACCTTCAGGCTTAAGGCGACGAGCATACCATGATACTGTGTCTTTTGATACAGCAGTTGATTGCATCTTCCAAAAGTGGAGGGGTTAGTCCAGATGATGATCGCAATACGAAATTCAAGAAGATAGACCTTAAATAATTTTACCATATTATCAACAGTTTAAACATACCCACGGCGCTAGTCTTTTGCTATTCGATTGGAGAGAGCTGCTTTGATTCGCTTGCCACGCCTGAACACAAATAAATCAGTGTCAAAATTAAAAAAAAAAATTAATAGCAGCAACATTACACGTAAAAAAATGGTACCAAAACAACGATAAATGGTTTTAATTTGTGATAGAAATAAACAAAAATCTTATAGACAAATAGTTAATTTTTTTACCTGGTAGGCATCATTGAAAGCATGCGCAAGGGACAGCGCCAGCGCCCTCGCATACTTCCCACGTGCGCAGAGAAACACGTGCACCACATGACTCTCCTCCGACCCAGTCTCCTTCTTACCTTCCACCACCGCAAAGACCCGTGCATTCGCCGCGTCCGCCGAGCAGTACGATATTCTGAAATAAACGCTATCATAATCGCTCCGCTTGTGCGCCAACCCCTCTCCCAGTTATACTTCCTAGTTTAATGAAAACAGAACAAAGTGAATTTTAATCTAATATATTCAATATTTAACCTAATAACACATTAAAACCATTATTGATAACAGTACCATCTGTTGACGGAGGATTAAACCATGAATGATTACAGGAGACGTTATCTGTTACGACTTGTACACAAGCGCTTTTTGTATCTAGCAAGATAAAAAATATTTTGTGCAATTTATGATAAAAAAAAACCAGTAACAAGTAATAATATTTGTTTTTATTTTTGTTATAAATTTTTGATTTATAGAAAACAGGATTGTTGATGAATTGTTCATTGCTAAAGATTAATATTTTTAGGGTTAAAATTGCGACCATCTTGTAATCTTAACTTCAAAAACAGAATTTTTAATAAATAAGTTTCAACGGTTTTTAAATTAAAATACGTTTTCATTCATTAGTGATTTTCTTATAAACAAAAAACAAGCCGTTTTATTTGATACAGCGAAAACATTTCTTTATCACAATAACGATGAGCTGATAAATAATAATGGAACCGTCGATGGTAAAGCGTGTTCGCATGGAGTACAACCATGACTTCCAGAAGACAGCAGTGCTCTCTTGATGTCAATTTAATTTTGTCAATGAAGGTTTAGTTACCACCCTCAGCTCAAGTAGACAAGTCCGAAAAAACCCTTCCACAATCCAAACTACACAAGTTATCGAACCCGGGGTCTTAGCACCTCGAAAGGAGTTAAGTTATATAAATATTTTATTTTTAATCAACGTATATAATAATAAGTTATTTTCAATATGTAGAAGATCATTACAGTCTGTGTAATTAAAAATAACTGATGAGTCGGATGGCCGAACTGACCTATGGTCTGACCCATGGACATAAACAAGTGGCCGTGATAATTATTTTTCTTATTATAAAGTAAACATAAAAACTGTTTGATGATCGCCACAATTATTTCCTGGTCAATTAAAGCAATAAACAATAACGTATCTTTAACCTAATTATAATCATCTTGTTATAATGATGATGAAATAGAACTTACATGTAGAAATAAAATAAAGAAATTATAGTATAGAAAACTTGTAAATATACGCCGTAACTGGAGCATCCCATGGTCTACCTAGAGGCCATATTAAGATCAAGTGTTAACCCATAATTGGCCAAAAAAATAGATATACTAGATAGAGTCGCTTTAATGGAATGATCATAGCTTGTTCTCGGTAATCTCTGAGGTTCCTATAATTTTGAACTGTAAGAGGAGCTAATCAATTCTTCTTCTTCTTAAAGTACCTCCCCAATTAGTGAAGGTTGGCGATCAGCGTGGTACAGTCTTTTCTGTCAGAACCAGAGTTCTGCGGAACAATTTGAACGCCCCGGATGTGCCAGGCCATTCTCTAATATTCCTCAACCATGACATTTTCTTTCTCCCCACCTTTCGTTTTCCATCAACTTTACCCATTAATTAATAGATACACCAATTGATGCACTATTTACATCACCATAACGAAGCTTAAAATTCTCTGTGACATAACTAAATATTTTTTTTACATTAGTTACTCTGTTATTTTAATACATAGCACATAATTGTGTCATCATCATCAACCGATAGACGTCCGCTGCTGGACATAGGCTTCCCCCAAAGATCGCCACATCGATAGGTCCCGTGTTGCTCGTATCCAGTGGGTTCCCGCGACTCTCACCAGATCGTCAGTCCAGCTTGTGGGAGGCCTCCCAACACACACAGATTACAGTTTATACATAATTATATAAATACCTGTATATTGATACACTCAGGACACTCTCCTGCGTTTCGACGTCGTTCACCAGAATGCCCTTCGCACTTATGTCCAAGTTTACCCTTTGTAACTTTTTATTTGAAGCTGAAATATAACACGAACGATAATTTAATATATTCAATAAAAAAAAGCATTTGACACTATAAATAAACTAAAGAGAAAACGCATTCCGTAAATGTAACTCAATATTTAACGGAAGTCTGGAATATTTTTATAGTAGACTGATTAGAATTATTAGAGTAAATATCAAGATTTATACCAGTACATATATACATCATCATCAACAGCCGAGAGACATGCACTGCTGGATATAATAAACATATATTAAATAAATAATAACTTACGTAAATGTACATAAATATTGTCGAATTAAGTCTGACTTAGTTTTCCTTCATACGTGCTTAAAATATTTAACAAAATCCACTTTAGACACATCTAAAATATAATTTTTTTTAAGGACAAAATGACTGAAAATCTTCTTATTTAAACCATCTAATACGATCAAGTTTCCATCCGTATAATAATTACCGCTTATAGCCTCATGTAGAAATAAAAACAACTCGCAATTCTCGTTTGAAAATACTCGCTTAGGTGCGTATCCTCTGTGGAGAGAAAAGTTTTAATAAAAGCTCCGAGACGACAATTTGCGAGATCGCTGCGAGCGCTAACGCCTTACACCTTACAGAGAAAGCTGCATGACTCGTTTGGAGCGGGCAAAGAATTATTTAACTTGTTACAGTCTACGACTGGTATAGATAGAAGCGAAGGAGTTCTAGTCTAGGTCCTACTGCAGAGGGCTGGGAAACCTTGCGGTTTTAGCACCTACGGCCTCTGAGCGTCAGATTCGGGGACCAGTTGTCCGATCGAGAATATGAAGACAAGAGAAAATTGAGATATATATAACGTAGATTTCTATTAGAAGACGAAAAGAAGTATCCTAAAATGAGGCCGCACAGTGCTTTCCCAAGGCTCTGCTGTAAGGCGATGCAGTATGAAAATCGTATAGTTTTAGTCGGTGCAACTCCAACAAAAACCATATTTGACCTCACGAAGAGCATATTTGAAAAAACATGTCCTCCATATGTTGGAAGTACAGTCTATTCATACTGAAATTCATAAATCTTGTCAAAGCTGTAGATTAGTCATATTAATTCACGAGATTCACAAATAATAGATGGAGAGTAAATTTTTTATATGGAGACTATATAATAGATGTTAGACCCTATCTCTCACTTTGGAGTAAGAGTTGTGAGTGGATGAGGAAGACAGAAGATCGCTTATAGTGGCTAATGCGTTTGTTGTAAAGATGATGATCATTTCGTAATATACGATATTTACAATTCGCAATTTTCATTCAAAATCCGCTTAACCAAATATTGTGGCAGTGGCCAGGGCACATTACTCAAAGGACCGACGGCCGATGGGGCAGTAAGGTCCTCAAGTGGCGCCGGCGTATCGGTAGACGTAGTGTTGGGAGGCCTCCTACAAGGTGGACCGACGATCTGGTGAGAATCGCGGGAATCCACTGGATGCGAGCAACACGGGACCGATCGATGTGGAGATCTTTGGAGAAAGCCTATGTCCTGCTATGGACGTCAATCGGCTGATGATGATGAAATATTATCATAGAATTTAATTTGTACATTATTTTTTTATTCAACATTTAGTTTCTAATTATTAGTACACTACTACAGTAGTGTTGCCTGAAACAGGTTGTTTCATGAGCAATAAGACCGCTCATTCTACATTTTCGTTTAAGTGATACGTTTTTACTTGTGTAATTTGTGTACAATAAAGGATATATTATTATTATTACAATTAGACTATGTGTGATAGTAGCTTAAACCTAAAATTTTGTAAGGTTTCTCTTACATTTGATGGTATGCAGCGCGGATCGCACAGCAAGAGCGGTGGCGGGAGCGGAAGCAGCGCGCTCCACGGGAACCGCACCCGCGTAACGCACATCACCCTGTGCACCACCGTCGCGGGCCTCTCGCCACCACCCGTCACCCTCGCACTCCGCAAGAGCCCACTCTTCACATAGTTCTGTAATAAAGTTAAAAACTATAACATACATACAGACTTCCAACTCAGTTCTATCTCAGTTCTATCTCAGTTCTATTCTTCTCAGTTCTATTCAGCCATCTGAATCGTCATTTTTCTTAACACACTTCACATCCAGCTGGTTGAATCACAATTAAACAAAGTAATCGTTTCCTTAACACATCTAAATATTCTAAACCCACAGCACAACGAATTACTAGTTGTAGGTCTCTGTTGCCGGAGACCATCCAGGTAAGTACCACCGCAGCACCTACTTCTGCCGGCAAACAGTAGTGTGCAAACACTACTGTGTTCCGGTTCGAATGGCGTCGTAGTTAGTGAAGCGAACCTTATGTCTCAGCGACGACCGCAGTGTAGTGCAGTGTATATTGCTCTAACTTGGGACACGTTATGGGCAACCGTATCACTTATCATCAAGTGATCGTCCCGCTTGTCTCATCTCTTAATTGATAAAAAATGTATATATTTATACAATAACTTAGTTGTGTTATTTTTATATGTAGGTTTATTTCAAGTTATACTCGTACACAGAGTGAAAGGTGGAAAAAGATCTGGAGGTGCTAAAGTATAGCTCGTATCCTATCTATCTAGGTATGTATGGAATACCCCATACAAAAACAATGCTTCTGGAGTTATTAATTTTTTAAATATTTTTCGAAAAATTCCCTATTTTCTAGGAAAAATTTGATGAATTTATTACTTACTTATTTCTACACAAATTTTAATGCAATAATTATTGTTTAATCATTGTTTTATTAAATTAAATTAATAATCATCACTTAGAAGCTTAAACTTTTAAATTAGGTTCTTCGAAAGGAGTGACAGTAAAAAATAAGGCGTCATACTTACGTCTTTATGTAAACTTAAAATAAAATTGAATTTATAAAAAATACGTATAAAGCACATAAATAAGTACCTGACTTCAATACCTGTCCGACAAGGTATAAGACAATACATAAAGTTTCTAAAATTTGGAAAAAAGGAACACTTTTTGCTGTCAAATCAATTCACGGCTGGTACTCGAAGATGAATTTCGTCTCCAATTACCGAGAAGTGATCAGGTAAACTGCGTCGATACTCGGTTATCCAATGAAAGAACACTCGTGTAAATTATCCAATAACTGCATGCTCGTTATACAGTATTGATGCCCCTTTATCTAGGCCAGACGACTGCGATAGCGCAACTTGGTCAGGGGTCAGATTATTAGGCGCAATATGGCAACACCGAATATAACCAGTTCACGAGGAAATATTGCGATACTCTATAAATACAAAATCACGATGAAAAGTTAAAAAATAATAATAAATATCTATGATCTAACAAAAGTGATGGTCAATTTTACACAAGCAAGACCAAGACCAAGACCAAATGAACAAGACCAAGACCAAAACCAAGACATACCTATTATGCAAGACCTACTCCAGATGTCTTGAAACGATGAGTGAAAATATTTATCATAAATTGAACCTATACGTTTCTTCTGGAAACAAACTATTTAATATAATAGACTGATGATTTAATGCTAGACCAAGACTAGACTAGATCAAGACCGAACAGACAACACATTGGTGAGATTGTCCAAGTCTTGGTCTTATTCTCGTTTTGCTCATCAACTTCTCAATAAAAGAGATACTCCTACTGATGGTAGGTGTTTGTTGCCGAAGACCAAAAACGCGGCTGTTATTTCTGCCGCCAAACAGCAGTTTGCAATCATTACTGTAGTGGTTTGAAGAGCGCTATGACGAGTAAAATTGTTAGGGTAACGTCACTTAATTTATGTTTTATGACGGCAAGCCCAATGTGATGAAATGTGTATCATCTTAACACCACATTGTTATTGTCTGATTACGATAATATATATATATATATACACATTGACTTTTTTTCTTATATCCTTTTCTACAGCAGGACTAATCATGCGCTTGGAACTTTATTATTTGTATTCCTGTTCAAAAGGCGCTGTAGTTAGTGTAATTACTAGGGTAACGAGACTCAACATCTTATGTCTCAGGCGACAAGCGCATTGTGCCTCAGTGCATATCATCTTAACTATCACCAATATGTTATGGTGAACGTCCCGCTCGTCTCCTTGCTTAATTACATAAAAAAAAAATTATACATTAATGTATTTAAATTACACTTTATATCGTAGTATAAATAAATAAACACATGAATCAATTTGTGAAATATAAAATAATAATATTTATTATTTCATATTTCATAGGGTATGTGGGTATACTTCCGTTTAGTAATTTGACTAGACTATTTATTAGTGTTTAATTTTAAATTTGCTTTCACACTCATTACTTAAGATATAAGTATTCCTTATAAGTGCTCGTTTTAAGCAATTCATACAACCCTTAGAACTTAGTTAATGAAACAGTGAAAATCAGAAAAGCGAGTGATATCTGCAGAAAACAACTTAGTAAATTTTAAAGTACATTGTCATATTTTTACTTTTCAGTTTTAAGATGAATAAAATACTTATTTAATTCAAAGATACTATAGAAAAGTGACTGAATAATCACAGGTCTATAATTCTTACAATTTAACAGGAGTGGATGACTTCTTTATGATCATATAAAAGTCATCCACTCCCGTCACTTTAAGTTCATTCAACGAATAAGCGGGTGTGTATACTATTGAATAATTTATGTCTTTGTTTGCATAATCGTTAATATGTCAACAGTTCAAAACTGTTATTATTAACAATAATTATAAACAAAGGAACAACACGCTGAAATTAAAAACAATTGCATTCCGCGTAATTCTTTCATATGTATTTGACTCGGAGCTGGCCTATACTTTCATATTAAGTCGACTAATAATATTATTTTGTTGTTACCTATTACCAGTCCAAGGATTTTTCATAATGGAAAATCCTTCTCGTGACACTCAAAGTTAACCACTTTGTATACGTCTCAACTACAAAATCATAGTTATCAGAATGAGCAAAAAAAATTTGGGTTCTGGTGTTTATTCCAGTAGATCAGGAGTCGACCACTTTTTGAGTCGGAAGAGGGCAAAATGACAATTAACAAAATTTTTAAAGAGCTACAAAAATATTTTTTTCCGACAACAAATAGTACTTGTATAAATAATTTTTTTTTATAAAAAAACTATTCTATTTATTAGTAAAAAAATATCTTGATGACAGTGGACGACCCGTGTCACGGAGGAGACATGAAGTGAAAAGCGAGTACAAGTGAGTTAGATATAGAAATAGTGTCTAAACCTCGTTAATCGATTCAGAACTATTTTTAATATTTTTTTTATAATATAAATAATATTTTTATAAAGAACTAAGGAGCCGCAGCTTCACATCCAAAGAGCAACACATGGCTCAGGAGCCGCATGTTGCCGACCCTTGCAGTTGATGAATGGACCTGCTGATTTCGTTCTTCTAATATCATAATAATCTTAAAACTACTTAAACTGTATAGAGAGTAATAAGATAGTTCCATTATTTTAATTTTCAAGAAGTTTAATCTAGTATATCATTTGATTAGAACATCCTCACTATCACTCTATCATTTGCATGTCCACCATTAAAACGGGAACAACTACAAAAAAACCTAATGATGGTGAAAAAGTGTAAAATACTATTTTTATCTAAAGAATAAAAATTTAATGTTCAATTTATTGTATATACAATACATTTCCTTTCATCATTCTAGATTTATAGCGCGTAAAAAATCACAAGTCTAGACGTCCATGTTTCCTAGAAAGCAATAAATTATTGATCGAAGAAACGCTATTAAGAAGCAGATACTGTTTAGAAATTGTTCTTGTAGAGCACCAGGTGCTCGGAGGCTTTTAACGGTAAATGTGTTTCACAACAAGATTACGACTTTGAAAAGTAGTTCAGATATCGATAAAAAATATCACTAGATTTTTATACAACATAATTTTTAATCCACTATGGACTAACAGTTGACCGCAACAAAAACACGTTCCTGGTGGTAGGTCTCTGTTGCCGCAACCCTGTAGTCTTAGGCAAGTAAGAATAGGACTAAGGTAAGCACTGCCTGTTGTAGAAGGCGACTAAAAGGGTTTAGGATTTCTGCGGGCCTTGGGGATGGGCGTCTTTATCGCTCAACAAGTGAGCCTGTCGAGGGACAGCCTAGGAGAGGTTAAGCCCCTTTTCAGACACGTGTTCAAAGAAAGTGTAGAGAAGCACCGATGCGTTTTATAAGAGATCCAAGAGCCTCTCCGAATGCACTGATGCAGATCATCGAGGGGGTTTTAGTGAGTAAGAATCTCACATAACCCTGACTTCCCCAGAAGTAGGGTATCGTTCGAAGATTTCCCCAGAAACCAAAAAAAAAGGTCTCTATTGCCGGAGATCGTTTAAGTAGGTGGTGTACAAAAGTTAATATGTTCCAGTTCGAAGGGCGCTGTAGCTAGTAAAATTACTGAGGTGATGAGACGTATTGTTGGGAAGCGTCCCACAAGATGGACCGGCGATCTGGTGAGAATCGCGGGAACCCACTGAATGTCAGCAACGTGGGACCGATCGATATGAAGATGCAGTCGAGCAGTGGATGTCTATCAGCTGATGATAATGATGAGACTTTACTTATCACGCCCCAAGGCAACGCGCGCAATGTATTGTGTTATCATCGTAATTAACGCCACATTGTTATGGGCACGCTTATGATGAACCATCAGGTGAACACCCTGCTCATCTCATCACTTCACATAATAAAAAAATATTGACAGTTGACTACGTAGTATTCAGTGACAATGAAACCGTGGAGCATACTCGCCTAGAATGCTCTGGTTCTTAAATCTGACTAATCACAGTAAGTCTTTTATGGCCGCAGATTTACAATATGACAGTGGTATCTACAGACAGGTTCATAAAACCTTACCAACCATACTCCACAACATGTGACCTCGGAGTCGAAGCAAGGACCTCCGAGCTACTGGACAAAGTTCACTGCGACATTTCATTTATTAAAGGACAAGAATAAAGTTCTCACCTCTACTCCTATTTTGATATTTAAATAGTTAATTGAAAAGTAACTCAATGTTTTCTTTACTACGTGTTTTTAAGTGCAGAAGTGAAATGGTTTTTGGATAAAAAAAAATATCTGCCTTTGCAAGTGTTCGGACAAATTTCGTTCGCTTGTTGTCTGTTCGAAATTAGGTTATTAAAGTGCGACGATCTTGACTAAAGATTCAATAATTTATTGCGACGTAATTTCTCGACTTCGAACTAATATCATTTAAAGTTATCAACCAAGGTCGAGCTGGCTGTCCCAATTTTAGACAGTTATCAGGAAACAAAATGACATAATTAAAACATCAAAACATATACATATATTTTTAAATTATTGCTTGTTTCGTTTAAAATTTAATTCATATTTTTCTCAGTGCTTCTACTTATTCACTATAGTGTATATCGCTTAGCTACTTAATCAAAAATCAAGTATCGTGGCACGGCGTCAATTTTCCGGTACTATTCCTCGAGCTTCATTCATTGGCGATTTAAATGTCCGGCTGTCCGCGGGGTTCGTTTTAGATATCAATATCTTCAGAACTTTAACGTTGGAGTTAAAACCGCATTGTGCTTTTTTTTAGCTTCACTATACTCATAATCTTTCGAGCTGTTTACGCAGAATGCTACAGAGGAACTCACATTCGGAAATAGCGCGATATTTCAAATCGTGCATTTTGTGAACAGTGATTAAAAAAAAAAGGCGCGAAAATAAGTGAATCACTAAATTGAAAACAAATACACAAGTTGAAATTTTAAGTATATACATATATTTAGAATTTCTAACCAAGCTAAATTATTTGAGATGAAAGTAACCAGCTCAGCAAAACCCCAATTTAAAATATACCTAATATTTATATAGTTTTCAGTTAACTAGAGCCAGCTGCACATAAGCCCTAAAGGTAAAGAAATCATCAAATATTTCTTTTTGATGCCCACAATAAATTAGTTATTAGCTAAATTAGGATATTAATAACAATAAATACCATTAAGTATTCTATTTTATTTACGAATAATTGTTTCTTAGTCAATATAAAAGTTTAACACAAGGAAATATATCCCTTTTTTTTATTAAAGCCAACGTATTACCGCAGCAGTTATAGCTGCACTATGACTAACGTTATTTAAGTTAACGGCAGCTCGCTGGCCTAATGGTTACAGCTTGCGGCCTTCATTCCGAAGGTCGTGGGTTCGAATCTCTGATGACTGTAATATTAGGTATATGAAATTAGCGTTTTGTCGTGCTGACCACTTTGATCTTAAATATCTCTTCTTTGGTTAAGTATTCCAAATTTAAATTTATAAATTCATTTGAATTTTGAACACAGTCATTCGATTTGTTTTTTCCTCATTATTTCTTTATTTAGCGTCGCTTATTACCGCACAATGAAAAACATGAAATATTGGTATATTTACGAGTACGAGTTCTGCCGTGGCACCAATACTAGTGCTGCAGAAACAGCTCGAAGGATTAATGATGTGTACGGCGCTGGTGTCGCAAAAGAAAACACGGTACGTTTTTGGTTTCAACGTTTTCGTTCTAGAAATTTCGACTTTCAGAACTAACCTCGTGGACGGCCGGAGAGCAAAGTGGAAAATGAAGAATTAAACGCTATTGTGGAAGCGGATTCATCACTAAGCACTTCAGAGATAGCTGCAGGCTTCGGGGTAAGTGACAAAACTGTACTAATCCATTTTAAGCAAATCAGGAAAGTAAAAAAACTTGAAAGATAGGTTTCTCATGAATTGAGTGAATCGAACTTGCAAACATGCGTCGACTGCTGCTGCTGTGTTACTTTGCTCAACCGACACAATAATGAAGGGATTTAAAATCGAATCATTACTTGTGATGAAAAGTGGACACTGTGCGATAATCGGAAGCGCTCGTCACAATGGCTGAACCCTGGAGACTAGAGACCCAGCCAAATCCAGCCCTAAACGAAAATTGACTTAAAAAAAGTTACTTGTGAGTGTTTGGTGGACTAGCGCCGGTGTCGTTCACTACAGCTTTCTAAAATCTGGCCAAACGATTACGGCAGATACGTATTATCGGCAACTGCAAACCATGAACGAAGAACTAGCTGCTAAACAACCGAGACTGGTCAATCGATCTAGGCCACTGCTGCTTGACGACAACGCAAAACCACCACCACACACTGCACAACAAACAACCACTAAGTTAGATGAGCTACAAATGGAACGTCTGCTCCATCCACCGTACTCCTCGGATCTTGCATCAACAGATTACCATTTTTTCCGGAATTTGGACAACTTCTTACAAGGAAAAAAATTCAACTCCGATGCGGCAGTTCAAACCCCCTTCAAAGAGTTTATTGATTCTCGCCCCCATTGTTTTTTAGTACAGGAATCAATGAACTACCTATGAGATAGTAAAAGTGCATAGATAACAACGGTGCATACTTTAATTAATTAAATATATTTTCCAAAAATAAATACTTTATATTCCTCCCGTATAAAACTCTAATTTCATATGTAAGGATCTAATATTTAAGTTATGTACATTTGTGAACTTTAGTAACAACAGCGAAATACAAACGGTAAAGGAAAACATCGCGAGGAAACCTACACATGAATTAGAATTTATTCTAAGGTGTATGCGAAGTCACCAATCCGCATTGGGCCCGCGTGGTGACTATGGCCCCATCGCCCTCATATTGAGAGAGTAGGCCTGAGCCCCAACAGTACGGACGTAAATTGGCCGTTGAAAAAAGTTAACGGCAATAACTGATAAGTAATAAATATAGACATAAAAATTCACTTACATGAAAACCTTTGCGGATTTCAGTCAGCGATATAAAACAGCGGTAAGTTATCCGGTTTCAATAGCTTTTTTTTTAAAACAAGTTTGTAAGTAACGTTACTCTTATGCCTGATGACGACGCGACATATGGGTCAATCATTCCGTTACTACCACGTACACGGCTAATTTAACATTCCATAGTTCCTGCTATGCAGCAAAGTGTTGCCCTCTTTCGCTAACTTATACGGCAGCTTTTTTCTACGCCAACCTATCCGCCGTATACGTATCAGTCGAGAGATCCCGATACCAACTTAATTGGAGAGAAAACCGCACTTACTCAGTGGTGCGGCGACATTTCGAGCACAACCGCCTCCCGTCTTGGAATTTTTAATGGAATCGTAGAAAAGCTCTTGCGCATAATTTTTTCTTTACGGAAATTAACGTCAAAAGAGCATCAAACAAGATAATTTATAAATACATCGTTTTATGTTTTTGATTTACCAAAAACAGGGTTTGGAGTGGATACCTTTTTTATATAACAAAGCAACAAGATTTTCGGCCAAAGCAAAAGACGTACAGATATTAGAAAACTAGCTGGGAAATAATCTACAATAAGATAAAATCCCAACGTTTATTACCACTTAAATGTACTATACTGACTTCCGGGTAATAAATATTATGTATGTTTTGTATTTTCTGTCCGTAAACTAATTAAAAAATTGTAAGCAATAAAGTGTTGATACGTCTAATCACCTAGGTAACGCGACGAGCAGAAGAGTAAGAGATTTTGATAATTTGGTAGTTATACCTCTGTTCGTAAGAATGTTTCGGAAGTCATTATATTCGCATAGAACCATCTTAAACTCCTCGTTTTGAGACGTTTGATGTAAGTTTTTTAATGTCTTATTTGTGGTAGGTCTCTGTTACACTGGTAGTAGATCTCTGTTGCCAAAGACGGTCTAAGTAGACACCACCGCAGTACCTATTTCTGTTGTCAAACAGTTGTGTGCAAACATAACTATGTTCTGATTCGGAGAGCGCTGCAGCTAGTCTAGTTACTGGGGTAACCAGATTCAATATCTTATGTCACTTACCATTAGGTGAACGTCCCGCTTGTCTCGTCACTTAATTGTATAAAAAAAATTCACCAGCTTTAGCGGCCTTCAGACTAATACATAGTCATATTTATACACCACTTGAAGACTAAAATAGACGCGTTTAAACAGCTCCAGCGAGAAAAATCCGGTGAAGGTTAGGGCTTTAAAGAGATAAACATTAATTATTTTCGTATTTAAAAAACTTAAACATGTGTTGTCCGATTTTAATCACGAAATGTTATTGTCATTAATCGCACCGTTTATGTAATTCAATGTAAATAAATATTAGATATGTAAACCATTACACATAAACAAACCTTATAGGACTACAATGTGACCTCCGCCGTTAATATAATTTTAACAACAAGCAATGACTTTAGAACCGCATTGGTAATATTATACTTCTCTCACTGTCTGATTTTTTCACCGACATTATTAAATATTATTTCTAACTTTTTAATGTCATTAATCCAAAATTGTTAATCTGTGAATGGCAGATTTTATAAAAACTTGTATTGTAGAATTAATCTGTATGTGAAAATTGTTAACATTGCTTACGAGAAGCTAGTTAAATAAATTTTGTAAGTCTCTTATTTGATATAAACAGATAATTAAATGAATAAGCAGCTTAAATAATAGTTAAAAATATTATAATATAAAAGGTTTAATTTTAAAAGCCATATATTAATAAAAAAACAAACGGACAGCAAAAATATTTATATGGATGTTAACTTACATAAAAAATTTATGAATATTAATAGCTCAATGTACAACATTATAAGACTTCTTTAAACAGGAAATAAGCAAAGAAATATAATTTACATTTTAAAAAAGTGCTGCAAATTTTTTTATTTTGCTTTACAAATATATTAAAAGGAATAATTAAAAAGTGAAATAAGTTTGAATAATAACTACAAATTTAATTTAATCTATATTTTTAAACTCGTATTATAAGACAAACAATATAATAATTATAAATTTAAATAATTTTTTTACATAAAATTCTTTTGTCTTGTTAAAATTATTAATATTAAATTATATCTTATAAAAAAATATTAACTACTTACTTTTGTGCTTAGAGTGCGTCTTCCACATTTTTCTTAAAAGCGTAGTCATTGTTTTGTTCAATAACTTTTCCGTTTTCAAAAAAAGAACTGCTTTCCCGCGCAATCTTGTAGTGAATGCGTAGTTACGCGCGCCGTCTCGAGCAACCCTTTGCGATATGAGACCGCGATGTGCCTGACACTATTATTTAAGAGTATTTACACCACATCGATATTTCTCCGACGCACTTTGATCACGTGAGCAATAATTATTTGTTTATTTCATTTCACAAAACATTTTGCCACTTTATATAAATCAATGTAAATAAATAAAGATATTCCTCTTTTTTAATATGGCCGCCTGACAATATGACAGGCATTTGTCATTTTATAATTATTTTGTTTAATTAAGCAACGAGACGAGTGAGCGTTCACCTGATGGTAAGTAATGCGCCCGCCCAAAACACGGCCACACGGCGCTAGTTAGGATGTTATAAACTGTACCACATTGCACTCGTCGCCTAAGACATGAGATGTCGAGTCTCATCACCTCAGTAATTACACTAGTTACAGCTCCCTTCAAACTGAAATAATGTAATGTTTGTACACAACTGTTTAGCAGAAACATGTTCTACAGTGGTACCTACCTAGACAGTCTCCGACAACAGAGACCTACCACCAGTTAAAACTGAAAATAGTGTCTAGTCTTAAAAATTTGTATTTTTGAATAATCGAATGGATGTTTTGATTCCAATGTACCATCTCGAATTGATATAACATGACATAGTATTATATATATGACAAGCTTTTGGCTCTTAGATTGTATAATTTAGCTTTCGATAAACAGCTAACCTATTCCCGTATTACACAGAATCCCCTGCCTTGATCTCAATATGACATTAGTGATGGAATTTGAATAATAGTGGAATTTATCCAACTCCGCTTGGCCACCCCCACCATCATTATCAATCAGTCACAAGAGTCACAGTGTTCAAGATATCAAATTATAGAAACCATAAAAAGGTGAGAATAGGAATGACTGATGTACAATATTAATTCCTAAAAATATTTTTAATACGTCTCTTTTGTAAAAAGAAGCAGTTTGAAACTGATCTTACTTGATTCTGATGCAAACGACAGGCCCACTCGATCATACCTGATGCAATAATGCAGCGTTTACTCTCACTCCGTCTACTCGTGGACCCCACACCTCACCTAGTGTTTTTGCCGCCAAATAATTATATTAATTATAAGGGATGTAATGGAGAAAAGGCATTATCGATAAACATTTTAAATTAACTACTTTAATATTATAGTTATCTTGTAATGATTTTAGTAGAACCAACCTTTAAAATATTAAATTTGTACAGTGACAAAATAAAAAAATACTTTTCATCCCTTATGTATATGATGATAAAGGGTTTTGTTTATTCGCCGATCACGTGAAAACTAGTGAACGTATCGGCATGGGAACATAAGCATTCGATGCGGAATGATTTGTAGAAGGTTTTAAGCTATTCATTTTTTATTTCATAGATCCGTCATCATTTTATTTCTAATTAGCTTTTATAAACATTCTCATTTCGTGTTATTTATGCGGTTGCTATAGTAATAATTGCTATAGAAATTCTATTTGCGGTTACTAGTTGCTCTCACGGAATATTTCTTGCAAATTTCAAGTCTACTTGTATATTACGACTAGCCGAGCGGACGCGGAACAGCTAATACTACATATAACATTTCGATATTATATTTGTATGCGCAGTATATTTTATATTATCAAGAAACTGCACTGTTCCTTTTTTTTCTGTGAGAATGCCCTTTGGCATTATTTACTCCATTTAAATTGTTTTTGTGTGTACATTTGTAAGAAAAGAGGCATCTTCACAATTAATACTGCCGTCTCGATTCAAAGTTTTTTATTCAAACGATTAACGTTTTCAATTCAGTAAATAATACATAAAAATGAGAAATTAATGAATCACATAAACACACTAATAAAATTATCAATTATAGTACTAAAGGTCCGTCTGTCCTGAAGGCCGTACATGAATTGATAGTTGCCTAGATTCGTAACGATGTTAACGCTGCAAGCCAATGCGACTCTTACAGAGTATCTGACACTGGGATCCTGGACCCAGATCCACGGTCTGTTTTCAAAAAATGTGTACCACGTGGTGTGTAGTTATCCGACGACGGAATTGCACAATATGTGTCTGGGTCTTTGATTTTCTGGCGAATCTAGTCGGGCGAGGGCAGGCGCGGCCCCGTTCTCCGACTGCCTTCGCCTGTATCGAAATCTCTGGGCGGTCAGGACCGCCCCTGTTCGAGGTGTACTGTCGGTGACTGTTGGATTGATAGTTGCCGCTGCGCACACGCTTTATATAGTCTAGTAAAGTAGTGTCGGTAGTGGAAGCAACGTTACAACAGATGTTTTTCTCTATAATAGATTACGTCACATTTGTACGATGAATCGAGTTTTTTGTTATTCTACTATTTATTTTTAACCATACTTAAAATTTTTGCGCGCGTATATAAAGTTTTAAATAAATAGATATAATGAAAAATGTATATAGTAATGAAATCAACATCGACAAGAACACTTCTATCGATAAATTATTTAATTAAACTTCGCCGCACATTTCGATGGACTTACCTACCTTATAGCGAATAATGATATGGTCAAGCGCAATTTCCTTAATCATTTAATAGCAATTTGCATTGATCTTGCGCAATTTATGCGTAAATCTCTAAAGACTAAGCAAAATTATTAATATTGAAATATTACCACGCGTTTAAACATTAGCGCCTGCTATTAACTTTTTTTTATTTCGTGTCCGCGTATTCAGTAACTGAAGAGCTAATTCACTGCTGCTACTTTTGTCTGTTGCCGCGAACCGTGTAGGAAGGTACCACAGCATCTCTTATTGCTGCTGATAAACAGTAGTCTGTATACTACTGTGTTCCGGTTTGAAGAGTGCTATAATTAGTGAAATTACTGCCGTCTCGCTCGTTTCATCAAAAACCAGACTTAACATCTTAGTCTCAAGGCGATAAGCACAATGTGTTACTGTATACTGTGTTAAGAGACCGCTTCCGAAAACGAAGATAGACGATAGTACTAATGACAGCTAATGAAAAAAAAATCGATCCTGATTAAAGAATATTATAGTTTTAAAACGTTTTATTAACATTATTTACGCTCCATTATGTTAGTACAGTTAAATGAAACGATAGTTGCATAAAAAATACATTACCTTACTAAAAATAAAACCAGCAATGGATCACAAAATCAAAAACAGCTGATGCTCGGATCAACGAACGCCCGGGCGCCGGCAGCTAGCGATCGTACAAATACTTATGTACAACATTTGTGTAAATAACTAACTTATCTACTTTGCCACTGTGCCAATCTTTACCTCGCCACTTTCTTTCGAATTCACCGGTTGAATAAACTAAGTACCGGGTTAGAGTTAGTTAAACAAAAATTATTACATTAAAATTTGTGAAGAAACAAATTAGAAATAAAATCATCGAATTATTTCCTAGAAAATCGAGAATTTTTTTTTAATATATTTAAAAAATTAATAACTCCAGAAGCATTGTTTTTGTATGGGGTATTCCATACATACATAGATAGGATACGAGCTATACTTTAGCCCCTCCAGATCTCTTACACCGAATATGTTTCACCATGTATATATATATATATATCTATATATATATATATATATATGTATATATATAACATATATTGTTTTATTATTGTGGATAGACGGTTGGTGCTACATTTAAGCCAAGGGAATTGACCGGGTATATTTCTAAAAAGACTTACTGGTGGATGCTCTTTTGCTCTCCGACATAGAGCTGAAAGGCCATACAATCAATGAGTATAGTTAAAAAACTCTTATTCGTCATTGTACCCATGAATAATGCGTACATTTTTACTTAAAATTCGCAAAAACCTTACAAAGATATTCACTTTCGTCAATTTTACATAAAATGAAATAAACAATAATAGCACCTAAAATAAAAATAAAGCAAAAATAATAGACATAATTATTGCTATTTAAAATGAAGAGGTGTCTTTACCTTTATTCTAGGAAACGAGACGAGCAGGACATTCCCCTGATAATGAGTCTCCGTACCTATAAAAATCCCCATCTATAACAATTGTTAGGATATTATACACTGCATCACATAGTGCTCGTCGTCTTGAGACATATGTTGAGTCTCGTTACTCCAGAAATTACGCTGGCTACAACGCTCTTTAAACCGGAACACCGTAATATTTGCACACTGCTGTTTGACGGCAGAAATAGAAGCTGCGGTGGTATCTATCTAAGTCGGTGGTCGGCAACAGAGGCCTACCAGTTCCTAAAATATTGTAATTACGTAGCCACTATGACGTTGATTAAGAATAAAACAATAATTACATTAGATAAGAACTTAGATATATTGTAAATATTTTGATTATGCTTAAATTTTGATTTGTAAAAGTATTCATAAGGCAACGATGTAAGCCACGACCGCCAGAGAAAATATCTCTGGCGTGATAAAAAAAAACCGAGGCCTACCCACCAGTAAAAGGTATAGTTTTTAGCGTGACAGAACCATATTGTTATGGACGTGTGTAACACTTATCATCCAGTGACTGTCTTGTCAAATAAAACCGTCCTTATGCCTTTAACAAACTGAGTCTTTTATTTTCCTCACATAAAGAGATCGCCTTCGTCGTAACAATTAGAACAAAACTAATTCACCATAAATTTACTTTCACTTTCAACGTAATACCCGTGAAGAGTTGTTTATTACGTACCTACAAGTTCAAGTTATAATTTTTCGCCATTAAATGTGAACAGCGATCCGATTATTTATTTACTTACGACTTTATCATCACTAGGTGTCCTCTTCAAACTGAAGTTTAGCGATCAGATTGAGAAAACGACATCCGATCCTCAGTAACTCTTTTTAACTAATAGTATTTAAACCCGGTCCACTCTTTTATGTCGTCGAACCATTTCTTCCGCTGTCTATCAGGTGCACGTTTTCTAGGAATTTTGCCCTCCAGGATCAATCATAGGAATTCATGATTTATCTTTGAAGGTGTTCGAACAATGCTACCTTTGTAATATGATACAGAGGGAAGACTATATGCCAAGGTGGCTTTCACTATCACTCAATCCTGCAAGATCGCAAAAATATTGAAGGTAAGTATAATAAAATATAAATGTACATCATCAGAAACGAAAAAAAAATTTTTTTAATTGTCGATGCGTTGAGACAAACGGGACGTTCACCTGATGGTAAGTGATACGCCCTGTCATAACAACGTGACATTAGTTAGGATGTTATACAATTCATCACATTGTGCTCGTCACCTTGAGATATAGGGTGTTGTCTCGTTACCTCAATAGTTTCACTAAAAATATAAATATGTAAATAATACATAAATCCTTTTTTTTGTGGAATATGTCAAACTAAATATATCCAAATTATAAAAACGGATGATCTTCTTGATTGTATATATAACGAGAAATCAAAACGTATCAACAATACTAGTCCAAATTATATGAACATGACTTTAGTCACGCAGCCAACGTGACCCTAATTCATCCCCTCTACTCGCTTTTTAATCTAAAAGGGCTGTCGTTTCGATGTATCGAATTATAATAACTTTCATTTAAGTTTCAACATATACATAATTATGGATGTAAATCAATAGTTTTGGTTTTTTTTTACGTTCACTTAATGGTAAATGATAAGCCCGTCTATAACAAGGTGGCGCTAGTTAGGATGATATACACTGCACCGGATTGCGTTCGCCTGAGACAAAACGTTGAATCCCGTCATCCTAGCTACAGCGCACTTCAAACCGAAGCTGTAATGTTTGCACACAACTGATTGGCGGCAGAAATAGCAGCTGCGCTGGTACTTACCTAGACGGTTTCCGACATCACATAATCATCATCTCAGCCTATCATTAAAATCTTATCGATGATATAGGTTCCATACCAAGACTGTCTCCCGCAACAAAGACCTACCATCAGTGAATCTCTTTTCTTGTATATGTTGGTATGGGGATAATAAATAAAAAATGCCATTTTTCGGAAAACGTTTTATTCAAACACCTCTCGTACTTATCAACAATAATACATCGAGTATAAATATAATTCCTTATAAATCTCTTACAAAATTTCATATACAAATTGGCCGATATATATATATATGTGTATATATAATTATTTGTTATGTAATATTACATGTTCATGCCTATTGTTTTGATGCTATCTACTGCAGTAAATTACATAATATTATTGCTAATTGTTTTATTTTGTCTATGGTAAAATTGACTTTTTTCATTAAAGCTAATATACTAAATTAGCCTTTCAACAATATTACTCGTCAATATTAATTATTAATCATAAGACTAAATTAGTGCAATCCGAAAGCACTAGAGATATATTTTTTCAACGAAAAATTATTTTATTGCTCTATATATTAAATTCTATTGATTAAATGAAAAAATATATTGGACTGTTTGTATATGTAATAATCCTTACACAGACAACTAGGATATAATAAAAAAGATTTAAATATTACTACATTATGTACACTGGCATATCCAATGAATATATCTATTGTTTCCCTTACATTCTAAATAAAACTAAATAATTTCTACAAAATAATGGAAATATATACTATTCTCCGTTACACACCCTTAATGTTTATAATAAGCTAGATTGAAAAAAAAATTATGTTTATAAATAATGAAAACCTTTACACAATTCATATACTAAACGATTACATAATTTACAAGTTTAATTATATACAAGAAATAAAAATAAACTGAAAAATATCCATGATGTTAAATTTTAACGCTAACCACCAAACTTAATTTTTATAAAGCTTTCCAGCAATAATATTAAATACAAATTTTAAATAAGTTAATAGATTTTGAAAACCATGATCCTGTTTCCTTTTAACGCAACAAATCTCATGTAAAGGAATAATAAAATATTTTCAAAGAAAATGCAAGTGTAGAAAATTATTAATTTATTACACAATAACATTTCAGCACTCCATTAAAATTATATATATATATATGAATATATATGCCAGAATATAGTAAATACATCTTTTTCAAAGCATTTACATAATTCATTAGCCACTTCAAATATCTCAAGATAGGACAAAAAAATACAAATAGAATATATTTCTTATATTTTAAACTTGAGAGTATATCTTAAATTTTCTTTACAATTAATGTCTTCTATTCTTTTTGCTATCAATTCTCTCTTTTTTCAGTCAGCTCAATTTTAGTGTTTAAAGAAACAAGAATTTTAAATCTAGCTCAATAACTCAATTCATTCAAAATACATGCAAACACAAGTGTTCCAGTGAAGGATATTTACAAAATAATATTATTTTCACAATAAGTGAAATGAAACATAAATAATTTCATTATTGTAATAGTACTTATTGTAAAATATAATTAATTTATAATATAATTAGGCAGTCACTTCACCTCTTTCTTTACAGGAACAGTCTTTTCTGCAGGTTTAGTAACTGGTGGTTTTATTGTGGATCATTTTTTCTTTCTATCTTGTGTACATTTTGGACAGTACCATTTGCCCTTAGGTTTAATATTAAGGTCAACACAAGCAAAATGGAACCATTCTATGGGGCAATCTGGATTATCACACCCTATCATTTCACCATAAGACACTTGGTGACACAGGCAGTATGTAGGCTCATTAGGATCTACAGGCATATCTAGAACGTCGCTTGGGTGAGCCATACCAGCAACCGAGTCCAGATCGGCAGTTTCTTCTTGTTCCTTAACAGTGTTTGTTGTAGTTGTTGCACCTTTCCTCTGAACTTTCTTTTTTGGTGCGGATTTACCGTTTGCTGCCGCATCCTCTTCACTGGAAGCACCTGCACGTTTTTTCTTACCTGCAGACGCGGCGGCCTTTTCACTGCCTTTATGCTTCTTTCTTCCCTTTTTCACTGTTGTAGTGCTGGCTTCTTGACCAGCATCGGGTTGCTGCGCAGTCCGCGAACTTATTACTTTCTCTTGAATTTCAGTTTCGAAGCGCGCGAGGTCAGAGTCAAGGCGCCGTATGTGCTTATCAACCAACTCATATGTCTGTATAGCAAGTTGTACTTTATCATCCCCATATTCTTTAGCCTTATTAAATAATCCCTGAATAGTGTTTACCTTCTCCTTCTTCGTTTCATCATCCATTTTTGGGATATTCGGTAATAATTCGTCGGCCATAAGATCGATTGTCCTCATTAGTCCATGAGCTCGGTCATCGAGATCACGCATTAATTTGAAATTTCTTTGCAATTCTATGGGGAGATGTTGAAGACTATCTAAGTAATGTTCCAAATAAAGTGCTGAAGTCATTTTGTAATATTTTGAAATGACTCCACTTTGTAAAACTGAAAAGCTGTTGCACAAAAAATAATAATTATTCCGCAACAGACTTTGATTTGTTTTTGAAGTCCTTTTAATTTTTCTGTAGTTCTATAGTCATTTACTTTAAATATACTTTATCGTTACAGTTTTCATTAATAAAAAAATCAAAAATAAACTTAATTAATTACCAATCGCAATACAAGCTAACGATAGCAACAGCAGGCAGAGAGCACGGACGAATTGTTGCACGTTCCATTTTACAGATTTGAAACTTAAAACATCATCCGTAGCCACACGATGACTTGTTTTTATTTTGTTATATTTTTTGTTTATCTTTTTAAAGGTACTTAAAATTCATTCAAAAACTATAATAAGCATAAATATTTGATTTTAAAAAATACTAAAGATAATATTTATTTCTTTTTTATTTTGTTAAAAGGAAAATTATTAATATTGTCATTTCTTTCAAAAGTAATATTTTAAAAACAAATGTACGTGTTTTATATCATGAATACCTTGATTTAATTCTACTATTTGAACTAAAAAATATTTTGGCGGTGCAAAAAGTGATTTTGTATTTACTCTATACAATAAAAATATTTTAAGATGTAAATCCCCTTATTAATATTTATATGGTAAATCTAAACCGTATAATTTTCCTCTATCGAGAGAATAAATGCGTGTGACATGCACCACGAATGACCCATCAAACTACGATTTATGATGTAAATAAATTCCCCTTGGCATTAGCAATACATTCGTCATATTTTTTAAGTCATAGATGTTTTAAAATACAATTATAACATTAAAATTAATCGTATCAATCAGTGGCGACAAGATATTTGTTTATATGGTCGATGTACTTTGTGTATAATCTTCTATATAGAAACTATGATGGTTGTCTTAAAATATTATTAAAATCTTAACATATATATCATAAAAATTTCCTGTACATTTTTTATTTTAAAGATTCCATTTGATTGAGCAATGGTTACGGTCACTTAAAAAATGGAACATGCCAAAGGTGTACATGGTGGAAAATAAAACTAGCAAGTTGTTTTCATTTTATTGTATTAGCAAATAAACAAGTTATAAAATATTTTCTTAATAGAAAGTGACACTATAGTTCCCAATACCAAGTCTATTCTGATGTACACAACGAGATACCATAATAATTTCATAATGCACATTGCAAGAAATACCTTGGTAAAAAAAAAACACTCATTACGCCATTCCGTTAAATCTATGTACTGTAATGATTTTTAACAATTATATCTCCGTATCAAGGATAGAAACATTTTAATTGAATACATTTATAAAAATTTGGTGGACTATTGTTACATTTCAGCAGTTTAATAACTTGCTTCATATATATTAACGTTAAAAAAAAATTATAAACATTTAATATAATAAAATGCAAATAAATAATTAGCGTTTGCCTTGTGGTGGCAAAATAAAGAGGCGTTTACATAATCTACACAATATAAAACATGCTTTATTTCTCTTAAACCTATAATTTACATTTCTTAGCTCTATTCACTATCATACGCAAATAAATCTACTATCCTACATTGCTTGCGGCTCGTACAAAACACTGCTTCTATGTAAATAAAATTGTAAAAGATGTGTACACTACATAATTTATTTGGAAACGATCTTGGGTCAACATCAACACCTTTGTGAAATAACGACCCTTATATATACATAATGATGAGGGTTAACTGTAACTTAGGATGTTAAATCAGGTAATGTGATATGTGCCCAGAGCTATAAATTAATGTTTTCTTCATGTCTGTAATAGGCTATCACATGACATCAACTTTACCTGGTGTTATGTGACAGTGAAACAATGAATGAATTGTGTTAATGAGGCAGTGAATAAAACGTGCTCGCCCAGAATACTCAGGATCTCGTATAGTGACAGTCGGAACACAGCAATGCTGTCTTAACAGCAGATTTATAAATAACATGGCGGTAACAAGCCAGACGAGTTTGAAAAAACCCTATCACCAACCACTACGTGTGGCCCAGGAATAGAACCTACGTGTTATTAGGCAAGCGGTTAGCCATAGAGGCAGTCTTAAAAAAACTTAAAAATAAATTCATAACATTTAAAATAAATCATTGCAAAAAATATATGTTAACTCTGGGCAGTTTATATTAAATAAATTCATAGGTACTTAAAGTGAATCGTTAACTTAATTCTATATAGGTTTTAAAACTACACATTAAGAATTTGGTACATGTTCGTTGCTCTTTTTCTATTAACATTATATATGCAAAATATCAGTTGCTTCCACATCGCGAGCAACTATATATTATGGAATGCATAATTAATTAGCGATAACAAGAAAGAAATAATTTATTCTTGCCGCTTTCACGCAGAATACAAATCAGTTACGAAAATAAAAAAAAAACAAGATCTTCAATTCTTTGTTATGTCTAATAACAATTATTTAATTTGATGGCTGACTTCTAGACGAATACAAAGATCGATTATAAAATGGAAGCTAAGAATATCTGATGATCAATAAGTTTGATACAATTGGCACTACATACGCAGGTCACATATACGAAATTACAAAACTGTACTCTTAGAACTATGTATAAGTATCTAATAATAATGATTTTCTATCTAGTAGACAAATCCCATGGAGAATTTCATTTTCATCATCCTACAATACATGTGGTATTTAATGAATACTTATTAGGCAAAACGGCAGACACTTCACAAACCGGAATGATTTCCACCGTGATATATATATATATATATTATATATATTCAATTCATTCATAGACTAGCAACTTCATAATAAAGTAACCCATTGTTCAAAAAGCGTTGTAACACATCAAGTAAAAATATATTCAAATCTCAAAAACAGGATTTCACAACCGCTAATAAAAAGAGTTTTCTTTTATTTCTTTACGAGATGTAAAAATTATTTCAACAAGCGAAGCACCATACAATAAGGTTGTGCTTAGGTGGGCCTAGATTCAATATGAAAATAGCTATGTTCAATAAAAGATAAAACACATAATTGACTTAATGACAAGTCTGATATAACAACACCACATCAGCCGTAACCTGAATGTAAGTGACCAAGTAGAGTACATTATATGCCAACATTTATATTTCATTAAAGGGGTAGAGAGATTACACTACTTCTATTTCTCGCGACTAATGCGTTTATCGTCATATTATTTGGTTTACAATCCATGAACTGAGTCAATAAACCGCTGCTTGAACAATAAATATCAATACCATATAGATACACCAAAACCTGATTATGTGGATATATATAAATTACATGTAATATTCCATGCACTGCACCATAAAACAGCACACACATACACACAAACAAATTTCCATAATGCGGCAATAAACTACACAGGCTATCACAATTCTCTGTGCATGGAATACGGTGGTAGGTGGTGATTAGGTTATATACACTATACAAGTGTTTCATATTTATCAAGGACGTGACATTGGTTATTGTCGTCGCTATGTGAGCGGGATCGCGGACGGGGATTGGCCTCGGCCCCGGCGCTCTTAGCTCTGGTCTTCTTGTCGTGCCCACATGTGCATGCGACGGATGATTGACGCTTTAGAGTCTGCGCCCTGGCCCCGGCCCACTGCGGATCCAAGGACTCACTTCTAGCGTACATCTGGCGTTTCCGTCCCATCGTAGAGTGAGAAAAGGCCCCACTCTGCCCGCTATCAGATGAGGGGCGCATGGATTCACTCCGCAGACATACATTGCCACCAGCCCTGCGGAATGAATCCAACACTCTTTCTTCTATTTCTTCAATGTCCTTCTTCTTCACCATCCATATTTCCTCTGAGCCCCTTGTGAAGTAGCTGGATGATCCTTTGTTAACAGTGTACTTCTCCTTATTTTTAAACTTACAAGTTTTGAAGTTATTCTGAGTGTTCACCTCTTCATTAATTTTGTGAATGTCTCTAGTCCGAGCTGTGTCAGGGGAGGCCACGTTGCGGAAGGCTGTACCCTGAGATGGAAACTGATCTAGGATCTTGCCTCCAAGGCTTGGAGATCGTATTGTTACATCAACAGGTGAAGGCATTGGTTTGAACTCTGGTTTGATTATCTTTTGTGGCTCCGGTTTTTGTATGGTTTTCTCGGCATCAATTGAGTTACTCTCACTTCTTTGCCACTTCAATAATTTAACAGAAGTTCTAGTTAAGCTCTGCTGTCGTTCCAACGTCGTTGGGTTGCTCTGATGCTCGATTGATGTGTTTTTATCATTGTGTGCACTTAATTCAAAAAACACGTTATCTTTAAATGGTGTAGCTGGTGGTGGAAACTCTTCTTTGCTGTCAGAGCCCAATCTGTCAGTTCTTGTTCTCCCGCGAACTGAACCTGGACGTGACAGTCTACCTACACTAGCACTTGCATCTTCTGCAGCTTTTTCAAACTTTCTTATTTTATCCCCAACCCCATTGGATTCTTCAGGTATATTTGCATTGTCATTGTTTTTAATTTCACTATCTGCATTATCGACATTAAATTTTCCACCGTTTTGATTATTTTTACCACCCTCTTGGTCAGAAGCTTCTTGAACTTTCTCGGCCTTAATATGAACATCCTTAATTTCTGTAGAATCCCTCGTTATTATTTTTGAATTATTTGCATTGTTCTCTGGTTTAGAATCGTTTCGTTGTAACTTCAATGTTGGTGATGTGACAACTTCTTTCTTTGGTGGAGATGAATTCTCTTTTTTTAATGTTGGAGATGGTTCACCGACTGATGTTGGTGGAGAAGTCTTCAGAGACGGTTCTTTTTTTAAAGTCGGCGAATTTCTTTTAAAGGGCGGAGAGGTGATGCCTTTTAAAGTTGGGGAGTCCCTTAGTTGCATATCAATCTTTATGGGCGGAGGGACGTTTTTGGGTGGTGATACACTTTTCGGTGGCGACACACTTTCCAATTTATCCATGTTGGTTAAACAACTTTGTTTACCAGGTGGTGAGACCACGCGTTTTAAGGATTCCTTCGCTTTTTGTGCTTCGATATCGCGACTCAAAAATGACGAGTTTCTCACATAACATCCGTCCGCCTTCTGCTCGTTGCTGTCCGCCTGCTCGCGTGCCGTGTTCTGTTCGTTCTCCTTGATTTTGATTGGGACGGCTTCCCCGGGATCGGGTGGATGCGGGTCGGGTGGTTGCGGTGGTTCGTCCGGGGGCTGGGGAGGCTCGCGACGCGGGGAGGCGCGACGTCACGCTCGCGACTCGGTCCACTGGTCGGAGTCGTCGGAGTCGGAGTCCGCGCCGGAGCTAGTGTCGCTAAGCTCGACAGCAACGCGGCGCGCGAGGATCGATGCAACATCTAGGAATGCGGGTGCGCCGCGCAATGTGTCGTAGCGGCCCGTGTTCTCGTCACAGCGTTTCTCAACTTTTCGAAGTTTTATACCTACGGAAATTAAAAATAAGCTCAAACTCAAAATTCATTGAAAAGATTTGTTTAGTTATAATCACTTTTAATAATAATGTAATTAAGTATAATATTGGAAATGCATATTTGGTTTTGGTAATTAAAAGTTAGAAAAATATTACCGTCGCGTATGGCCTTCAGCAGGTCGGATCTAGGATCAGCGTGCGGCGCTGCCGGAGGGCGCGGTTTAAGCGCAGATGCTCCCCGTAAGAGAGCCGCGGGAGAGGGTGCGCGCGGACGGTCGCCAGGCGCCGGTGGCGCGGGCGGCGGTGCAGGAGGCGACGGTGCAGGCGGCGGTGGCGGGCTCATCGGTTCTTCAGTTGACATCATACCTTCATTAAAAATTGAGCACACGTCAATATTTTGCAGAAGCGTTTAACTTTACTTATTCAACCTATGGTGAAATATCAGAATCTATATTTTTTTATCGTTATAGCTAGCCAGGTGGAATCGCAAAAAATCTTACATGCTGGCAAAATAAGTGACGCTGCTTCACGGTATTCAAAAATATATTAATTTTAGCTCCTCATAAATATATTTTATACATCAATGATGCGATTTTTAGTGTTTTATCTCCGATATAATATGAATAAAATAAAATGTAATTTACTTACCGATGACTGCATGCATCTGATCAAGATGCGCGTCGAGCGCCGTGCGGTGCGGGGGCGACGCCCCGTTAATCATTGGTGGGGGCGAGGTGCCTTCCGGCGGCGGCGGTGGAGGCGGCAGCGCTGATCTAGAAATACAATTCTCATTATATATTTAAGAATTTAGGTGTATACATAAAAGTATTTTTAAATCTAAGTCTTTCCAACATTTAGACAAAACCTAGTGCGAACTAACAATTTTAATCAAGTTTTCATACATACTGAATAACATAGCATTTCGTCGCCTTGAGACAAGAAATGTTAAAGCCAGTTACATCCGTAACTTCACTAACTTTAGAAACAGGCGCTGCTCTATTATCTCCTTCAAAGGTTTTCAAAAACAGATCACCATCCACAATCACTAACATAAAAAAATACTTTATATAATTTGACAAATTTATTTGCAACAACTCTCTCTACGACGTTTTCTTCTGAACTTCATACAAACATGTAGGTGATTGCGTAAAAATTGCTTTTGTTTACCTTGTGGGCGTGAGGTGAGCGGGTTCATCCGGTGGCGGCGCTGGCGGCGCCGGTGGCGGTATAGATGGGCGAGCTCGCCTTGGCGTGCCTGCAATACTTCCTCCGTAGATCGGTTCCGCGGTACCGTACGGACTTTCGTCAGCTACAACTATAAAGCATGTTAAATTTAAAATGGATATATATATATTATTTTGTTCAGCGGTTTCCTCCTTTTGGGGGAAGAGTGAAAATCAGTGTGGTCTGTCCTATGACAGCATGTGCACTGAGCCTGGGTTATGTTACTTTACGAAGTTAAGTGTATGGTGTAAGTATAAAGATAAATGACATGACAAATTTGTATTTCTCTTTAACCAAAGATATAGTTTTCTTTTTTTATTATTTTAATGTCAAAATTATTTTTACATACAAATAGTCATAACAATTATTTCTTTAAAATATTAGTTTTGTTTTAAGCCAGCATGTCTTCAAATTAATTTCTTAATTGATTTATAAATGGTACTAAAAAAAAGGAAATTATTATGCCTATATTATTATTAAGTACAAATATCGAAAATGTACTTTATACCTATGGAAACAATAATATTTTGTGTATTTCTGGAAATATGTTGTAAGTAAATGTTTTAATTTATAGGAAAATTAGAAATAAATTACCAAAAAAAGTAATAATACCATAATTTTTTTAACAGCATTGTTCTTCAATAGCGCCAAATGAAAATCGTTATCAACATCTTTATCAGCTGGTCGTGGCCAACTGCCTTACGTATGTCATACCTCAGGATTACAGTAGATTTTAAAAATTATTGGAAGTAATTAATTGCAATATATACAACATTTAACTAGATCTTTTTTAACGGAAAGTATTATATATTATATAAGTATTATAGGAACTTGAGCAGTTGCTTTGCAACACAGCAGTGATTGGTTCCATTGTGGAGCCATATGTTGTGGAGTTTTCTTGTTGTACAAGTTTTCTAAAACCTGTTAAGTAGCTCGTATCTTCATACCACAAACTTGAAGCTAAATTAGCATTGCGGTGTTCCAACTACTAACATATAAGATAGTAATTTGAGCAAGTAGCTTTCACTGTCCTTGACATTGTCATCTAATACCATGTGGAATTGTGATTATCGTGAAGGAAAATAAAATCCATTTACCGTGGCCATTGCCTGTGAGTCGTGGTTGCCTGTTCTGTTGATTCTCTATCTCTATTGAATTGGGCCTCGCCGGCTGTGATGCTGGTGGACGATTCTGTGGCGCTCTATAGCCTCCGTCCGTAACATTCGTAGCTGAAAAAAATTATATTCGTCATCACTTTAAAATTATTTGAGACAGGAATTTCAATGTGAAAATAAAATTCATAAATTTCATAGTCATCACTACCGAGCGAGGGCTTTAAATATATGTATATGTTTAACGCCATGTAAATAGTTCTTTAATTCCGAAAAATTATTGAAATTTATACATGATTATACTATTTCACAAACATTTTCAGCTTTATTATTATTTTTTTTAAATATAATAATTATTGAATTAATGTTCCACTTTCCCCATTGCAAATCAGTGGCTGCCTATGTGGGTACAATAATTTGGATGTTTGTCTAAAGGTCACAAGGACTATGTGGTGCAAATGTATGTTATGCTAAGCTGCGCCACATTGTTATGAACGGATGTATTACTTACCATCAAGTCAGCGTCCTCCTTCTCTAGCCGTTTCGTCAAATAAAACACAGTAGATAATTGTTAGAAGCCGAATAGAATTTTTAGTTGCTCACTTTGGTACAGTGGTTCGCGGTAGTGCGTTTCGATGTTGTAGTGGCGCAGCTGGCTGGGCGCCATGATGTGCTCGCCGCGCGTCACCGCGTCCGCCTTCTGCCGCTCGCGCGTCGAGTGCGGCGCGCGCACGCGCCTCGTGCCGCGCCCGTCCGGACCGCCGCTGCGGGGCTGCCGTACCTGTGGGGACAAATGTTGACAGTCGAGCAACCAACAGAGATGTTTACAAATCATAGATATATAGCATACAAACGACTTTTTATTCTTACGAAGCGACGAAACGTGCGCAATCTTTCCTGTTGGTAACTTACCCATAATAACGTGGCGTTAGTGAAGATAATATACACTGTACCACAATGTGCTCGCCGCCTTGAGACTTAGGATGTTAAATCTCATTACCTTAATAATTTCACTAGCTACAACCCTTCAAACCAGAACACAGGGTATCGTCAAAAGTACAGTACAGTCAAAAGGAGGCGCTGCGGTATTACCTACTTAAACGGTCACCGGCAACACAGACCTACCGAAACAAAATGTTAGTTTCAGTTTGAAGAATATTAATAATATGCAGTAAAGAGATTAATCATTTATCTCAATATATCGAGCGATCTACTTTGGGTTGAACAAAGTTATAAAAATATTTTCGTACCTTCTTCCCCCTATCGTGCTGAATGCGCTCAGTGTCCTGCAGCATCTCGCGCCGCCACAGCTCGAAGAAGTAATCTGGGTCGGTGTAGAACTTCCTCGCGTCCCGGCCGTCGTCGCGGAACTCGTTGAGCTCCTCGAGCGGCGGCGGGCGGTCGCAGCGCGCGTACGTCGCGAACATGGCGGACGGCATGGAGCCGCGCGAGAACAGTTGCTGCTGGAAGGTGCGCGATGAGCGGAAAGCCTTGCGCATCTGTATATCTTGCAGCGACACTGAAATAACATTCAAACTAAATTACAAATACGATACTTTTTGTAACATTTACATAATTTAATATATAACATATTTAACTATACTAACTATATTTTAGGTGCAAATTATTATTTAAGCTTAATTATGACAAAATAACGTAATTAAACTACTTTACAAATACATAGAAATCAAAATCGTTCCAAACGTTTTGGACGCCATCATACCACGGAGAGAAGCAGATAACCAATAAAATTAAAATACCTTAAATAAAATTACTTAGTTAAAATGGGGGTGTAAGGCATCCCGCGTAACAACTCAAGGGATATAAACCAACCTCACCTGCTCGTGCTGCACCCTGCTAATCAACAAACAAGGCTCTACCTACCAACAACGCGCACTGAGCCAGCATGGTGGGAAATTGCCCTATATCGCCCCGTATGAACAAAGGCGAAGATCTTAAGGGAGGCTTATGTCCTGCATTGGACGTTTATGGGTTAATGATGATGATGAGTAAAAATAGAAGAGGAATGTTAAAAAAATTGGACAGCTGCTGCTAAGGGAAATTACTACAATCGCTGACATTTTTCAGATCTGAGACGAAATATTATTAACAAATTTTAAGTGATTTTAAAAAATATCCTGCTTAGCAAAAGGCGGTAGATTAGGAATAGACACCTTTTTTTACCGCAGTGGAAATCTTCTTAAAAGATACCCTGTTTCTAAGGTGAAGAGAAAGTTGTGTGGTGCTTCTACCCACTAAAACCTCTTCGATGGTTTCCCTCAGTGCATTAGGAGGGGCTCTGGAATCTCCTATGGAACGAACTGGTGCCCCCTACACTCTGGCTAAAACATCCCACGGAAAGGCAAAGCTCATCTTAGTAGCCACGCTATGCTACGGCATATACAAAACCACCATGGCTTTGCTGTGCTCCTAAGGCTCGTATATTATAGCATAGTCCCCTTGTGTCCAATTCGTAATAGCCCGAGACTACAGAGCTGAGAAATAGACACCTAGGACTTGGATCTTTCTAGCTGTGGTTCTAAACCAACCATAATGTGCATATTAAAGAAAAGTTTATGTGAGAGATTTTTTTCCATAATTTAAAACTATTTGTAATACTTGATATGTAATACTTTATTATGAAAACAAGATATTTTTTTTGTATAAACCGTGAGTTTATTAATTATAAAGAGAGGCATCATACCTTCCTCCACCCCAGAATCCAGTTGTGTGACTTTAATAGCCAGCCGGTCTATCCTTGCTTGAAGTATGTTAGTCCTCTCTGCCAGGTTCGTCGCCTCCCGAGTCAGCTCTCCGAACATATCCTCAGCATGCTTTGAAAGTGAAGACAATTGTCTGAAAAAATAAAATCATAATTTATAACATTATTTATAGGGAACAAATAATGGTTTTCAGGTATCCATTTACCTATAAGCGAATATAGTATTTAATTCAAATGGATTAAATTTTTTTTCTAGAATATTATATCTAGAACATTTATATACACAGAACATGAATTCCAATATTAATATACATTATCATACCATTGTACAGCGCTTACAAGAAATCCACGCCCTAATTCCTCAAACCAGCCACTTTATCTTATTATCACAGTTTAAACAAACTTATGCGTCATTATCTACTGTGTGGGACATTAGAAGACGTAACACCAAGTTTTGAGTGTTCTAACATTTTGACAGTAATATTGTAATCGAGCTTGCGACGTTGGTATATAAAATTGGAATTCTCGTTACACAGAAAGTAATAGCAGGGCGGCCGGCACAAGTCTAGAAATTTTCCTTCAAATGGTTCCCTCGGCGTAATTGACTACTTAATGTAATTGAATACTTTGTTGATTAAATAAATAAATTAAAGCGTATATCTACTTCATAATACATTACTCGTACCACTCCGCTTCACTTGCATGGAAATTAAGTAGCGTACGCCAACTGTAGGTCTAGAAGCCGGAAACGTTCTCTGTTCATTCTTAGTATTGATATGATAAATTGTCACATTGTCGATATATTATTAGTTTTTCATACAAGTCCATCATTATCCTTTACACCACATAATGCTTTTAATTATACAACAAAAGAGTATATCCTCTTATAAGGTCAAATGGGTGTATAGGGCCTCCTGCATAATAACTGACGGGACCCAAGCCAACTAACCTCACCTGCTCGTGGTGCACCCTGCTAATCAACAAACGAGGCTTTGTCTATCACCAATTCGCACTGGCCCAGCGTGATGGGAAATGGCCCAAGTCCCCCCATATGAACCTCCTGGTGCCCGACGATACGGACAGAGCAGGACCGATGTGGGGATCTTTGAGGAGTCCTAACAGCCCGAGCAGTGGAAGTTTATCAGCTGATAATGAAGGTGAAGCCGGTATCACCATAAATCATCTATGCCAATAATGGTGAAAATCGCTTCAAATGTTTAGACGCAAAAACATAAAAAGCAGCCTCCGCGGTGCAGCGGTCAGCGTGTCTTGTAACACGGAAATACCCAGTTCGATTTGTTGTAGAATTTTGTTGAACGTAAGATTTTCCGATTAACAAGCTACTACCCCCTTAATATGCTCTTTACTGGTGGTAGGCGTCGGATGCCGGAGACCATCTAGGTATGTATCACCGCAGTGCCTATTTCAGCCGCCAAACAGTAGTGTGCAAACACTGTGTTCAGGCTTAACGGGCGTTGTAGCTGGTGAAATTACTGGTGTAAAAAGATTTTACACGTTATGTTTCAAGCAGTGTACATCATCTTAAGATGACATTGTTATGGGCAAGCATATCACTTACCATCAGCCGAGCTTCCCGTTCGTCTCATCGCGTACAATAAAAAAATATACATTTGCTACGATAAAAGTATTGCTGTATTCCAGCTGTCAACATATAGGACTATTCTAACAAAGATGAAGAAGTTTACTCATTTATAATATGAGTAAAAACTAAAGTCAAATCACATTTATACTAAGACTATAATGAAGAGAAAGAGAGAGAAAGAGTTAGGGGTAGAGGTATATTACCTGACAGTATTGGCGAGCGTGCCGTTGGTGACGGCCTCAAGCTCCGACGGCACCGCGAGCCGCTCGGGCACGTTGCCGCGGGACACGTGCACCGGCTCCACGCAGCGCTTCGGCAGCGGCATCGCTGCGGCGCCGCCGGCTACCTGCTCTGCATCACTGCCAAATAACACAACAAAGATAAGCCTGACGAAATATTTGGTTACCGTTACACACTCACTCACTACAGCCAATAAGTTCAGTGTATATCATCCTAACAAGGCTCACAGACGTGTATCGTATCGTGGCGTGGTGTCTTTTTTATTCAACGAAGCGACGTGACAATAACAACGCTCGTCGCCTTGTGACATAATGTATTGAGTCTTGTTACCCTAATAATTATACTAGCTACAGCGCCCTTCAAACCTAAACAGTAACGTTTGCACACTACTGTTCGACCTACCTAGACGGTCTCCGGCAACAGAGACCTACCGTTAGTCAAAGTAGTCTTGTTTACCACTATATCCATTTAATTTTTGTAGTTAATTTAAATATTTCTAATTACCTTGGGTGCTTACTCTTACCTCCCACCAACCCACATTGGGCGAGTGTGGTGTGAAATGGTCCAAATCCCCCCATATAACAACGACCTCTAGTGCCCGGCGATGCAGGCAGCGCAGGACTGATCGATGTAGGGATCTTTGGGAGGAGGCTTATGTCCAGCAGTGGACGTCTATCGGCTAACGATGATGGGTACTTACTATGGTATCGTTAAGTAATACGCTAAATTAATATTATATTAACTGGAACATTCAATGACAAAAATGGATTACGTTAAAAAATCTGTTGTGTGACCACATATGTAATGAGCATAGTTTGTTTGTCCAATTGTAATTGTGTGTGTGATAATTAAAAAAGAATACATTTTAGACTAATGAAGTTTGTCTTTCTATCATTTACCATTAGGTGAACGACCTTGACTCCTCGCTCGGTCGAAAAAAAACCAAGGGGACTGTAAAGATTAATTATATTTCTTATGGTGGGTATGCCATTAACTTGCTGGTATCGTAATGATCATTATAATAAAAGGATACTGCACATGTTCATGTTAAATATATAACACAATACTATTTTTTTTTTATTATTCAACGAACCAACGAAAAGAGTAAGACGTCACATCACTATCTTGTAAAACTAAAGAAATAGTTACACTATGACAAAATTTATGATAGTTACCTATCGATAGCTATTAAAAAAAATATGTTTGTATGGACATAGACGTCGTACGCGCTATACCTAAGAGTTGGTGTTCGACTCCCACTGAATCGAGTTTCCGGCGAAGGAAAAACATCGCCAAAGTAACCAAAATAATTTCAAATACAACGGCTTTTATAGACAGTTGGTTATCGTCAACTCTCAGTGCGGTGGCTCTGTGGCTTTGACTTTCTCATCCAGACAAAACCAAGAGGCAATATTGAGAGCATTATTTGTTTACATAAAAGTCGATGGATGTAATGGTTCCCATACAACAAATCACGAAATCCAGGCCAACCTCACCTGTTTGTAGTGGACCCTGCTAATAAACAAACGAGTCTCCGGCTCCCATCGACCCGCAATGGATCAGCATGATAGGAAATGGCCCAAATACTTCTATATGAATCCCGATCGAGGTGAGAATCTTCAGGTGAGGCCATGTCCAGCAGTGGACGTCTAACTTCTGATGATGATGATGTTGAATAATCGAGGCGATATTAATGGAACTTGAGTTTTTGTTTGTTGTACTTTATTAAAGGAAAGTCATAAGCCTTCCGCAAATATTATCATACTATAGTAAACTTGGCGATAGATGGATAAAACGTGGTCATGTTTACAAATAGACCGTCGGCGGGTCCGCAATAGTAATCTGTGCACGATCACTGCACGCCAGTAAACTACGCGATGAGATTGTTGAACTGACTTACCACAACTAAGACGATATAACTTACTTTTTCATTACAGATTAAAAATACTATACCGATTAAAAAAATATATATATATAATGAAAAAGAAAACATTGTTAGTTCTCATGCTGCAGTGAAACTATGTAGTCTGGTTATTTTATAAGGGAATGAGATGAATATACTATGGAGGTGATAAAGAGAGTGAGGTAATCGGACAGAGGGGAAAAAAGAGAAAGAGAGCGGTTGAACAAACTTTGTTTATTTAATTATTAAAGTAAGAAACTGAGCGAGAGATAAACAGAGGGGAAAGGGATATAAACTGAAGTACTTATAACTTAAAGTATTGTTTAAGTAGAAAAATTTAAATTGTTCCATCCCATAGCGGCCATATATACAGCTATAGCAGAGAGATGTATGTTTTAAATGAATATAAAATTTGTCTGCACCTACCACGTGAGTCCTCAACATTCTTCCGAGGATTGACTGGTACCAAATCCTTTTAGGTATTAAATTCGCATTTTATAATAATGAATAAATGATATATATATTTTATACACATTTTAGTGAAAACTATAAAGAGAGGATATTCTTCAGTCAGTTAAATTGTTTAGTTGTAAAACACTATATGATCTTCTAAAACCCAAAAAAAAAAGTCATCACCGTTTCCGTTCGTCTAGGAGCTATCATTACGGATTTAACCAAATACACGTAACAAACACATATATATTAATTGTATACGAGTTAATAATTAATATTTTTTTATAATTATAAACTAGCACACTGGACGACAGTTCCGTTATGATGGATACGGGACCGGCGACTAATGGTGCACGCGCTGTGGCACGACGAATGCAAAATCAGAAGGTTGGACATAGTGATTGCCGATTTCCGGGTTTTCACCACTTTATGCCACCGCCGCCAGTTCCTTGTTGTTCAACGTTAATTATGCTCATCTACACAGCGGTCGTGAGGTCCGTCAAGCATGACACTTCGCTATGGAGCTATGAATTGAATTGGCGGTTAACGCGTTTTCACCTGTGATAAAAGCGTCAATTTTCATGCCACACATACACTCGAAGGAAGTAAGGGGTGTAAGAGAACCCACACAACAACTCACAGGATCCTAGCCAACCTCACCTACTCGTGGTACACCCTGCTAATTATAAATCAAGACTCTGATACCCATCAACCCGCATTAGGCAAGCGTGGTGAGAAATACCTCAAATCCCTCATTTGAACTCCTACAAACGTGGAGATCTTTTGGAGAGGGCTACGTTCAGCAGTGGACCCTATCGGGTAATGATGGTGATGACTTGAAAGAGAGAGAAAGAAACTTTATTCATTTAATTTTTGGTACATAACATTAAACAGGACCTCCTTACATAATGATATTATGCGAGCCCCTAGTAGGCACTATCTTCATCATATCCATCATCGTTGCCACTATATGAATGCACTAGGAAGGCGGTCATCAGAGAGGAATGGCGACGTGTTGTTAGGCTTGCGACCAACACCTGAAGTGATGATCACGACCACTCTGTCAAGAGTGATAGTGACGAAGAAGTAGGCATGCATTTAAAGGACAGCTACGGCACCATTACTTGCATTAAAATATACTGACTATCGTAATTATATTTGTTAAATTCATTTTGTATTTTATTTTAATTACTATTAACATATATATATATATATATATATATATATATATATATATATATATATATATATATATATATATATATATATGTTTGTATATAAATTTACTTCGACCTTTATACATTAGGTGTATATGTGGAATTATTTTTACCGAATTATTACTTTAGTTTTACTCTACACTGGTAGTAGTTCACTATTTCCGGAGACCTCTAAGTAGGTACCACCGCATTGCCTATTTTAGCCGACAAACAATATTGTGCGAACACTGTGTTCCGGTTTGATGGGCGCTGTAGCTAGCGAAATTATCGGGTTAAAGAGATTACACATCTTATATCTCAAAGCGACGAGTATAATGTAGAGCTGTGTATAGTTAATCAACTTTAATAGCGCCACAATATTTTCTCAAATTTTAACTGTTCATTAGAAATTAACAAAATTAGGTTTTTCTTAACTAATTATATTAAAATTATAACTTCGATAGTTTCAATAGGTTAACGTACTTCAAAAGAGATTACTTATCAAAATACTCAATTTCCGTCGGAATTTAATTGGCATGATATTTTATTCAAGTGAAGTTGTGAAGTATGTATATTAAACGACGATATAATCGTAACTTGTGATAACAATTTGCCTTGTTAAAACATGTCTTAGTTACGTAATTTTTTTTATTTCACATAGAGTAATTCAAAAGAGCAAGTCAAAAGAGGTTATAATGGGGTACTTATGATTTAAACCTTCCTTTAAAGTACTAGACTTTAGTGTTTAAGTTAAACAATTTGTTTTAAAACATAACTATCCAATTGCACTGTTGCAATAATAAATTAATTAGTTGATAATTTCTTTAAGTATTCACAAGATTAATTCCCTGTGAAAAAATGATTTATCTTAAACAAAACTAAATCTTGTTACACAATAACATTCTATTGGCCTCCTGTGTTATATTTGTAAAGATTCTCCGAAATTAGGAGTTACCTAACGTCATCTTGATTGACAGTCTCAGCGGCAGTTCAAATTAAGCACAGGCCCCAGCTGGCAAAAAATTCTAACCATCAAAACTTAAAAATGAAATTTAATATAATCAACTATTGCCTACATTTTAAATATATGAAACCTTCCCAAATAATACAAACTGTGCGAATCTATAGTATGGCCTAATATACTATGAATTATTTATTAATTTAACTATAAAGAAAATTAAAAGAAAATTTTGCTACATAAGGAAAGGAAATCAAGAAACAACTATAATGTATAAATAATTCAGGTCCATAAAACATGCAAGAACAGTCTTAAAAACTATCCAAAATCGAAGAATGTGTCAAGTTCGATCCTGGTGAAGTTAATACAATCAGCAAATATATGCTAGTTGTAAATTTACTAAGAATTATGTCAACACTGCTATGCTAGAGGAAAGCAAGTTTTACGTCTGCTTTATCAACATTATCAGTCGGAAGATGCCGACGGCTGAGCATATGGCCTCAAGGATCTTTACAGCGATCGACCTTGCGGTGCTCGCGTCCAGGGTCTTCCCGCGATCTGCACCAGACTGTCGATCCACAAATTTTTCCATTCAATTTGATGCACTAAATTAACTGTTCATCTCACATTCATTGACGCGGTATAAAAAAAATTAAACTTCCATATTCCATATGATTATTAATAAGGAAAACATTTGTTTCAACATATATACATAGTATAGTTAACAGCTACAAGGAAACTTGTTATAATATACGCAATAAATAACTTTGTATATACGATAGTTGTCACACAGTAAATAATGCGCTTTAATCAGCAAACACATTGCATTAACTTGAAAATATCATCATCATCAGACATGGGCCTCCCCAAAAGATCCCCACATTGATCGGTCCAGCACTGCCCGCATCGCCGGACACCGGGGACAATCGTTTGCTTTGAGGGGATTTAATATGAGATTTCATTTGATTTTGACGCTGGCCCAATGCGGGTTGGTGGAAGCCAGCGCCTTGTATGTTGATTATCAAGGTGCACAAGCAGGTGAGGTTGGCTTGGATCCCGTGAATTGTTGTGGGCGACGTCTTATATTCTTTGAAACTTGAAAATATTTTTTTTATTATTTATACAGACTTAATGAATTCTTGATTAATTTGAATAGTAATAAACTACCTTCATAATGTTCCCACAGCTGGAACCAAGGGTGAACTCTTAGAGATATAATCAAAGTCATTTACACGACGATAGCCAAGTGCTGGTTAACAGATGTCAACGAAAGCTGTGCTTGATGTTACTCTAGTAGATAAATTATTATATAAAGTAACAAACTGTTTATCTTTTTATTTAATTATTTATTACGACGGAAGTTTCAACCGCTTCGATCATGGGAGGATTGTTGGTGACAAATACCCTGACGTCATAATCAGCACGGAGTGGTTTACACTGCGATCTACGTAGAATGAGCTCACTAAGCATTGAATTTTCTAGTGGTATTGCTTGTTAATAGATTTAATTTTACTAATAAGGGGATCCTAAGCAGATGATAAACATTGCCAATCTCAAGTGACAATGGGCAGGACACATCGCTCGAAAGACTGATAGCCGATGGAGCACCAAGATCCTAGAATGGCGACTGCGGACCGGAAGACGCAGTGTTGGCAGCCCGCACACTAGGTGGTCCGACGATCTGGTGAAGGTCGCGATTAGCAGATGGATGTGGGAACCGCAGGATAAATCGTTTTAGAGGAGACCTATGTCCAGCAATGGACGTCTGTCGGCTGATGAAGATGAAACCGGTAGTACCCAATTATTTTTTCTATTGATATAAGGTATATATGTTATTTAATTATAACTTATCTTTCTCACTTCCTAGCTAATATTCTATATTGCGGTGTAGTCAGCTTCCTTTGTCATTCTCCTTCATTCCGCTCTGTCGTCGGCATCGTGGTGTGTCACTTGGCTCTACATATTCCCAGATTAGTATTATGTATTATAACAGCTTTGCGAACTATTGATATCTATATCTGATGATCTGATCTATTAGTCAGGGCGATCTAGATCATCGGCACAGACTCGACGGTAATCAATTAAATTATTATGACAGTTAGATATTAGCTTCTTAAAGACAAAATTAATCCTTATACATATTGGAATTATTTTGTTTTGTATAAACTTCCTGATGGTTTAGTGGACTTCGTTATAAATCGATCGGAGATGTATCATGACACATGACGTCACCCTGCTCACTGCGCCAAAGCTAAATCATCGATGTAATGTATAATATACAGATGTTCATTTAAACAATGTTTTTATTATAGTCACGATCCACTAGCACCGCTACAGTTAAGTTTTAAAATATTTTTAATAAAGATAATAAAACCGTTCCTAAATGTTAATTTAATTCGTCTGATGAAGCTGTTGTTGTGCCAAATTTAAACCGACCAGTCACAATACTTCCTCGTTCCGGGCTGCATTGCGACAAAATGCATCACAGCCATTAAACCATATCATACATCGCACGAGGTAAAAACTTTACACTAATAAATCACACTTTCACAAAAAAAAATTAATCGTCCGATCGAAACATAGATATTCAATGTGCAAAAAGCAACCTTCGTTTAATTTTTTTTTGTACCACGTTTGTGGGTGGTTTAAAAAGAGACTAATAAAAATTAAACTACTGTATTAACTAAGGCTATTAATGACCTCTATAAAAACAAAACAATTAACTAATTGAAACCTCCATAGTTATATAATTAAACTGAATTTAACGGATGTTTAATTATTCATTACTCTGGTGGTGTTCATCTCTTACCGGAGACCGTCTAAGTAGATGCTACCACCGCAGTTCCTATTTCTGCCGCCTAATAGTAGTGTGGAAACTTTATGTGGTCCAGTTTGAAAGAGGCTGTAGCTATCGAAATTTCTGTGGTAACGAGACTAAACGCCTCGTCTCAAAGCGAGGAGTACGATGTGTCACGTCACGTAACTATGAGCAGGCGTAGCACTTACCATCAGTTGAACTTACAGCTAGACTCGTCGCTTCATAGAGTAAGAAAAAAAATTACTAACTAGATATTATTGTACCCTTACTTTTGTGTCCCGCTTAACCTTATAGAAGACTGAGGGAGAATTTCATTTGGTACTGTATATAATAGTTATACATAAACTAGTTTGTAAACTATATTTTCAAAATCATTTAGATTTTTTATTATCATACTTAAAAACGGGTTTATCTATGTAAAAAATAAAATCTTGATGCTCATAAAGAGCGCATAAAACGGCCTTAATAATACCACAGGGAATCGCGTAATCGGCTACTAGCTATTTCTGTACGGGTTATGAGAATGGTCATATCCTGCTTATGATAAGATTATTTTAAAAAAAACTGTATTATTTTTATTTATTATAATGTCATAACTGTTTTATATATTTACGCGAATAATACACAATAAATGAGTTAACGAAAACGTCAAGGTCGAGAACGAAATTTTGGGGTATTAAAATAATTATAGAAAACGCGATATAAAAACGTGAAAATTAATTTTATTAAATATATTATACTGACATATACATACATACATACATATATATAACGCCTCTTTCCCAGTGGGGTAGGCAGAGACCACCTCCCTCGACTTGCTACGATCCTGCCTTTCTCCACTTTCATGAGCGTCTTCATGAATGCTCATCGGTTGCGAGTACTCTTGACCCGGCCTTTTTTTAGGATATCATCGATTTGATCGGAATATGTCCGCCTAGGTCGACTTGCACCGATCTATCCAACCTTTTTTACTTTGTATACCTCTTTAGTTAATTTTCTTTCAACATGGCCGAAGCATCCCTTTCTCTATCTTTGTCACAGCATCTTTAACCACGCTACTATACTGACATATTAGTAAGATCACTTTATTTTTTTTCCATAACACTTCGAAAATTATATGGATATATTCTTCGACACTCTCTCTCCCTCTTCTAATTTTGGTATCATTATATGACACCTTTAGAAATATATAGAATTGTTATCAAAAAAGCGAGAGAAATTCTGTAAAATTTCAAACTTCAATTATAATCGAATTTTACCACATTATCTACGGATCAGATGTTCATTGCTGAACATGGGCATAACCGATTATGAAGATAACCGCGATTCAGTTACTGGTAAAGGTCACAATTAATTGATAATAATTAAGAGCTAAGAAATTATTTTGGTAACGAAACTTAACAACTTATATCACAAAACGACTAGCACAGTATGGTGCAATATATCTCATCCAAAATAGAGCCACATTATCACGGGCAGGCGTATCAGTTACCATCAGTGGCACATCTCCCTTGTCGCCTTAATTCGTAGAAGAAAAAAAAAAAAACAAAAAAATCTGTTCTCTCTTAGTCGTCTTTTATGATATGCCGAAGGTTTCCTACGGAGGCAAGTAGTTAAAATAATTAAGTTTTCTTGCTACTAGAGATTTTGTTAATACTTATAAAATTATTTAAATATGTTTCGATACCATTAATATTGTTAATTAAATAATAACAAAAACTTTTGAATATTTTTGTGAATAATGTCTAATGTTAGACAAATTAATGGTACTTACATATTTACATAACATCATCTATGCGGAACGGTTGGCACATTTTTCATTAATATGATAACAGCCAAATTTAAAGATTACATCATCACTCTTAATATGGTTAAATTAAACACAATCTACAAACATTGCCTTGTCGGTTATGTTATAAAAATAAATGTCTCCTGCATCAAAAAGATGACTAGCGGACTTTTATATAAGAGGTCTTCATCTCAATGTTGTTCATGTACAATATAGAAAACACCAACACCATAGATATGTTCATAAAATTATTTGTTATCTATGACTCTTGGATTATAAAATCTAAAGCTAATATTTGATATACAAGATGTTTGTTCTAGTGATTATATTGATACTACACGTGAAAAGGTAAGTGCGAAGCTAAGATCACCAGTACAAACTCGGTAAGAGGTAATTCACATTCCAGATGAGATTGCGAAATACGCTTAAACAACGGTTATAATCACCTGATGATGAAACAATCTTGCCACAAGATTAAAACGATATTGTGAATAATTCTTTGCAATTTCTTCTTATTTATATGGTGTTGTTAACATATATTTTCAATGAACGGACACTTTTATTAAGATTTCTTATGGAGTTCACAATTATATTATATTTGTGGCTCTACAGTCCCTGCTAACATAAATACTATGATTATTAACAATCACAACATGAGCCACATTAAAAAATATAAATAAATTAATGTTTAGCATTACTTAATATTTTCAGTTTAAGTTATGTTATGACTTATGATTGTAGAGAATGGACAGGCGAGGAACAAGTGCTTGCTTGCTTATGTTTGTTCTATTAAACCGAACATGAAACAGAGGACTAAGTTTGCGAGTGGTTCAACCAGACAACTTCAAAGTAACAAGAGACAATTTACAGATTTCTGGGAATGTATGTCATGTGTTTATTTGAGGATGCTACTGCTTTTAATTCACCTTACATCACCTCACTTCTGTCGAGATTTATTTTATATATATTATTATTTCATGAAATCAATACGGTACAAAGTTTACCAAAGCAATATAAAACATTTGACATCCTGAACAATGCCGTGGGTATGATCCGACATACACACTGCGTGGGTGAGACAAATTCGACATATCCGCACTTAAACATGCTCATTGGCTATTGAACTACATACGTGGTCATATTTGTTCACTGTATATACAATTTTAACATGAACTGTCATTATTCTTTAGGTCACTGTGGCCGGAGACCGTACTGGATTAAGGACACATGTTACATCAAGGCAAGCAGTGTAAATCATTCTATATAAGCTACATAATATTGATAAGTATATTACTAACTATCAAATATACTGTAGACTTAATCTGAATTTGGATATTAAAAGTCGATGAAATAAATACATATACTTATCCATATATAAATATATTATCGTTCCTAGATTATTAAAATAACTAACGGAATATATATTTAGTGTGCTAAAGTTAACTTAACTGTCTCCATGGTACAGTGGTTAAGCACGTTAAACCGTTTATTGCGTACTTTGTTTCGTGGTAGTGTTATCGAACACTTCTACCACCATCATATTTTAAATCATCCGCCATAACAGCATCCTTTTATTCAACTTCACCATCCCTTAATCATTGTTTTAACTCGTAAAGAGGTCTCTGTTGCCGGAGAAGTCTAGTTTGAAACCACCTCAGCTCCTATTTCTGATTCCAAACAGTAGTGAGCAAACATTGCTGTATTCAGATTTGAAGAGCATTATACCCAGTGATATTACTGAGGTAACGATACTGAATATCTTATTTACTATTACTTATATCATCTTATTACAAGGCGACGAAAACACTGCGTTTTTACGTATGTCATGCTGATTAGGGCCACGTTATCAGTAGGCTTATAAATTGATTATTTTTTATACAAGAGGAATAATAATCAATATATTTTGCTGTTATTTTTTCTTAAAGATTTGACATATTGATGCCAATAAAAATATATCGATAAATATAATACTTAATCTGCACGACACAGTTTTTGGAATCGAAATTGGTAAATCACCAACGGATTTAATAGACTCTAGAGCGATTGATGGCACGCGACAAACAATCAGCACGACACGCAAGTTTTCCATACGAAGTGGAATACAATAATAGCGGCGCTCTGTCCCCGTTTCGATGTTTTATTTAAATCAATTCAATAATTTTTGTTCGGCATGTTTTCACCGTCTGCACGATAACAGTCGTTTACACCTAAGTGGGCCAATCGTGCAAATGCTCCTTTTGGGGTTTAACATCTCAATGAACAAGACGATGTTTAGTTTAATTGAATAATGAATAGTGCATGCTGTGAACGTGGTGCCAAATGGGACTCCAACGTGCACTTTATAACCGGGTTAGATAGATAACATAATTGTCAAATACACCTGATTCGCAATGCAGTGGCTATTTATTGATTGACAGAATTTTCACAAATTGATAACAATAGTATCAAACTACTTTAATTTTAAATTTTTATCACATATAATAAACCGATTGTCATATAACAAGGAGCCCTTAATGCGATACTGAAACCAGATGTGATTGATATTACTGATCGCAAGGATCCATCAAATTCATCTGAATAGTCTCTTATGTGATATACTATCACTTTAACAGATTTGTTCTATTCCAGTTTTCAATATATAAGATTCGGGATATTATGGTGTAGCGCACTTGTTAAAGTGGTGACAAGATATAATAGTGTGTATATGAAAATAATGAGAATTTACCAACATTTAAAAATAAGTTTGATCAAAAACTAAAAACACGTGTAAGCACAATATTGTGATTACGGACAACGTAGCTTTTTAAAAATTAACGATATAGTATAGTCACAAAAACAAAAATTATGTATGATGTAATTATACATTACCTTACTCTTTAAAAATTCTGGACTAGTGGAAAAAAAGGATAGTGGAAGTTAATAAGTTCATTCATCTTATTCATATGCAGCTAAGTGTGTGTCAGTTTGTCGTCGATAGCTTTTTGGTTTGTTACGTAACAGTGCGGCCAATGGATTGAAGTCTTGGTCTTGGAATGGTATACAATTATTCATGCATACAATACATTCTTAAATTCAATTTCCATAACAATTAAAACTGATAATAATAGTAAAACAGCTGTTCATATACACATACATTTTCACTGATTTCCACAACAATTAGTAATAATTATAAAATAAACAAAACTAGCGGTTTCTCTTTAAAAATATTCCACCAGTGGTTTCCTTCACTGCACTCTACTTTGAGCAATTTAGCAAGTAGAAGAGGGAAACCCCGTGGGGCAGTAAGCAAAGGGGCGACCTCGCCGCATGCCCTGAGTAATTCAATTTGAATTAGCAGACACCTTTGCACAGATGCTCTTAATCACAATTCATAATATCTAGAACGGCTAACGGCCGTTGATATTCTAGATTTTTATTATAGTAACTTCTAGTAAATCTAACTGTGCCGACAGTTCTTTGTTACTCGAGAAACACTAGCTGCATGTAGCATTTAGGTCGGCGCCTCGCTGCGAGCTGAAGGGAAGTGTATCTCAAAAGCTTGCGACGTCTTTTCTTGATTTGAACGTGTACAACTTTTTTTTAACTCAAGGATTCTTCAAGACATGCGACGAAGCATTGTAATCTAATGCTACACTTAGCCACTTCATTTTACAGTTATTTATATATATTAAAGTTAGTAAATATTTTAATATTCAGTAGCATTTTATATTGTAAATGAAAGAGAATAGAATGACACCTGTTAATGATAATCTATTTTACTTAGCTTTAGTTTAGTTTACACCCTTTTAATACGCTGTATCTAATTTTTTTAATGTATTATAATTTACGTTTTGATCAGAGAAATGTTTATATAGACTTTTTATTTTTGATAAATTAATCAACTACTAAAACCATTTTCTCAAGTCATATCGCATGCTAATAATTTTTCGACTTAAACTCCTCATCTAATATTGTAGTCAAGGACCCGGGGTGCACAGCCTAATAACTAAAACTACGATGATGATAAAACAAAGGCAAGGAGTTTACATAAATAACATTTGTAAGAAACATTAGGGGAATCGTCAGCCTAATTCAGCCCTAACGGAAATGGTGAACGGTGTAGGTACTGCGAACAGCTGATCGACGTTCACCGTTGACCTTTGCCGTGTCGAACCGAGGGCTCACATTTAGAGGCGACCCCAACTCTATTGTGTAGTGTCGCAACCCACCAATAACGAAGTCGTTACCTGCAAACGTTCAGTCGGCATTTGAAGTTCATCACGATTTACTTGTGATCAATAACCTAAGTTCATTATACATATTTTATAAAGATATACTAGAAGGATTTTTTTTGTCCGTTAACGTAGGCCATAACGGCAGCTCCTATTTCTGCTGTCAATCAGTAGATTCCAAATATTACTCTCTTCCGGTTTGAAGGGCGTTGTAGCTAGTGCAATTACTGGGATAACGAGCCTAAACGCTTTCTCATAACATATTATATTTTAAATTGGCGAGCACAATGTGGTGCTGCGTATATCACCATAAATAGTGCTACATTAATATAAACAAGCGTATCACGTATCATCACATCAGGTGAATATCCTGCTAGTCTGTAATTTCTTCGAATAAAATAATTTTTTTATACATTTTTAAATACCTTGTTTTTGTATAGTCTCATATAAAAAAAAACTTAAAGGAATACCTCCTCAAATTTTGTCGATCTGAGGAGACGCAGTGACAAGCGAGGTTATAGTGGAGTGGAGTATAAGAATAGAAAATGAAAATATATGAACAAAATAAACATAAACATTACTCTTCATATAAATTACCAACATATATACTCATCATGAACTTATTAATTTATATAATTAAACATATTGGAAGACAATTTAAAAAAAAAATTACTATTCCAGTTAAAAGAAACATATCCGGCGATCTTACATCTACATTTCTTGATCTCCCAACCTCAGGGGTTGAAATAATTAATAACATAAATTTTAAAATAGGAAAAAACATTGATTTTTATTAACAACAGATAATCGTCAAAATCAATCCGTTCTATATAAACTCGTATCACACAAAAAAGGAAATAAAATGTATGCGCAAGAATCTTCTGTTAGTTATTAATTTTAATTAAGCCCTGCCTATTAAGTATTGATATTTTCTGTGGTGGTGAAAATGTCTAACCTGATAATAACCTAATCATCCTTCTCTTGAATATATCCACTTGGTATTTCGACAAGCACTCAAACGCCGACTCTGTTCCTCTCCTTCGCTCTTTTTATCGAAATGTGTGAACAATGTCATTTGCCCTTGAACAATATCTCTACGATAATAAACATCAATTTCTAATACGTAACTTTGTTATTTATTGTTATAATGATTATATCCATTACATATATATAAGATTTCTATCTATGTAGAGCCTCATTACGGTATCTCTGGAACCACAAGGCCTGGAGACTTAAAATTTCGTAGGAATATTTTTTTGACGAGTATAGGTCAGCTAAGAACGGATTTCACAAAATGTTTTCTCCAAACGCAGTTGCGAGGATGTTACTGCCAGGAAAGCAGGCGGGGAGCAGCAGGTATATTATATGTACAAATCAGCATGAGACGAGACTACGCGTAATAACGTAGTACATAATGCTACGATATGTTCTGAAAATATAGAAAATAGACTATAACGGCATTGGATTTGTTTCTACACGTTGTCGTGATTGAGATATTCGTGAAACGCTTGTAACTAATAGTTATTATTGCCATATACATTTTCGGGTATATATAGATTATAATAAATTATATCGATAAGGAAATATTATCTATATAAACCGAATAAACGAAAACACGCTGTTATTGCAATCTACGATTATGGACGCTGACAATGGCACAGTTAAACAAGAATGGAAAGTCCGTCCTCATCACCGGTGGAGCTTCAGGTCTGGGAGCAGGTTGTGTCAAAGAATTATTAAATGCAGGAGCTAGGGTTAGCAAAAATTTTAAAACGGTAAAGTTTTATAAAATTACTAGTTGTTCCCCGCCCGCTTTGCTGACTGTAATATTGAATTAGACTTGAAATTTGTCTGAAATATCCCTTGAGAGTAACCGCAACTACAAATGACTTTATATAGCAACCGTTACTGTAGCAACCGCATAAATAATACGAAATGAAAATGTTTATAAAAGTAAATTAGAAATAACATGATAAAGAATCTATGAAATTGAGATAAATAAATATACCACAAATAATTCTTCGTTGGATGTTTGCTTGAAGAACAAACAAAACCTATTTTTTATCTTTATTTCCAACTTAATACTTACTATGACAAGAAAATCAAATAATACTATTGATCTATGACTACTATTTATCTTTGCATGCGATCTATGCTCTTTACTATCTAATATTTTAATAACAATAACTATTTTTTTAATAACAGCAAATAGCGGTGCTGGATATAGCTGAAGACGTAGGCAAAGCTTATGTTGAGGAATTAAATAAAACGTATCCTGGAAGTGTAATCTTTGTCAAATGCGACGTCGGTAACGAAGAGAGTATAGCCGCGTCATTCGACCAGGTGATCACCAAGTTCAAGACGCTGGACGCTGTATTCAACGTCGCGGGTATAATGAACGAAGCGGCACATATATGGTGGAAGATGTGCGAAATCAACTTTGTACGTATAGACCAAATAAAACGCATATCTTACTTATAATTTACTATTATCAAATAATTAGAGTAATAGTAAATATTCCTGATTTAACCTACAATAAAGTAAAGATACAACTTTTACGTGATAATAAATGACAATAAGACTGAGTATAGTAAAGACGACGAGAATTCTTTCTCATATGTATAACTGCCGGAATACATTAAGCAAATCGTTTTAAATATATAATTATTTAAATACAATCAGAAAATATATGAATATATTACTTGTTTAAAAAAATGGCTCTTTTTAACAACTCCTGATTTCGCAGCCAGGTCTGGTTTCCCTTACAATGAAAGCTCTCAAACACATGCGAAAGGACGAAGGGGGCAGCGGCGGTACTGTTATCAACATAGCATCGATAGTCGCTCTGATGGCTGACGACTTTCTCCCTATTTATTCCGGCACCAAGATGGGAATGCTGCACTTTTCTCAATGTATTGCAGTAAGTACATTTTTTTACGTGGATGACCCACACGCAACACATGCATTATAATATAAATAGCATATCCGTAAAATTTTAACATCAAATAGCAACCGTACAGATAAGTTCATGGATGTGACGTCACAGTCGGATGATCAATATACATTTCCTGTGTACATTAGTGCAAAGTAGACAAGCATACAACTACTAACAATTAACAATTATTTCGTACAAACTATTATTTAAAAAGATTATACTGGTTATTATCTAGTGTAAATTCAAATACATTTAGCCGCGGATCCTCGCCTGTGATCTCAGTGGGAATGGTTAGCTTAACTAAGCGTTCAGCCGCAAAGGCGGATAAAATTAGTTTTTTTAGTTATATTATAAAGTAACAAATATAAAGTCTATTACTGTTACTTGCCTATAACACAAACGAAAATTTACTACATTTTTCAAAAAAGCTTACTAGCTGTGCTCTTTTCAAAAATTAAAAAAAATATATGCTGGTTTGACATTTCTACTAAAAAAATTTAGAATATATTTTGTTTCTTTTAAGACCGACAACCTATTTGAGAAGACGGGTGTGAGAATATTGACAATTTGCCCTAGTCCGACAGACACACCACTAATGCATGATTTAGAAAGAAAAGGCAGAGATTCAAAAACTGGAGACAAACTTGAATGTTTATTGCAGTCTGTTGTCTTACAAACGTAAATATTTCTTATATTATTTATAAGTTTTGTGCTGCTTTGTTTTGTCAATTATCAGGTCCATTAAGAATTAGAAGATTTCAAATCGGCGACAATATGGTTTCGGAACCAGGTATAAAGTTCTTGTAACCTTAATCTGTATAGCAGCTAAAGAATTTCCTACCAGTCAAAACTAAAATCATGATTCTCTTGTACTTTCTATTATGGTGATGAATGCTCCTCGGACCTTGGTTAAAATCTTCATCATAAATTGAACGCGTTCTCAATAACTGTATAGGATTTATCTATTGCTTACGTAAATACGATCACATCTTATACCGCTCGAAATTTGATACACTTCCCATCTATCAAAGTCGTAGTCTTAATTAACACTTCCAGTTTCTCCATAGTTTTAATAACACTCCACTATCTTGTATAACTCCATTAACCTACTTTAAGTAGGGGTAAGTTAGCATAGTACTTAATTTTTCATGTTTTTCGGTTCCGTCAATACCCCTTTGGAATGTAATGAGGTGCAACGTATACCTCCATTACTTAAAGACACAACGAGTCTAACGTCTTTTACATTAAGACATGGTTTTGTATCATTACATAAGTGTTTCTTACATTATTATATGTTTACGTTTTATTTCGAATGCTTTCAAAATTACTTCCGTCTCCCCACGACTGACTGGTAGAGAATACCATTAAGACATCGATTAAATCAGAGCAGTAAATAAATTAAATGAAAGCAAAAAAATTACTAGAAAGTAAAAAAAATTCTATACATCTAATAACAATGTACCGGTATATGATAAGTAAATATTTAAATATATAAATATCAAACACTGTATACGTTTTAGGAAAGAAACAGTAGTTGCGGCAATTTTGAAGATATGCGAAGAAGGTAGCAACGGTTCAATCTGGTGGCCAACCGACAACAAACCCGCTAAGGATATTACACCAGTCATCAGAGCAGCTTTCAAAAGCTTCCAAGATGCATTATTTAATTAAGAAAGGAAACATTAAACTTTGCACTTAATATTGCTCTTTTATATTTATATAGATTTTTCTACGACGATAATTATTATAATATAGTAAACCCCGCGTGAGGTAAAATCGGTATTAAACAACTTCTAACTACCCCATCTATTAAAATTATATCTCTGTACCAAATTGGGCACAATTTAGGAATAAAAACGTTACAGACATACATAATAGCTTTCACTGTAGTTTTGAATTTACAGTGCAAAGCAAAACGTTGCAGTTATAGAGATAACTTGTCTATTAGACTAGGTATTCATGTTTGTTGGATAACTATCCGTTTCTTCAATCTGTATGCATTATTCAATGCAACAGAGACCAACTACAATGATGGATGTTTAAATTGCAGTGACAAATGACAATACGGAGGAGCTGGATACAACGTATTCATTAGTTATAAACACCAGGACACAAACTAATTACAATCACAAACGATAGCGAAATAAGGTCACATTATTTATATTTAACAAATCATATATTTGTATGCTTTTTATAGGTTTAATCAATTAATTATTACATATAGTACAGTATAATTAATTATTACATATAGGTTTCCCAAAGAAAATATTTAAGGCATCTTTCAAATGTAGCAATTCACAAAATTCGATGGTTCCTACCTAAATAGTATTCGGCAACCTAGACCTATAACCTTTTTCATTAATCAGTATCCATATCTTATTTTCACAACATCAGGGTTAAAGGTTTGTAGAAGACTGATTGGTAGAGCGTAATAAAATTATGTTGTTCTATGAACAAAATAAAATTAGGGCAATTTGGATCATCTCTGTATAAAAATACTGTGCCACAGCTATAACAAACAAAAATAAACGCATCAAATCTTTGTATTTGTGATTTTATATATATAAACAGACCTTTTACTCATCCGAAGACAATCACTTCGTAATCGGACGGACTGACTATACACGTGGGTAAGTCTCCGTTAGTAGTCCGTCCAACAGTTCATTCAAAAAGTCCTTAGGGTGACCACATGGATAGAGTTAGTAGAATGTTTCCATATGATTTGTATTTAGTACTACTCGTTCAAACGATACGTGTGTAATTTTGATATCAATTTGACTATTGGTTCGTGAGTTATAGCATTTTGTGTGAAGGAACTTTTGTTATTGAAAAAAAGCATAGAAAAAAAGTGCATTTTGAGTTTTGAAAAAGTATTGCTTATTGATGAAAAAATATACTGTGAAAAGCAAATAATTCCTTGATAAACATTATCTGGACTCTACTCCATCGAGACAAATGGTATAGAAGTAGATTGTTGCATTTAAACGTGGTCGTACCAGCCACAAATGGTGCAGAGTTCAGTTGACGCCCAAATGAAGCTGTTATTCCAGAAAACATAAAAAAATCACTAATTGGTTATGAACAATCGCGAGAGGAAGGTGCACGAGCTAACTGACATTGTAAAGATATCAAATGGTAGTGTTTTTTACATGAATATTCGAAAGATCTGTGCAAAGTGGGTGCCGCAGGAGCTAACAATAGACCAAAAACAATAACGAATTGATGCTTCAGATGAGTGTTTGGCTTGGCGGTGTTAAACCGCAATAAAATCGAATACTATCCTCGATATGTGACAATGGATGAAAAATAGCTTCACCGTTAGACACCAGAATCGAAATGATAATCAGCTAAGTGGACAGCAGTCGACGAACCGAAACCAAAGGGAGCAAAGAAGCGACAATCAGCCGGTAAGGTGATGGCGTCTGTATTTTGGGCTACGAAAGGTTCATCGACTATCTCCAAAAAGAAACCACCATCAACAGCGATTATTACTGTGCACTTTTGGGTCCATTGAAGGTGGAAATCACAAAGAAACGGCCACATTTGCAAAAGAAAAAAGTATTTTTTCACCACGACAATGCACCGTGTCACCAAATGTATGATGAAAACGATGGCAAAATTTAATATATCGGGCCTCGAATTGCTTACCGATTTACAATATTCTTATATCTTGGTCATTCTACATTCCAATTCCTTCTTTTATCCATCGCTATACTCCTTGTATGGTCCTCGAAGGCAACTACATTGAATAATAAAATCTAATTTTTTCATACTTTTGTCTTTCTCTTACTTATACGAGGGACATATTGAATGTACTGTTAGGTAAGTGTACCACCGCAGCTCCTATTTCTGTTGTCGAACAATGGTGAGCAAACGAGCTGTGTTCCGGTTTGAAAGGCGTTGTAGGAAGTGTAATTACTGGAGTGCCGCCGATGCCAAAAAATTTATTTCTGTGTATATCATTCTAACTAGCGCCACGGTGTTATGGGCAGGAATATCACTTATCATCAGGAAAACGTATCATTAGTATAGTCCATCCGTATAGACAAAAAGCGATCGCGGCATATTATTCCATTCCTTGTTGTTCTTATCAAGCTTGAATTAATACTAATTATTAACGCTAGTTATATCATTTACGCTCATAAAACACTCCATGTTAAACATAAACTATATACTAATACGTAACTGTTGTTATCAAACTTTTATCAATTTATTTTGATATGTACAAATCAACAAGTGCGTACTACGGCTAATTGACTTTGAAAATAAATATAAAAATAAAAAAAAATACAGAGAAAACATAATATCAGTGTTATTTTGCTTCTGGAAGTCATCGCGATTTAGTATTATCGTGTAACGGTGAGTAGTGAAACGTTTCTAAATAATATAGAGAATAGAAACAACAATTTTTAGAATTAGATAAAAATAATTATAGATAATAATAATTTATATCGATAAGAATATATCGTCTATATAAACCGAATAAACGAAAACGCGCTGTTACTCTGTACGACCATCGACGGCTACAACAATGGAGCAGTGGAATATAAATGGAAAATCAGTCCTCATCACCGGAGGAGCTTCAGGTCTGGGAGCAGGTTGCGTCAAAGAATTACTAAACGCAGGAGCTAAGGTGAGCAAAAATTTAAAAACAAATAAAAACATTTAAAAAATAAGTATTTAATAAGCAACTAACTGATAACAACTAACTGATCTATGACCATATATGTATGTGACCTTTGGATTCTTATAACTACAGTTTTAATTATAATTAATATTTTTAACAACAGCAAATAGCGGTGTTGGATATAGCTGAAGAAGTAGGCAAAGCTTACGTTGAGGAATTAAATAAAACGTATCCTGGAAGGGTAATCTTTATCAAATGCGACGTCGGCAACGAAGAGAGTATAGCCGCGTCATTCGACCAAGTGATCACCAAGTTCAAGACGCTGGACGCTGTATTCAACGTCGCGGGTATAATGAACGAAGGGCCACACATATGGTGGAAGATGTGCGAAGTCAACTTTGTACGTATAGACCACACCTTTTAATTATAATGAACTACCGTAAAATAATTTCAGTAATAGTGAACATTCCTGTTTTATTTTACCTACAATCAAGTAAAGATACACCTTTAACTTGATATTGAGTGACAATAAGACTGGCGCTAGTTAAGCGTGCTCGATCAGAATTCTTGAACTTCCATAAATATGACTGCCGGTATACAAAGGAAGCAGTAGAAAATATATAACTGTTTAAATACAATCATTGCAATCAGAACATATATCATCATCATCAGCCGATACACGTCCACTGCTGGACATAGGCCTCCCCCAAAGATCTCCACATCGATCAGTCCCGCGTTGCTCGCATCCAGTGGATTTCCGCGATTCTCACCAGATCGTCGATCCACCTTGTGGGAGGCCTCCTAACACTATGTTTACCAAAAATGAAAAATATATAAATATAATAAAAAAATGGCTCCTTTTAATAAATCCTTATTTCTCAGCCAGGACTAGTTTCGTTTACAATGAAAGCTCTCAAACACATGCGAAAGGACGAAGGAGGCAGTGGCGGTACTGTTATCAACATAGCATCAGTAGCCGCTCTGACCACTGAAGACTTCGTACCGATATACCATGGCACTAAGATGGCAGTGTTGCACTTTTCACAAAGTATTACCGTAAGTAATTTTTTTTTACTATCAACGAGATGGACAAAAGATTTTCTTGATTGTAAAACTATGCACGTGTCCATTAGCAGGTGGTTAAAGTGTTTATCCTGCAAGATAAACACATTCAAAATCCTGACATTAAGTAATATGGTATCAGACAAATCTTTTATTAGTTGAAAACAATTATAACATTAAACGCAGGCGTTACGTACAATAGAACAAACACGAGTACAGTAGTGGAAACACATTAAATAGTTATAAAAGAACTAAACAACGAAAACCAATATCCGAAAACTATACAAGTATTATAACATTATTGTGATATTTTAGAATATATTATTTTTCTTTTAAGAGCGGTGATCTATTCGAGAGGACGGGCGTGCGGATATTGACGATATGCCCAGGGGCGACAGACACTCAGCTGCTGCACGATTTGGAAGGAAAATGCAGAGATTCAACGACCGGAAAACGAATGGAAAATTTTCGACAACAGCCCCTTCTTATCGTACAAACGTAAATATTAACTACATTACTTACAAGCTAATGTTAATAGATTCAATCAAAGCAGTAAAAAAATATACCGAAGTTATGTTTAATTTCGGGAAGGTCTCTGTTGTCGGAGACTGTCAGGGTGAGCCATCACCGCAGCTCCTTCTATCACCACACAGCAGTGTGAACACATCACTGTTTTCCGGTTTGAAGAGAGCGCCCTTCAGCGGTAGCTAGTGACATAACTGACTTAACGGAACTTAACATCTTAGGCCTCAAGACGAGGGGAATAATGTGATGCTGTATATATCATTTTAACTAGCACCACTTTATAAACGGGAGTATCACTTACCATCAGGTCTCACTCGTCTCACAGCTTTATAAAATAAAAAAAAATACTTTGCAGTAAAAGAAAGTGTCATGTCTTATAATAATACATTAGTAGAGTGGTTTAAGTAGATATATACATATGTGTATACATAATTATATATATAATACAAAACACTGTGCACGTTTCAGGAAAGAATCGGCAGTTGCGGCCATTTTGAAGAGTTACGAAGAAGGTAGCAACGGTTCAATCTGGTTGACAATCGACAACAAACCCGCTAAGGATATTACACCAGTCATCAGAGCAGCTTTCAAAAGCTTCCAAGATGCAATATATAATTAGTAAATAAACCATTTCTCTTTCAACTTAATACAATCACTTGCACTATTTGTTCGACAATAATTATTGCAACATAGCAAACTCCGTATAGGTGACGGATTAAATTATTATTACATTACGTTAAAAGATGAGATGAGATGAAAGATGATAAGACTTTCCAATGTCTCATCTGCTAAATTTGAGTATCTGCCAAATTCGTCACAATTTAGGCCTTAAAACATTATAGTAAACATCACAGCTTTTGCTGTAGTTTTAATTTACAGTAGACCATTATAGTGAGCCTTGTGAAGACTACAAATCGCGCAGAGAGAAATGGAAAGGGCTATGCTCGGTGTTTCCCTGCGTGATCGAACCAGAAATGAGGAGATCAGCAGAACTAAGGTCATCTACATAGTCTAAAAAATTGCTAGCCTGAAGTGGCACTGGGCAGGACACATCACTGTAATGACTGACAGCCGATGGGGCACTAAAACTCTCGAATGGCGACTGCCTACCGGAAGACTTAGTGTTAGCAGGCTCCCATAAGATGGTGCGGCGATCTGGTGAAGGGTGCGGGAAGCACAGGATCGATCGATGTGGAGATTTTTGGGGGAGGTCTATGTCTAGCAGTGGACGTCTGTCGGCTGATAATGATGATGATCATTGTATAAATCAGGGGTGACTTCAACGGTCCCTATTTAAAATGCTGTATCTGCAAAATTTAAGCGGAATAATAATCAAATATTGGAATTATAACTTCCTTCATAGTATACTTTGAGAAACATAAGATATTAAACTTAAAAAGATCACGTTATGCGAATCATTTGTCACTTATATAGCGAAAACTAGAATCTACTGGCGGTAGGTCTCTGTTGCCTGGACCGACTAAATAGGTAGCGCCGCAGCACCTATTTCCGTGTAGTAGTATGCGAACATTACTGTGCTCTGGTTTGATGGGTGCTGCAGCTAGTGTAATTATTGGGGTAACGAGACTCAACATCTGAAACGACGAGCGCAATGTGTAGCACATACTAACAAGTGAACATCCTGCTCGTCTCGTTTAAATTAAATAAAAAAAAATCTATAAATAAGATTACTTATTTGTTTACGTGTTTTCTTGATCTATCGTATCATGTCTATTATTTGTTTTATTCTTCCTCGTTGGTATATTTCCAAAAGATTTTAACAATCGTCGCTTTGGACAGAGCCCATGCAAGTAGCAGTTGGGAGGCAATGTGGTGGGAAAGAGAGTGCCTTCCCGACGTAATATCGTTCAACTATAATATTACTACGATTTTACTTAGAAACAATTCAGTAATTACGAGATAATGAAAATAAAAAGTGAAATTCACATATCTACCCTATCATATACGAATTTGTATTTAGAGACAGTCGGCTTATCCAATGAACTAGATATCCCTATATATCATTACGACACACTTTTCTTTAGTCTAATTGATAAAAAAATATATACTGAAGGAAACGGAACTAATTTATATATTTGTGTGCGATCATGAGTGGATTTTAATTAAAATTAATTGTTCTGCTATACTTTACAATCCGATATGTGTTGGCAATAGCGCCATCTGTGAAGCTAATTGAATCGAAAATGGTTTATGTAAAGCAATGTCGAGTTTCCTTTCAGAACAAATTGACGGTCAGTTTTGATAATGTGACATTCAGGAACTAATGTGGGTAGTGGTAAATAATCAATAAGTTGAAATATTATAAAAGCAACTGGTCCGGGCGTCAACGGGTCGTATATTATTTGTCGGATGAGAGTGCTGATGCGCTGCTCGAGTCTTCTGTACTTGTGGGAATGTAGGAAGTGTTTTATCTGAAAGGCAACTTGTATGGTATATCACTGAACATCATATTGGTGACGAGTGGAAGCGGTAACAATAAAATAGTAATACTACATTACCTCTATAAAGTTGGAACCCATTAAGGCTATAAAAACAATTAAAACTGGTATACAATAATGTTTGCACAATACTATTGGGCGGTAGACGTAAGATTTAGTAAACAATCTTGATAATTTTATCACCACTATTTAAAATTTAAATAACACCATTATTTGTCGTGGATATTCATGTGTGGATATAACAAGAAAATATATTCTCATCATCATCGTTAGACGAACTCGAGTTTGACGTTCAGAGTGAGAAAATCATTTCTATCCTCGGATATTGTTTTTAACTGATGGTATTTAAAACCAGTCCACTCCTTTATGCCGTCAAACTATTTTATCCGCTGTTTACCATCGAAAGATATGGTTATATTACGGTTACAGACTATATTCTACGTTCATAATAACAGGTCTAATTCAATGGTATTAAAATTTTTTTAAGGGGCCCACAAAAGCGCGTTGGCCATGGTGACGTGGTAGTAATGACTTGTTCTTTAAGGCTTTCGCGATTGTTTCAAACGTTCTTAAAAAACTATGGAAAAAAATTAATGCGTATATTTTTTTTTTAACCTTTCTAATTGGCACAGTTTTACTAATAGGCGAGAGATGGTTGAAAGTGTTATCAAATGGGCAAACTTCAAAAATCAGCTGGTCTGAATAAATGAACTCGTATATTTTTTTCTTTATTAAATACACCAATAACAAACATTTTAATTAGTAAACCTTAGGTATGATAATGAAAAAAAAAATTTAAATCCTGGCACTTCATTACAACGCATATGGAACAATAAAACTGTTGTTGCAACACTGCAATACTAAATTGCTATAGCACCGATACATTCATGGATGAAAAATATTTTACTGTAAGTATTGCAAAGTGAACAAGTTGCAAGCAATTAAAAATTATTTCGCTTATTTAGAATACTTCCACCAAAACTTCCGTGGATGACATTCGGGAAGGCCTATATCCAGCAGTGGATAAAAAAGGCTGATAATGATGATGAAAAAGTACTAACATAGATGCATTTACTGCACTGTGGTCTCGAGCTATGTAAGAATAGGACTGATGTAAGCCATGTTAGTCGTAGTAAGGGCTAAAAGGATTTTCAGGTCCGTGGGCTTCGTAGGCGAGGGCCCTCATAGTCCACCAAGCGAGACTGGTAATGACGGTAAATATGAGGAAGAATCGTGTTTGCCATAATAAAGCGAGGTTGCCAGAGAGGATTACTGCTCTCATTGGGTTTGGGTAGGTGCTTCGGATGTAGTGCAGTGGAGATACCCGAGTGCGTGCCGTACGAGACCCCAAGTACACCACAACGCAACGAAGGTTGATCACCGACCGGTAGAAGACTACCGACAAGATCTCTCCAGAAGCCAAGGTATCTTTAAATAATTCTCCGATAAAATGGGTTCAAATAATTAAAGCTACAAAGAATGTCAAGATTTGAGAGGTTATTGCTTATTCGATATTTTTTTTATTCAACGAAGTGACGAGACCAGCGGGACGTTCACCTGATGGTAAGTGATACGTCTACCCTTAACAATGTGGCGCTAGATAAGATGGTATATCATTGCACTACATCGCTCTCGACGCTTTTAGAGATAGTATGCAAGCCTCCTAACCTCAGTAATTTCACTAGCTACAACTACCTAAAATCCAGAACACAGTAATGTTTGCACACTACTGTTTGGCGTTATAACAGAGACCTAGCACCAAGATAAAATATATTCATTGAACAAATCTGTACGGCAAGTACTAATTACGTAGTAAGAATTCTTAATTTATTATGATAAAGTTCTTATTTAGGTTTACTATCACAGACACTTTCTTTAAAGACTATCAAAGAATTTCAGATGGTTGGATGGATATTGGCGTCTTGTCCAGGATTGATGGACACTTGCTGCAAGAACCTTAACTTCAAGAAATTATGCAAGTTTTATACGCCAGCCTGATGTAGTAGTAAATTATGATCACATTAATAACCTTTCTTTGTCTCTGATCAGAACCATTAAACGTATTAAAATCTATTAGATCACAACGTAAAAAAATCTCGGCATTCATGTGTTTCAGATGTCAACATATGAGAGCCAGAGTATTCTGATCAAGCGATCCTCACCATCCACAACCTTATTGTCTCTTAACACTGTAAAATTGAAGTCCAATGTTCCATTGTAGAAAAACCAAAATTAAGAGGTATTTATAAAACTGTTTGTCTATTTCAGCATTTTGGCTTGCACTACTTAACATAGACCTCTTGTTCTTTCTCCTCCACTGATTTAGCGAGCGAAGTATATTGCTGGATAAATCGAGGAAATCTTCTGCCGTTTTCTTTCTTAATAGAATTTTCATCATCATCTCGACCGATGAATATCCATTAAAAAGCATAGGAGCATGGAAGTTTACGACAGGGTAAAGTGTAAAATGGATAGTGACTCTAACAGGTCTCCCACTATTATATAAATGGGGTATCCAAGAGTAATGGTGCAGAAAATAATTATCGACGTATATTTCATTTATCTCTAACACTAACCTAGTTCTGAATACAATTGTGGCACACTACGTATTATGATAGTACAAAAGAAGTAGAATTTGTACACTTTGAAAAATAGCTCGGTCAAGTATGAATTGTAGAAATGGCATAGTGGGACGCGGAGAGAAAAACTTCATTACGACTGGTAGCGCTTTTGGATAAAAGCTGGCTTCAGTTGGTTTTTCTAAAACGAAAAACTGGAGATATTGTTTAAAAAAATACTTTTTTCAGAAGCATTGGAATATAAATGTTTAAGAACGCTAAACTCTGAATTTATTCTAAAATTTCAATAGTGGTTGATTTCTGTTGCAGGAGACTGTCTAGGTAAGTAAGCAGCTCTTATTTCTGCTGACAAACAGCAGTGTGCAAATATTAATGTTTTTCGAATTGAATGAGGGTTGTAGCTAGTAAAATTACTGGAGTAACAAGACGACATCGTCTTAAGGCGACGAGCGCAACGTGATATTGTGTGTACTAGCCTAATTAGCGCCACGTTGTTAGGGGCAGGCACATCACTTACCATCAGGTGAACGTTTCGCTCGTCTCGTCGCTTAATTGAACAAAAAAAATCACCATATGACATCCTACACTTTAATACAACTTGCCCCCTTTTAACACCTGTACCATTTAATCCTACCATCCTATTTTTTATACAAGCGACGAGACGAGCGAAACGTTCACCTCATGGTGAGACACTTGCCTGTAATGACGTGACACTAGTTAAGATGTTTGTACATTGCACCACAATGTGCTCATCGTTTAGTGACGTGGGATGTTGTCTCGTTACTTCAGTAATTTCACTAGCTACAACCTCCTTTCAAATTGGAACACATTAATGTTTGTCACCAGAAATGGGAGCTGTGGTGGTACTTACCTAGACAGTCTCCCGCAATAGAAACCTACCACCAGTAATCATAAATCCTTCCGCAAACATGCAAAGACGAAATTATGGTAATAGAAAATCTGTGGAGTTTACATAGTAAATATAGTTATTTTATTTTGGACCTATTTAGTGCTTTTGCAATATAAATTTGGATTAATTTAATCGACAGAAATGAATCGACATGCTCAGAAGATAGAAGTTTTTTTTACATTTTAGACCCATGCTTCGAATTCCCATCTCTATTCAGTGACCTCATGCTTTGTATATATATGAACAACATATAAACGAGGTAGAGAAGAACTTCATGTTGCGTCACACTTTTCCCCTATATAAGCACTTAAATTTTTTTCTTGTAATTAATATTTCATGACACAAATATTATATTTATGAAAATTAATTCATCATCATACTTAAAACCATAAGCATATAAACACAGCATTCAAAAAAAATTCTAAAAACCAACCAAGATAGCAATCTGTTACTTAATATCATGGTCATTAAAATAGCCACTTGACCTACAATCCACAACAATACATTTAAAACCCAGACTATAATATCTACCAGAGGAGAGAACTTAAGATTATTACCAACTCCTCAGAGTTGTTGTCAACCCCAAAATACAAATTTTAATTTTTATTAATTAAAAAATTTTTGTTAAAAATAAATTTTTTGCAATACATTAATTCTAAACATTTCTTTTACAACAGTTTTGAAATAATGTTTCCGCTACTTTAAACAATAGTTGTTTCCTAGACGGCAAGCTATTGAAGGGGTAGATTCCTTAGGTGTCTAGGTAAAAAGAACTAACCACCACCTGTTCTATAAGACAACATGAAATGTTAAATTCAACCAATCGGAATCTAAGTAATATGGCCACTTGTTATTATCATTGTCTATAGAATGTAATGTGCTGTCATTTGATCTAAAAATCACATGGTGTTAAGTGACAATGGGCGATAGTGAAGTTTGATCACCCAAGATACTTAGGCTCTTGTAGCTTTCCTAATAAATTGGGTAGCATGATTGTCACTGGTTAGACTGATGGCAGGTCTCTCTTGCTAGAGACCATTTAGGTTGGTACCACCACTTCATCTATTTCTACTGCTCAACAGTACTGTGCAAACATTATTGTATTCTAGTTTGAAGGATGCTGTAGCTAGTGTAATTATTGAGGTAAAGAGACTTAACATGCTGTCTCAAGGTGACGAGTACAATGTTGTGCAGTATTAAACATCCTAACCAGTGTCACATTGTTATGGGCAGGCATATTACTTACCATCACATGAACATCCCTATCCTCTCATCACTTCTTTGAATAAAAAAGTAATAATAGAACTAACTACTTAATGGACTAATAAAAACTAACCCAATCTAATAAAAAATAAAGATTATTAAACTGCATTGTAACCTAACAAGTGAATGATTACGAATAATTAAAAAATTTAAATTGTATATATTTACATAAACATGTAAATTCTTTAAAACTGCAATTAAAAACAGGAAAAATGAAATAAGAATTGCAATGTGTTATTTTGTACACATTCATAAAATTAACTGTTAGCATTTATATATATATTTTTTAAAGTTTTGAATAGTAATATTTGCAGAAGTTATTCTAGTAATGTTATATATGTTGGAAGTACAAATTTTGTAATTCTTACTTAGGTACATATAAGTTTATACATCCAACAATTTTTTATACACATTTTTAACCTTCCAGAAAAAAGAAAATGGTTATTATTTAACTTCACAAAATAAAGTGCTAAGAGAAAGTAGAAGTAGAAAAATTACCAACTTATACTATCATTATAAGTAACTGATTTTAGAAGTTATTACAAAATATTTATACTATTGATATCCTAGTCACCATATGCTTCCAGTCACAGGTAAAACATCAAAGCTAAAATATAGAAGTAGAACTTCTCAATTATACTTTTAGAATTTTTTTATTGGACAAGATGTTATATATGCATTATGTTTCAATAAATATTATTGACTGTAAAAATAGCTGATAAAAATGTTAAAATAACTAAATTATATATGTTAAAAAGAAAAAAAATTGTGAAAACCTAATTATAATTCTATATTATAGTTGTGTATATACTACCATTGAAGAGTCAACCCCAGTGATAATACATCAGGGAATTAATGTGGACACAGAAATTTTTAACACAACATTATGATTCACTGTTTACTGTAAATTAAGTATAGAAACAGGAGATGTAGATTTAATAACATTAGATAGAGGTAAAATTGTAATGTATTTTAGAAAATAAATCATTTCGTAAATCACATTTTATAATGATAAGTTTGATTTTTAACAGTAACAATTATAATAATATTTATATCAATAGATAATGTTGTATTTTCAGTCGACCAAACATAAGATATTTGTCAAGGTATGTTAATGAGCGTAGGTTTTGTCAAAATGGTATATCATATCGCATCGACTAATGTGATATTATGAACGATAAACCATAATTTTCATCATATTCGCAACGCCCATTTTCGGGCTAGATTCTTACTCTAGCTATGCTTTAACTGTAGTAAATACAAAAATAATATGGAGATAAAGTTATAGTCTTGTACGCAAAATTTAAAAACCTAAATAAAAGATTAATTAACGTGTTGGATATAAAATAAATATATTACGAACTAGCACACTCACCCGTTCCACCCAAGGAAGTCAACAATTACTCGTCGTATTAAACACACTGAACAACTATCTTGATATTTCTTCTAATTAAGTTCTCACAATATGACAACTCTTATATCACTTAGCGTAGAAATTATAGCAAATTTAGTGGTTCAAACAAACTAATACTTTGACCGCCGCTATTACCGTGCCACAAAACGAAAATGGCAGCGTTGATATCCTAAACTTAAAAATGTTCACAGAATCTGACAACACCAAGTTTAGTGCATGCAGACCGTTACCAAAATCAACTTTTTTAGACACAAAAGTTTAACTTATAATATTCTAAATTCTTCATTTCGTAATTCATATTCTTCGAGTACATCTATTTTAAAATATACGAATTTAAATACAAATTAATATTGCTTTTATTTAATATTATTTATTTATCAATAAATAATTACATGTAAGATGAAAGCAATCGCCTTAACTAATGCAAGTAACCTAAATTATATTTATTTTCATAGTGATCTACTATCGTTTTAGGTTAAATTTTTAAATATATTATGTTATTCTTCCAACACAGCTCTCGACTATGTCTACGCACAATTTATTTTTATTCCATTCAACTGTGTTATTTCCCTCATCTCTATCGCTTCTTCATTTAATCTACACTTTCTTCAGCCTCGGGCAATAAAGACCAAATTTAAAAATAATAAAAATGCACCCATTCTTCCCAATTCCGAAGCAATTCTTTTGTGAATTAATGGTAGGTTTTTATGTTAAATAAGAGAACGAATGTTTTTCTTTTGAACAAAAAAAATTGTTTTCTGCTTTGTAGGTACCTGCTGTTAAGAGAAAAACTTTGAAAATATTTGTTCAATATTACATTAACATGGCACATTCAATAGATAATTTTTGCAGAATAGTTTATTTCTGTTATGGGGCAACACTAATGAATTGCCATTTTAACAACTTTTTTAAAATATTGAGTTTAACGCCTTTGAAATTTTCCATACAGCCTTTTTTATATTATTACCAATTATCAGTACGATTAATGCTGTGGAGATGAGAAGCTTATGAAGTATAACTGGAGTGAAGTTGATGTACAAAGTGCCGAACAGTGTGATAAGGGAGCGGTGCGGCTTGGTTGAAGATGATGTGACAAAGATACAGAAATGGATGCTTAGATGGTTCGGCTATGTTGAAAGAATAGATGATAGAATATTAACGAAAGAGGTATACAAGGTAAGAATGATTGGTCAAATCGGTGCAGGTCGACCTAGGCGAATATATTCCGATCAAATCGAAAATGTCCTAAAGAAAGACCGGGTCAGTAATACTCGCAACCGACGAGCGTGCATGAAGATGCTCATGAAAGTGGAGGAAACGAGAGAGGTGTGTCCGGGCCGTAGCAATGGAGAGAGGTGGTCTCTGCCTACCCCATTGGGAACGAGATGTGATATATATGTATGTATATGTATTATTAAGTATATATTCTTAAAAATGTTAAATACATGTATAATATTTAGTTACCACTTATTTATAAATATATATTAAGCAAAAATTGCAAAAAAATAAAATGTTAAAAGTTGAACTATATTAAAAAGAATTTCAAATTAGAAAAATCTTTAATAAAACCATTGTTTTATTGATTAAATGGGATTTTGTGTTTTAATGAAATCGATTAGGTTACAAACAAAAAATCTATTTGTATTCTCATCTTAAATTAAATATTTGAATCTGGCGAAAATCTAGAAGCTATTGAAATAATTGAAATTTATAAAATGTTTTAGTATTTTGAAGTATGAATGAAAGAGATCGCTATATTTTTGTTATTGCAACTAAAATGCCTAGTATTTTGTTTAGTATAGTATTGTGTTACTAAGTATTTTCAAGTTACTATCGGTTCATCTTTTGACTGGTAAAGTTGTGTTTTATTGTGTTGTATTATTCGTTCTTATTATGGAAAAATTTGATATAGTAACAGTAATTAGCCCCGTAAATATTGCTGTAATTAAATATTGGGGTAAACGTGACGAAAAACTTATTTTACCTATAAATGATTCTGTTAGTGTTACTTTGGATACAAGTATTATGTGCGCTAAAACTTCTGTATGTATGCGACCCGAATTCAAAGAAAATGAAATTTGGTTAAACGGAATAAAGACGTCGTTCTCTAATCAACGTCTACTCAATTGCTTAGAAAAAATTAAATCAATTGCTGCAGCCCAACAAAGCGTCAACACTTCAGTTTTATCATGGAAAGTACGCGTGTGTTCAGAAAATAATTTTCCTACTGCTGCTGGTTTGGCATCTTCAGCTGCGGGTTACGCATGTCTAGTTACAGCCTTAGCCAAACTTTATAAAATAAAAACTGATGTAAGTGTATTAGCTAGGATTGGATCGGGGAGTGCCTGCAGAAGTGTTTTTGGAGGGTTTGTACGGTGGCATGCAGGTGTAAATGCCGATGGTAGTGATTCTTTTGCCTCTCAGATAGCAGATTATTCTCACTGGCCGGAAATGAAAGCGTTAATACTTGTCGTATCTGATAATAAAAAACACACAAGTTCTACAATCGGTATGATGAATTCAGTGAATACTTCAGACCTGTTGAAATATCGAGCTAAATACAGTGTTCCAAAAAGAACAGAGGAAATAAGTGAGGCTATTAAAAACAGAAACTTTGCCAAGTTTGCTGAGTTGACTATGAAAGACAGTAACCAGTTTCATGCAGTTTGCCTTGACACTTACCCTCCATGTGTTTATATGACTGATATATCTCATAAGGTTGTGGAAATAATTCATGCCTACAATGAAATGTGTGGAGAAATAAAAATAGCATACACTTTTGATGCAGGACCTAATGCTTGTTTATATCTTCTAGATAAAGAAGTGCCTAGAGCTTTAGCTTTGATTAAGAATTTATTTCCTTCAACAAATCCTGATTTTGTTGTTGGTCTTGGTGATTTGGATACAAATAACAATGAATTTTTAAAATTGTTCCCTATACAGCCACAAGCTAAGGATGTTATTAAATATGTTATTCACACTCAAGTTGGTAAAGGCCCTGAAGAGGTATCATCACACTTATTAGACAAAAATGGGTTCCCATTAAATTTGAAGTAGGTAATTGAAATAATTTTTAAGTTAAACATTTTATATTTTTTTGATAGATGAAATAATTTATTATGATTGATATGTATAGTATTTGTATTGTATGTGGTTACAAATGGGTAAAATTGTTAACTGTACTTAGTTAATCAATTGGAGAACATATTATGCTTTACATTGTATGAAGATGGCTTCATACAATGTAAATCAACAAGTGGTTGTTAAAATTTGGATTCTATTAAAGCGTACAATTTTTTTTATTCTAAGATTCAACTGTTTTCCATTTTAAACAATGAATAAATAAGTTAATGTTAAGTTTTTAGGCTTAGCCTAATCTATTGGTAATGGTCTTTTTAATGTTAATGTTCAAATTATTTATTATCCTAAAATTAAGTTAATAAATGATTGTGCTGTGACATTATATAGCTATTAAATATTTGGATTGTGTTTACAAGTAAGACTGACGCTGGAATAAGAAAAAAAATTCTATTTAGCTATGGTGATTATGAATATTTTTATAAAGTTGGGTGCTGTAAGAATTTTTTAAAATATATTTTCTCATATTAGAAAATAGGTTTTATTACAGGTGTTGAAATATTTCATTACAATTATATAAAGGAATTTATATACAGACATATTGTTCAAAATTATGGTTTGTCTTTTAGGTATATATTGGTGAATGTTCAGTCAATTGATTTTTGATTCTAGAGTTTACTGCAAATAGACTAAAGTTATTTAAATTGGTTTTCTTTTTGGTACAACAATTATATAAATATTCATTGGAATGAAGTAAAATATTTATATAGACAGTTGAACACTTTAAATTTGTGTAGATAATGTAACACTGTTTTTTACACTTAAATACTAGTGTCGACAGCAAAGAACTATATGCATATACACTATACAATCAATTTATATATTAGTTTGAATTATAGCATATCAAAAGGTAACAGTACAGTAGAGTATGTATAATCTTCAGCAGCACTGCCTTTCTTTACACAAGGACTGCACTCTTCAATTAAAAAAAAATACACAAAGTTATTGTTGTACCTATGATGAACAAGGATAATTAAATGCTTATTAGAATGAATAATTTTATAAGAACGTTAAGCAAGCCCACGTGTATCATACCAAAGTGGTTATGGCCGATAGATGTATTAGGCAAAATATTACACATAACAAAATCAACTAAAGATGTCTCTGTTTAAAAAAAAACAATACGTCTCATGAATACTAATTAGTATTATTTCTTACAAAATTTATTTGACTTTTGTTATAAAAACCAAATAATGGTTGCTTACATTAATAACGCTACACCATTTGTGTTGTAACGGTGGAGGTAAAAGGAAATGGTAATTACAGGTAAAGGTCAAAAGAAAAAGAATTGCTTCACGTTCACAATGCTGTTTTATTTTAATTCAATTATTAATAGCTTTATTAATTAATGTAATTTTTAAGTATTGCCTCGTAAAAAAAAAACTTTATTTTAGTTTCTTAGTCGGAATTTACTTAACATTTATATTTAAGACCGTTTTAGAATTGCCAACGGATTGGGCGAGATTTCTACGACGCCCCTTTATTAATATTAATGTAGAAATAGTTACATAAAATATGTACATCATAAAACAATTATTATAAACGAATTCATACAATAGTATAATAATCCTTATTAGCAATAAAAGAAAAAGCCCCAGGTCATCCCCGTCCGGCAGAGTACCGAGCAAATGGCATTGCCGCACTGGCGAAGCTTATTCTTTGTGCCGTGTAGTCGTCGGCTGTGGGGTTTTGGGCGGCTTCCGATAGTTTTTTAGAAATATCTTTATAGAGTTTAAGCGCACCCGGACTACAAGACCCTAACGTTTCAACCCCAAACGGTTCAAACATGAAATCCCCGTTAATATATTTATATTGAACGCAGTGTTCATTCTTGTATTATCGACAACGAATATTTTACTACTTGATGTGAGTAGATCTCATTCAATAAGAGTGAGAGGAAATAAAGCGGTGCCGTAGTCTCCCTTTTACGCCGAGTGCCCTAGACGGTTGCCTCCACGGCGTATTTTTTTGTTTTACGCGGGGAAAATGCCTTTGCCCCGACAAAGATAGGTTATAACATCCATACCCTAACGCCGCTATCTGATTGTATACATGGGAATAATATATACTATGATATAAACTAAGTTATCCCGTAACTTGAATTCGGCTATAACAAGTCCCAGATACTAAACTCCACGAACTAAAGTATAACTTTAGAATATAAATTAGTGTAGTTAACGTTAATTTTTTCATCAAATTTAAAAACTATGAAGCCAATAAAATCTGAATAATAACAGTTGTAATACTGCTCGCTCAGTTGGTCTATATATAGACTTGACAACAGCGCTTATTTCCAAACATTTGTATTCAGATTTGAAGGCAGCTGTAGCTAGAGAAGGAAGCATTATCATGGATAATGTACCACTAGTAAGAGTAATACATCATCAACCATCAAGTGCATGTCACATTGAAAGTGAACGAGATTACAATAAGTTTTAAAAAAAATTATATTGCCAAGTTAAAGTCTAATATTATTGTGAGAGCATTTGAGAGTACTCGCAACCAATGAAGCTTGCACGAAGACGCTCATGAAAGTGGAGGAAGCGAGGTGTACCAACATCGTAGCAAGTGGAGAGAGGTGGTCTCCATCTACCCCATAAGGAAAGAGGCGTTATATGTTGTATTTAAATATTTTTTTAATCTGTATCTAGTACAGATAATCAGTATGATAAATGTATATAAAGGTATATTAAAAGAAACCTTGTAACAGGGTTAACACGTAGTTAGATAATAACTACTTCTTTAGAAATTAAAATTACTTTATTTACATAATAAAAGATATACACATCTATATGTACAATGCCATTGGAAAATAGCTCGACAAACAATTCTCTTTCTTATCTATGTAGAGATCATAAAAAAGAAAAAACCCCATTATCTGTTGTCATACAATTCCATTTATTTTTATACTCAGTCAATTAAAAAAGTAGGTATTTTAGATGCACAAAAATAAATGAAACCATTTCACTCCACTGCTTATCGAGCGGAGACAGACACTTGCCAAACTCGGATGATGTTATCAGAGTATCCAGCAAATAAGGTCTGGCCATCAGTAGACCAAGCCAAGGAGAGGCACTGGGGTGGGTCAGCTTTGGCATTTTGTGCTTGGTTGATAATTTCTGGTCTAAGCTCCTCAACCATCTCCTTGCTTTCCAAATCCTGTTAGATATTTTTTTTGGTTTTAGTATTGATTACTACTAAATAATAAGTACAAGAAATATTGAGATTTGCATTCAAGAACTTTAACTTTTGAGACTGCATTATATAAAAAAATTGCTATGTACATAAATTTAAAGATAAAAATCAAATCATATTAAACAAATTTTTTTTAGCTATGGCTTCCTTTTGGTTATTTAATGATTTAAGAAACTGCTATTTCTTAATACTGACATTGAACTGAATTTTAAAAATAAATATTTCTTACCCAAATCTTAATGGATGGCCCAAAGGCAGCACAAAGCCAGTATCTGTTTGGTGAGAAGCAAAGTGCTGTGATGATGTCGTTGTGATCCAATGTGTGAAGATGTTTGCCATCATTGAGATCCCACAGCATAGCTTTCATATCCTTACCACCAGAGGCACAAAGGGAGCCATCAGGAGAAACAGTAACTGTGTTCAGATATCCAGAGTGGCCCAGGTGGTTGATCTTCAGTTTGCAATTTGTCAAATGCCAAACCTAATAAATAGAAAAATTTAAAGATACTTCCTTTGTTATGAAAAAAAAAGAGTATTATTCATAATTTATTTTAACATATTATAAAAAATAATGCATCCAAAAAAATTAAACCGTTTATAACTAATAACAATCAACTTGAACACCCTTTTATCAAGCTGTAACTGTAATAAATTAAAGTCCAACCATGCTGTAAATCTTATGCAAAAAATGTTCAGGCAGCAGCATTTAAATAATGTATTTTTGGTTCATGTTGGATCCAAAGCGAACTCAAAAAAAATCCTAACATTGAAGTTCTGAACATGTCTTAAAATGAATATCTTGACACTAATAATAACTATGTATAGTGTACATATATAATTGTAAAACTACTGTTTATTGAAATAAAGTATTTGTTCATAGTTACAATAATATGCATGTTTTATATAATCCATATCAATCTATTAAAATCAAAAGAGTATCAATGGGTGCTATTCACATAGTTGACCAAAGTATATAAATAAGCTGTAACAATTGATAGGTTTTTAAACTTTTCGACTATAATTCTGAAATAAATTAATGATGTTGGAAACATCCATAATTTAAAAGTATGTACCTTCACAGTGCGGTCCCAGCCAGCTGAAACTATGATAGGGTTGGCATGGTTGGGTGAGAAACGTACACATGAAACCCAGTCAGTGTGACCATCTTCTTGAATGGTGTACTTGCATTCCGCAAGTGTGTTCCAGAGTTTGATAGTTTTATCACGGGATCCAGAGACAATTTGTCTGTTGTCCACTGAGAAAGCCACTGACAGGACATCCTAATTAGAAAAATGAGTTTTTTTAGTATACAATAAGCTAATAAGTGTTTTGTACAACATATGCAAATTGTCAGATATATATATATATATACATACATATAGTTTACAATACTGGACATGAAAATGAGAATAGTGTTTCTATGCAAAACAAATGTGAATAAATAGTTATTGTATAGTGAATTATCATGAGTTAATAATTTTTTCTGGCTAGTTTTTAATATTCAATTATTTTTATGTTAGTGATTTCCATAGTATTTTATTAGCTACGTGTGAGAGCTTGCTAAAAATTACTTACGAGAACATAACTGGATTGTGACTATTTAGTCTTCTGCCTCGCAAAGGCACAAACACAAAATCTTCTGCCTCGCATAGGCGCTTACACTAACCGATTATACACTTATAACCCTATCAAATTATAAGTTCTATCACACCTTTGTATGATCTTCAAAACGCCTTGTGGTCTTTCCAGCAGCGAGATCCCACAAACGAAGAGTTTTGTCCCAAGAACCGGACAAAGCATAATTTCCATCGCTTGACAAAACGACATCGGATATGAAGTGAGAATGGCCGTACAGACGCTTCTGTGGCAAGCCGTAATTAGTTTCGTCTCTCGTGAGTTTCCAAACGATGAGAGTTTTGTCTTAAATAAAAAAAACACGATTAGATTTATTTTAAACTATAGAAGGAATGATAAGATCGATGAAAAATCAGCCCCATATCCGCTTGCCGATCAGACATCACGTGGCAAAAAATTTTGTCATCATAGAGATTTATTACAAATAATGCAATTATTATATTATTGATAGGAAAAACATTTAATAAAGATGTTGATTTGAGTATTAATCATAAAGTTATACATGATTACTTTGGATTAAAAATTGTAATGTTTGAAAATATTTACCTCGTGAAGAAGATAAAATCATATCAGGGTACTTAGGGTTTGTCGCAATTTGCGTAACCCAGCCATTGTGCCCGCACAGAGTGCCCCTCAGCTTCAGGGTTTCAGTCATCTTTAACAGAGATCAACCAACCACCGGGTGCACCAAGTTATAAAAGAAAGAATGAAGTACTTCAAATTTGCAACAGGAATAATGTTTGTGTTGCCATCACTAAAAGTCACCAGATCAAAAGTCTTTAGACATTCTTTTGGAAACATCTTACTTTTTGTTTATTTAAGAGGCAAGGCAGTAAGAAAATTATAACGGAGAATTTGTTATTAGAGATTTAAAAATTTGTACTAATTTTTTTTTTCTTTCCTATGTTTTGACCGTACATTATGTGTTTTAAAAAGTAATAATTTATTGACATTTTCGTATGATATTACAAAGTCAAATTTAAAATTATATAAAATGCTAAGAACTGTCTTATTTTACTATTCTCAATAATTTTATATTGCTTTAGATAAAATTAATTTATAACGTTTTCAATTACTTAATATCTACTATTTTCATGATGGATTTACTTGTTGAAACTCATGTTATGACAAAAGCTAAATTTACTCCCTCAAATATATCAAAAGTACGTATTAGAATTTTTCCACAAATGTTAAGAGATACTTCTTTTAATACTATACAAATTTGTTATTTTTAGTTTGGAATGGTTTTATGTTCTTCTAATTTTAGTAATAATTTGAACGCATCCATTAATATAAATGTTGTTTTAAAATTCCTCAACTAATGGATAATGTTAGGCTATTTTTTTAGTTTAATTATCTTAAGACCACTGAGATCAATGATTTTGTTATGTATACATCACATTTAAATTCGAATAACGTTAAAATTATGAAATGAACGTATCTATAAATTGGCATCGAATTGTAGTACCTATGATTTCCGCTGGGGGACGTCGTTCTTTTGAATCAAATTGACGTCACGCAAGTAGTACCTACGCCATTTTGTAAGTGTCTTCTGTAGTCAGTATTTCTAGACTCTGTGTAAATTACAAAATTCGCATGGTTTTGTGTACGTTAAATAGTTAAAATTATCACAAATCCAAGTTAACGTCTAGCACGTTAATTTCACAGACTCAAATTATGGAGGACAAGGCGTCGTTAAAGGAACTGGATCAATGGATAGAACAGCTAAACGAATGCAAGCAACTGACAGAAAACCAAGTGAAAACGTTATGCGATAAGGTAAGGAGGCATTATATTAACTATGGATTTACGTTACCGGTTTGGTGATTGATTTTGTTGGTGGTATTAGCAGATACTTGAAATCTAGTTATACCTATGTTGTGTGATTCATATACCTACATAGACGGCTACCGAGAACGCGTATGTAGAGGTTTGTAGTATAAGTTGATCGGTACGCCCGTACCCATAAAGTTACGAGGATTGTAAGCATTTATTTTATTCTGTCAATATGATTAATAAGTTCGTAAATTAACATAAATAGGATTTATTTAATTTTGGCTATGAGATATTTTTAGCTTATGTGCGGAAATAATTTTATTTAATTAACAATCAATTTAAGTAAACCACAATATTCCATGATACTAAAATAGTCTTTATTCCAAAATGTAATAAACAATAGAAATGTAATACTAATTCATCTAACTAGATAACACTAACATTATTAAACCATTATGAGTCATAGATACCTGTAAATGTTTTAGTTTTAACATTTTCATCAAGGTTATATTCGGTATATCAACAACTTCAGATATTTAGTCTGTATATAAACATAGTCTATGTCCAGCAGTGGATGTCTGTTTGCTGATAATGATGATATAAACATAAACATTCTTATATTTTAAAAAAATCCATTTTTGACTGGACTGGTTTTTATTTTTGTTAACATTTGGAAGAATATATACAGCCAATTTAGAACTTTTAATGCTCTAAAAAGGGGCTTTTATGATCAATATAAATGTGTAATTTCTTGTGTATAAGTGATAAAATAGATATTAGCATTTTTTGGTTCAACAGTTTGATCTATACATTTTATGTTTTTTCTTATTAATTCAAGGAATCAATTATTGTTAATTAATGTTTTGTAGTGTTTACCAATATATAAGAATGTAGAAGGATTCCCTTAATATTTATTGTATTATATTTATTATTGGAAACATTAACTGTTAACTCTGTTATTTTGTTTACTTTAATATTATCTACATCTAATATTACCAATTTTAGTTTTTTTTTTGTCGGAAGCTTATACTAAGGTATTGAAGCTAATGAGAAAGTTAATTTTTTGTAATAGTAATTGAAGATTTTTTTTTGGTATTTATTACACTTAGTTGTCTACTTTTAAAATATTGGTCAATGATTAAATGTTGTTGTGAGGGCATAGTATTATTAGAATATATATTAAGAATCTACTGTTACTCTTTAGTTTCAAGGAAAAGAAAACCTGTTAAAGTCAAATGTTTTTTGTTCCGAACAAGGCAGACACATAAATTAGTACTTTTTTTTATTCAGTGATTAGATCATTCTTTTATCAACTGCTTCTAAAATATTAAGTGCATTAATGTTGATGTAAATATGTAGGTGTATTCAGAGGAAAATGTGTAGTCCTGTATCATTCTATACAAAGTTCATTAATATAAAACAATTCAGCCTTCTTAATGGTCCCAGTACTGAAACCTAACACGTCTCATAAGGAGAGAGTCAAGAATATTTAACCAGCACATTCACCAAGTGTGGGTTGACAGATATTTAAAAACACTGTTATATGTAAATATCACAAAATACTACAATGTTTAGTTTTTATACATGAACAATTTTTGCCTCATGGTATCTATTTTATTTACTATTTATTTGTTATTTTTTTAATTGTGTTATAAATTTTAGTATTATCCATTATTCTCTGCTGTTTGTCATTTAGGTTTTAAACCAATTTAGTTCCTAATTACAATTAAAATTTTTGGCGTCAATTTAAACATTCAGGTAACACTTACAGCAATGGGAAAAACAAAATTTTTGTTTGCATTTTCAAATTTTATTTAATTTAATTATTTACTAACTTAACACACAATTTGTTTTAATCTCATGGAATCCATTTGACTTATCTTTGGAGTTGTTCCACAAGTGAAGCAAAATGCAAAAATAAAACTATATCAATCATTATTTTAATAAGCAATAATGATTATTGTACTTATTTTTGTATATTATTCTGTCAGAGGAATATTGGATTATAGGCTTATTTTTTATATGAAATATAACTTGTATAATTAATTACATGTAGGTAAAATTAAGAAGTATGTTCAAGTAAAAGAGGTAATGGTTATTTATCCATTAATTAATTAGGGTTAATTGTATTGTTAACAGTCATTTTATAAAAAAATATCAAAAGAATGGATGCTTCCATATAGTTTTATTGTATAGTCATAAGTTTGTTTATATTAAGAAAATGGAGTGAATGTGTAAAATTTAAATTACATAGATAGTAAACGAAATACACAAATTTTATTTTTAATGAGAAGTCTTATACTCTAATATTTACCTTAGCTGGTTATACTCAGATGGAGGTTTTATACCCCTACTATTTGTACCCTCGGTAGAGATTTAAAAAAAAATACTCTTTGTTCAAATATGCTTATAATTGCATGATGATTGGTGTTTATTTCTGTATATCTTTTACAATTATACCTTAGTTTTATAAAGTTCTATCAGTCTTTTCAATGAACTTACTAAGTTAATTTAAAAATGAAAAAATTCTGTTCTTAATCACAAGATGTAGTCTAACTTTTATGATCTCAATACCTGTTTGATATGTATTTATATATATATAGATAGGCTGATAGGTGTTTGTACCTGGAGATCATCTGGGTTAGGTATCACTGAAGTTATTGTTGCTGCTGGCAGATAGTAATGTGCAAACATTCCTGTATTCAGGTTTTAAGGTGTAGTAGCCAGTGAAATTACTGTAGTAATAAGATATATCTTGTCTCAAGGCAATGAGGACAATGTGATGCTGTGTATATCATTTTAACTAGCGCCACGTTGTAATGGGCCAGCGACTTACCATCAAGTGAACGTCTCGCTTGTCGTTTCACACAAATAAAAAAATATATTTTTTGTGATAGTAAATGCTAAAGCAATGATTTTTTTTTATTTATGTATTAAGCGTCTTCGATGCAAAGCAACTAGTCGGACGAGTTACAAGAAATTTATCGATAAAATGTGCGCCGACGCCAAGGTCGTCAGTAGTATTATAATGGCTGACCACTGGCGGTATCCTTTTGCTGTATATTCTTTGATAGTGTCTATTTTTAACAGATCCATACTAACAGGAAGTTTAGGCAATTCGGTTTCCTTTGGCTTTATAACGAAGTAGTTCACTGACTAATATTTTTGAAAATTCACACATTGCAGTAGTGAAGTATCAACTCCTATATATTCTCCAGGTTCATAACATTATTGATACTGAAGATTGAATAGAATATTTTTTTAATGGACATAGCGATGAAATTAACGCAAAGTTTAACGCTCGCCAATAAAAATTCATTTAGGATATGTACACTGCATCACATTATTTTCGTCGCTTTCAGATATAATTGGTGAAGTCTTTTTACTTCAATAATATCACTCACTTTCGCAGTAATGTTTGCATACTGCTGTAGTGAAATTTAACTGCCTAACGGTTCTAAAATCTTTGCACTTGTTCCCGCGATGTTATTTTCCTTCCATCTATTTTAAAGGACGCTGGAGTTAGTTTTTAAATGAAGTTGTGTAAATCTGAACCGACCGAGATGATCCTTTTTACATATACAAATTTTATGATATATATTTAGTTAATAAACATGTGCTATCGTATTATCATATTTTTCTGATTGTAACCTACCTTACAAATAAATTTTACTTTTGGTTAACTAGCAGAAAATGTCCTTATCGAATTCAGTCGGCTCACTGTAATCTTAGCTTGAGGTGTTATGTAAACATTAAATAAACAGAGTCGCTATTTAATCTTATAAGATTTTTCTCGGATAATTGATTATTTAAATCAATCCAGCTCCAGCAGCCGCCGCTCGGCCGACGCAGGCGAAAGTACATGAATTTTGCAATAGCCGGGGTTAAAAACCCCGTATTACGTAAGCCGTGGGAATTCAGAGATTCGCATTCCGATGAATTATATCAGCGGTTGCCGACCTGTGGTACTCGCACCCCCTGAGGTTACGTGAAAAGTACTAAGAAGTTAAAACAGTTAACTTCTATAAATGTTGTTATTATGTATTCTCATATGCCTGGTCGTTTCATAAGATATAAAAATAGCTTAGATTGTGATTGGTTACTAGTAGTAGGGGATTTTGTTATTGGAAACCGTTTAGGTACCCACCACAGCTTTTCGGGGACATGCACAGATATTTCAGGTATATCCTACTTGAAATATCTGTTTGTGTAACTTGATTATTATTTAGATGGGTTTAAGGAGCCAGGGTATGCAGTGTTTATTTGCCGGTACGGAGCGAATGCCTCTGCTATTTCTATCGTCGAAACTGTAGTGTGCAAACATTACTATGTTCCGGTTTGAGGGGCGCTGTAGCTAGTGAAATTCTTTAGACGTAATGTCTCATACATCTCAAAACGTCTTAGTGTGTCTCAAAGCGACGAGCGCAACGTGTAGTGTATATCATCCTATCATCACATTATGGGCAGGTATTTTACTTTCTCTTAGGCGATCATCTCACCCGGTTTTAATCACTACGTCGAATAAAAAAAAATAACCGGAAGTTTTTCTTGTTAATATTGTGATACACATTCAATAGGTTCATTTCATACAATATAAGAAGTCTTATCGCAGAGGATACACTCACGCCGGTTATATGATAATTACACATACTATGTATATGATACAGTAGCTCATAATGGGAACGGTGTATTTCATAGTATAAAATACTTCTCTCGTAAGTGATTATTGTAAAAATGTCATGAATATTTATCTGATCTAAATACGAGTGGACTAGAGATTTTTTTAGAACACATTCATCGGTTGAAATGATGCTGCTGTTGTATCTTGTTATATGTTTCACAAAACATGGTCTTAATGAATTATATCATTAGTATTTTCAAGGAAAATTTCAGCTAAGATCTTACTGGAGGTAGGTCCCTCTTGTCAGAGGTCACCACCGCAGCGGTTATTGCAGCCGACAAACGGCAGTGTGCAAACATTACTGTGGTCCAGTTTAAAATGAGTATAGCTAGCGATATTACTCGAGTAACGAGACTCAACATATGACTAAAGGGAACGAGCACAATGTGGTGCTGTGTATATCATCCTAACTACCGCCTCGTTACGGGCGTGCGTATCACTTACCATCAGATGAATATCTTAAAAAACAAAAAAAAATTATAAAGTTATGTTTCTATTAACTTGAATTATTAGACGTTTGTTAAAATATCACAAGCTACATTTTAAGTTTTAGTTTAATTTCTTACTTTAATGTTCCTCCAACTATCCTCGATCCTTTTCTACTGTGGTTGACTACGAAGCTATTTGATATTAATGTGCTTAATTAATCTTGTGTGTTTAACGGTTTTTATCATTTTAGTCTTATCAGCTTCATTAATACATATACATTTTATCAATTCGACATCAAGGAAATGTTTTTACTTTGCACGTCAATGAGATTTGTTTCATTAATACAAAATTCGTGCGGTCACGATATTTTCAAGGACAAAAATTAAGTTTCTTTTTTGCAATACATATATAGGAAATATCACTTTAAAAACATATTTGTAAATCTAGGTGTTGATAAAGAAAAAGAAAAAATTAGGCAATTAAAGGTCAATAAACGGGCCCAATATAAATATGAAGGTGATCCTAAGTAATATATGGTTTCTTTGAAATAGTCCGGCTGTGATATTCGTTTTATTGATAGTTTAGTTCTTCTTCTATACTTTCCAGGGTTCACTGTTCAAGGTTGTATAAGTAAATTGGTTTTTTTAATTTTCATTTGTATCAACCTAAAATCACGGTCATTCGGTATAAAGGTATGATCAGATACCTAAACATATATAGCCTATCTTTTCAACGTTAATATTTGATGACTGAACAATTTCTTTCTACTGGAGGGTCTTTGTTGCCGGAGACCGTCTAGGTAGGTACTATCGCAGCTCCTATTTCAGCCGGCAAATAGTGTGCAAACATTTCTGTGTTCCGGTTTGAGGGCGTTGTAGCTAGTGAAATTACTCGGGTAACGACGTTTAACATCCTGCCTCAAAGCTAACGGGTGCAAAAGGCGTTCTAGCTATCGTACATTATGGGCAGGCGTATTATATACCATCAGGTGTACGATCCGCTCGTTCCGTCACTTCGTTGGAAAAAAAAAGTTTTAAGTTACATTCATATATATATATATTTAATTTTTGATTTAGATCCATCCATGATTAATACTTAATGTATTACATATATGTTTGCGATTACGACCACTATCTAAATGTTAATTTTTGATGACATTGTAACAATTACTTTGAGTAAGCCTAAAATAATATACTGTGAAATAACTGACAAACTTTTTTTTTAACCTTTAACTTAGATCATATTTAAATTATGGGCACAGTGTTGTACTTCCCGTTGTGGGACAAGGCGCAGACTCCCAATAGTGTGAACATTAAACGGGATCTTATTTAAAAATTTTTCGTTGAGATGAAACTGTCTCGAGTTCATAATGATCTATAGATCATTATGAGAATAATAATCGCTAGCATTTACTTAACTTTGCTGCATTGTTCATTTCATGTTTATTTTCCTTTTGCCATATAAATGTCATTTAAATTTTCCTTTCTTGACGTTAGCTTGGCCTTTTAACAAACAGGAAAGAGGATTTAAGGTTCAACTTTAGCATATATTTAAATGGCCTTTGTACAGCAGTGGACTGCCACGGGCTGTTTGATGATTATCATTATCATATTATATTATTGAAATACCTACATTTTGATACAGTTTGAATTTAACAGCTAATATTGAAGTTTATTCGAAGATAGCGATTACCGTTTACTTATAGATATGGTTAATGTATTTAATATTATTTGTAACAGTTTAAACGTTCACACGTTTATATTAGTTTAGCAGCGGTATATTTTTATAGCATATTATATTTGGAAGTTTATCCGGTCAGCCTTTGCCACTCATCTTTTAGGTCAAGAGCGTTACAAGTTTTTACGTTTAACACTCATATAAACTGTTTGTTTATATGACTATTCCTCTCTTCTTCCTCGTGGAGGTGGAGTCAGTTTTCTCTGTCTTTCTTCTCGATTTCCCACTGTCCTCGATACAGCCGTCGGTCACATAGCACTTACGCATATCTGTTGAAGCATGTTTATTTTTATGATAGATGTTTTTTAAACAATCCTTTCGTACATTAAGATCCATCCCTCTTTATCGTCTATCAAGAAATCTATTATAAAAACTCCTTAATCAGTGGCATCTCTTTGGTTCTTATGATTATTCTTCTATTCATTGTTTTACTTTAACTAAATTTTTTTATCAATATAGAAATGCTTCTGTTAAAGTGTAACAAAAGTGAAACGTTTAAGTAAAAATTGAACCACAGTTACGTCGACCGTGGACAGTCCGTAAAATCTGTAAATTTTAATACATAAGTTAGTTATTTAGTTAGAATTGTGTATGTCCTTAACTGGTGGCCTTAGTGTAGATGTGTATGTGCGTGTAAGTAATACAATTTTATGTATGCGCGAATGTATGCATATGTTTATTGTTAGCGAACGTTTATCATTGAGGCTCCCCTCACATCACTAATTGTCCAATCATAGTATACACGCGTCATACTTACAGTTAAATTATATCCGTATTTTACTATACGTTTAGATATATAAATGTTGAGTTTTTTTTGCTAAATCCAATGTACAGGTTCACTATGAGAACCCGATGATTGTGTGTAAATTTTAAAGCCATAAACATGACTGCTTTCAATCTATACTATATTGCTTTTTGCTTTACACGAATCACTGTTTATACTTTAATATTTTAGTCTGTTCGGAAAATCTCCGGAACGGATGGACTAATTTTAAAACGTTTTCATTGGAAGATAGCTAAAGATGTAGGGCATAACATAGACTAAAGAATCCGCACATAAAAATAATACTTTTGTTTTTATTATAATCTCCATTCCTGTTTGACCGACAAGTGTGTAAATTTTTGAGAAATATCAGGATTTCATTACCATTAATAATAAAACATTGGTAATGATATGTAATATTATTAAATAGAATACCTGTTCAGTTTTAAAAGTCATCATTATCAGCTGACAGATGTCCACTTCTAGACAAAGGCCTCTACTAAATATCTCCATATCGTTTGTTGGAGTTCATTAAGGGGAATTGTACCGTAAACCCACCACGCAGGCCCAGTGCGGCTTGGTGGTTGGCCAGAGCCTCGTCTGTTATTCAGCAGGGTGCACCGCGTGCAAGTGAGGTTGGCTTGGGCTCCGTAAGATATTGGGCGGAACCTCATACACCCCTGTTTTAAAACTATAAATATTTGACTCTCTCTTCCATAGAGATAATACGTTCCATCAAAACTTGTTACTCGTGTCTATTAGCATTTTTTTATTCTCTACTTACTTTAACCTCTAAAGGTTTTTTATGCAGACCTCAAAGTAGTTAACAATCGAACTACCGACTGTTAGATTATTTATATACTGCGATAAGCAGTTTGATTATTACTTCAAAACTGTCAGTTATACAATAACCAACTAACGTTACATAAATGAACTGAAACAGTCTCACACTTTCATTTTTTATTTGTACTTGGCTCGTGTATGAGGCGTGGTTGTGATGACAAAATTCAATGTTTTATTAAAATAATAAACCTACAGGTTCATATCAGATGTATGGTTGTGATAAAAAAATACTATAAGTACGATAAGTGGTTTCATCACCATCGACAGCACGAGCTGGACACAGGTGTTGGGTTAGCTAAATTAGGATTCGGTATCGCGTTCGTGATGTCTGCGGTATAATAATAATAATTGTTAAGTAGTAATAAGTAGTCTCTATTCTTACTACTCTCTCTATTTTCACTAGCTACAACGCCTTTTAAACCAGAGCACAGTAATTTTGCACATTGCTGTGTAGTGGCGGAAATGGGAGATGCGGTGGTAACTAGACGATATCCAACAACAGAGACCTATCACCAGTAAACACATTTCCTGAGCTTTCTCATCCGTTGTTTTTTCATCGAGTACTAAATATATATACAGTATTACTATAATTATTATATTTTCTTCTCGTTACTTTTGTTGTCGACAAGTAAGCACTGGATCCTCGCAATAAATGACTCCAACATAGTAAAGGGATTGATGTTTTTAACATGTGTACACAACACCGTTTTACTCACCCTATTATTCCATATGTGAGAACTGTCGCGCGCTCGTATCCGGTCGCACCCGGTGAATGTTTATCGACGATGGTGCTGCTACTCCGTTTGCTCGTGTTGGCTCGTCTCGACCGTTTCCTCTTGTTTTGTTTTGTTTTGTTTGCCTATCTGCGAACATCATGTTGTATAAAAAGTAATACAGTGGCACGTTTGTTTTGAGGAATTATTTAACGCGATGCCCACGGCCACGTTTTAAGGACACCATCATTCATACTTTAAAATTGTATTGGTCCATATACACTTTAGAGAAATTTCTAGAACGAACCATGAAATATTAAAACTTAAAAATGATATAGTAAAAAAGACTAAATTTCTAGATATATTTGATTTCAACATAAAATCCTAGAATATTCTATACTCGAGACCGTATAAGTAGATTACCACCGCAACGCTTATTTCTGCCGCCAAAGAGTAGCATGCAGTACTGTGTTCTCGTTTGAAGGACGTTGTAGCTAGTGATATTATCGAAATACTTAAAATCCCATGTCTTGAGGCGACGAGTACAATGATATTGTGTATAACATTCCAACTAGTGCCACATTGTTACGGGCAGGCGTATCTCTACCATCAGAGAAACGTCTCGTACATCTCATCGCTTCTTCGAATAAAAAAAAAGATCTATGGTCACTGTAATCAAGGTATCATGTTAGCTTCTAGTAGTGTAGTTGTATTTAATGATTTTTAAAATAAATTATTCATTACGTAACTTACGGTTATGTAAGAAAATAATTGACTGTAATTTTCTAACAAGTATAATTACTCTGTTATCGATTTTAATAATATGATAATAGCATTAAATACTGTTCTCGTAATCTCTTTACGGAATGTATATATGTGATTATTAATGTTTATTATTTTATATAGATTTTTAGATGCTTTTCAGGATTTCATAACAAGGCATAGAAAACGAAAGCATTTGAAGACAAGTAGAATTTTTCGGCAACGCCTAATAACGAACTAAAGGAATACTAATATTAGTTCATTGTGACCTCTTTTTTTATTTATTTGTAATAATACGAATAAATAATTGTTACTTTGCTTTTAAGCACTACATTGGGCTCATCGTCTTTAGATATTTGTTAAATATTTTTTGGTCTGGTTAGCCCACTTAATTTCACCAGCTAAGTTACCTTCAAGCTAAAACTTAATAATGTACTCGCTATGTACTAGTTAGCGCCGTGATTAGGCTCTGCTGACTTGCTTACTTATATAATCACTTGCAACAAGTTTATGTTCATAACACATTGATACTTTATATCATAACATTATAAGTTATAAGCCTTTAATCATTTTTTAAAAGATGACCTCCGATATCACTTGTTTTCATCAACTCTGTTATCCCGCAGGCAAAAGAGATCCTTACGAAGGAGTCAAACGTTCAAGAGGTCAGTTGCCCGGTGACGGTGTGCGGCGATGTGCACGGCCAGTTCCACGACCTGATGGAGTTGTTCCGTATCGGCGGACGCTCCCCGGACACCAACTACCTGTTCATGGGCGACTATGTGGACCGTGGATACTACAGCGTCGAGACTGTCACATTGCTTGTTGCGCTTAAGGTAAGGTAGCTAGATATATTTTTATCTATTTATAGTGTAGGTAGGTGGAGGTGGTCGATATATGACGTGGTGTCTTAAATTTAATAGGCTACCACTAGGTTAGTGCGCTTCGCCGTCACAGACCACATCACAGTTTAACAATAAGTGGGATCGTGGTGAAGCATTAACCATTTGCAATGAAAAAAATTCCAGCAGTACGCGGCTATCGAATGATGATGAGGGAAGGTAGGTAAGCGAATAAAATGCTCACGAGTATGTAATGTCAATTCTCACCATTCTTTGTACTATGGAAAACAATCAGCTTGTAAATCTTTCTTATGAATAATCTAATATTAGAAACCTTACTTGTTTTATATCGATCCTGTCAATTAGTATACTTATAATCCATACCAGCTCATTATCGATCTACGTACAATGTTAGTGTATTTACCGTTAGTTTAAAAAAAAAAAACTGCCTTTTTGCGGAACGTTGACAAGAGCGTAGTCAGTTTACAGGTTTGTAGGTCTCTGCTGCTGGACTGATTAGATAACTACCACCGCAGCTCCCATTTTTGCAACCAAACAGTAATGTGCATATATACTGCATTCCGGTTTGACGGGTGTTGAACTAGTGAAATTAAGGTTGTATTGAGACTGACTATCTTGTGTGTTATTAGGGGCAGGCTTGCCTTCAGATGAATATCTTGTTTGTTTAGAAGACAAGTATTTACTATAGTACTTGTTTACTGAAATGTGACAAGCCAAATATCTGTATTAAGTATATTTTCATTATTAACTATCATAAACAGAAAACTCACGGTTTCTATTAACAATAATTTTAATTAAGTTCTGCTTGTTAGTACACCCTTAGTTAAATTTTCTTATCTAATTAATTAGTCTTCAGTTTCATCTAATAAAGAAGATGCCGTCTTTGTCGGGCGTTTCTAGAATACATAAAGTGTATCTAGTGTCTTCGATACTCAGTCTAGACTTCATTGACATGGTATAAATAAATAAGCTTTTTAATAATGTTTTTTCTTTATAAATAATAAAGGTCTTTTATCTCAGGGATTTCCCAGTCCTAGTGTATAGAAACTTCATACAGATGATTATCGTATACGTATATTTGTAAAGAATACGAGATTACGAAACTCTCAATATATTGGTATTCAAATGGCTTTTTGTCAAGTTTTCTTTATTAACATAGGATATTTTGATTTTACAAACAAAGCTCTAATAATCTAATATATACAAACAACTTTCTTAAATATACCAATGTTCAGACTAAGGTGTTTCTCACAAGGAAAAGTTTGAAGCCTTTCGTCCACCACGCTGGTTGTTCTTAGAATATGGTGGTTTTCTCACGACGTATGCCTTCTTCAGAAGCTCAAGCGAAGCGGGGATCGAATCTGCGCCTCTTAGAAATATATCTTGCACATCACCTCACATAGAACAATCACGACCTCTAAATGTAATCAAAATAATAATTTTTATTACGGAGTCATATCACAGGATATACTGATAAAGTTTTATCATAATATCATTAATATTATATATATATATGTCGAAATTTTCATGCATTTCATTCAAGACATATTTATGACCTTTAAAAGTTAATCTTTGTATCAATAACAAGAAAACTGTATCAAGTACAGTTAACAGTACAGACTCGATTATATCAAATATGAGTTCACTGTTAACTATGCGGGACTGAAGCTAACTATACAGTAGTGACTATTGCTACAAAAATTCACATTTATAAATATCAAATATTTAATCAAAGTTATAGTCAAAACATCCTTTGAAAGGAATAATCGTAAAGATATTGTGAGCTTCCTCTTTATCGTTAGTGGGAACGAACAATATACATTATTAGTATATATACATAAATTGATTGTGTCCTACCTTGTGAGATAAACCCGGTGCCGCTAGTGGGAACAGTAAGGAGGCTGCTTATATTATGTTGTTGTTTATTATATTAACATATTCTACATTTGCCGAATGAAAGTACTAAGAATGGAACCTAGAAATTAATTTTCTCAATGATATATATTTACTCATAAAGGAAGGGATGATAATGACAAATAATTGAGATAGTTTAAAGGTTAATAAAGGACGGTATGTTCAATGAATTGCTCTTTTTTATATTACGGTCTGTAGTCCTCTTCTCTCTCTCTCTCTCTCTATATATATATATACATAAAGAGATTTCTTGCTATGTAGAGAGACTCATTACGATATTTCTCGAATAATAAGGCGAAGAGACTTGAAAAAAAATCCTTTTACAGATTATAGGTAAGCTAAGATTTTTTTTTTTTACGAAAACTCTCAAAACAAGTTGCAGAGGTGTTACGGTCAATAAAGCGCAAATATTCGATAAAAAAGTAAAACTTCTCCGAATTTCTTGTTAACTCTTCTTAAAGGGAGATCCGTTGGCAACTGGTTTTTATAAAAGACTAGTGATTAGAAGTGATAGTACCAAATAAATGAAGAATTCACCGACTGGTGGTAAGGTCTGCTACCGCAGACAGTCTTGGCGTATCATTACAACTCCTATCATCATCATCATCTAAAATGATGGACATCTACGATGTTACGTCATGTTGCTCTATCTCTTGCTGTTTCTATATTTGTCGAGTGTAGTAGTACCTAGTAGTACGTAGTAAGAGAAATACTTTGAGTTACATTGTTATGGGCAGGTGTATCCGATGCCACCAGGTGGACGTCAATGTTCTTATCGTCGCTTTGGCGCATAAAAAAAAATAGTTTTGAGTAAGAGAAGTCATCTGACTAAGCACCGGGTGTACGTATGTAACCGCTGGCTTATCGTTTGTATCTACGATAAAGTTCGGATACTGTTTACACGAGGGTTTATCAGTTAGTTTACATTCACGAATGAGTCGCGATATCACCGCCTGCTTTCCACTACATTATCACCATCAGCGTTTATGGCGATGGGTTGTTTGAATTCTGTATATCCATTGTCCATTTTGTAATAATTTTTGGTGTCCGGTTATTCCGCCATGGCGACAGTAGTGAAGCATTAAAACATCCTCCCATCTTAAAATATGTTCAATTAATTATTTATTTATTATAGTTTAATAAGTTTTTGTTGTTGGTGACGGGAGTGACCTGATTTCACTTATGTATTATTTTTATCCACCCTTTGGTCGATCACCTTTATCGTGTGTTACAAGTGGTGATGTTAACTAACACCCTAAATTCTATAATGACATTAAACACAAATTAGTTTTTAAAAGATTTTTCTGAGATATATATATATATATATTTATATAGTTTATGTATCTATTCTAATCTCATAGAAACTCCAATTCAAGTGATCGCCTCATCGAAGTAGTGACGCCCGAGTTACGAAATAGTTAGGTTGACTATAGAGGCAGTGGCGACGGAAGTAACTTAAACATCTCATTGTGTGTAGTTCGTAATGTATTGAAGTTCGACCGGTTTATATTAAGCGGCAGTCTAACAATTCAATTTAACAATGGCCAATGGTTTTGGCGATATATCCAATTTAAGCAAAATTAGACACGAATCTACTTTCTGTTGAATTTGTAACGGATTTTAAAATGGTTTCAATTGGACGTTCAGCTATTGTTCTGACGCTCTGCGTCATGAGAAGGTGATGCGTTGAAACAAAACAATACAGTAGATTATTACATAAAGAATAAGTTTATGTTCATTAGTACATAAATCATTAGAAAAATATTTATTATTTCTAACATTTTCCAAAGACGTTCTATTTATGCATTGATTATATTTTTGTATATACTAATTTCCTCACCAACCTCACCTGCTCGAGGTGCACCCTGCTATTCAACAAACGAGGCTCCGGCTCCCACCAGCCCGCATTAGGCCATCGTGGTGGGAAATTGCCCAAATCTCCCCATATGAACCGGACGCCATGCTGTCTGTATGTGTAGATTTTTGTGGGAAGCCTATCTCCAGCAGTGACCGTCTCTCGGCTGATGATTATTAATTATTATACATGAATTTAACATTTGTTGTAATTTTATTAGGAGAGATCTAAAACCCTTCGTAGATTTAACCAACAGTTAACATTCCTTATAGATTTTTTTATTCAACGAACCGACGAGATAAGTTCCGTTCACCTGATGGCAAGTGATACGCCTGCCCACCACAACGTAATGGTAGTTAGGATAGTATACACTGCACCAAATTGCGTTCGTCGCCTTGTGAATTTTAAGTCTTTTTACCCCAGTAATTGCAATAGCTACAACACCGTTTAAACTACAACACTATAATCATTTTGCACTTAACCGGAAGGTCTTCGACAACATAGATCAACCCACCAGTAAATATATTATAAGTTTACCAAGTAAACTGGGGGAGGCCTATGACTAATAGTGGATATATTCAATCGTGCTATATTTAAGAATTCTATTATAAAAATAAAAATCTACCATTTATAGTAGCTTCAGAACCTTATTAATTTAGTTTAGTTTATATATAAATAAACGCCTCGAGATATCCTGTATCTACTTACGGCATAATATTTTACAGTGACGTCATTGTCTACTATATAACAATACACCATTCTATTGGCTTTTTTATAAAAAAAAAATTATCCTCACCGAGTATATTTTGTTGATATTATGTATCCTTGTAAAATATCCAAATAATGCAATATTCTCCTATAATACTATTCTGATTTATAACATTAAATTTTGTATGTTTGTATTCATTTAAAGGTGTGTAGGTATAATTTTATTTTTAGTTTTTCTTCTTCTTTTTATTTTTATTATTTTAGCTCGCAGATCTGGTCTGGTATCCCTGAGTCCGATGAAGCCGCAATGGGTTGTCAATAAAACTGCGGCGCAAACACCATAAAATAACAATAGGACCCCGAGTTCAGGCGTTATAGCGCGCTTATTAAATCAATAGCAGCACCTTTCCTCCCAACTGGTTATCGTCACCAGCAGACGGTTCATTGGCTTCATTATAAAAATAAACCGACTTTTGCCTTCGGATTTGATACAGGTTCAACATATAATAAATATTAACTATAAATTTCTATAGATCAATCGCTTTTTAACTGATGCTGTTGAAAACGATGAAGTTTTTATACCTGATGAGACTCTCCATCCGCCTTTGTGAATTAACACATTGCCGCAAATGATGGCTGCAACCGTCAATAGTTACGTTGGAAAAATTATAGCGAAGTGTGATAATTTTCACTTTTAAACATACGTTTGATACCAATTATCGTAATGTAGTCACGCATCATAGACAATAAAAAAAATGTGTTTATGATACTAATAGGCACATTAAAACGGTGTGGAGGCAACGCAATAACATAAAAGTTTATATATGAAATTATTTTGTATATTTAATAATACTGTTACAGTACATTTGTTACATGTTATTCAATGGCGTATCACTTACTATTAGGTGAACGTTCGTAGCCTTGAAAATTGATTGAACGGTATAAATCCTGCCAGACGACGTACTCATTCGGTTAGTAACCATTTTATCGATGTATATCAGCATTGCTGTATTCTATCGATATGTAAGAGCTAAGGTGCTCTGGCGAGCATGTTTCACCATCGTCGGTTACATTGTCTCCTAAAAATATGTGGAATTGAGGTCATTGATAAAGCCAGCTTCGTCTGATACTATGACTGTCTACCGGATGACCTACAAATATTTTATTTAAAAAAATTTAGTTACTTTTTTATAGTAACCAATCCTTATCCCTGTGAAGTTGATCTCAAAGAAATTATGTCATCCATATTTATATATACCAAAGTATTAACATATAAAAACATTAAATATATATAGGAAATATCTGACGATTCATTGGCTCATCACGGTACATCCGACTTGCAGAGTATAGGTCAGATGAAACGGATTTTAGAAAATGTTACACCTGAAAGGGGATGCAGGGGTATTACGGTCATCAAAGCGAGTGGGAACAGTATATATATAGATATCCAGATATTCATTCACTCATCACGAGTTCTCCGAAACTATTAGACGTAATCACTTAAAATTTGGTACAGATATTGCTTCTGCTATTTAGAGAGTCAGCTTAGAATGATTTTTACAAAATTCCCTCCCCCGCAGGGAATTGTGGAGGTGTTCCGGCCAGTAAAGCTGGTTGTACCTATAAAACCTGTAAAGTTATGACCTACACGTCCACCTACAAATAATGCCAATGTCTGTTAGGTCGAATTTTAATTTGATTTTGTGGTAAATTTGTTTTAAAAAGATTATTTAAGTATAATAAATATTTATAACAAAGTTAATAATATGAATCGTAGCATATAATTGAGCAGTTTACATATGCATATGCGGCCGGAGGGGGGTACATTGGCTTCAATGTGACTTTCATAGTCGCAGCATTCAGTGATTAATTACTTAACCCAATTAACGTTAGAATAATAAGTTTTTAATGTTTTGAAATACATTGTTATTATAACCGAGTAATATTTTCTTATAAACAACAATCTTTTTTAATTGACTCTATATATCAATTATTGCAGTTTCTTACAATTTAGTAATAATGTTGTTTTGTGTTTAATATTTATTAAAATGCGTTCATACATGTCACATCATCATCATCATCAGCTAATACATAGATAGATTATAGATATATAGTACATAGTGACCTCGATAGATTATTATATACATAGTAACGAACAAATTGGGTATGAACAACAGGTCCCAATTCTACATCATTGACAATCATAGAGTATTCTTTTTTTTTTTAAATTGTTATTGTTATAAATAGTAACATATATAACATTATGGATTACAAGAAATTTTAAATTTATTGTTGTTTCCATATTGTTTTCGATTGTCTGTTTGTCGTATTGAAAAACTTAATATGAGCATTCAAACAGTTACTGATGGTGACTTCCCCGCACCAAGTATAAGCCAGTTACGTTAGATCGGCTTGTCTGTGTATGGCTTCTGTTACATTTGTTAGAACTGTACCTAGGTATTGAACGTTCACGAATCTAGATTGTTATATATCTCTTTTAAACCACAAAGGCTACAAGGGGCAGGGTATTACAGCTTTACTTTCTCAAGACATTTATTAATCGTTACAGTTACAAATCAATTAAACGCATCCGGTTAGCTTTATTAACATGCCTTTTTTTATTTCCAGGTCAGATACCGTGAGAGAATAACAATCCTCCGCGGCAATCACGAATCCCGTCAGATCACCCAAGTGTACGGTTTCTACGACGAGTGTCTCCGCAAATACGGCAACGCGTCCGTATGGAAACACTTCACGGACCTATTCGACTTCCTCCCGCTGACTGCGCTGGTGGACGGTCAGATATTCTGCCTCCACGGGGGACTTAGCCCTTCAATCGACACCCTTGATCACATCAGAGCACTTGACCGTGTGCAGGAGGTGCCTCACGAGGGGCCCATGTGCGATCTCTTGTGGAGTGACCCCGATGATAGGTGAGTCTGTACATTGATAGCATAAGTAGCCGCAGCCAGAATCAATGCTTGCTACAAACGTGAAATCAAAGATTTTTTTTATTTATTCGTGTACGAAAATGTTCTACAAATAGTTATAATTCTAAAGTCAACTTTATGAAAAAATATTGGATTTCTGTGTGAAACCATACCTTACTACGTATAGTTGTTATTACGTTTGCATCTCGCACTAAACAATGGAGGCGACGATGATGAAATATTTCCAATTTTCAAACAAATGTTCACTGGCCAATGATAGCCAAAGTGAACAATAACAGACACTATATTGTTCCAATTTGAACAGTTCGAAAAAAAAAGTTTACGATTTCGTTTAAGTGAAAGGTATGAAGTGGAAAGTAATAAAAATTTAAACGTGAACTACTGCCTAATAAAATAATTACGACTGCGATATTTAATTCTTTAGGTTTTTGTTCAAATACTAGGTAGTCAAACGTACTAATCATTATCATTTTAGTCCACCGCTATAGGTCTTCTCAATACATTCCCAGTACATCCTGTTCGATGCCATCTGCATTATAATTATAATCCAATGAGTTAATCTGATAGAGAAGTACGCGTTTCAGGATGCATATTATGTATTTACTAACTAGTGTAGCTTCCTCAACCAGTTTTGACCATCGTGACGTTCACCTGATGGTAAGTGATATGCACGCCCTCAACAACGAGGCGTTAGTTAGGATGATACACACAACACCATATTGTGCTCCCCCTGAGAGATTTATTTATTTACAAAGGAGAACTTACTGCTGTTAGAGACACATTGGTTTATAACTTAAAGTAAAATTTATTAATTATCACCATTGCAACAAAGGCCATAGGTAAAAGATGTTAAATCATGTTCCCCCAGTAAATTCACTAGATACAACGCCCTACAAAACGGAAACCTACCTAACCTAACCTTTTTTTTTTGTTTCGGTGGGGAAATCTTCGAAAACATACTCTGCCTTCTGGGGGGATGTCAGAGTTATGTGGAGATTTTGACTCACTAAAACCCCTCGTTGATCACCTTCGGAGTTTGGAGAGGTCGAGGTATCTTCACTCGAACCATAACCGCGGCATACCTAACCTAACCTTTGCATACGAGACACCTGCTGAGTGGCTGCACCCCTACAGCGTTGCTGTGCCCCCCAGGGCTATTAAATAAAAATCTTTGCATACTTCTGTTTGGCGACAGAAATAGGAGATACTCTGGTAACTACCTAGAGGGTCTCCAGCAACAGGGACTGACCATTACCTAGTTTAATTTACGTGAGTAGGTAATAGAGAGGCTCTTACCTACCTTCTCAATATTACATATTAAGCATCAATCGTGCATGAGGTTTGCATTGTCAATTATGATGATTACTTCAATAACGTTCAAGGTAGAATCATTGACGCAGTAAAGTGTATTGGTTTGATTGAAAGCAATATAAAACAGTGGTCACCAATGGTGGTCTGCGGATTTTTATTATCATCATTCACTAGACGTCCACTGCTGGACATAGGCGTCCGCCAAAGATCCCCACATAGATCGGTCCTGCGCTGCCCACATCACCAAGCACTAAGAGCCGTCGTCTATAGGGGTTCATATGGGAATGTGGGCTAATTCCCACCACGCTGACCTAATGCGGGGATTGGTGGGAGCCAGAACCTTGTTCGTTAATTAGCAGGGTGTACCACGAGCAGGTGAGTTTGACTCGAGTCCCGTGAGTGTTGTGCGGGACACCTTACACCCCTGATTTTTATTAACCCTGTGAAAAATGTGGAATATACTTACTCGTCGCTTTAAGTTACGTTTTAAAATACTTTGAAATTATTCAATTCGTTTTATTAATGGTAACAGATTAATTTTACTAACTTCACTCAAGAAATCCTATTAATCGTCTGCGGGATGTATGTATTTTTTTTATTATATTAAGCTACGAGACGAGCGGGACGTTCACCTGATGGTAAGAGATACGCCTGCCCATACAACGTGGCGCTAGTTAGTATGGTATACACTGCGCCACATTGCGCTGATCGCCTTGAGACGGAAGATGTCGAGTCTCGTTACCGCAGTAACTACACTGGCTAACAACGCCTTTCAAACCAGAACACAGTAACGTTTGCACACTACTGTTTGGCCGCAGAAACAAGCGCTGCGCTATCCTACCTAGACCTATATCTAGACGGTCTCCGGCAACAGAAGACCTACCACCAGTAATTCCTGTGAGGTCAACGATAGCAAAGATTTAAATAGTATAGTTTGGGATAATGTGTCCTACGTTTATAGAAATAAGTTATAAAATTACACGTAGACTATTGTGTTATATACGATTTGTAGATCCTTGGGTTGTTACTACCGCACAGTGGAGCCGAGTCCTTGATACCATTTAAGTATTTTGACCCAGTTGCAAACACTGCATTCGTCCTCGTTAGCATAAGTTATACACATATACATACTATATATATTTAAATATGTTTTTTATAAAGTCATGCCTTTGTTTTTATACTCACGATCAACGTTATTACATACATTTACTGGTGGTAGACCTCTGTTGCTGGTTTGTGCTACAGCCTCGGGCTATTAAGAATAGGACTAGGATACGTCCTGTCTATCGTATAAGGAGAATAAAAGCGTTTTTAGGTTCATGGGGTTTCAAGTTGGGAGGCCATCATTGTACACTAAGCGAACCCAGGGTCATCGACATGTCCCAAATGGTCTTGTATTGCTTGTAGTCTTGCGAGTATGCAAGTGTTACAAGTCTTAGATCGTGCTTAGGTGTAATAAAAAGAGGCACTGGTATGGTTCCATAGAAATTCTTCAGGCCCTCAATAGGTACAAATACTTCTTAACCTTGTTTCCCCCCCCACAAGCAAGGCAATTTTGAAGGTTTTGGATGGATCAAAAATTAAATAAACTGTTGCGGGAGTCTATTTAGATACTATCGCAGCTATTTCCGCCGTCAAACAGTACTGTGTTCCGTTTTGAAGGGCTCTGTATCAACTATTGATACAGGGGTAATGAGAGATTAATCAGCACATAGTACAATGTTCACTGCAATAATGCCACGTTGTGTTGGGGGTATCACACACCATCAGATGGACGTGTCTCCTTCGTCGCTTCGTATAATACATTTTTTTTTGTATATTTTTTAATCGGAGCTATTAGTTTCTAGCTGGAATATAAAGATATGTTGCATTTGTTACATTATATTATTTTTAAAATGTATTATAAGTAATGTGTCATTTTCAAGATATGTTTGAATATAAAAGACATTGTTCATTATATATCTATCTAACAACGTGGTGATAAATGGAAATTGGAATGTTTTCACACTATTGCTATATGTCTCCAGTATCTATTACAATGAGAAAACGTTCGTGATTATCTGCGATCGACTGTAATAAATTTAAATTTATTCGTTTCTTTTGCATGATCAGAGGCGGATGGGGCATATCCCCGCGTGGCGCCGGCTACACTTTCGGACAAGACATCTCGGAGACGTTCAACCACAGCAACGGGCTGACGCTTGTCTCGCGCGCGCATCAGCTCGTCATGGAAGGCTACAACTGGTGCCACGATAGGAACGTTGTCACCATCTTCTCCGCTCCCAATTACTGCTACAGGTGAACAATAAATATCAATTACTATGTTAACACAAAGATTAGACTAGTACGAGCTCAGGTAATCCTTATCTCATATGGAGTAGAAACGTGGACAATCTAAGCCAGGGAAAGACAGTGCATTGATGCATCCGATATGTGGTGCTGGAGACGAATGCTAAGGATACACCTTGGGCTGAGTAACGTGCCGATGCATCGATACTGACCCAGCTACGAATAAAAACTTATTTCTCTGCTATATTTCGTATTTTGGCCATACAATGCGCAAATGCAGTTATAATTCCAAAATTTTATTGTTCTTGGGAATATAATCAACAAGATAAAATTGGACTCGCTCTCCTCTATATTTTACACGGTCCAAAAGATAAGCTAGACAAGAATCTGTGGAGTACGTTAAGAAGAAGTTCGCTTCAGACAGCGACCTTATCGATGATCACACGATCCTTAGACTTGAGAGACATTGAAGTGATTATTTTTAGTGTCATTTCATTATTTATCCAAATGGTTATCTGAATTATATTTACCTTTTTTACAACAATATTTTCATTACAGATGTGGTAACCAAGCCGCCATAATGGAATTGGATGATGCGCTTAAGTACTCATTGTAAGTATTAGTTTTCTGTAACTAATTACATTGTACATAATCAATAATAGAATTTTATCGTTAGTGGAAATCAGTTATTAGTATCTAGTGTATAAAAACCTTTTCATTATACCGGAATGATTATCAGCGCAAAGTGATGACGATAGAATCGATTATAAACGATCAAAATCTATCGAGACGTTTATCGTCTTCGTGCAATGGATAATGAAAGTTATGACCGGGATGTTGAGAAGTATATTAAGGAGGTCTAATGTCCAAGATACAAAGACGGTTGTGTGTTGACGTGTGCGTTTGTGTGCGTGTTGCAGCCTGCAGTTCGACCCGGCCCCGCGGCGCGGCGAGCCGCACGTGACGCGGCGGACACCAGACTACTTCATGTAAAGCGGCGTGCCCACGCGCGCCGGTGCACCGGCGCCGCGAGTGTGGTGAGTACGCGCATGCGCATGACATGGTTTTTATGTGTTCCCGATTGACTAATGCTCGATTTCAATTTTACATGGTTATCATAGATAATCAGCCCATAGATTCTCAAGCATGGCTCGTTCAGAATACCCTATCATATGATAGCTGGGACACTGCTATGTTACTATGCTATACCAGCGGTCGCCAAATTTTTCGACGGCACGCACCAGTGAATACAAAAAAAATTGTGGTCTAACACATAAAATATATGTAGTTAGTAAAATGAAACTATTAAATGTAACTAAATTATGAAAATATAATTAATAGCCCATAATAAAGTGTATTGTTAGGAATTGAATTATGTTTCACTGCATCTTAAAACGTAACATGATGAGAAAATATGTTCCACCTACGGAGACGGGAATTTTTCATGCGGCCGCTGCTATATATAATATCAGGGGTTAGTAGCTAACCAGGCCGATTAAAAAACTACCTTCAATAGAACTTCCAATATATGGGATCCGGAAACGAACTAAGGACCTTTGCAAGCCGGATAGCTATTATTCCACAGACGCAGTTAGAAGTGTATGTTGATGTGTCTCCCAATTTTATATTTGTAAGTATACAACACGATCGCAAAAAACAAGAGTTATTTGTTTATAGCGGCGGCGTATATGTAGACGAGTGGCAGGGGCGAGGTGCGTGCGCGTGCGCAAGCGGGCCGCGCGCCGCCGTCTGCTTCCCGCCCAGCTCGTCGCCCGCGTCCCGCTTGCACCGCGCCTACACTGCGCTCCACCACCGCATCCAGCGGCCCATCCGCATCGCCGTCTGACCCGCGCCCCGCGTCACCAACCCGCTGACACAAGTGTAGTGCCCCCTCTTCCCCCCTCCTCCGCCCTTTTCCCCCGCGCCAGTGACCACTCCCGTTGATCTATATATTACATTATAAACGTCACTAAACCAGAAAACAACAAACATGAACGGATGCAATAAAAAGCCAGTGGAAAGTTTCTTTTAATTATAAAAATATTCATTTAATTCTAAATTCTTAGTAAAACGACGGAGTCCATGTTTGTATGTTTTTTTACAATTTTCTGATTATATATAACAGTGAATGCCGTGCGGTATAAACGTGTAGTGACCACATTACTTCCTTCACTGAAGCCTTCCCTCAGTAGTGCTTAGGGTTGCCAACTGTAAAAAATCTCTCTTATAAAATGTAGAGAAAAATATACAGTATGTTAAAATAAACGACTAATGTTATTGTGGAATAGCTTTGGCTTCTCGCTCATCACCCATCGACTAGTGAACTACTCACTAGCACAGTAATGTTAGTGGTATCGGAAGTACATTATGTGACACGTTTCTTTTTACGTTAGTTACATTTCTCGCTATTATAAGCTGTTTTGTAAATAATCCCGTGTAAGAACAGTTTGAATTTTGAGTTATCATTATAAAGTGTGCTGTTTTTTTTTTTTACATTTAAAATCTACATAAAATATTTCAGATTTCATTTCTTTCCGACTTTAATATCGATAGTCATAAGTTCAAAAAATTATTAAATATTTAAAAAGTTTACATGGGTCTATAATGTGAATGTTAAAGTCCTTAGTCTCTGGTGATCAGACTTGGCCCTTTCAATATATTTTATGTGGGTAATCCATAAAACTGTTCTTTATAGCGGATATTATTTATAAAGGATCATATAGAGTGCTTTCAACAATTGTATAAAATAGTTTAATATCTGCAGTTGAGATTCTAGACCATCGGCTCCCAACCATTTTTGGGCCCACCTCGTGTTTATAGAGATGTGCTGCACATCACTATTCATGTGTGCTCGGGGATGTGCTGCACATCAATATTCTTGTGTTGCTGTAGTTAAAAAAAATCCCCAAAAATAATCTTGCGGTTAAATAGGTGTGCTGTGTAATGGAGAGGCGAGTAGTACTCATAAATGTTTGGGAGGTTGTTTTCTAGATGTATCCGAGATGGGGGGTGTGGCGCGGCGCGGGTTTGTCACCAGCAGGTTCTTGCCCGTACAACCGTCACGCTTACGTTATGCTGGTATGTTCATTGCGCGACCGGACGGTACGACGGTCCGACGGTCCTCACTATGTCATGTATAACTTATGTATCAAAGACACGATAAGACCTCATTAAACGGTATACGTTTGATATAACGGTGTTTTTATTTCGCCTTCATAACAGTGGTCACCGAAACGGAATGGACATACCACCATAAGGACGTGGTGACCGGGAACCCCAGCGCGTGACCGTGTTCGTTCGTTTGTGTGTAATGTTTGTCTGATATCGCGTGTACTGTGACGTGAGTCGGTCGACGATCAAAATTGCCCAAGGTTCATCAGCGCGCCTTTTTTTTTTTCAATTATTTTTCTTCCAGTCGGATGCGATGCGCATGAATCAGTTCCTCGCGATCTTCAACAGGTCGTCGGTCCAGTAGGCGGTCGGTCCCACGCCGCGCCCGCTTATATAGGGGCCCATGTTAAGCAGTTAACAATAGCTGCAATGATGTTGATGATGATGGTGGCGATCCTCCCAGTTTGTTTAACCTGTTTTTACGCACGCGGACATATTTATGGATACGTTTTTTTTTAATGCACAGAGTAGCGGCGCGCTCACACCGACGCCAAGTTACTTTGTATCGAACAATAGTAAGCATTTAGTTTTATGACAGAATGGTTTTTGAATGGATATATTAAATGTATGTTTTACGATAAGTGCATGACTTAGTCAGTGGAAAGTATTAGGAAATATATAAATAATTTTTTTTTATTAATAGCAACGCCGGCGCTGCCATTCTGCCATAAAATGGGTATTTAATTAGCATTACAAGATGGATTTTTTTTCTACTCCAAATTCTCCTGTTCTTGTGCCAGAGTACCTGTATAACATGGACTAAAGTGTTTCACAAGAGGGTGGAGCTTTAAGTAGTTTTTCTTTATTAAAAAAATTATATATATTTCACTATAATTAATTTTTAGGTCATTATGTAAATACCTAAATATCAAGGCATTAAATAGTTTATTGTTTGGAATAAGTTCGGATTATTTAACTCACCCCTCCAAAGTCGACTAAGGCGAAGAAATGTTTAAAAAAATGCAGCATTTTTTTTTTTTGTTTACAAAGGATACACGTCATCAGTCAGGGATTTCTGAAAGATATATAATGTAATCGTCACAATAAAATTATCAACATGAAGTTCTTGCATAGTTGTCATGTTCGGCTTTAATCGAAGGCGTGTTTACTTAGGAAACTGACACGAGTTCAGCACACTCCTTGGGTTAGCAGACAGTGCCATCAACGACGGCTCCGGCCTGCGGAGCCGTACAGAACGATGTTAAACATTACCACATCCGTACTTCAATTGATAATGTATAAATACGCGTGTGTACTTTATACAAAGAATTTTCCCACCAATGACATCGGAAGCCACACGTCTTATCGATCTAAGTGTTAAGTAAGTTATAGGTAAAACGTAAAATAAAAAAAAATTACACAAAAAAATTTATATGTATGGAAGAGAGCTTCATTTGTGTGAAATAAGTTATTACTTGAAGTGAAGATTTTTTCGCTTTGGTCTAGTATTTCACGCAGCTGAAGCTCCTGTATTTTAAGGCTTTCCCGGTTATTTGCGTAGGTTATTCAACATTCGAAGTGTGAAATACATGCAAGGATCATTTTTTTTTATGAATGTTGTGTGAAATATATGGAGAGTACTGCAGGCTGTTGATATTTCGACTATGTTAATATAATATGTGAATTCACTTTAAATAGCTATACAGTTATGGCAATTACCGATGATCAGGAGATAACCGATGATTTATTATTGAAAATTGATTCTTACTACTCTGTAATATGGCCGTTGATAGGAATTAGATAATAAATAAAATTAATTACACAAAAACATTTATCTTTTATTAAGCCAAAAAAAAAAGATTGAACATATCAAGATCTCTGCATGATCAAATCAGAAATGAGGAGATCCGCAGAAGAACTAGGGTCACCGCCATAGCCCTTTGAATCGCGAGGCTGAAGTGGCAATGGGCGGGACACATAGCTTGTAGAACCGATTGATGTTGGGTACTTGGAAGTGCTAGAATCGCGACTTCGCACCGAAGACCGCAGCGTTGGCAGACCACCAGTAGGTGGACAGAGGACATAAAAAGAATCGCTCATTGGATTTAAACAGCGGAAGACGGTGCTATGTGAAATACATTACAAGATACCTATGTCCATCGACTGAAATTAAAAAATGTGAAAAACTGAATTTTGTTGGTCCCCAATATAATTATTCTTTTTATCTAAAAAATTGTGTTGTCCTTTATAATTTATATATATGTATGTATATTTGATTTTCTATCTACGTCCCTTACGGTTTAGTGTATAACAGCGTTTAGTATACAGGAGTACTCTCTCTCACTCATAAAAGAGACTCGCTGTTTGCGATATGAATAGCAATTGTATTTCTTGTAATGAGAAATGGTGTAACATGGTTAAAAGCGTCCAGCATGTGATGTAGTGTATATCTTCTTAACTAGCATCGCATTGTTGTAGGCGTTTCATTTTCCATCAGACGAACGTCTTGCTCGTCCATTATTTATTAGAATAAAAAAACCGTGACTTTTTGAAAAAGTAAATATATAGGAAAATTATTTAAAAATAATATGATAGTTATTGTTGGTTTTTAGTTATGACATGGACACGGACAGCGTAGCACTGGTCGGTGTGATCTTTGGGGAAGGCACATGTCAAGCAGTATACTTGTATCGGCTGATAATGATGACGGTAGTTGAACGAGGGTAGTAAATAAAAAAAAGGAATATTCCAAAATAACTTTAATTTCAATAATAGAGTGCACCTGTTTTAAAATCCTTTGATACGCTTAAAGCTGGCCGAGCCGTGACCAATGAGAAACAATCACCAAATATACTGAAATGGTTTATTAATAAATCATAGTTTCAACCTGCATTGTCCCACAGCTGGACATAGGACTCCAAAAACAAGACAAACAAAAACACTAATAAAAATATCATTTTTTTTAAACGATTAGCCATTCCTTTTTTGCCAAACATTTATTGCGAACACAATTGAACAGAAATTGTCGATTCGATATATATCTTAATGTTCTTTATAATAATAATTAATTTCTGTCAATTCTAACCTTGAATTATATTTTATTAAGGCCAATAGAAGTCCACCACTGAGCGTGGGCTACCCACAAAAAAAGGAATGTACAGTAATAAACTCGCCACATTGCTCACATAACATTTTCTCTTACATTATAAATCCCTCAACTCCTCCGATATAAATATTTGTTGCCTCTGTTCCGAAATAATATATCTAATTTCCCACCTTATTATTTAATAAATTATTACCGCCATTTACGCAAAAACTATAAATACTTGTCAATTACATAACCGATTATCTTAAACATTAAATAAACGCATAAACTAAACAAAACACAATCGATGCAAAATACTAATTCGAGTTGGGTATATTAAATTGATATTCTATTTAATAGAAAAAACATCGGAAAACAAATTAGTAATTAAGTCATTTATACATAATTTTAAATATATAATTCATTTAGAAATATCAAAGCAAAAAAAATCTACATTCCGTTAATATGTAATGGATGGCTCAATTATTATTTTCACAGACGTATAAAGGGAAACATATCTAACACAAATTCACAAAGATATTGATAGAAATAATTTTAAATTTTCATCCCTTTCACTAGAATTAAAGGTTAACAATGTGATCTCATTCTCATTTGCTATAGGGACATCACATGTACTCTTAGAAACTGAGTAAGAAGCAGTTTTCTACTTTAAGCTGTAAATAAGAGGCATAGGGTGTCATCAAGTGACGAGTGCTTTCTTTTACTTTTATTTACTGCAAATCGTTGTGCTAATAACTGAAGGAGGGTGATGAAGTGAAGTGAGCATTTGTATAACAACGCACAGATTAAAAAAACACCTGAAATTATTTTCTAAGCGGTCAGTACCGTTCGTCGGGAGAAGTAGGAGATACTGTGGTAGCTTGCCTAGACGGTCTCCGGCAACTGAGACCTACCACCAGTAAAATGCGTGTGTCAATTAAACGTGTGTGTGTTTTTGACAGGCTTTTTTATTGATATGTTAGGTCTGCTTGCCTTTAATACGTCTGTGACTATTTTGGTAGTTTTTAATTTGTGCAAGTTATAAATAAACGTTTTATTATAAATAACGATAGAATTTTCTAAATTGTGATTTGGAAACTCTTATACACTAAAACAGAGAGACATTGTTTTTTTCTTACTACTTAGTAGCTTTCGTCATTTAAAAAATAAATATATATTTTGCTACTGTTTTGGTAGAAAAATAATGTTGCTATTACACAGTGTAAATATCTATGATACAGTCATGCCGGTGTCCAAGTGTAGGACCTGCTTCATCAGCTCGTAAGTGGAGAAAGATGTGGCGACCATTGGTATCGCCCTAAGGTAGTTGACGCTCATGCCCCGGTAAAGACCTTTTGCAATGCCGTTCTCGCGGTATATGAGGGTCAGAGTCTTGATCATGCCCGCGCTGGAACACATGGTACAAGGTAAGGTCTACTGCTATACGCCAATTATATATATATACATATCGATAAATACGTTATTGTTTGTTCTTACTTGGACAAAAATAAATCTTACTTTTTTTTTTTTTAAATTGACAAGTTAGTGCTTGACTACGATCCCGCCTGATGTTGTAGTGATGTGGTCTGTGGTGGTAAAGTGCACTAATCTACTAACAATCTATTGTATATGTCCTTTTATGAAAAGTTGTTTGTACATCTATTACTGCGTTTTGGTACAAAGGAAGCAGAATGTATTAATATTACTGGGTTAACGAGAAACCATATCAAGCGGTGAATTCGATGAGCAAAATATGTATATAAATAAACAATATAAAACATAAGTAATTTAATAATAAATTATTACTAACCTTCTATTAATGATACCATCACCACACCGAGGAGTTACGCAATAACAAATAATTAATATTAATTACAATAATTACATGTACATTAAGGTGATGTATGACCCTGGGGTTATTTTCTGATAATTTACAACGCTGGTCTGGACGACTCATACAGCTCCTCGGATCGAAGTCCAAGGTTTAAATATAACTAAGGGATTAAAAAACTAGTATCGTATCCACGAGGATCAAACGATAATTTTTTTTATACATACATACTAGATAGATTCTTGCCATGCGAGAAAAGGCCTCGAATCCCAACAGTGGGAGAGGAACAAATCAAATTTATGAAGCTGATTAAATTTTTTTTTTTTGATCGAATTGCTACACTTGTATAAATATCAAGAATCTTAAGCTTTCAAAGCTTCCTATAATGGTATAAAGAGAGGGATGTTGAGTATCAACTGTCTGTCAGTAAGATTAGTGTATTCAAGTAGCACCGCAGCGCCTATTTCTGCGGTCAAACAGTAGTGTGCAAACATTACCGTGTTCGGGTTTGTAGGGCGTTGTAGATAGTGCAATAACTGAAGTAGCTAGTCGTAACATGTTGTGTTAAGACTTTTATGGGCAAGCGTATTAGTGACCATTAGGTGAACATTTCGCTCACTTCGTCAAACAATAAAAAAAGTAAGTTGCTAAGCGACGAGCGCAATGCGGTGCATCTTAACTAGCGCGAGTGTTATGGGGAGACGTTAAACTTTGTTAGTCTCCTCGCTCCGTTGATTAAAAAAAATTAAACAAATCTTCAGTATTACTATTCTTGTGTGTATTTTTTATACGTAATTAAGCGACGAGACTTTAGCCTGAGACATAAGATACCGAATCTCGTTACCCCAGCAATTACACTAGCCACAGCGCCCTTCAAACCGGAACACAGTAACGTTTGCACAGAACTGTTTTTCGGCAGAAATAGGCGATGCGGTTCGTACCTACCTAGACGATCTCCGGCAACAGACCTACCACCAGTATTATTAAGTTAGCGCCACTTTGTTCCGGGCGGGCTTATCACTCACCATTGAGTGAACGTCTCGTTCGTGTCGTCGATTCGCAGAATAAAAAAAAAATGGTAAAGTATAAGTAATATTAACAGTGGGAACAGTCGTCGGTCCGTGAACATGTCAGTGTAAGTACGCGAGCAATAGTCTCGCTGACGTCAATGGGTTTATTCAACGACCGTGTAGCATTATAAACAATACTAAGATTTTTACTTATAATTAATAAAGTAATTAATCGAATTTGTTTTGTAATTAATGTTTTTTTTTAATTGTTCACTATCATAAATATATATCCAGGAGTGGATGGTCGCGGGGCGCTTTCATACTCCGGGATATATCCACGCCTGAGTAGGCTGGTAGGGTGGTAAGGCGAACGAGGCGTGCGACGATCCCACGTCCCACACCTTGGCCGATTGCTCCCACGGGAGGGCAGTAGGATCGCGATCGTAGTGGTATTAGGGAGTGACCTTTCGCTTGTCGGCTTTAGGTCGAAAGCGAGAGGTCACCAGCGGCGGTATTCCGATTTCCCGACTCTATTGTGACGCGTAAGTGGGAAATTGTTTTATATTAGGGAGCGGATGCCAGGGGGGCGGGTTGCGGAAGTTGCGCGATGACCATTCACAGCCACCTGAAGGAACTCGAGCGCACTACCGCCGACTGTTTCCCCTGGCAGAGAAACCTCGCGTCACGACCGACATGGACTGTTGGCCCGGCGCCCCCCTTGGTAAGGGTTCCTGAGGTGATTTTGGAGGCGCATCTTGTGTTCCGATGATTCGTCACGTATGGTTTGTTTAATGGGAGGGGTGGTTCACATCCCTTCCCGAGATGGACATGTTCAAACCGTGTGCTAAGCGGGGGTTGCGGACGAGTTCGTATCTATCCCGTGACCCTCATGGATATTGGTTGAGGTGGAACACCGTGACCTAATACCATAAATATATATATATGTACATTCATTATTTTTTAATACCTGTCAAGAATCGTCGACAAGGGACATCTTTTCGTTAAAGAAAATGTATAATATACAGGGTGAAAGGTAATAGGTGTAAAAGATCTGGAGATGCTAAAGTATAGCTCGTATCCTATATATCTATGTATGTATGGAATACTCCATACAAAAATAATGATTCTGGAGTTATTCATTTTTTAAATAATTTTCAAAAAATTCTGTTTGTCAATGCTGTTTGTGAGACAGTTACTACATCATTATTAAGGGGAGGATCTGGTAAGCATGGGAAAAAAGGAGGAATGTATCCACATAATAACAAACCTCTACATCCACAAGAATCTCCACGATGGGATCTCTTTATCTTTGTCGTGTTTTTAAACTTGCTAAGTGCTAATGAGTGGTAGGAGTCAACTCCTAAAACCTGTGAACTTTAATCATAAAAGCATGGCATTCTCACCCGAATTTGGCCGTGTTAGGGTCCATCCACGCGAGCTGCATTCTCCGCCGCGTCACGTCCAGAGGATAGGAGACGGACTGTGCGACTGCACCAGCGAGTCCGCCGCACACCAACTTACCCGGCACAGTCAGCACCAGTCCACCTATCGTTGTAAATCTAGGTTATTAGTAAATCTAAATTTAATATGCATATTAAAATTTGCAGAATCCAGTTCTACCCTGTGTTGTGGAAGATGGGGAGATCCATTTGATCAACCGGTATGTAATGAGCTCAATGGCATGCTTGATAGAAAAATAACTGTCTATCTTGTCACGAGAGAAAGTTCCAAGACCTAGCATATACAAGATGAACGGTAATAGATGTAAAAGATCTGGAGGGGCTAAAGTATAGCTCGTATCCTATCTATCTATGTATGGAATACCCCATACAAAAACAATGCTTCTGGAGTTATTAATTTTTTAAATATTTTTCAAAAAATTCCCGATTTTATAGGAAAGAATTGGATTATTTTATTTCTTACTTATTTCTATACAAATTATTATTAAAAGAAAACACTTCATCATCAACATCAGACGATAGACTATAAAAAAATACTTATTTGGTTTTAAAATATTCTTTCATGATATCTAAGAATTTTCTCCTTGAAGTCCACCAAATGTATGTCCACCAAATTAGCTGGTATTAAACTTATGATATTAAGTTAAACTTACAGATGAAGTTATCTTTTGTTAACACTAATTACAATAAGATTACGATAAAATCACTTGCCCTTCGCCCTCGTATTGTGGGTGCTCCAACAGTAGAGACCTAAAATGGCTATTAAAAAAATTCTCTTGATGAGTCCACGTTTGACCAAACCAATTGTGGATTTGAAGACCTAGTCTCCCTTCTAATTTTTGAGATTCAAGGTTAATAAAGTTTGATAGTCAGTTACCAATTTTACTTAGTATATCTAATAATAAGTACACAACTATAGAAGACTCATTTAGTGTTCTTTTTTTTTTTTTTCTAAGGTAGAGATATTCAGCTGATGGTAATTGACACGTCTGATCATAACGTGCCGCTAGTTAGGGTGATATACACTGCACAAGGTGGACCGACGATCTGGTGATACTCGCAGGAACTGAATTCGAGCAACGCGGGACCGATGGACGTGGAGATCTTTGGGGGAGGCTTATATCCAGCAGTGGGCGTCTATCGGCTGATGATAACACTGCACCGCATTGTGCTGGTCGCCTCGAGACATAAGATGTTAAGTCTCATTAATTAAATCTCCCCTATAAATTAATTCAATTACATTACCTGTATTCCTGTCGCACTTCTTGCACATTGTGGTGGGCGCGTATTTCATGAGAAAGTACTTCAGCGATTCGAAGCAGTAGAAACTGAAGCCGGCGTAGGGCACCATGCCCATCATTGTCGGCACGAAGCCGCGGTACAGCGCTCGGATGCCACCCTCCTGCAGATGGACATCAACAACTAACCTTCACTATGATGTTTCTATTTTATATCGTACAACTTCTGATGGTAAGCGACTGTCCATAACAGACAGAATAATTACTTAACACCATGTTCCTACTTAAGATCTTAATTATAGTCATCTCAGTGGCTGTCTTAGTTACGGCGCCTTTAAAACTATATCGTAGTAATATTTGCATATTACTGTTTATCGGTAGAGATGACCACAGTAATAATGGCTACCTTTTTTTCCGTGTGCCTATTCCCTTCCTAACGTAAATAATGTGCCACGTTTCTCTTAAGCTTTATCTATAGTCAATCTCAACTTTGAAATATAAACTCTCTTTCTCTTCATACTCTAGCATCTTAGTTACTAGTTATATAGTAAAAAAGTGCACATTTTTTTCATTGATTTTTATGATGGTATTTCCCCCTGCGGGAGGTGGGTCTATGCCTCTATTTTACTATAGCATTTACCATCTGTATAATTTATTTCTGAGTCATTCTCATCTTCCTCTCTATTTCAACTTTCATATTTTGTTCGTCTTACACACATTTTTTCATCTAGACTAAGTAATATAGATAAACTAGTAACCTAGACGATAGTACTAATGACACCTTTGATGATGAGAAGTTGTTCGTTGATCCGAGCATCAGGTGTTTTTGATTTCGTATTCATTGCTGGTTTTTTTTGTAAAGTAATGTATTTTTTATGCAACTATCGTTTCATTTAGCTGCACTAACATGATGCAGCGTAAACAATGTTAATAAAACGTTTTAAAAATATGTTTTTTTTTTTATCAGAATCGATTATTTTTACGTTCCATCGTCAAAGGTGTCAGTACTATCGTCTGTCTTCGTTTTCGGAACCGGTATCCTAACACTCGGTATTATAATAACTTCTATGTATTGGTATTATTGGTAAGGGCGGAAATACTAAATTATATTGGTATAATTTACAGGTATTCCTAATGGTAACCTGCGTACTACAAATTGAGAATTCTACTAAGAGACAACATATAAGTTAAATCTAAACTATTAATACCTCATGGGTTTGGGTGGTTTACCAGCAGATATAGAATGAGAATGAAAAGTTCAGCCGGTGGATCCATGAATACTTTGATAACGTTAAAGCTACATAAAAAAAACAGCTTTGTGATCACAATAGTTGTGAAGGTAACGTACCCATTACGGCGCAATTAATACGAAACGGAAGTGATCATGACAGTAAGTCAAGAATATACACAATGCCCGTAAAGGGTAATAGACAGTCTAGATGGTAGGTACCATATCAGCTCCTATCTCTGCCACCAAACAGTAAACTGCAAACATTACTGTATTCCAGTTTGATGGATGCTGTAGCTAGTGTAATTACCGGGGTAATGAGACTGCTTATCTTATGTCTCAAGGCGGCGAACGCAGCGTACAGCGTCACGTTGCTGTGTATAACTTCCTTACTGTCGCAACTTTGTGGTGGGCAGGCGTATCACTTATTACCAGGTGATCGTTTGGTACACTCACCGTACGGAACATGGTGACCGCCGTGTTCGCTATGCCCGTGTACCGGTGCTCGCCGGTGATTTGGAAGGCGAGCCGCGCGCGGATAGTGTCCAGCGGGTAGGTGAGGGTGACGGCGGTGGCGCCGGCCGCAGCTCCAGCCAGGAACTTGTCCCCGTGCTGCACCATCGATAAGTTCAGCACGCTCAAGTACTGCAAACGAATTCAACGGTCAATTTTGTGTAAATTTTTTTAGATAGATAATATAGTAAACTTACATTATAAAACACAAATGAACAGAATCACATTAATATGCTTTTTCTTTATTTAACAAAGCGACGAGACAGGCGGGACGTTAACCTGACGGTAAATGATACATCTGCCTACAACGTGGAACTAGTTAGAATGGTATACACTGCACCACATTGTGCTCGTCGCCTTGAGACATAAGATACAAGTCTCGTTACCCCAGTAATTTCACTAGCTACAGCGCCCTTCAAATCGGAACACGGTAATATATGCATCCTAATGTTTAACGGCTGATATATACGCTAGGATCTGCCTAGACGGCCACCAGTTGCGAAGACCTACCACTAAATGCTGTAATAATGGATTATATCAAAATGAAGAGACGAAGAAGAAATAGGTTTTTTTTTCACGAAGCATTTAGGAGTAGCTGTATTTTTTAAAGCAGGTTACATCACACTCCAGTGAAAACCCATAAAATCTACTCGTCACAGGTCATTCTCAACGCCAATCACTTTTCAATTTAAGATCTAGATTGCTCTTGATTGACTCAAAAGAATAAGATTCAATTCAACGTCTCGGTAAGGAATTTTATCAATATAATATTGACCGTGTGACAGCCATTGTCCAGCAGTGGATTGATGCAGGCTGATGATGATTAAGTATCTTGACCTTAATTATTTTATTAATTTGAGACTGAGATAACAATATTGTATACAAGATGAAATTATGTTAACGGTGCAGAAGTAAACTGGCTCTTTCCCGCTCGTTTCGCTGGTCGTAAAACCCCTGCTTCTCGCTTTGATGGAAGAACTTTTTGAAATTCATTCTTAGTTCACATCTAAATCTCAGAAATAATATATCTACTAAATTTTAAGTGTTTACGTCTGATAATTACAGAGAACTTGTAATGAGTGAATAAATCTCTGAAATATCCTATACGAGTATATATACACATATTGGCTATTGCTTTGCTGATCGTAATACCTCCTCACAATCTATTAGGGTACCATTGCACAAAATGTTTAGCTGACTCTTATTCGGTAAAAAGAATATTCCTACTAAATTTCAAATCTCCAGACCTTATGGTTGCAGAGATATTGTGATGAGCCTTTGCATATGTTGCATCTCTTATATGTATATACATAAATATTCAATCAATAACATTATCCGCGGGGATATATGTATGTATATATAAACAAGCGAGGTAAGGGTTTCCGCACAATATCTCAGGGATTCCAAGCAAAGCTTACTTGCTGCTGGTGCACCCTGCTAATCAACAATCCAGGCTCGGGCTCCCATCAACCCGCATTGGACCATCGTGGTGGGAAATTGCCCAAATCCCATCTTATGAATCTCTACCCGATCGCGGCTGATAATGATATTCACAAGATGCATTACAATAGCGTGTTTTCATTATATTAGAAAGATAATTACTGGTAACAGTAAGTTAGTTACAGTTACATAATAAAAAGTATTTGAGATATATAAAATAGGACTACTTTGGTAATGAAACGGGACGTCATTGATATGGTTTAAGGATCGAGAAGACCAGTAGGGTTGTGACTGTATACTACACAACTATACAATGATAAAAAATATATTTAAGCCTATAAAATATTTTTTTTAAAGATAAGTAATCGTCAAGTATACTGTAAAAGTCCGCTATTTTATATAGCCGGGTGTGACCTAATAGCTTAGAGGTTTTAATGAAATAAATTAATAAACAATAAAGATAATCGACATAATTATGAAGTTATTGTTTATTAAAAAAATCATCAGCATCATCGGAAGCGATAAACATCCACAGCATAAGAATGACTAACTTGTAATGGTGGAAGTGTCTGTTCCCGGGAACGGTCCAGCTGACGAACTAAAAGCAATATTGGAGCAGAATCCACATCAATAAGAGATACAACAGAAATGTTGAATGTATCACAATCAGCTGTTAACCGCCACATGGACAAATTGGTGAAAGTGGGCAAGTTAGGAGTATACAATTTCAACGAACGGGGTCAGGAAGATCGGATATCAACTACTGCAACTAAAACCTGCTTTCATGGGTAAAAAATTGAGCAGGCTCTAAAACAGAGTAGCAATACGCGATCAACCACTTTAACCAGATTTTATTCTATGTAGTATATCACCATTATTGTCAAGGAATAATTCATCACGAGTTGTTGGAGTCAAATTTAAAGATATATAGGTAGGTACAGCAAGTAAGAAGTGCAAGGGAAACTCCGTGATAAGCCTTCATCACTCGTCAATCGCAAAAACGGAAGTCATCAATCAAGTCGACATTACTGTGTCATCATCATCATCAACCGATAAACTTTCACTGTAGGACATAGGCCTTTCCTAATCATCTCCACACCGATAGTTCCTACGCTGCTAGCATCCTGCGGCTTCCCGCGACCTGCACCAGATCCTCGATCCACCTTGTGGGGTTCTCCTATGCCTATTAGTACGCTGCCGCCACTCTAAGACCTTAATGTCAAATCGGCCGTTAGTTCTCCAAGCAATGTGCTCTGCCCATTGCCCCTTTAATATAGCAATCCTTTGAGCTATGTCGAAGACCTTAGTTTTCTGCGGATTCATTGACGCAGAGAAACTTCGAGCATAGTCCTCTGCAGGTACCATCTTCAGTATCATTGGCACTTAACACTACGCAAAGTTGAGGTTTAAACCTATGGTAGATAAATTTCGATTGTCATATTTAATCAATACCTTCTTAAGTTGTGCAAGACGTAGGAAAATTTCCTACTGTTGCTTAACATCCTCATGCTGCAATTAAGTTTAAAAATCCATTATAATTTTACACGACTGCGGCTATGCGTCACGTAACCTTGATGCTGAACATTGTTCAGTACGTTTATGGTACACAATGATGTCTTTTTTTAACCTTTTCATATGCTAAGTACGCTTCATAGTTTCATACGGAATATGTTTACCGACTACCGCTTATATGTATATCTCATGAGAAACTAACACAAAAAAAAACACCGGTGATTTCACTGCTGGTAGAATGCCGGAAACCGTCGTATAGGTATTCATATAGGTCTGTCACGCAGTCTCGAGCTAGTACTAACAGGACTAAGATAAGCCTGTCGTAGAAGGCGACTAAAAGGACTTTCGGGCTGGCCGGCTTTGAAGTTGATTGTTCATGCGACTACTCTTCTTTGCTATGACGAATGACTCACTGAGTTCTTTGTCGTAGCAAAGAGACGGATGTAGGGGAAGATCACGAAAGACGACAGCGCTATGTTTCGTAGGAGACCCCGGTGTTCCTTGCAAAGCTCTAAGGATGATCATCGAGCGGGATTTCGTATAAATCCCATATAACCCTGTCTTCCCCCTGGAAGTAGGATATGTTTTAAACATTTGCACCCGCGACAAAAAAAACTAGTTGTGTAGGTAGATACTACCACAGCGCCTAATTCCGCCGCCACACGATAGTGTGCAAATATTATCGTGTTCCGTATTCAAGGGCGCTCCAGGTAGTGAAATTATTGGGGTACCGAGACTTATTATTAGGTCCTTACATATGAAATTAGCGTTTTGTCGTACTGACTACTTTGATCTGAAATATCTCCTCTTAGTTTAAGAATTCCAAATTCAAATTTATATAGTCATTTCGCTGGTACATTTGAGTTTTGGAAAAGTAATTCTTTTGTTTTTTCCTCATTATCCTTTTCTTTGGCGTAGCTTATTACCGCACAATAGAATACACGATATATGGGAATATTTACAAATACCAGTTCTACCGTGGCACCAGTGCTGCAGAAACAGCTCGAAGGATTAATGATGTCGTACGGCGCTGGTGTCGCAAAAGAAAACACGGTACGTTTTGGTTTCAACGTTTTCGTTCTGGAAATTTCGACCTTCAGAACCAAACCCGTGGACGGCCGAAGACCAAAGTGGAAAATGAAGAATTAAAGGCTATTGAGGAAGCAGATCCATCACAAAGCACTTCAGAGATAGCTGCAGGCTTCGGGGTAAGTGACAAAACTGTATTAATTCACTTGAAACAAATCGGGAAGGTAAAAAAAACTTGAACGATGGGTACCTCACGAATTGAGTGAATCGAACTTAATGAAGGGATTTTAAATCGAATCATTACTTGTGATGAAAAGTGGACACTGTACGACAATCGGGACCGCTCGTCGCAATGGCTCAACCCTGGAAACCCAGCCAAATCCTGCCTTAAACGAAAATTGACTCAGAAAAAGTTTCTTGTGAGTGTTTGGTGGACTAGCGTCAGTGTTGTTCACTGCAGCTTTCTAAAATCTGGCCAAACGATTACGGCAGATATCTATTGTCAGCAACAGCAAACCATGAAGGAAGAACTAGCTGCTAAACAACCGAGACGGGTCAATCGATCTAGGCCACTGCTGCTTCACGATAACGCAACACCACCACCACACACTGCACAACAAACATCCACTAAGTTAGATGAGCTACAATTGGAATGACTGCGACATCCACCGTACTTCCCAAGACCTTGCCCCAACAGATTACCATTTTTTCCGAAATTTGGACAAATTCTTACAAGGAAAAAACTCAACTCTGATGCGGCAGGCCAAACCGCCTTCTAAAAGTCTATTGATTCTCGCCCCCGTGGTGTTTTTAGTAAAGGGATGAATGAACTACCTATGAGATGACAAAAGTGCATAGATAACAACGGTGCATACTTTGATTAATTAAATATATTTTACAAAAAAAAAATTACTTTATATTCCTCCCGTACAAAATGCCAATTTCATATATGAGGACCTAATATATTATGTCTTGAGGCGACGAGCACAATGTGATGTGGTGTATATCATCCTAACTAGCGACAAATAAATCTTCCATTTAATTTTAAGACCAAATTTTGCAATCTGTCGGTGGTAAAGTCTTTTTAATCAGCTTCAACCTAGCTACCACATTCATATTTTAAATTTAAAGCTATAGCAGCATCGCTGTTTCCGGTTGTCAGCGTTTTAAAGCTAAAGTATTTTTGACGTCTAAAAATTAAAGTCAGGTTATTGTAGTTAAAAAAAAATGCATTGTTTTTAAGGCCAACACATGAGTTGAACGTTGACATTTACCTCATCATTTACTGAGATAGTTGACTAAAAGGTTAATTTAACCGGTGACTAAATAAACGTGAAGTTTCCTTTTTTAATAATTCGATGAAGCAACAAGACGAGCGGGATATGTTCACTCGATCATAAATGAATGCATACCCTGGCTCCTTGAATCCATCTAAACAATAACCTCTCAAGATACTTAAAAGATACACAACTATGCTTCGACTATTGCTTGGAAAATTATTTTTAAGTATAGATGAGCACAAAGATTTCGAGAGTGGTATGCCCCTACCCATAAAACTCTGAGCACTACCCTGACTGCCGCCAAATAGTAGTTTGCAAACATTATTGTCTTCCCGTTTGAAAGGAGTTGTAGCTAATGAACTTACTTCAATAACGAGACGTAACATTATATGTATCAAAATGACGGACACTACGGTGCAATGTATATCATCCTAACTAGCACCACGTTGTTATGGACAGGCGTACTCACTACCCCTGAAGAGTGTACTGCTAAAGGTCAGGGAAAGCTGCTGCTATTTTCATGAAGTAATTCAACTTTTTAGTCAGTAAGGCCTGACCCCTTGCGATCCGCTAAAGTTCAGCTAGAATTGGACCTAACCTTCGGAAATCTTCGAGAAGATAATCTGTCCTCGGGGTGCAAGTTGTGAGAAGATTTTAAACCAGATGGTTGTCAGTGTTTGCAGAGGTCGCGGGATCTCTGTTCAGAATACAACCACAGCTCCTCCAATGCTATGTTGTGATAGACCGTCTCGGAGACTGTTTTATACGCAGCACCCTCGCGAGCAATACCACAATAACTGGAGATTATGTCCTGCCATCGTCCTGCTCGGAATCGTTTACAAGGTTTTGAGGACACCAACCATCAGGTGAACGTCTCCCTCGTGTAGTTACTTAATCGACTTAAAAAAAAGGAAGATTTTTCCAATTTAAATTCTAAAGAAATATCTATAATGATATGTCCTGTTTAAATATGTTATAGTTAAATCACGAAACGTATAGATAACTTGTTAATGTCATTAATTTAAAACAAGTTTAATTTGTTTTTATTTCCAATTAGACACCAATAAAAACATCTTATCATATACTGATAAATGTTTTTGAATACACTACATGTGATCAGTTTTAGTATTAGCTTATCACCAAATTCATTAGTTTATATTGTCACATTGAACTGATTTTAAATATATTGTTTTTTGGGACGAGCAGACCTTATTAAGCCGCACAGAAGTCCCAAATAACCTGGTATGTAATAAGCCAACGAAAATCATTATCAGTCGATAGACGTCCACTGCTGGACATAGTCTTTCCCCAAAGATCTTTGCATATAGCATGGCTTCCGGTACTGCCGGGCACTAGGGGCTGTCGTATGTAAGGGTTTATATGGGGGATTTGGGCCATTTCCCACGACGATGGCCCAATGCGGGTTGGTGGGAGCCTTGTATTGTTGATTAGCAGAGTACAGCACGAGCAGGTGAGGTTGGTTTGGCTCCCATGAGTTGTTGTGCGGGACCCCTAATTTCTTTATTACTTCACTGTAGAAAATTTGCATGTTCTGCCGAGACGCATTAAGTACTAGGGGGTGTGCACTCCATACAGCCAAATAAGCGCTGCATTCCCTGACTCTATGACCCTATCTGAATAATAATCTCGTAATTAATTAACAGGTACACAATTATGTTTTGATTATTACTAAATTGACAAATTGGAAACTTAAAAGTATAGATAAGCTTAGAGATTTTGGGTGTGGTTTGCACATATATTAGACCGTGGTTGGTTAGGATGGAGATCCTCGTTGCCCTGTAAACCATTTCGAGTAGGACGATGGCTGGATAAAGTCTCTGGTTATTGCAGTAGTACTCGTGAGGGTGTGTGTGGTGATGGTGGGGGGGGGGGTTTGCTGCTGGAGATAAAACAGTCTCCGAGACGGGCTAACGCAACATAGCATTAGAGCTGTGGTTTTATTCTGAATAGAGATCCCGCAGCCTCTATAAACACTGAGGACAACGATCTGGGTTAAAATCTCCTCACAACTTACACACTGAGGACAGAGTATCTTTTCGAAGTTTTCCGAAAGTTAGGCCCAATTCTAGCTGAACTTTAGCAGATCGCAAGGGGTCAACCATTACTGAATAAAATATGAACTGCTTCAAGAAAATGGCAGCAGCTTTCCCTGACCTTTACCTTCACCAGGCGTAGTAAATTCGGCCGTAGGCATTAATTAGCTGGTTAAATTTACAAGATATGACATTTTTAAAGTGTAAATATTTATATTTCATCTGAATGGATATAATTAAAAAAATCTGGTGATAGGTTTCTCTTACCGGAGACCGTTTATTGTAGGTACCACCGCAGCTCCCATTTCTGCCGGCAAACAGTCCTGTGCAAACATTTCTATGTTCCGGTTTGAAAGGTGTTATAGCTAGTGAATTAAATGACATTACTAGAGTAAGGAGACAACACATTGTCTCAAGGCGACGAGCACAACGTGCTTCTATGTATATCATCGTAACTAGCGCTACTTTGTTATAGGCAGGTGTGACTATCAGGATGAATATCTTCTTCATCTTCTGTCGCTTTGTCGAATTAAAAACAATATAATAAAATTTTTGATTATACTAAATTATTAGTTTAATTATATTTCATTATACATGTAGTACACAACAAAAGTGTGTTATTAAAAAATAACGCATACATGTAAATTTGTTCACGGCCAAGATTGATTACTACTACTACTACTTTCATCTATGAAATATATCATTAAGTTATTAGATCACGCGTATCTCGTAATAATACTTTGTCAAATTAATTGTTCGAGATCAGAATAACTTATGTCAAACAATACATTTTAAAACAAGGCCACTGAATGGATTTACAGTTTCAAAAAAAGTGTTACATTATTCACATAAGTGGTGTAAAAAGACTGAAGGCAATCAAGTTTGTCCAACTTCAAGGATTCTCATAAAACATATTGGATATTACTCCAGAAAGAAAAAAACTATGTCCATAAATTTCTATTTTGGTACTCAAGAAAAATATATCTTTACATAATCTTATCTATCTCTATTTCCTATCTAGCAAACATTAAGTTATATTCACCAGTGCTTTCCAATCTTTTTTCATTAGCATACTCCTTAAAAACTCTTCATTTGTAAGTACCCTACTCCTGATACCTCCTTACGTATTCCTAAAAAATATGTCTCTTTTCCCTTAAGCTCTATCTCAACTTTGAAATATACATCTATTTTCTCACACCTTAGTTCAGTTATTCTGTTTATTTTAAATTACATGTTGTAGACGTAATACATTTTAATAATCAATATAAGTTAATTGTTTTAACTTTTCAATATTTCCACCAATACCAATACAATTTACACACAATAGCACCCCAGATAACCCAACAGCTGATATAAAAATAAAAAGTGACTACAATAGTTTTGATATTATCTGTTTCAGTATTTGCTTCCTATAGAAGTTCACATTCAGGCGATATTTAAACATACGGTGGATGTAGCCTTTGAAAGCTTTATTTGAAAGACATGGAGATAATTTACAGTTTTACATGGCGGCAAATAGCACAAGTTATAGGTAATTACAAATTCTTTTTATTCTCTTTGGATTTACATTGCTTGCTAGCAATTTTTCCACAGCCTAATGTAAATTAAATGTGGGTAGCAACCTGTTTAAAGTATTTTTATTTATGCCTTTTGTATCAACTGCTCATTATACATTTTAACACGGAGGTATCTATTTTGAATACCAGGCCACACTTGTAAGTAGTACTGAAGCTGTCTGATTAATTAAAACCCTCATATAGTAAATCTCTGCTACAATCAGGATATTCACCTTATGGCAAGAGATGTCTGCCCATAACAATGTGATGCTAGTTAAGATACTGCACCACATTGTGTTCATTGCTTGAAGACAATTTTCACTATCTACAGTGCCTTTCAAACTGTGTTATGATAATGTTTGCACATTTCTGTTTTGCTACAGAAACAGGAGCACCAGTGGTACTTAGTTGATCTGTAGCAACAACATACCATCAAATTATAATACAGGATTCTAATTAATTACATTATATGAATAGTAGTACTTCGTCTTAAGTGTATATTAATATAATAATATGAACATAATTATGTACATAAATTATATATTCCACCATCTTATGATGTGAATATTTTAAAAGGCAAAAAATTTACAATAAATTTCTTGTCTAATGCTTGTTAAATAACTAAAAAACACAAATAATGACTAGTAATAATCTCAGTTGAAGTTTCTGTTAGATGTAACATAGAAACATTTTGAATTATACAATATAATTTTTTTTATTTTGCTCCAGAGTAGATTTAACCATAAAAAACAAAAAAAATTATCAGACTTGGATAAGTACTACTGCTAATATTATTTAATGGACAACTATAAAGGCTACTCAAACTTTATTGGATTACAATTGTCTGTTTATTATATTTCTTGATGTTATTCATTAAAACAATCAAAAAAAATTATTTACCTTTTTGTATATTTCAAAACTTGTAAATTGTGTTGCTGCATATGGAAATATCCGAACCATTTGAGCACCATTTCCTTTGTATAAAGCAAAGATAGACTCCTGGCGGACAATGGCAGACAGTCCAGCAAACACACCATGGTGTTTATAATGAGATGATTGGGCTTGAAGAAGAATTTTTATCCTATCAAGTGGAGCAACTGCAGTTTTTGCACACATGCCAGCTATACCTAGAATATTTCAAAATATGTTAATGCTAGACAATCAATTGTATTATTATTTTAATTAATAAGTCAATACAAAACCAATAAGATTTTAATTAAAATATATTTTAGAACTAACTGGTAAGCATATGCTGTTGCATATTACTATAATAGTTTTGCAGTAATTAAAAACTTTAAATACAAAGCTGCTAAATATGAACTAATTATGAAAGTATGTTTATTTTCTACTATATTTGTTTTGAGTGAAAATAGATTAATAAATAAAAGGAACAATTTTTTAGTTCTGTTTTTGATTTATTTATAGCCTTATATATAAGATTTACAAAAATCAAAACTTAATAAACATAAAACTTTAAACACAATTTCTGCAATAAAAACAAAAAAAAAGCTGTAGAGAAGTGTAATGACTAAAGAGCACAAGCCACAACCTAGATATATAGTGGATATACCTGGAGTTGGGGCATGAATGTCAAATCATGTGGTTTTAAAAATAAGAAGCAAATAATTTATGTTTAAGTAATCGACTATTTAACGTTTTAATATTAAATAAATAAATATTAACTACAATTAAATTAGAGAAAAATAGAATAAATAGACATAACTACATAAGTTAGTAATAGTAAAATATTACATACCTCCAGCCAATAAATTTCTCAAAATAAAGTCCAGGTCATTCTTTGGTTCCACTGTTAAAGCCATTTTTATTTAAATCAAGTTTTATAACACGTACTAACTATTATACGACTATATCTCGAACAAATTACTTATGAGTAAGTAATATGCCAGTTGCCTATTTTAATCTATCTTAATTACATGCAATACTAGTGGACATTTTTTCACGATTTGGTACGAAACATTTTAAACAAACTTTCACCTCGCTTTACTACCGACTTTTCCCAGTTTACGCTTCTTTAAACTTATTATAACATACAATTGCGTGTTGCAACGTCGGTAACGTGAACCGAAGTGGCAGAAACCAGAAACTAACTTAAACTGTCAACGTTGAAAACATTTTTACTTATGAAATAATACGATTTTTTTTATATTATCTCATTTTCGTTAGTTACCACATTCGCGTCTACTAATGTAAAAAATTTAAAGCGAATTGACGTTGACAGTAAGAATAAAGCGTATTTACGCAACTAGGTTTTAAAACCTAGTATTTATTTACAAGTACGCGCACTGAGTGCACAGCTAAAACATTCCAAGTATTTACTACTTCCAAAGTTTTTATACCGTTACCGTAAGACATGACTATAGTCGTTTCATGTTCCTTTGCTGTTATGTTGGCTTTTCTGTCTATCGTCAGTGTTAACGCATTGAGGTGTCTTCAAGGTTATACTTAGGTTTATTGGAATTTATTAGGAAAATCACGCTGAAAATATTAAAAAGTGGAAGTGAAAGACTTTTGTGAACGTTAAAAACGATATAGGGTCATATTTTATTAAGATGTATATAAGTTCGAGGTATGGTTATTAAACGCCAGCCAAACTTAACGACAGGTTCATTATTGAAGTAGGAGAGAATATTTTTACTTCTGATTACAGCAGCGACGAGAATGGAGAGATGAATATAATTGCGATCATAAATCATAGTACAAATAAACTTTAATTATAACTTAACATTGTTTTTTGTTTTTGTACTCAACTATTCTATCTTTCTAATAACATAAACTAGCATTTTTCGCGACTTGGGACAAGTGTCGGCTGAGGACTCTCATAACAGTCATGGCCTATGAATAGAAACCTATTAATTTATTAGGCTGTAATGTGGATGAAATTAGCAATGTACGTAGTGTATACTCTGGATTAACACAGCGATATATTTTTTTATATGGAAGTTTTCTAAAGAATGGTCCTAAAAGTCGATAATATAAAAGTCCTTACTCAAGGCGGAATTGAGTCATTGGTGCTGTTAGCATTTAAAAGTAACAAAATAAGATTGATTTTTGCAACGGTACTTAATATGGCGTACATTTTCCCGTTAACATACTGATATGATGACCACATATAACAATATTTACTACGAGATAAATATTATCTAGGTGCCATCTTTTGGTTTAACTAAATTATATTTTTGTAAGTCCGATAATAAGTTTAAAACAAAGTATGTTAGATGGCACTATAAATAATCAAAAAAAGGAAAATACAAATGTTTCCGCATAGATTTAATGTTAGTCAAAAGGAAATTCCATTAAAAAAGTTAATATTTAATTACTACTAAATCTTATTTATTATCTTCTCATTTTTAAAACAGTGTTATTAAATAAGTGATCCTGGATTTAATCGATCTCCAAAGCTTTGAAGGTCACCTTGGAAGAGCGCGAAAGCTCAAACGAGGCTATCGGGACATCAGAAGCGTTTTGGTACATGGCAGGAATCACGTACGATGCACTAGGAGAAGTCGTCGGCTATATAAAGTATATTAAGAAGACGAAGTCTTACTGCAGTTAAGATTGCAACACATTTTTGGTGGCTTACATTCTTTAAAGTATTCCTCATACGTGCAGCCACATACGCGAGCGACATTCCGTTGATAACAAACGTGTGATTTGTTTTTGTGCATATTAATTCAAATTATAACTTATTACTTATTAACTAGAAGTATCACCGTCATGGATGTTCCAGCGAAAGGAAATATATTGGGACGTAAGTCTGTTTCACTTTTTCATATATTTGTTGTGTGTAAATAAATGTTGATAAATTTATTTGCGTTGTGTTAAATGGGGTACGTTGCTAGAAATTTTAAGTTAAATATTAAAATCTTCGTAAATTTTACGGAACATTTGCGGGAATGTTGTTTGTTCACTAATGTGTTTGTGTGTTAAAATAATCATCTTTTATATTTTTGTTTTCATGTTTAGAATTGAATAAACAATCTAATTTATGTTTTTACTTTCCGTTCGTCCGTGAAGCTTTCTCTCAGAAAAAAGAGTGAAAACCCGAATCAAAATGTTTTATATAAGATTTAAGTTATGAATCAGAAACACGTGCAGCACTTCTGAGGAAAAGAATTTTTGAAAGACTTATTTAATTAAACATAACGATAAATGTGGTAATTTTCATTGTATTATTGTAACCTATCATAATTATAATAACCGGGAAAATCATTGAAAAAATATTTTAATTCTCACAACGTAAATAAATATAGAGATACTGGGTATGCTTCGATTAGGTTATATACATTACCAACAGTATGAGATATGTAAAATACTTATCACATAACGCAGTATGAGAAGTTCACTAAACTTGTATGCATAACGATTATATTTAAATATATGGGCAATAACAGGGCTGCCAAACCAAAGATAATCAGTGAAAAATATAGTTTTAATAACAATTAAAAAAACACGAGTGTTCCCCGGGAAAAATCCTGAATATTATATAGGATTTTAAAATGTTTTTACTCATATATATGTTTATTTACTTTTTAAAAAAGTTTAAAGTAAAAAACATTTGTTTTTTTTAAAAAAAAACGGATATTATTAATAGCAATCTATAAATAATTAACGCAACAATTCTGAATATCATACTAAAAATATATTGGATACTAAAACAAAGCCTTCTAATATAATTATATATATAAAAAAACATTATTCATAGCATTACATCTGTTAAATTTACTATAAATATTATTAATATTTGCATTTACTTAGGCACCAGCAGTTTTAAAGTGATGAAATATAAAGAAATATATAAACATGATTTTAACAGTTTTATTTATTCAAAATTAATAAAATATAATTTATATAAGGATTAAAGTAGTTTTTTTATTTGACGTTGTCCAGCGGAAAGGTCTCAGGAAGTCGTATCTCGTCGTAATTATTTCGGATGACGCGATGATGTGCTAAAAGGATACTTTAAGCTCTTTGCCCAATGTAATAGATCTTATGTTCATTTACCTATGTGGTAAGTTAAGGAATGTGGCAATGCGGTTAGTAAATAGACATATATATGAAGAGCTACAACTATAAGAAAAGTTTTAATTTACTTTTGCTGTACTGTATTATAAACAATTATGTTAATAGCTTTGACTTTGTCTTATTGAGAGGGTCTCGATTTCCAGTGGCGGGAACATTAAAAAAGCTATTCATTATATGCTGAGTGCTGCGACATCGTTTATTATTGGATTTTGTAACTTTATTAGATTAGGTATTACATCAAATGCGATAATATTTTTTTTTATTGTTTAATGAAGCGACGACACGAGCAAGTCCTTTAACTGATGGCAAGTGATACGCCCGCCCATAACAACGTGGCGCTAGCTAGAATGGTATACACAGCACCACATTGCGCTCGACGCCTTGACACAAAAGATATTCTCGTTACCCCAGTAATTACACTAGCTACAGCGCCTCTCAAACCGGAATACAGTAATGTTTGCACAATACTGTTTGGCGGCAAAAATAGACGCTTCGGTGTTACCTACCTAGACGGTCTCCGTTGATACTCCGTAGATACTGTCTATTTTACACTATTATGTATACAAATGCATTTAGGATAATTCACACTACATCGACCTAGCTATATTTGGGCAAAATTTTATATGGAATCTGTATTATGAATCGGTTTTCTTGCAATAACAATAATAAGCTCCAAATTTCTATTACATTATTATCACATTTATAGTGATACTATCATATATATGACTATTATAACTGTACTGTACTGTTTTATATATTAATTAAAAGGAAAAAAAAATTTTTTTTAAATAATCATTAAATTTAATAAGTGTTACATATATGCCAAATTATTGTAAATTTTGTCAAATTTTAGTGCACATAAAATAAAATAATTAAAAACTTTTTCATGCTTTTAATTAATATAGTAAATATTAGTCAATAAAATGAAAAAAACAACAATTTAAAATAAAAATTTGTTTAATAAAAATATCTATTAATGGTTTGTAAAAGAAAGGTGACAACCTTATTGAGGTTTGTTTACATTCCATATCAAATTTGGTCCTCGTATAGTAATAATAAACTGGAGTTATTGTTATGTATGTATGTATATTGTTTCTACTGACCATAATAATAATTTTATACCAAGAGTCTATAATCGTTTCATAATAAACATATGTTATTTAATCAATGTTAATTTCACGAATTTCATCTCGTTTATTAAGTCTTATTTGCCAAATGTTTCGAAAGTCTTACAGTACCCATTATCACGTGATTTGAAAGGAGACCCTTTTAGTAGCTACAAACATTACTATCCGGTTTGGACTGGTTCCATCAGGTAAACGTCCCGCTCCTCTCGTCACTTTGTCGAATATAAAAAAAACCACCATCCTATGATACAATCTGTTAATGTAACCAACGTAATATCGATCGTTAGAAGAGATGCGGGTTTAGATGTTGGTATGCAATGTCAATATCTTTACTTTTATATGGTTTTTAGAATACAAAGTGTAGTTGGAAAGTTTATTTCTGATAACAGCAACATTGAATAAACTTTATCGGTCCGATTTGGAAGCGCTGTAGCCAATAAATTTACTGGAGTAATGAGATACATAAATTTATTTATAAATGTGACGGTAAGAATGTGATGTGTGCACATAAACCAAATGTACGGCCTCATTGTTCCATGGTTAGCCCAAAATCTATTAATATTAAAATCTACTTCCTTATCATTTTAGTTTATAATTGTTTCTTGGAAAAATGGTAGACTTTTGTCTCTTATAAAGCTATGTAAACAAAGTAATGTTTTTTTTCTTCAACAGAAATGGTTCCGGCGCGGTACATCCTCGCAGTCCTGGGTTCCATTGGTATGGCGATTGTGTACGGTTTGAAAGTGAACTTATCCGTTGCTATGGTTGGCATGCTTAATTATACGTCTATGAAACTGACGGCCCACGCTGACAATGAACTGTCCTTGGGAAATCATACTGTACATGAAGAACTGGAATGCGAACCAACCTCCGGTAGTAGTAATGCAACGGTGAGCCAACATTTTTTTCTAAATAAATGATGTGCTGCCAATGCTATGTGACAGCCATTTAAGTTAAAACAATTATTGGTTATTATTTACTTATTGGTTCGATTATTTATTTAATTATGAGAATATTTGATGGTTTTCCCCGAAATGACCTTTTCTTATAACCCTTCAGTAGCATTTTTAACTCAGACGTCCTTTTTATACTTCACGTTGGAACCGGAGCCAAATGTAATAAATAATTCTGCTTAAGAACTATATCCAATGCCGCTTAAAAATGTCTTCGTCAGTGAAAGTATAAAATTGTCGGTATTTATAGATCTTTTTAGGATCGACTATATTTTATCGTGAACGTTTAACGAGGTTTGATAATAATAATTATTTTGGGATTAATTTTGGGTCACTCCTATTCACATATGATGTGGTAAAACTGATCTTATATACAAATTGGTGTATTGAGCTTAGGAATAAATAATATGTATAAAAAACAATTATTTTAAGAGCCAATTAGAGAAAAGAATGTTGTTGTACAAAAAGCTATCTGATGCATATTTTTACGTGGAGAAAATGCCTTTGCTTACTTGTGCTTGCAGGAACTTAGGTTATTTTTGACTCGCATTACCTAAGTTAAAACGTCATAATGTTGCATCTTGAGATAATATTGAAATTTAGTAACAAACGTTAAACTACATTAAAATAATAGTAGAATAGTGTTTTTCTTCGCTGACTGAAACGATCTCTTCTACGCACACATTGCTGGTATAAGGAGAATATTATATAATAGTTCATGCTTTTTGTGTGTTCAATTTAAGTAGACAAATATTTAATTTGTACATTTTAATTTATGAAATGTAATAATAATATTACATTTAGCCCTGTTTGGGTTAAAACATGTGTTTATATAAATAAATCGGTTTATTGGAGTGATGCCATGGAGAGGAAAAAATAAAGAGATTTGCATTTTTAATACACCATTCTTATTTTAGCAGCAGTCTGAAGAGAGTTTTATTGTATTTAATTTATGAATATATATATTGTGGTTACAAAATCCAAATATAGATATACATTGTGTTATTCTTATAGCCTTAAAGTTACTGAATTCTAAGGAGAAACTGAACCTCTTTCAAGTGTGTGCAACAAGTTGTACTTGTGAAGATAATGTTTATAAAACGGAGGTGATAAAGTCAATGGAAATTACTTTTATTAATAAATGACCGCGACACAGTTATGAATCTGTCAATATGACCTAAATATTTTATATGCCTCGTGAAAGTTTTCGATAGAGTTGATTAAAAAAAATTGCGGTCGCATGGCGCGAAACGATCCGCGTTAATTCTGTTCTGAATGTTGTGATGTTTTACGATTTCGGCCGGTAGCAACAGCAATGATGTATATATACGACATTGTAGTGTAGGCAGTATAAATCATAATCCTACAAATGTTGTAATACAATACAACAAAAAATTGATTAACAATTATTTTTTACTTTTAAAAACAGTCCTGAAATGTTTTATAAGCGATCTAGAGTCTGCAGTAGTAGTACAAAAAAAGTATATATTTAATAAATAAGCAACTATACGAGAAATTGTAGATTATTAAACATGCTATAGACAATGAAAGGCAGTTAAATAATTATGAATTATCATTGGTTACAATACAAATGGTCGACTTATAGCGCGACGTCTCGATTCCTAATTATAACCAACCGTTCCCTTTGTTCTTCTTTTCTTTTTTTCCTACAAAGTGACAAAACAAGAAAAACCGTTCACCTGTTAAGTGATACGTCTGTCTATAGCAAGGTGGCTATACAATGGAATAGAAGATTTTGGATATCTTTTGACCTACATTGCGCTAAAGTTGGTCTTCGCTCAATGATATTCCTGCGTCACCAACCGTCAGATTATTGCACAGTATTCGGCCCGCCAGTTCCACTCTGCTTATAACACTGATAAGCTATCATTGTAAAACAGGACAGTTATTGAAATAATTCATTGTATAAAGCTTTCTAGATTCTGATATTTAGTCAGACCGTATTTCCAATACTACGTGACTTTCTGCACGTCATCTTATGTTTAACTAGTTAATGAATTTGCTGTAACTGAGTCATAGTTTGCATAACTAATAATAGCCTCTACACAATTTTACTTCAAATAATGATGGGATATGTCGCGTTTATATACATAAGTATACAGATTGAAATGTAACTTAATTTCAATGAATAAGTTGATATCTATAAAGGTTTTTAATGTCTACAAATATCGAAGAAGTAGGTTACGGATAAGGATAGGTTTATACAACACGTGTTTAAAAATTATGTAGCGTCGGAATCGAACCATGGGCCTTTTTCGAAGTATTCGCTTCCGGTAAAGGTCACTGCGCTACAGAAAAAGACAAAAAATGTTATAAAAAAGTTAAATTTGTAAGATTATGTAGACTTATTATATATTTTGTGTTTTTAATTTTGAATTGTATTGCAATAATTGTTAAAATTTACTTTTGTTTCAGGAGTCGGACGGTCCGTTCGAATGGTCTTCCCAAATTCAGGGCATCATTCTCAGCTGCTACTTTTGGGGTTACTTCGTATCTCAAATACCGGGTAGGTTAATTTTTTCTTAAATCAAAATGATATTTCAATAGATATTGAGGTGAGCGTTAATGATGTAAAATTTTATATTTAGAACACCTTTGTATATTCAAATTATGGTCAAACTTATTCCAGGTGCCCGCGTCGCCGAACTGTTTTCGGCAAAGTGGGTGATGTTCTTCAGCGTAACTATCAACGTCGTATGCACGCTGCTGACTCCGGTGATGGCAGAAGTACATTATGTTGCAGTTGTATTCATGAGGATAGGTGAAGGCATTGGCGGGGTACGTATAAGTATGATGGAAAGAGTACGGAAGAGTAATATTTAACTTAAACTTAAAAATATTGTTTCTTCTTGCTTTCAAAATTAATTATTTATTAGCAATCTTTTCTCTTATTTATCTTCACCTTAGCTTTCAAATAAAAGTGGAGTTTTTCGTTAAATTTGTGATTAATATACTGATAAATTCTTTTTAATCAACAAAGCGACGAGATAAGGGAAACTTCACCTAGCTAGTACACCTTTCAGATTGTATTCCCTGCATAAAAATGGTTCTTGTTTTGAGCACAAGATGTTGACTCTTGTTATTCCATTTTTTTTCATTATCTGTAACGCCAGTCAAAATGGAAATCGAGTATTATTTGGCGATAGACGTAGGCGCTTTGGTGGTACCTGTCTCTATAGTCTCACACAGACAATCTCAACAGAGACTTGCCCAAACAACAAAGAGGTTCCTACTAATATTTTCATGTTTTCTTCGTACAGGGCGTGACATTCCCAGCGATGCACGTGCTGCTGTCAAAGTGGGCGCCACCCGCCGAGCGCAGCGTCATGGCGGCGCTCGTTTACGCGGGAACTTCGCTAGGCACCGTCATATCAATGCTTATGGCCGGTGTTTTAACTGCTTCATTGGGTAAGCGTACATAACTTTAATACTGCTGATCCCACGATGATAAATATTAAATTAAAAATAAATGGGATCTTCAATAAACAAAATGGACAACTATATCAAATTCAGTTGTAAAAGAAGGAGTAATAAATGATATTATTGTATAGGGAATCATTCTTCAAGTTATATTATATTACATCTATGTATATACTTTTGGTAAAAAAGAATGAATGTTTAAATGTTTCTGTGTGTTTGATCTACAGCAGAAATATTTTAATTATTGGTAATACTTAATTACAACCTACTGCTCTAGGTTGGGAAAGCGTGTTCTACGTAATGGGTGGACTATCGTGCATCTGGTGCGTGCTTTGGTTCGTCCTCGTTCAGGACTCGCCGCAACAGCAGCCTTTTATTAGCTTGGAGGAGCGTGAGATGATTGTCACTTCGCTGGGCAAGAAAACAAGTGATCACTCCGTGCACAAGGTATAACTAGACATATTTTAAACAGCCAGCATTATAGTCCCCACAGGGAGAGGGTAATTTTGTCTAAAAAACAATTTTTATTGCCCTCATTTATAATTAACAATTTATTGCAACGACGTTTCGAGTGCTTTACAGCACCTTTCCACAAGCGGGCTGAGGCGAAAGATGATATCATAGTTTTCACGGAGTATGTATGTGAGCAGGTTTAAACAGTAAGATAATTGTGTGGATGTGAGCAACGCGGGACCAATCGATGTGGAGATCTTTGGGGGAGGATGTCCAACAGGAGACGTCTATCGGCTGATGATGATGATAATTGCAAGTAGATGGGACTGTAATTAATAATAACAGATATAGCCACTCACATAAATTTTATAAAAAAATCTTATGTATTTGTACTTCTAGAAAATGCCAGTGCCGTGGCGAGCCGTACTGACTTCGCCAGCATTCTTATCGATTATGGTGGCGCACGCCTGTTCTAACTGGGGTTGGTACATGTTGCTGATAGAGCTACCATTCTATATGAAGCAAGTGCTCAAGTTCAACATGACGGAGGTAAGTTTATATAAACAAAACGCAAAAAAAATTTAAAATTTTAAAATTTGGGTTAGTACTAACCTATTATAACGTTTATCCCGTCTAGTATTGAAAATATATGTTATGTTATTTTGATTAAGTAAAGGTTAGCCGGTTATTAACCATTATTTATTAACCAACTGATTCACAAACGGAAGAAAACAAAAGAGCTCTTAAGTTATAACTCAGAGCTCGTAAAAAACAAACTATAAACAAAAAATCTAATGGTTATATAGATTTTTCATTACTCGTTTTCTTTATAAAAAGCACCTTAGCAATTGCCAAGATTTGTAAACTTTACTTATTAAACCATGTTACAGAATGCCGTAACTACTTCCTTACCCTTCCTGTCGCTTTGGATCTTCAGCATCGCCCTGAGTAAGACCTTAGATTGGCTGCGTGGCAAAAACTGTATCTCCACTACCACAGCTAGGAAGATCGGCACTTTGTTTGGTAAGTTTGGCACGGGCGCGGCGGGAGCTCGCGATGTATTTGGGTTCATTTTAAACCTTATTGCATAGGGTCACGGAGCATTTAGATTGTGTGCCCGGGCGTTAGTTGATCCGAGCATCAGCTGTTTTTGATTTTCTGTTTCATTGCTGGTGTTTCTTTTTAGTAAAGTAATGTACGTTTTATGAAACTATCGTTTCATTTAGTTATACTAACATGATGGAGCGTAAATAACGCTAATAAAACGTTTTAAAAATATGTTTTTTTTAATCAGTATCGATTTTTTTCCATCACATCATCAAAGGTGTCATTAGTAATATCGTCTATCTTTGTTTTCGGAAGCGGTCTTCTAACACCCAGTATAAATCAGAGAGTATATAGTATAAGTCAGTCAGGTGTTGTGCCACTTAGACTTTTCTAATTATTCATCTTAATAATACCATTTAGCTAAAATATGTCATCTCTATAACATATCCTTAAATCCAGTGTGATCAACTACAAAGAAAAATTTACTATAATACTCAGATTAACTTTGTTTAACCAGCCTCACTGGTGCCGGCGGCTTGTTTGTTGGCGCTGTGCTACATCGGCTGCAACCGCGGCGCCGCGGTGACACTGATGACCATCGGCGTTACTTGCATCGGTGGCATGTTCTGTGGCTTCCTCTCTAACCACATCGACATCGCACCTAACTTCGCAGGTGAGATTAAGATGTTGAGAGGACAAAGTTGGTAAAGCGTTTTCGTCCTCTCGACCTGATTATGTTGACGACGTACAACTAGTTGAACTCGGAAATGCCGATATGGCGCCGGATTTACATTATTAGAACCCAGAACCATCACAGCATACGATTTTGATGATAAGAAAATATGTTTCAGGTAATATAATTTACAACTTTACCTCCGTAATTACTTAATTTATATCCAAACGTATTTTTGTGTATAAAGTTTAAAATATATTGATCATTTATGCCAGATAGTCATTAATTAATTTTTTTCAGGTACTCTCATGGCTTTGACTAACACGGTAGCAACAATTCCAGGCATCGTAGTGCCCATTTTCGTAGGAGTTTTGACTCATGGAAACGTACGTTTACTACTTAAAAATATTTCTTCTTTTCTTAGTCTGTTATATCTCAGACGTTGTGTTACAACTAAGATGAATAGGGATAAAGTATGGAAAGGCCTTTTAGCATCCACCGCTAAACAGGACATGTACTGCAAACTACTAGACAGTACAATAGTTATTTTCTTAATGTACGATGAACTAATACTTGATCTTCGAATTTTATCGCTTTGTTAAGTCATAATGAGGCCACTGATGGTGAATCGTGTTAGCCTAAAATACCCCTGCTCTCATATGTTGACAACCTGAAAACGGCAAAGCTGGTTATGGAGGCAAATTTACAACATAAGGGTTACCCACCAGTTAGAAACCTTCATTGAATCAGTGAGTTCCGTATTATTAGGCAAGGGGCTAGCGACTGTGCTTCATGAATTTTTTACATTTTCAGCAAACCATATCGGCGTGGCGGGTGATATTCTTCGTGACGATAGCTCTATACATCATAGAGATTGCTGTGTACACCATATTCGGTTCCGGTGAGCAGCAACCATGGAACGACCCCCCGGCGGAGACTTTCGCCAACAGCCCCGAGAAGAAACCACTTAACAAAGAAATCGAGAAAACTAGAGTTTAAACGTGAGAGCGACAACGACAGATGATATTATTTGCCGATTCTCGTTAAAATTGTTTTCTTTTTACTGGGCAATGAATATAAAAAAAAATCTTAGTTTGGTAAAAAAATTAATTGTATAAATTTAAATTTAATATAGACTTAGTAGTGAAGGAATTTCATGACAGATAGTTTTATGATAATATAAATATTTTCCTGTGCCAGCAACAAGCTATAGTAGCTATTTTTGAGATCACCAGTAATAAACAGTGAGGAGGAAACAAATTAAAATTTAATTATTACAATCATGTAAACAGGCAGTTGAATTAAATAAAAACTGGTGTCTGTTTACTAGGCCGTCGCCCGCCCGCTTTGCTGGCCGTAACATGCCTTTGACTCCATTTGAGGAAGAAATTTTGTAAAATCCATTCTTAGCTGACCTCTAAATGGTAGAAGCAACATCTCTACCAAATTTTGAATGTTTATATGTAATAGTTTCCGAGATTTCGTGACGAGTCCATGAATCTCTAGATATCTCTTATCTTATATATATATATATTATATATTTTTTTCATAATTTAAAGACATTATTACATTCTTTTATAATTTTTTTTTATCGCGTATAGGCGTATCACTTACCATCAGGTGAACAGCCTGTTCGGTTAGTCAATTGGTCAAAAAAAAAATCAAAGATTGATATATGCCGCGTATTAAATTACCGCTACTAAACAATGCAAATAAATGTTTTTTTAATTTTTTATGTGAATAAAATACATGATAAAGAATAGTACTTAATTTTAGCGCACATATATGTAGATATTAAAATAGATATTTTTTTTAAATAATGAATGTTAATAATGTTATTAAGAATTTATTATTATTCCTCACTGCCGAACAGTGACATGACAGACATTCGTACCAGTCTGAAAGAGGTTGTAGTTAATTACTAATCATCATTTTTATCAAATGCGTTATAATCACTATCATTATGTTTAGCAAAAACATGATAGATTATTTTTTGTACTTATGAATATTTAAATAATTTTTTTTCTGGACGATTTAGTGAGTTCGAACATTTTCTAATTTTTTTTTACTTTTACTTATAGTAGTTGACTGAAATACTTCCCGTGTCGACATTTACACGTTAGTATGATCGTTTTGTTGACTTTTAAATGAAAAACCATATCACAGTGTACGTTTAAAGTTTAAAACGTACATGACTTTAAATTCTGTAGTTAACTAATTATTGTTTTTAACTACTAATGTTAAATATATATATATATATCATTTTAAAATGTCATATACACTGGCAGATAATAATATTCAGAAATGCATTAAATTATCTTAAACTTATAAAATATCTGTATTTCAGGTAATACGTTTATAAATATTTCTATATAGTTATTTGTTTTTAAATGAATATTTCACAAGCCTGCCATGTATTTAGTTTAACACAAGATACCAATCTTTAATATAAGACGTTTTATTATTTAATACATAATGTAAGATTTTGACGAATTGCTGTGTGTACTTATTATATGATAAAAACGTGAATTTTTGCATCATATCTCCTGTTCTTTGATTATTTAAATTCTATATGTAGGTAAGATGAGAAATATTGGTTGTTTTCTTCTATTGCGTTTCGCAGGATATCTCGGGATAGCTTGCAATACATTGACGATGATCACCGAGGCGATTTTAGTTGGCACAAATCCTCCGCAACCCTGATTCTCCAGAGTATCTTTTGACGATCCCTCCTCCCAGCCTCGGTATAAAAAAGAAAAGAGAAATAAAGACTGCAAACAAAAGCGCTAAATGTTTTAAATGTACATGTTTAATATATTTTTGTATTGGAAATGCCATCCTATAACTTGAATTACCAAAGACCTGTACTTATTGATGCGTTTTATAATGAGGTACTTAATATTGTTTTTTTTTTGTAATAAATGCCTTTAAAAACATTGTTACTTTTATTTGAAATGCCTCGACTATTCCAGATAAATCAAATTATAATTTTCCGAATAAAATACAAATTTTAATTAGCATATTGTATTAATATTCTTTATAAGGCGAGTAAAAAGCAAATATCATATAGAATACATTTTGAACTAACTTGTGTAAAACGAATCGATTTCGAATGTGTCAGGGACATGGGACACAATTATACGTTCTGTGGTAGCTAGCCAACTGGATTTGAAAAAACCTTACTCTCCTTACAAGCTCCACAGCATGTCACTCCGAAATTGGATTAAGTTGTTACATTCAAGGCAAGTGTTTACTTACTGCGCCATGGAGGCAGTTAATATTAAAAACGATCAATTAATATTTAAAGCACGCTTACAGCTATTACTGGTTAAATTTCTAAATAAAAATGTTTGCAACCATTTTGTAGCAGAAATAAATGGTGCATCCCAAACAATGACAGTCTACAGCAAGAGATACCCAGAGGCCCACAGGCAGTAGCTTTATAATGAAAAAAGGAACCCTTAAAGAAAGGCATTATTGATATTTAGTGTTTATTTTCATAATAACAATTGTCTTAGCTAAAACACGGATAACTTAAGTTTACTTGACCCTGACTAAGCGGGCGATGTATGCGGGTCCGAAGTTAGCGGCTAAAGACGGCGTCACCAGTTCGCCGTAGCGCGGTTTGAGGTCGCCGCTGCCCAGCTGCAGAGTGCTGCTTAAACCACTTATGGACGACGATAAGTCTCTGTAAAGATTTTCTTATTATTATTTCAGGAAAGTGACATGTCGAATTGTATTTACTTTACATTACTAATAATGAGGACTATTTACAACTTAAGCTGTTAACTTCTTATTAAAAGAAACAACGATTATAAAAAAATACCTTGGATAAGACGAGCTCTGCGTTTACTTAACAAGTGACAAGCCTACTTATCAATTATCAATACATGGAACTATTTAGAGAGATGTACACTGCACCACCTTCAGGTATATCATGCTAGGATACAACCTAGTAACGACATCCTTCAAATCGGAACACCGTAATGTTTGTATATTATAAAAACCAGTGAGAGTGATCGGAGGATATGATAATTAAACTCAACCCTACCATTCTCTTGGAAGTGGCATATTATTTAAAAAATGTCCCATTATAAAAAAAAGTACTCATGTAAGTACCTAACGACGGCGACAATTTTGTGGGATTCGAAGGCGTGACGCAGCGCCGCATGCACCACGCCGTCGTTTTGCAGGGGGCTCAATGAGCACGTTGAGTACACGACCGCGCCTCCGACCCGCACCAACCTCAGTGCGTTACTGGAATAAAGTAAATAATATTCTATTAATATTTCAATTACAATTATTTTTAATTTACCACTCTGGCTCTGCCCTTTCATCTAGAAATCTTTTTAATTTATTTTAAAATAGTTATTCCGATCGACTTCAATGAGGCCAAAGATATCAAAGACTGTACGCTAACAATGGTTTCCTAACTCCGGTTTCCATTCTTACTGCTCATCTAGGTCCATCATTTATACGCTTCGAGATATCAGCTAGGTTAATATACTGTTTGATAGATAACTTTATGAGAGAAAAAGTTATTTATGTAGATTAGATCTTTGCTCTGTCTGAGAGACAGGTACACCATCAGCACATATGCACACTACCGCATAGCAAATGACTATTGAGATGACTAAAGAGTGTTAGTAGCATACTGTCTCCATCACCTAGCAAAGTTAAGCGAAGCCAGCGTATCAAATACCCTTTATTGGGGACGCTCATGATCAGCAGATGATAAGAATCAGTTGACGATGACAATATCTTTGAACGAACATCAATAGAGATATGTCCGCGTGCTTATTGTGCTAATGTCATAAAAAAAAACTTACACCAAAAGTTGCGTTTGTACTTCTGGTATCCGGAGCCGCTCTTTTATTCTGTCTGGTCTGAATATGTTGTTCTCGTCCTCCATGACTGAGTGCCTGTCTGTTGTGCATGGGACATCCACTAGAACCTTAAAACAGAAGTACAGAATACTGTACCTGTAAAATGTAAGGAATCGTCTAAGCACCATCGCGGGGCCTATTTCTATCGCTAGACAGTAGTTTGCAAATATTACTGTGTCCCGGCTTGAAGGGCGCTGTAGTTAATAAAATTACAGTGGTAACGAAAGTTAACATCTTGTGACAAGCAAATACAATTTGGTGTATTAGTTATCATTGTAACTAGCGCCATATTATTATGACCAGGTGTAACATTTACCATCAGATGAACGTCTTACTTGTCACAGCGTGTCGAGGAATAAAAAATATTACCTTATCGAACTCTCGGTCATCGGTGAATACTCGACCATCAGCCCGGGTGATGAGCACTCGCTCCCGCCATTTGTTACTGGACTCATAGTCTATCAGATAATCACGGAAAATTCTTGCAGTTCTTAAAATAAAAAAATTACCATTTTATTATAATAAAAAATTCTCTCAACATTCCAGCTGCTAGGACTTTTAGCCTTTTCTTTCTGTTAAAAGGTTAAATACAACATTTTTATAAATTATTCTGTAATATACAAAAATGTTCTTCTAATATGGAAATAGGATATTACTAAAATCAATTTATCTATACGACAAGATAAATACGGATAAAAACTTCGTCCGCGGCGTAGTGGTTAACTACTTCTTTAGTAACACAGAGTTTCCAGGTTCGAATCCACAGCCAAATGTTGTGGTATTTCATTGTATCATAACATTATTGCCATGTTCTCGTTGTCAACATATGAAAGACAGAGTATTCTGAGCAAGCATGCTTCATTATTCATATCATACGAAATTGAAGTACAGTCCTTTGCCTATCATGACTCGCAATGAGCAGAGTGGCAGTATTTTCTATTTTATACATTTATAAAGCAATAGCTAACCTATTGGATCGTGATATGGATACGTCATTGCACACGACGATATCAGGGAGGAGAGTCTGTAATGCCACTAATGCTTTGCCTCCGGGTGCCGAGCACAGATCCAGAACTCTATCTCCAGGCGAGAGGCAGAGAGCCAGTATTGCTAAAACACTACTGCAATCCATAGGATAATAGTTAAATACTCCTGAAAAGAATAGGTTCTTTAATGTAAATGTGCAATCAAGCTTTCTAAATCAATAATTTATTTAAATAATTTATAAAGATTTTACTGCACTCAAGGCTTCTTCTTCTTCTTTGTCGTAACCTCATGACTGAGGGACGTGACTATGGTGCGTTGCCCTGGCCACCATGGCACTCAAGGCAAAGCAGCATAAAGCTTGCTCAATAATTCCGAGGTCCATGATATAATTCTAGAGCTATATGAAGCTTAGTGAGGTTAATGGCAGGGTTTGTTTTGGAACCCACCTGACTAGCTACCATTTCCATATTGTAAATATGCAGCCATAACAGTATTATTGTGTTTCAGTTGTCTATATAAGAGATCCAGAATACTATGGGCAAGCAATCATCTACAGTCTCATTATAATCTAATAATGATGTGAACTCCAAGTGAAGATACACACAGTAAACTTATTTTTATTATGACATAGTCATACCTGTTATAGTTCTCTTTGGTTCTGAAAACATGGTGAAATTGCTATTCATTTCATATGTGTACACTTTGAGATGTTCTGGAAACTTGAAATCAGTTTCAGGCTCAACTATTAAGGGAAAGTCTTTGTCTTCTGTTAAAAAATAGAATATTATTTACTTACTATATCAAAACTATTAATTTTAAGTCATTGTATTAAGTATGCATTAAGTCAATGTAAACACTTCCATTTTGGCAGTGCTTATCTTCATGTCTAATAACACCAATGTCCCTGGTTTGCCTCAACATCCATAGCCTATTTGTCATATTGAAGTCAACTGTTAGCCCATTGTAGATAAAAAATTCAGTACAATATTAAAGAGACTATCAAAATTATTTATTGAACCTCTGTCATATTTGTATGCTTGTTATTTTTTTTTTATTCACAAGACTGCCACTCAACAAATGATTTAGCCTCTGGCAAGAGTGATATGATAGTAATCAACATTCCATTTATTTGCATCTCTAAATAAGAGACTATTTTGAAATTGACTGCAGTCAGCAATCTGCATATTGTCTAAGACCAAACACTTAAATGCACACATAATAAAACATGTACAACAAATTCTCTTTTTATACAAATTGTTTTTATTAACATAATTTTCGGCTAACAGTTTAAATAACATATCTGTTTATAATGTACTAATGAATCCAAATGTCTAATAGCAAAATGAATTCTTAAGTGTACTCTAACAAGAATTTTTAATACTGTTTATACTACATGTCTAACAAATATATTCTTTATAGAGAGTATTTGATATAACATTAGAATGATTTTTACCTTTTTTATCATTCTTTCAGTTTGTGTTTGTCACATAGCAATTGTGCATTGTCACTTTTATGCAGTAATTTGTCTATATTGTAAACTGTTACAGATAAAAGCAATACTTACGACTACTGTAATGAGAATAGTGGGCAGATTCGGACACCCAATCATCCATTCCTTTAAGTTTTGTTGCTGGTACATATTGATATAAACTTTCAGAATTGATCCCCATAGATGGATCTATTAATCTGGATTGATCAATTTCAGCTTCTTCTAATGCTTGGTCTAGATTTTTATTTATAGGTATACTGAAATGTTTGTTATGAATAATATCTGTACTATTTAACTTTGTTTTTCATTCTAATTAACATTAATACATTTTAATATCTAGCAAACCAGACTGCTTCATAAACAAATTTATGATATGTGCATAAATTAAAAACTATTTATGGAAAACTAATTGATGGAAAATGAAATGAGTACTCCTTAATATTACTTAAAAAATGTTGAAAAACATGTTAAAAAACATATATATAGTCATACTAAACTTACATTTGTTTCATCTTAATTTCTTTACTGCTAGAAGTGGATTTATGGTTTAAATCTATTTTATCTGGTGCATTGTCACTGTTAGGATAAACTTGTGAAACTTCATCACTCTGTAGTTTTGAAATATAGTTATTGAGAACATTTGTTTGTGAATGTGATTTTGTTTCAACTTTTAATTCTTTAGGCATATGCTCATTTTCAAATTCTTGCTGTATTTTCATAAGATCTCTAAGGCAATGTGCACCTGTAGAAGAATGAGTACTTAAATTAATGTATAATAAATTTATGTACAAATTAACATATTAATATCTATTTTTGCAGGTGACCTTGATGATTAAGAAATTTTATCGTGTCTTCTACATCTCCATAATTGTTTACTACCGCGACGTACTTAGACCGGCGAAGTAAAGCTTCTTTAATTGGAGGCCAGCCGTCACCAAAAACAGACCCATAGAAATCGTCGAAATGGTTTAGTGCCTTATATTTAGCGCTAGTTTTCTTTTTTAATTTCGCCTACAACGATAATAAATAATCAATCGAAAAGAGAATATATGAATTGTCTAATGATTTTAAAACAAAAACATCCATTACCCAATGTGTTTTAGTTTTATACCGTGCTTGTAAAAATAAGCAAGAAATTGACACAGTATTTTTATTTACTCTAAATATATTAAACATTTTGGAAATGAAACACTTGTTATCGTATTGTCTTATTTACATTTTGTTTAAGGTTATACATAAGTGGACATATGACTTTGACAATTTATAAAAATGAATACAGATACATCTATGAGTTTTTTATTATTTTCGAAATTAGTGAGAGAAATTTAAAATAAACCGAATGATTAATATTTTATATTAATGCACTGTTATATTTATTTACATATTTGACTTAATAATAAATTCTTAACATCAAATATAGCTAATCAAATTGACAGTTCAGGTTAAACAGAGACAGAAATATTGGATCTCTTTATTACTCTGCCACCCGCGAACACCAAATTCTGGTATTGATTTGTTTACAAGGAGGAACAGGGGGAAAATTTTCAGACGTCTATACTATAGTTATGTCTAACAACCTTGTCAAAACGATCGCGAGATAATACTTTAACTTAATTGTTAGCTTTCGTGTCGGTGTTTATCAGTGGTTTGTGGCAGCTGAAAGCTTTCCCAACTAACTTTGGGGGTTTTAACGATTTTCTTTAGGTCAGGCAGTTTTATCGATTGCGCACCTTCCAGGTCTGATATGCCGTAGAACCTAACTAGGTCCTTCATTTATTGTGATACTTGATAAGGATTAAATATGCGTTTTGAGTCTGTTTCTGTAGACTTATTCACCTTGGGAATAACATGTAAGTTTTTTTGATTTATGTCCTCTCATTGCAAGCAATCTAATAATTAAAATAATAATTTTTTGTTCTTAAAGTAATCGTAATTCCGAAATGGAAAGAACTTTAATCGAAAAATAGTGTCTTTAAAACGTTAATAGTCATGTATGGAATGTTGGATATTGGATTAAGAAATGTGTACAAGGTGGAATGGACAGTAATAGGTTGGAGTCGGTCCCACCGGGGACTGCACATCTGGATACAGTGAGAACTCTGCACCAAACTGTTGTATCTTTGAGAACTGCATTAGAAGTATCAAAGAATGAATTAAAAGAGCTAAAAGAGAAATATGAACAACACTCAAATTGCTTAGAGTATGCTGATCTTATAGAAAAATTGACTGTAGAAAATCATATCTTAAGAAGTAAGATAATTGAATCAGAATTTGATAGTAAAGATGCCAATCAAAACATAAAATTGCAAGTTCATTACAGTCCAAAAACTGAAGGGTGTAGCGATGGTAATGTAATAATTACTACATCCACAACTGACGTACACAGTTCAGAAGTGGTAGAAAATTTTTCAGAAGCAGTTGATCTGAATAAATCTCCAACAGAGAAGCTAAAAGAAATTAAAGAGGAGACTTTTAAAGACCATATTTCTTGTTCAGAATCTCCAAGACCACAATCAGAGGCTACTCAAGCAGACTTCAGTAGCTGTGCAAATGTGATTGAGGAAGAAGCACATCACTTACCAAGTTATAAAACTAAATTTGAGTTATTGTCTAAATTTGATGTAAAAATAAAAGTGAGAACTGTAAAAGAAGGTAGCATTTTATCAACAACTACTTCAGAAACTGATTCAGTGGTTGATCAGAAAAAAGATAAAGGCTTTACTAGAAAAGAGTCGTCTGATTCCCTAGCTAATTTCCACTTTCAAGAAAGAAGGGAGCACTTTGATAACATCAGGGATTTAGATGGGAATGAAGTAAATTTTAAAACAGAGGCAACAGAGAATATTAAAATGGCTGTTCCTAATGAAGCAGAAGTAAAATCTAAGGCTGATAAATTTGATGTGCAAGTGAGAATAACATCTGAAGAGAATCTAATTGTTAAACAAAGCACTGAACGTGTTAGAAGAAAGGATACACTCAACTTGGATGTTGATGATTTAAGTCTCAGGTAAATATTAAAATTGTATAAAAACTAAACAATATACTAAAAATTCCTATAGAAGATTTAAATTTAGGAATAGCTCACATTAAATTATTTATAAATATTTTGTGACCTTGCAAGTGATTTTTTTTATTAAACTAGTGTTGTACAGTGGGACAAGTACAACTCTGCAATGTATTTTTTATATTCATTTTTTTGTGAAGTCTGATTCATAGTCACCTTAATAGTAAAGGTGTTGCTTGGTTGTTTTAGTTATTTATTTAAATAGTTTCTACCATTTCAATTTAAATAGCTGAATCCCATAGTTTGAAATCTAGAAAGTCTCTGTTAATTGGTTTCTGCTGCTGTAAATTTTCTAGGTAGGTACTATTGCTGTGCCTGTTTCTACTGCCATATAGAATTGTGCAAACATTACTGTGATTCAGTTTAATAGGTGTTCTAGCTGATGAAATTACAGAGGTATTAAGATTTAACAGCCAATGCCCTAAGGAAATGAGTGTAAATTATGCTTATAATTTTTTTTATGGAATTGATATGTCTTTACCCAATTTTAATGAAATCAAATTTTTCATGAAAATTCAAAGTTAATTAAATAATTGGTTTCGTATTACATGATTATATTTTAGTTATAATAATGTTATTTGTTTTTTAATTCTTCAGAGGTTGTCAATGTTAACAATTCCTATGTCAAGTAATAAAACCCAAAGTATAAAAAAATTTATAAATTAACTATTTTTACATTGTTATTTAAATTTCGGATTTTTTTTTGTGGTTTTGGTATGTAGCTTTAAGTCATAACCTTTTGTTTCAGATCTATGTCGGAAGGTGATAACTCTGTGTTTTCGGAAGGCACCACGCCAATGCCGCCAAGTGGCGGTTCAGAAGACAAAGATCAAGATAATGCCAGTGGAAATGAGTCGGAAGAAGTAGACGACATTGAATTAATTTTCACTACTGACGAGTCCAAAGATATGAGTAATTTGCAGGTAAAAGTCAAGATTAACTTACTGGATAATATTGATATCGTTCCAATTTGGTATCGATCTGGTGCGAGTTCGATCCTTACCGAGATTGAGCCTGTGGTTAAAGACATTTTGTGGCTATTGTCATGTTTCAAGAACCACAGTTTTTGCAGACATGTGAAATCCGGCAACGCTCACTTGGGCAGTGTTGGTGGTAATTGATCTTGACACTCTCTTAGTAAGAGAAAGCCTTGGATCTCAGTAGTAAGAATATTTAGTGGGCTATTTGTTTATATTACTTTGATAATACGGCTTTTACAACATGCAAAGATGTCTTTCATAGCATATGCTATTGTATCATTGGATAATAGTAATAAACTTCAATGATCATAATATCAAGGTTATCTTAAAGTTTTAAGGTCAATATTTGGCTTTGATTAGCAATGTGCATGTTTTTTCATTTCCTTTTATTTTTTGTTACCACAGGAGGACCTTGTGTCAATACAAGAGACGGACCAATGGGCGCCGAGTTCCGCTTCCACGGTCCATTCCACTCCAGTCTTAATCAAGTTCCATACTTTGGATCCAGATTTTCAACCTGGTAAAACCACCAACAATGCGGAAAATGAAAACCAGGAAAACAGCAATCTACAAGTTGTTGGAGATTCTAACCTGAAACAAAAAAGAGTTTCTCTTCCGAATGATAAAGATATAAAGCAAGTCGCATTCAACAGTAAAGGGAGTTTGGATTTGCCTGGAAGAGGCATACTGAAAAGTTGTGGAAATAAGTCAGACAATACACTGTACAGGCGCAGCCCTAATGCAAGTACCAGAAGACTGGACAGTGTTGACAGTCTCACGTGTGAATACAATAGAGGCTTGAGTTTCGATAATACCAAATCTTCTAGTTTTGAACTTGGTTCAAGTATGGACATCTTACATAGAGAGGAGAGTGTGGACAGTTTCCATAAGAGCAGCCGATTGGGACATAGGTTCTCAGTATTCGCAGAGACCGATATATCCAAATGTGGTATATCGGAGGACGATCTGGCCAGCAACTTTAACATAAGGAGGAACACATGCCCTAATCCTTTTCAGTACAGGTAATATTAACATTCAACAGATTAAATTAATAGATAAAAAAAATTACTGGATCAGCAACAGTTCACACATTGCACCTAATACATTAACACTAGAAAAGAAAATATTTTCAAAACAGTTTGTTCCCTATGTTACTTCTATGTATATCTTTTTTATTTTTAGACATTTTATACATAGTGTAAAAAAGATAAAATACTTAATGTAATTGGTGGTGTAACAACGATGACCACGTATATAATAACTTATCATGAGGGGAACATCGTGCTGGTCACTTCAGTCCTTCAAATAAAAAAGGATATGTAAAAATGAACAAAATGTGAATTTTTCTAATAACTGGATGCTTATGATATATAGGCCTTTGACGTACCGTGGCACGATGCGCACGGGCAAATCTGTAACGTCATCACGGCGGCCCGTACTCCGCGAGGGCGGGTTCCCGCGTCGAGAGAGCGCGGCGCAGACCGATGTGTCCGCGTTGCCGCCGAGGTGGACATCCGACGGATACCTCGCTTACAAGGTAGTATTACCTCATTCAAACCTACCAGCTCTGGGATGGCAGCTTGAAATATAATTTCATAAGTACATTTCTAATGCTTGCTCATGTATGTGGAGTAAAGTGACAGTACCAAAGATTTGATTTGCCTTAACCGAAGAAGAAAAGGCGGTGCTCGGTATTTCTAGAGCACCCAGGGCCACGGGGGTAGACGATAAATTTTTCAGGGCACTGCTCGACAAGCACCGAAGATCTACGGGATTCATTCTATAAATTTTTGTTATTTAATGACTATCTCTTTAAAGTTTTCTACGATAGGAGTATGACTTGACGTGTAATGTTTATCATATATGCAACAAAAAACCCTCCATCATATGTATACGTATAATTGTATGTTATCAGTGTTAAATATAAATGAATATATAAACAAAACATACATAGTATAGTAAGAAAAAAAAAATACACAAATTATGCATGGTGTGCATTGCATTATTCATCATTATATTCACATTCAACTGAGCAAGGAGTAAAGATTTCGTCAAAGTACATGACAATGGATTTCCCAGGAAAATTAGTCAATATAACGCAGGGGTGAATTTTGTATAAAAATAATATTAAATTCTGAATGTTCATCGCGAGCAATGAAATTCAGCAGAGTTCATCGCGAGTGGTGAGTTGTCCGACAACGGTGCCTCAGCGGACGGTGCCGCCGCGCCGCCTCACTGTGCCGGACGCACGCGCCCCGCCCGCGCTTCGCACCGACGAGGCGCGCCGGGTGTTACTCAGCGATATCGGTAACACTTTATACCCGTAACCACCTCTCCGCTACCACTACAATATGTGTGAGGAAACGAACATGTTACTGCACCACGAACTCAATAAAAACTATTTAGTGGCTACAGCATATTCTGAGTCGTCGATTAATTGTATGACTATGGGTATCACTTGACGCATATAATTTTTTCCTTTTGCAATTTGTCGATACGAAATAAAGATATGTTTATATCTTAACATAATGACAAATAATAGTATATATTTTCGCAGGCTTTACATCAATGGTGCCGGAGCTTTCTCGGTCAGCGGAGCCGCTGTGGAACTTGCGTCGCAACGCACCGGACTCGCCCCAGCCACGGTACATATGCCTTCCATACATTGCGACCTGTCCTGGGCTGTTTTAATACAACCTTGGGTCAATTTTTTTATACAATCTTGAGGTGAATTTTCCTTTTAAATAGCTTAGTGCTTGACTATTGTACAATGCGTACTAAATGGTGATGTGGTTTGCGGTGAGAATAAGCATTGTATAACAAGTACAGTGATATCCTATTTATTCTTCTCTTGAAGACATCTACGTTGCATTTAGACGGGAACATTAACGCCGGTATGTCGTTCCACTGCTTTACTTATAAAAAACGGAGAAAGGATGAGAAGAGTAATTGTTAGGTTTGGTTATAAAAATCTTATTCATATGCAGCTTAAATGTGTGTCAGCTTGTCGCCAATAGTGATGGAGTGAAGTTGGTGCGGAATCAAAATGGTCCATATACACTGATACCATGCACGCAATTATCATTGTTAAATACAATTTCCATAACAATTAAACATTGATAATAATTAGATGATTTTAACGTAAAACAGCTGTTCATATGCACATACATTTTCACTGATTTCCACAACATTTAGTAATAATTATAAGATTGTTTATAAACAAAAATTTTTCATTGATTTAATTCAATTTCCACAATAAATAATTATAAATACAATTTGAATTAGCAGACACTTTTATATAGATATTCTTAATCACAATTCATAACATCAAAAAGAGCAGTCAATTGTGTTGACTGCCGCGCTTTTACTAGTACATACATTTAGAAATGGAGCTTAGGTGACCGTAGGCTTTTTCAAACTGTTTTTGAGCTGCAGTACGGGTAGGTGTGGAGATTGTTAATGGGGACCTGCACAGCAATGAGCGTCTTGCGGCAGAACCTTAAGACCACCAATGTAAATTTCTATATAGTTATGTTTAATAAGTTTTTTATTTAGTTTTAATATTTTATTTTCGGTTATATATTTTTTTATATAAAATAGACACCAGTCGCGTGGATCATATCGCTCGCCGTGTCTAAGTATAGATCGCAGCAACGACTGGACAACGCACACTAATTACATCACCACCCCTAAAGGTAAGGTAATTTGATTTACATAACTTTCTCCAATTTCTAACAATTTGTAACTAAAATTACAAATTCAGCACATTTATATTTACTGCTGAATAAATATATATAAAATCCTTAAAGCAGGCCTTAGTTTTGCTCATTACACCTGGTACAAAGGTTGGTGAGTTCAGTATGCTAGTAAGTGATGAAATTGAAGCTTCTGTTATTTTCATTTCATTCAGAGTAAAAAATTAAAATAATAATACCAAAATAGGTTTAATCATCTAAAAGTTAGGTTTCAAAGGTCCTTCCCCCTGCTCTTTTCCTAGCTATGTGGGATCGGCACAGTATATACTTCTCTTCCACATCCTTCTATCAGCCGTCATATCTGAATTCACATTCTTCTTACACATATCACCTTTCACACAATCCATCCATACTTTCTTCGGTCTTCCTCTACCCTTATAACCATCCACGTTCATTCTCATTACTTTGTTTGTTATATGCCCTTCCACCACGCTAACCTCTTGCTCCTCAATTCTCTGTCACTGGAGCAACTTTCAGACTTCCTCTTATTACTCATTCTTAGTTTTAATCATCCTCGTCACAACACACATCCATCTTAACATTCGCATCTCGGCCACATCATTCATCCCAACCCTTGGTAGCACTTTTAAGCTTTTAAAGTAAAAAACCTTACTCGGAGGTTAAAACCTTTAATTATAGCAAACCAGCATATATGGACTCTACTTCAAACACAAATATGATACTTTACTTTTTAATTCTTTTATTAATTATTATAAAAAAAGAGAAAAAAGCTTCTAATATGAAAACTAGAAGAACCTTTAATATTTCCGTTCAATAGGACTCCCAGCTCGTATGTAATGCACTGACAGCGTGTATTGTGGAGGTTTCAATACCACCACCTTTCTTCATATCATTGCCTTCCCATCAGAAGGTCTCTTCTTCGTCCTCTCAATGAAATAGCCACGATTGGTGCTGTTGATAGGTGGGTACAGGGCGTGGCGCGGCTCGCTGCCGGATGTACGTCACGATTCACGCGATGATACCGACGAGCTACTAGAGGAGGCGGAGACATACTTACGTCGGTCCATAGACAACCTCTCGTCCGCTGTTGATGAGGGTAAGTATTTATTCTACTATCTAGCGTCAGAAGTAAGCTTGTTTACTTCGAATGTGCTCAGAATATTGCACCTGAATCCCAAGGCCCTACAGAACGCACTAAGGCTAATAGGAAATATTTCAGTATAAATCCTGTATAACCCAGAACTCTTATTGCGCTCATCAAGCGACCCTGCGTGGAACAGTGTATGACTCAGCGATGGTGCCTAGGAGATTTTGGCCCATCCTCAGAGACGTGTAACACAAAGTGTAGAGAGGCACCGGTGCGTTTTGTAACAGATCCCGGAGCTTCTCCGAATACACTGATGCATACCACCGAGAGGGTTTGTGACTACAAATTTCATATAACCCTAACTCGCCCCCAAAAGCAGAGTATCTTTGGAAGATTCCCCTCGAAACATAAAAAAGGTATACAGCGCCTGGTTTTCTCGCCAAACAATGGTATGCAAACATTACTTTGGTTTTGGTTCGAAGAGCTCTGCCGTTGGTAAATTTGTTGGGGTAACAGGGTTTAACATCTTGTTAATGGCGACGAGCACAATAAGAGGCAGTGTACATTATCCTAAATGGCACCACATTCTATAACTTATCGTCGTTTTATAGTATAAAAAAGTTAGTTCGTCATATTATATGTAAAAAAAGGATAACGATTATATATTTTTATTATTAAACGTATTTTTTTTATTAGTGGAGCGCGTGCCTATTGGCCAGCCGTATGTACCGGCGGAAGCTCGTCAGCTGCGTCTTGGCCACACCGTTAAACTCATCACGCCCCAGGGCCGGCTCGCAGTCGGCAGGGTCAGGTATAGCAAAACATATTATTATACTCTACATTACCACATATACTCAAGTTAATTTCAGTGATTTTACGTCTATTCATTGATAATCAAGTAATTTTACTAACTTTAAACTACGCTTGTCAGTTTAAGAAAGTCTTAAGTCCTTTCATATTGGAACACCATGTTTGCACAATGCTAACTTATTTCGTTCTATTTAAACTTAATCTCATATTATAAACTGTTTAACAAAGTGTAGTACATGAGTTTTTATTTTAGATACGTCGGCATCGCTGGCGGCAGCGCAGCGAACAGTGGTGTAATGGTTGGCGCGGAGTTTTCACAAACCCAGTACCCGGGTCTGGCACGCAATGATGGTACTTACCGCGGCAGGAGGTACTTCCTCACACCGCCTCAGTACGCCGCATTATTTGTACCGTTCTCGAAGGTCGTAATGGCTTGGGCCAATTGAGCTATGACTTCAGCGGCTTAAGTGCGAGCAAATGGATATCGGAAATGGGATGGAGTTATTGAACATTGATACTCAATGCTTCAGTGGAGTTCAGTGGAAATAACGGGAATGGCTAAAAGATGAATAAAAAGTTTGGACATTATATTACTGCCCCAAGTTTAATTAATAAATATATCGCTAATATTGTCATTGTATCTTAAATAAACGATTGTATCTTGTATTATAGAAACTGCGTTATATAATAAAAAGCAGTAGTGTATGTATTCATGGAATAGATTTACTCGGCCCGAGGAATTGTTTCAATTTCTAGGTCTTTATTGGACAAAAAAATTGGTGAAACGATGGCGATGATGGTCTGTATTACATTAATGTAGATAACTTACGAGATGCAGTACTATTGATTGCTATAACTAAAAGTATTTTTAAATCAATGTCTACGCTTTTGCTACTTAAACAGCCTCTTTTAATGATCCTACGGTTAGGACTCAATCTCTCACCAGCAGAGAGTTTTTACTACTTTTTTTTTTACTTTTACCTTTTCTTCTATAAACAACAGTTATTCCTAATGAATTGATTAAATGAGAATTGTATGAAATACCTCTGAATATTTTCTGGCAATTGTAACAATATTGAAGAAGATATATTTTTGAGATTAGCTTATACAAGTTAAATGAACAAAAAGGTTGTTTATTCATAACGCATAAAAAAATTTTACTTGATATTGAACTAGATGTTTAGACACTTAAAAAATAGTGCTTATGATTAGCTATGACACTCTGCAAATTGTAACACAGTAAAGTTTGCGCACTAATGTTTTCCGGCAGATATAGGGGCTGCTGAAACTTCGCTGTTATAATTACAGGCTAGTTGTATACATAGAGTATGTGTATAAATGTATGCCTTAGAGGAATTGGTGTCCTTAATGTTCTATGTTTCTCTTTCCTTCATATTCGCTTATAATATAAAGGGTAATGAGGAATGAAAGGGATGAATACATATTTTTTTTTTTATCTACAACTGGTAAACACTTGATCTCAAACGTGGATAGTCGTGTATGATAAAACCTGCTCGCTCTAAAATACTTTAGCTTTTGTTTATAGATAGAACACAAAAAAACTTTTTTGATGATAAATTGAACCAGGTACTTCCTTATTACTGAAGGAAGCGATTATCCACTGTGTCTCAGAGGCAGTTAAATTCTGTACAGTTGTAGGAATAATGCGAGTGTTTTAGATTTCTGGAGAAGACAGTACTCAATTAAATTTAGATTAAAAGTTACTTGTAGGTTTGTGTAGTGTATTATCATAGTTGTTGCTCAGACTCTTCTATAATATGGTGCTCTACTCGTTTTTTTTTTAAACTTTTATCTTTTGGAAATATATTTTTACTACATATTTTCTTTCGCTTCAATAACAATATTTTATTTTGAGTATTATTATTGATGTCTATTTAAATATTTGTAAGTGTACTTCAGGCATGTACTAGACTAGTCAAAATATTTATTGTGTACTATGTTAAGTATTGTTTTGTAAAATCTAATTTTAATGAAAAATATTGTTTAAGGTATTTAGATGTTAACTTGAGATGTTGAACGTTATGTTAAAAATACTATTGTATATTATACATCATATATGATAGGTAGAAATGGCGGTTGAACTAAATCATATTATAACTTTTCAGCCCAAAGATTCTTTATTCTGTTGCCCATTTTGCACACATATTTTCTGCCATTATTTTAAAGTTTAATCCATTTAAACCTATAAATTGATCAATCATTAATTATTGCGTAAATCATTGTGCTTTATAAACTGCTTTAAACAAATTGGTTTTATCTTTATTTTAAATGAAATTAAGACTAATGGTATAGACATATGATGAATGAAATAGTTATTATTCTGGCTAGAATAAGAAGGTTAATTCGTATGTGGTCATAACTAACAGTATTAAGTTGCAGACGTGGAAGCATATCATACAATAAAAGTTAAAAAATAAAGGTAAGTATTGAATGTATAATGTAATTTATTGTTAGATGTCTATCATTACATACGCTGCCCAATACCCAAGTACTGCTAGATGTTAAATAACCTTTATTCGGTTCCTTTTTAAAATACGCTCTATCGATTTAATTAAGTTGTGTAGTGTATAGACAAGAGTTGTAGATTGAATGTTATTTCGACTAGATTGAAAAAGATGCGCACGCGCATCGAACTGACTCTAGAATCCAAGTATTAGAAAGTCTTCAACCTATTTCTACGCGTTACATTTGTTTAGTGGTTTATATAGTTTCCAGTATAAAGTATCACTTTGTAAGTAATCTAGTTTTTAAGTTTCCCTCTACGTTCATAATGGTTCCCAAATGGTTTTTTCATGCTTCCGACAACCTAATCCTTTTAATGTTTATTATCTTTTAAAGCAAAATTTTTTTTTCTGTATAATTTCGATTGGAATTGATTATTTTATTTCAAGTCTACTCGTGACATTATATGTAATGATTATATGTGTTTATATTTTACGGATCATTTCGATGGATGTTTGAATGTATTGGACTTCTTTACGGCCTATAAAAAGTATGAAAATAGTGTTCATTGTAATGTGCCAAACAATTTGGCTTTTTGTTAATCCAAAATATCGCTTATTTATGAACATTAGTAGGTTATTACGACAGTAGTAGATTTTTAATTTGTAACCATAGTGTTGATCTCTTTAGGTTTTAACGACAAATACCAATGTAATATGTTACTAACTTATAGAAATGTTTAAATATCTGTACATTCTGTACTTTCTATTATTACTGTGTAGTCTTGTATTTATTGTAACAAATGGCAACATTTCTGTTAATGATGTCGAAAGAAATCTATTTTAAATATCATTGTACGAAATTATATGTTAACTGTATAATAATAAAAAATACTTTCAAACTAGTATTTGAATACTTGAACCTTACTTAAGAATGCAAAATTTTTGAGTTTAAACAAGGAGTATATCTTATTGGATATTTTTTTTATGATGTATGTTGATAAAACCTTGCTTCGAAATCAAAAATTTAAATCTTTTAGTTTTAAATGGATAATTAGTATATATGTTCCACTATTAATGGAACTTCACGAACTAGGTATGGTGTAAAGTAAATAATAGCACGACATTTGGTAATAACATTTTAATAACAACAACAAAAAGATTGTGTTCACATAATTTCACCTAAAAGCACCAGGTAGTTTGTCAACCATGAGATACAAGAATAATATTACTAAAAACATTAAGCAGAATATAGACTACAAGTAGGGAAAATTAGAAGTGAAGGATAGCTGAATAAAAAAGTAAATTTTTAATTAGGTTGAGGCTTAAAAATACTTGATGAAGAACTGAAGAAATAAACTAGGTAGTATCAACGATAGTAAAAGTTATAATGAACATGTAATAATTAAAAATTGTTCTGAAAATATTCATATAACAATATAAAGCCAGAAGGAAAAATTGTGAATGATGAAGAATCTTAAATTAATTAAAAAATTCAGAACAAAATAATTAAGAATTCAGTAATTGAAAGTAATGTATGTAGTACTTTTAATAATAAGAAAATTGCAATGATTAGAAAGAAAAGAAAAAGAGAAGCAAAGAACCCAGAACAAGTGGTAGAGAAGCGTGAAATGATATGTAGATGCATTTAGACCGAATATAGAAAGTGAACAAACCCTGACTGTAATGGAAAAAAAAAGATTTATTAATGTGGGTTGTTTTCTGAAAGGTATAGAGTAAAGCCGATAATAAAATTTATAAATAAAGAAAATATATATTATAATAAGATAGTCAGAAGTTTACAAAAAGTATACAATTTCTAAGGGCTTCAAGTGTCGAAATAAAGTCATAAAATAATGCAATAAATTATCTTTTATCTTTTTTTAATTAAAAATATTGCATCATTTTAAAACTTTACACAATACTTAATTGTGTATATTTGAAAATATGTCGAATACACATACAAAATAAAATAAGATAAGATTATAGAAGATAAGAATAATACGATGTTATACAGAGTATATAGAAATAGATACATGAAAAATAAGAACAGAAAAGTATTAAATATAATGGAAAAACTTTAAAGAAATATACAATGATTAGAGGAGTAATTAATATAATAAGGAGAAAGATGTAAATTAAGAATAATATATTAAATGATTGATATTTTTTTTTAAAGAATGTAATATTTATGTTAATGAATATGGTAGATAGAACTACTGAGTTAATAGAATAGGAAAAGTTTCATACGATAGACTGTTTAAAAGATTATAAATGAGATTGAACGTAAATAGAAGTAGAAATAAATGATATATGCAGTAAGAATGGTTTAAGTTTTATAGTTAGATAGTAAAAAAGGCGTTTCAGAATAAATTGATAGGAAGAAATAGTCAAATATTTTGGCTCCAAGTACATAGATTTAAAGGTTTCTATAAAGATAGAATAAAATGAAAGAATACAAAGTAAAGGTGGTGAAAGGAAGGATGAAGAATAAAAGGAAAAAATAAGATAAAAAATAAAAAGAGTGTGCGGAATGTTTCAATGAATACAAAATAATTATTAGAATCAATGGATCAAATCACTTAATGGATTACAATCTAAATCGAATATCGATCGAATAGATTAATGCAATTAAATCTTTATAAAGCCGAGATAGAATGATAAGCAATAGAAGAGGATGATGAAGATAAGATATGAAGAAAGTTAAAGGTTATCACCAGATTATATTCTTGTGATAATGACAAAGAATAATTGAAAGAATGGCGAAAGGTGAGATGAGAGTTGGAAATAATGCATTGAGGAGATGACTTATGTATACAATTTTAAAAATGATGTGATACAGTTCATGGAGAAAAAGGATTTAAAGAAAGTAGTAGAAAGTGTAGAATTAGATAAAAAAACAAGGGATAGTGATAAATTAAAATAAGTACTGTGAATACATGAAGTAATTACGTAGTGACGACAATGGAAAAGTATGACAGTAATAAGCACAGAAAACTTGTGACATTTAAAGTAGTCATAACAATAAGTAACCAAAATGTTTTAATGATGTTTGATGAATTGTTAAAATAGTACAAGAACATGTAAGATAAATGAGAGAAAAGAAAGAAACACATGAAAAATAATGGAAAAAAATAGAAGTGAAGTGAAGAACAAGAACTTAAAGAAATAATAATGCAAGAAGAAAAGAAACAATAAAGTGATATAAATGGATCAAGAGAATGAAAAGAAAAACTGCATGAAGATTTATGATAAAACAGAAAAAGTTACGTGAAAGAGTAAATAAAATGTGTCATAGGCGCTTTAGAAATAAGAAGAATCATTGAAATAAAAACAGATTGGTGAACGTAAAACATGGAAAGAGTTGAAAGCGTGTGGTAGTAATAAAAAAATAACTAAAATAGTATGAAGACAAATTATATGAAAAGATGTAGACATTAAAATAATTATAGAGAAGAAGCAAGGTGAAAAGTAAACAATGATTAAAAGTAGATTAAAGAACTTTTTTCTTTAATGTTATGAAAAGTAGGAGAGAATTTGAAACGAAAACAATGATAATAAGAAAAGGAATGAAAACGATGTGAGATTGTGTGTGATAAATGATAAGTTTGTGCAAAGATAAAAATAAGGCACAGAATTCTGCTACGAAACGTTTAAAATTTTAATAATTAACTAGTAAAGTCAAGATACATAAAAGAAAAAATATTAAGCAGTTTAGGTAAATGCGGAAAAACGTATAAAGATAAGAAACTTAAGCATAAAAGTGTAATAAATGAAGTAGAGTTTGTAAGAATAAATAAAGAATAGATATAGAGAAAGAAGAAAAGAAAAATAAGATATAGACAAAGTTTAATAATGTAATAGTAAAATGAATAGGAAAAAGAGCTGTAGAGTAGATAGCAGTAACAGATAAATATAATGTATAATATGATAAATTGAAACGATATTATAAGAGCGTGAAGAGGTGAAAGAAAAGCTATGCGATAGGAGAAGAAAGCAATAAAAATAGAATAGAAGATGTATAAGAAGTAAAAATTAAAGCAGTTTTAAACCTTGATGTGTACTTTGTTAATAATAATAAATAAAAAGATTAAAGAGAAGAGAGTGTAACGTGTTAAACATAAAGAATTGATATAGACCATTTAATAAGAAAATAAGAGTTAACATCTGACACTACCTTGGCGCATATCACAGTGCACTTTGATAACTTAAAACAATAGATAACAAATAAAGGAACTTTAATAAGACCGGCTTCTTGCTGACCAAGAGACAAACTGCTTGTAATGTTATAGAAAGATCTAGGTCTTAAAAAATTAAGGTCTGGGCGGTTTTTATCTTAATAATATAAAAGTGCAAAAAACAGCGTAATTCACCGTCTAAAACAAATGTGCGGTAATTCGCTAATTCAACCATTCACTAATATCACTACGAAACAATACTGTCTTTGGTAACATAAATTTAACTTATAGTATATTTAGTACTATACTTAACGGCTAAGTTGTTTGGCAAATCTATTTTATGTTATTCAATGAACCTTAGATTGATCGATTGCTTTGTTGCAATCAGCCTAAATTGCCAAACTACAATAGGTTAACCTGTCATTAAATATTAGCATGTAATCCCTAATTGAATGTTGAGTACATTTTCATTTACTTTCTGTAGCTTGAATCATCTTGATTATTTACGGGGTAGTCAGCATACCAACCGAATGCGCCGTTGTCTCCGGTGTGGGCACCGAAGTCTACGAATTCTCCAAAATCAGGAGGTCTTTCTGCATATTGCGATTCCGCTACTGCAGGAGCTGGCGCAGCGTCGTTTTCTTGCTGCTGTATTTGTATGAGCCTCGCGGGTGCTTCCGGAAGCGGCGGCGGTGCAAGACCTATTGCTGTAAAAAAAAAGAATTCTATTTATTATAACAAAAACTATATATATATATATATATATATGCAAAGGATTTTTTTATTACTTATGCGTTAAAAACTCAAGCGCGAGTAGAACTTAGCAATTAGTTGGGCGACCTCGAAAAAAAAACTGTCATAGCCGTTGTGTAAACACTTCGTATGTAATTCTTCATAGATATCTTCCAACCGTTGGAATTGAATCGATGATGGAAACAGTGGTAATTGTCTTTGTAACAATGATCCTTTGTATAATATTAGTTTACCTTCACCGTAACCTCTTACGTGAATTTTAAACAAATAATAAATGTATCGTAGAAAGGTTCTCCATTTAATACGCGAAAATGGTATATATTCAAAATAGGCTAGCAATTAACTTTAATTTGATATTGAGACCACGGATGGTGAAGTTTGCTCGTCCAGAATATTTTGGCTTTAATATGTTGACACAGACACTGTAATGCTAATCCATGCGGTTATAAATATTCGCTACCACCAACCAAAATGCATTTGTGTTAAAGTACCATTAACAGTGTTTTGAATTGCAGCGTAATTACCTCATATGCAAGGAAATTAATGTTAAAGTTAACTGTATCTGAGCCAAGAAAGGTATGGTGTAACCGCTAAGAGATCTCGCCAGACTTTACAACACAGCGATTTGTAGGTCAGCCTTGTGAAATACTTTGTACGCTTGCTATTAAATCGAGCGAATAAATTTCTACTGAGGCTGTGTTCAAGCATGACAGGATAACCAAAATTCAATTTTATAATGATTGTAATAAAATTTAAATTAAATCTGTATAGATTTAATAATCCGATTAATGTTACTTGATTTATGATTAAATGGGATTGTTAAATATCAATTAGTCTTTTAATATGTAGGATATATAAACAAATTCTATGACTATAATTTGTAAAATCCATAGACAATTTTTTTATGTATTTAATTTTTATAAGAATAGATGAAACAAGGTGCCAACTAGAAAGCTCTTTTCTTGAAGCTAAATTGTTTTCATCCGAATAAGATTTCCGGTAAGAACTCTTGCTTGAAATGCTACTTGGAATATTGGCTATCACAATAATAGAAGTTTGATACATTAGCATAAATCTTTTGTGAATTAATTTCAACATTTAATTTGAGCGTTGCCTACTCAAAATAATTCAAATATAAAGACGTAAAGAAAATAACTAAATCTTTATAGGTAATCTCTTTTTGATTAACCTAAATTCTATGTATGTTATTCTGTCAGATTAAGTAAACAGTTTGAAGCGAGCCACATGCTTCCAAGTTGCATGTGCAGATAACAATCGACCCGCAATTTACGTAATTGCCATTTATAGTGTTAACTATCCTTTTTGAAATGTTGGGTTAAGTGTCGGAAGATAGCATCGAACAATGCGATATAGCTGATGCACAACAGTTTCAAATTTCACAATGGGTATTGAATTTGAAGAACATAGAAAGCATCCGATCCTTTGTCGAAGTGAAAGTAGGGACGGTCTTGATGGATAACCGTGCACACTGTTATGGATTCTTCTCGCTTTCTTCGCTTTGAATCATCGCGTCATGATAGACAGCTCGTTTTGTTCGTAATGACTGTGTACTTCTGTGTTGCTATTAAATTAAAGCGGCAGTCCTAGAACTTTCATGTCAGCTTTCAAGGTTCATTTTGTTGTTGTCCAGCTATGTCTAAGCTTTTATCATAAGAACCAAGTTAACTTATACTATATTACTGAAATATCAAAAATGATTCTGATTCATTCATAAACTACACATTCCATAAAAAACGAGTCGTAGATAAGTCCTAAAATATATGATTACATCAAAGTTAATAATTTATTGAGTCTGCGTCTTTTCTCATTAAAGAACTTGTACAAATTTACAGTAATACACATTTGGTGAACTTCCGGTTTTGCAATCAATGTGACTAATCATTCTGTCTATAAATGTCGATTTCACTTATAGGATGCAAATTTTAGCTTTCTTCCAATATCTATTATCGATAAATCCGCTTTGGGCAGAAGGCGTCATTTAAACTCAGGGTAAATGCTCTGCGCTTCGTATGATTTTTGTTATAAAGAAAAGAACAAACTAGGATTTTTTGTAATTGTACTTACGTTGTTGCTGATAGCGTTGTAGCGGTATCGATTGGTAATTTTGTTCGTACAGCACTTGCGACAGCGGTGGCTCCAGGGTCTGGCGCGGAACACGGCGCGCGCGCAGCGCTGTTAGATCTACGAAAGCGATCTGATCAGCGGGTACCGCAATGTAAGACGGCATAGCACCGACAGCCGCAAACATGGTAAGTATTATCAACAACTGTGAACAAAAATCTATATTAATATTTTGAGAAAAAAATACAACGAAAAGTAAATCTTATCCTAGAATACCTACCGAACGCTTCTAAATAATAAAGAGGTCCCTACTAACTTCAACTTCAATGTGTTAGTGCCATTAGTAAACTCAATAAAAAAATAAGATAATGTATAGTTTAGGTATTTAAAAAGTATTTCGCTTTATTGTCATGAAAGTCTTTACAGACAGAACTTAATAGATGAACAAATTCAATAATCATAAAAGAGAAGTTTTCGATTCGTCGTTTCCTGTGAGTTACAATACAAAGAAGTGTTATTCTTTAAAAATGTGGTATTTGTAATATCAGAGCAATTGCATTATAATTAGTGATTAATTACATTTCAATGCTCGTATTAATTACTACGAGATGTGGTAAGTGGTGTACCAGTGGGCAGGGGCCGACGTTACGGACCACCGACTCTTACGTAATCCTAACCAGAACCGACGTGCACCGCTACCATATTTGAATGTGTCAATCAATAGATCGTTTGAGATATAAACTAGTTCATATCGGGTCTACACTTAATGTTTCGCCTATGTAACTACCTTTAAATATGGCAAGAAAAACCAAAAAGATAACCCGTGGTAAAGCGATGTTCTCGGGACGGTGACAGAGAAACAGCGGTGGCTTTTGGGAAGGACATCCAGTAACCTTTCCAATCGCAGAAGACATATAACCATAAATAAATTCCGTTTATTTTTATGTTATAAAATTGACAAGTAGATGCATTTGTGAACTAGTATTAAAATACACTGCCAATGCAACGTCTGTCCGGTTTAACTATTAATTTACTTTACTCAGTACCAAGATATAGACTATTATGAATTATGTACAATACTAACAGCCTATGATTAGTCCGTAGCCAATAACTATGTAGCAGTGGGCAGTTAACAAGCTGGTAGAGTATACAGCAAACTATACATTACGTGGGTAGGAAATATTAAAATGTCAAGCCTCCTAAACCCTTTGTTACAACAATCTGTAGGTTGGTGTTGACGTAATTTTTCCTTCCTTTATTTCACTAGGTGAACGAAAGAATTACTACCATGGTACATGTATTTTATCTACATATTTATTCCTTATTTTGTGTTAAAAAAGAACATACGAGACTTCTCACACAGTCAACATTAGCCCTCAAAAGTGATACTTCAGATTTGTTGACAATTTTTAATCTCAATTTTGTTTAACGTAAAACTTTTAAATACACGTATATATATACAGAGATACACACATAAATATTTATAGTAATTATGTTATTATTTGAAATGATAAAGCTAGCTGACCCTACAAAGGCCCTTTATAACATATATCCATCCGTTTCAGAGGTTAGCAGAAAATATTTCACAGATGAAAAAAAGATTTAATATTTATGCGTGTCTAGTCTTATTGGTCAATTTTCAAAAGGACATATGTTAAATTATATATATGTTTAAATAAAATTATAAATAATATACTTATATCCAACACGCCAAATTCGGACCGACAGTCGCCAGGTGTTACTTTCAAATAGTTTTTGTGAAGTGAAATTACTATTGCATAAGCGTCGCCTATCTCTTGCTCAATTTAACAGCCGAAACGTTGTTCAATTGTCGCTTTTGAAATCGGTTCGGAAGTTACTTACGTATTACATTTAGAAAGTGAAATGTAATGAGCCGCGATAGATCAACAAGCGGATAACCCCGCCATCTGAACTGCGAAAGTGGGTTCGATACAAATGTAAATGGAAATGGAACCGTCTCTCGAACTGCACTGTTCTCGCTATTGATAAATATAAACAGTGGTTATAGTTAATACTATATATATGTTGAAAGTATAAATATAAAAACCTTATGTTACATAGAAAGATTTACAGTTTAAGATTTATTTTCCAAAGATAATAAATCGCTTATAAATTATTTTAAAATTATAATCACTATTACAGATATATATCAATACATATTACAGTATACATATACGTATTAAATTAAAGATATTTTCAATAATAACAAAATAAATAATGATATTAGAATAGAATTCCTTTTACTGTTAAAAATAAACTAAGTTGGTAAATAATATAAAAGTACCATATCCTAACATTTTACCATATTTCAAGGTTAAATCTTTAAATGAATTTCACTTACACCAATCTAGTGTTTTACTTAATCTGTGCTTATACGTTATCGAATTTTAATAGGACATTAAAAACTTTTTCATTTAATAAATGTGATTCAGATTATACGTAAAACTTTAAATAATGTCTACTATCCATAAAAGGTATTTAAAAAAAAAGTGTAAGTTGACATTTCGACGGCCATTAGGAAGCTGGTGGACATTTCAGCATTGGAAACCGACCGACGCCCATTCCTGTTCGCCTTCAACGGGCTTTGGATGTGGGTGAAAGGTCTCAATGCCATTTACTCTGTCCAACAATGCAACAAGTAAAACCGTGGCGACGTCGTTATCCGATATTTCCGTCGAGATCAGGGTTACCAGATGTCTAGTTCGCACGCGGACACAGTGTCAGCTTTGACACAACAGAAGAACATTTTTTTTAAAAAAACAACCCTTTTACTGAACTTGATATGCCTATTCTAGTTTAACCAATATACATCAATGCGAAATTATTAAACGTATATACAGGATTTCTAATTTAGTAATATACAAAATGTATATGCCTTCTTTTTTTCGATGAAGCAATGAAATAAATAAGACCTTCACATCATACTGACAATCTCGCTCTAAACAATTTGATGCTAGTTAAAACGATAAACACTATCACATTGTAGTCTTTGCATTGAGAGAGGTTGAATCTTATTACTTCAATAATTTCATTAGCTATAACGCTCTTCGTACACGCTACTATTATTTGGCGACAGATAAAAACGTTGTGGTGGTACATACCGAGACTGAATGACATTAAAGCAATTTCTTTGCCATAATATTGAAAAAGCAAGATTAAATAAATTGATTATGTTAATGTAATAACATATTTCTAATTTATTATAACATTGTAAACTATATCCGGTATCAGCGACATGGCTGCCGTATCCGTGACAAAATCAAGGCCTCGTTGCGAAATAACTTTTACTTGTTCGTTTTATATCGTGAAATAATTCCACCGGACTCGTATAACTTACATTTGAATTTATTACTTATTCAATGCCTCACAGTGGAATTTTAGTTTCCATAATTTACAGTGGCATTAACATGTTTTCGTTACGTTATAAATTCAAACATCTACTTCAGACAACAAGATTAACTACGGCGCTGAACGTATATTTTCCTAAGACTACATTTTTAAGCACGTTTGATATTTATTATATGTATATTTGTTTTCATTAATTAAACGGTTTATCTTCTTTTAAGGTCATTACAATTATTCTAAATAGCTTTATGAATTATTTTAGTCATAAGTAGCACATGAAGGACAGGCTTGATGACTTAAATTATTGATATAATTTATCACAAGACATAATATATTAATACTGTCGAACTCAACTATAATATGTATTATAAAATTATTTAATATATGTTAGTAATTATTTTTATGCAATTTTCTATAGTTGTTCTATAGAAAATTTACTTGCAAAGATTATCTAACAGCGATTATGTTTGTCATAATCGAATCTTATGCGTGAGATAAAGCGTTAACATCGACAACAAGTTTTCGGTTAGCGATTATTGCTTATGTCGAAAAATTTAATTGTTTTATATAAATCTTTAAATAGGTATATAGTTTAATACTTTCTGCTTCTGAATTTGATTGACTACTATCACTTTATGTTCATTGCTCACATGTTTATTAACGTAATGTACTTTTTATAGGTTATGTATGGCATTTATTTGAAATAGAATTAAAAATATTTTTTACGCAATATATATATAACAAAAAAAAGATAAATTTTCCTACGTCTTATAACCTATCCTATATTAATGGAATTTTAAAACTTGCAATATACCTTGTCCTTAGTGGTTTTGAAATCTATAAATTGAATTTGAACTTCAGCAAAATTAACTAGATCTAATATAATTGCATTTATAAGTAGTTTACTATAGCAACTGATTCCGATCAGAAAATTATTTTTATTGTTTTAGATTTTCATTCATACCAATATACAAATAATTAGAATAATGAAACTAGTTTATCGGCTTAATTGGGAAAGCGTTTAATTACCTACTTATTACTTACGGCCTTGACTACAAGCAACCGTAATGCAATTTAAAGTTCTGTTATATTTTTAACAAGTCTGAAAATTGATAATTTTCACACTGTAAATATTTTACGATGTAATGAGTTATATACAATAACAAATACAATATATAAATCATTTCATCTATAAAACACTTATTAACTTAATAAGATTTTTTTAGTTGACAACATTAAAAAATATAATTGGTAAGAAATCATTCAAAAACAACTAATTATATAATTTAAAAATGAGCTGTTCATTATTTTAGTATTATCTATATTCTATAAGTCTTAATGAGTCCCGACTTATTGCTGTGGTTTATAAGGCAGAAATTTTGATGAAAGAACTACTTATTTATTCTTGAATTCCCTTGGGATTAAATATATGTATAGTATTGTAACGACAACAATAAGAAAATATACTCACCATATCGTCCAAATGGCTGGCTAGTGTGAAAATTGTAGAACGGGTGCGCGCGGCGCGCCTCGACTGAACTCGCTACAGCCGCCACTACAATTTTTATAGCAACCTTTCGACAAAGCGGTTTCACTTTCTACTCGGAGCGGCCCCCGGGCCGACGCGGAGCACTTTTTTACGCCTGGACGGCCATTAATGGTAAACAAAAGGATCAACCCTTACCTGGGAGGTTATCAGTCAGAATGAAAAGGCTAAATGCACTGCGACAGTTGGCAACCGTACCTCCACGACATGTGTATATACAAAGACTTGATTTTCTTATTTTTTCATGTAAATGTATACTTAAAGGATGTTCTTTTATTTTACGTCTTTCATTAGGTTATATGATTGCCTTCGTGACTAGCCGCTCGCATCGTTTCGAGTTCGATTCTGGAACTACAAGTGGAGTTTAGTTGTTGATATTATAGAATCCGCCTCTTTAACAACCACCTTCGTATTGTCAGATGTGTTCCGGTAGCAAATAGATGAGAGCCAGAGTATTCTGAGCGAGGGCGTTTCACTATTCCTTAACGGCATAAGAATTGGAATCATCAAATGTTATTACGTATAACCAAAAAAATTATTTTGTTTACAACTCAAATTACTTAAAACTATTACTTTTTTTTGTTAATAGTTGAAATTTGATAATCATGACTCACCCCTATGGGAGACAGGTTATATTCAAATTTATTTTGTTGCGTTCATCACCTTGACGTTTTATGTGCTTTAAAGCACCCATTGTCATAGGAAGATTGAACTGATTAGTGATGAGTAAAATTACGAAGAAACAAGACCAAGACCGAATTAAAAATATCAAAACCAAAACCAAGATAAACCTATTATGCAAGATTGAGACTAAATGTGCAAAACAACAAAAAAATTAAAATTTTGTTGAAATGATGAAGTAAAATTTTTTTTCATAACCATGTGCTTTTCTTCTGGAAATAATATGTAATACTTTATAAGACAATATGGGAGACGAAGATCGCCCAAGTCTTGGTCATATTCTTGCCTTGCTGATTACTAGTCCTGACATCATAGTCATCACAGAGTACTTATAACTTAATTATTGTTCACAGTTCGATCAACCTAGAATTGAGCTCACTGTATCTTGAAGTTTTCAATAGTCGTTTAAGGTGTTGCAGTGTAATTGTATGCGGTCTCTGCAAAATTTCTTTTCCAATCTATTTTCTTCTTGCGCTCCACCAATTTACGATTATTCTCGCTCCGTCGCCGACTGCGTTGCATAACGCCGCTCTGCTTTAATCGTTGTAACAATGGATTTCAGTTTCTATCTGTGTAAATGAATATAATCCTAAATTTCCCAAATTGTTTTATTGAAAGCTTTCACTCTTATTATTCTTCTCTGCAGAAAAAACTTTACAAATTACGAATAATAGTCAAACTGTGCGACAGAGTAAGTTTGAAGCAGGCGGTATTTGGCAATATGTAGTGTATTATAAATAACACTATTAAAAACAAAAATCCAAAAAAAAATAACTAACTTATGACTATTCCCATTTTCAAGAAATGCCAACAATTCGTTTGCTATTTCTAATGATTTGATTGTTAGTGAACACCACACGCAGTACAATTAAAGACAATTATCTTTGTCAGTTGTAACCGTTTTTTTTTTGGGTATTTTCAATAAAAATTTAAAACAAATAATCGTTTAAATTTATGTTATTTCAAATGAATTTTGCAAGAACTCTACAAACAAACGTTGGAGATGTGTAACTTTACGACCGTGGAAAAGTACAAAACGTATATTGTTTCTACATATTTTTGCGTAATACACTTTACTAATGGTTCGGCTCTAATTAAATTCGTGTGAATAGTATTCTTATGACGAGACGCAATAAAATAATATGAAAGTAGTTGTTGAAGACGTACACTGCGTAATATAATAAGGTACGTCACGAATTTACTTGTGCTAACCAATAGAAGTAAACATAAACAAATTAAGGGTAGAGTTAAGTTTTTAACACTCTTGGCAATAATATTTAATACTAGTGGTAGGTCTCTGTTGCCGGAAATCGTCTAGGTGGGTACTACCGCAGTGCCTTTTTCTGCCACCAAAGAGTAATGTGCAAACATTAGCGTGTTCCGTTTTGAAGGGCGCTGTAGCTTGTGTAATTGCAGGGGCAATGAGAATTAATATTTTGTCTCAAAGCGACAAACACAATGAGGTGCTGTTATTACCATACTAGGGGAGCGTTATTATGGGCAGGCGTGTCACGGAGCCTTTGATACATCTAACTTTTTGTAATGAGAAATAAAAATAATATCAGAGTTTATAACGTAAAAGAAACATTATATCACAACGGAAATTGGCTTGATACACTCGTTCAACCTTCAGGTGAGAGCGTGAGGTAATGAGAAAGCGGTGATATATCAAACCCCTGTAGTTCCTATAGATTGCCTTGCTTTCGAAAGTCAACCTTTAGAGAACAACCCTGCAATAATACTGGTTAGAAAGCCTATGGTGTTGCAGTTCCTTTCTCTTCGATTTATGTAAATTAGCAAATTTCTTCATTTGTCTTCAATATTTGTTTATTTGTTACGTCTGTACAAAATAAAATATCGACACGAGTAAGACGGTCATTTGATAGTGGTACATACCTGCCTATAACAATGTAGTGGCAGTAGATTGGTTAGTATGTAGTCTCTGTCGACGTGGATCTCATGTTTTAAAGCGACGAGCGCAATGTGGTACAGTATATAACATCCTAAATAGCGACGCATTATGGACAAGCGTATTACTACCATCAAGTGAACGTCTTGCTCGTCTAGTCGCTTCATCGAAAAAAGGTAACATGATAAATAGTACGCCTTGGTGTGCTGAGATGTTGTTGTTGTTTGTTCAATGTCGTTTTGTTCAATTTCGTAACCACAATAATTTCAGTACCTGCAACGCATTCAAATCAGAACACAATAACTTTTAGAAGCACAGAGTTCGGCACAGATTCAGTTCTATCATCAGTATCATTGTAATATCAAACCTGATTTTTAAATTAATGTATTACATTTACAAAATATTAAGATAATTCTAGAAAATTTTGTTCGTTTATTCACTTCCGATAATCTTAAAAATAGTTGAACCGATTTTTACAGAACTTTCACTGGCATCTGACTAATGTTACTGATTTCTTCTTTACCCTTTCCTTCGTACGCGTTAAAACTGATTGTCATGACTGTTTTCAAATGGTACTTGAATGGCAGTTAGTAGTGACTAATCAATATTTAATATGGATGAAGCTATCAATAAATATAAATAAATAAGAAGTAAAAATGGGTGTGTTTCGTTTGATTTTTTCTATAAATATCTAATTAATCGTTACTAGCTCTCGGCGTATTAGGTTTTCTTTTCTAATCGGTTAGCAGATAATGACGGTAAAAGCAATTATTATTCAATTGCATTCACTCCATTATATAACGGAATCATTAAGCAAACCTCTGATCTAGCCGACAACAAAAACTAGAGTTATTCGTGCAATCACAACACTATAAGTTTATATCAGCATTTTCATCGGAATAAAATTAAGACGAACATGACTTACAACTGACTGCAAGTGACAACATATAATGAAACTTTACTGGTGGATCCGTTTTTGGAAACAGTAGTGATCAAACATCACCGTTTTCCGGTTCGAAAGACGTTACAGCTAGTAAAATTAGTAGAGTAACAACTTGTTTCAAGGCCATTATTATTATTATTCAGCGGTATACGTAAATGGTAACATTTACATTTACACAGTCAATAAATAGTATTTATGTAACAGATCTCCCACCAATGCGGTGGAAAATGGCCCAAATCCCCACATATGAATGCTTACCTGATCGTGAGGGAATCTTTAGGCGAGGCCTATCTCCAGTGGACGTCTGTCGGCTGATGATGATGATGTAACAGATAATTAACCCATACTGATAAAACTAATGCATGATAAATTATAAAAATTTTTTTGTAATATAAAACGATTATTGTTTAAGGCACTCCTTTATTTAACTATTAACTAAATATTCGAGTAAATAGAACTAAAACCGTACATGAATGTAGTACCTTCATATTTATTAGAGAAACGTTCAAAACATTTGCTGGTGACAAAAAATTAAAGTCTCTTTTTCTTTTATCCTAATTTATTTGTTATGAAGGTAACAAACATTACAAAGAAATAAGTTTACACAAACGATATTATAAATATAGCTGGCAAGCGGAATTATCATCGATTCAAAAAATCGAATATCTCGATGTAAAAAAAACACTGTGTTCTTGTAGAGTTCTATGACAAATGCTTCAAAGAGAAAATTTATTTTATTAAAATGTGAAATCCGTTTGCCTTGCTCTATTTATAATAATTTATTTGTAACAGATCTTATACAACAGATTAATAATTCATACTGAAAACAATATGGCACTACACACTAGTAAAGGCAACACTAAATGTCACTATAAAACTTAAGTACATTCGTAACCTCTTTAGGCGTTACTGTTTTTTTTTAATTAGTACCATTAATCCAATGGACGTATATAATCGAATGTTACAGCAGCCTAATATTTTTTAGTATGTATTATTTTTTTAATTAAATTTTAAATATTCTGCGACATGTTTCTTTAACTGGTGGTAAGTGATACGCTTTGTACAACTATGTGGCACAAGTTAGGATAAAAAATAATCTACGAGCTTATTATAATAATGTCCTAAATATAATCACTTTTCTATTACAAAGCGCCTTGTTAGAGCATTATAATTATCATAAGTTAGTTACAATCACAGACTAAAATTGACAGCTGCTTTATATGCTGCCTATAAAAAGTAGTTAGTAAACAAATTTAAGATTATCATTAGAAAATGCAGATAAAATTGCAGAGAAAAATGAGTAATTTTGTTTATATTTTTACAAAAACGGTAGCAGAAAGAAAGGCTCCATATTTTATTTATTTAAATGTCAGAGGAAAAATATAGTCGTATCAATACACCTGTGCTTAGCTAACTAAAGGTTAAAACTGCATTTTTATATGTCAGCATTGTTATAAAAAATACTAATGTTAGTTATTATACTTACTAAATAATTATTATTAAATGAACAGAAATAGAAGACTTTGAAATATTTACTAATAACGTGTCAAAATTGTTTCAAGCATTTTTATATTTATGGCAACACTGCTTATTTCAAGCGATTAAAATTGTTTTAATTTTATTTATTTATTATTTTCCTTATGATAAAGTATTCTTCAGGACATTATATACCAGACTCTATTATAAACTAATACTGTATTTAGGTACTACGATCTAGTCATTATCTCAACCTATGGATGTCCATTGTTAGAAAGGTCACCTGTAAGGTATTCCACAGAACACGTTATAGAAATTCCTTGTAATAATTAAATATTAAATAATAATTATTATTAATGAGAAAAAATAAGTATATTGACGTTAGCAAAAAAATTTATGAACTAATATATATTTTAATTTGTACGATTGTTTTAAGTAGAAAAAAAAACTTGTTCTTTATAAATATCACAAAGTCCTCATTTCAAACATATTCTTAACAAAATTTTTGTATCGTTGTAAGAAAGCAATTTTGCTCGCAACTGATAATAGTGTACTATGTCATCATCATATTCAGCCCCAGACAGTTCCAAGTCAAAGGCCTCGCCCAAGAATCTCCACTTAGCCCACTTTCAGAATATTGGTCCCATTGCCTAGTTGAGATGATAATGTTTGACAATGACCAGATGGATGAGGGGCAGTGCAATATCGCCGTGGAGATGTATGGGTGAGACTTAATTCCAACAGCGGACGTTTATCGTCTGATGATGATGATTGCCATATTCTATTTGTGCATGAAATGGAAAATTGCTTTTTCACTTCGGTGTACATTCAAAATAGAGACTAATGCTGTAAGCGTCCCATAGCATCCAGATTGCTGTGATGAGAGTCGATTCTGTTCATATTAGCTTTTAACTCGTCTCGACTCTTCGATGATGACGTGCTCGGAACTGAACCGGCCGGATCCATTTCCTTGTCAAGGTTACTCCTTTCCATACTGAGGAAGTCTTCGTGAGAGCCGTTCAATTGGCTGGGTTTTCCGAACTCGGAGTACGAGAGATCGAAGTTGGAAACAGATTTCAGTTTATCAGCCGTTTCTAAGCCTGACGACAGGGACTTAGATGGTGATATCGGAGTAAGCTCTAAAAACGGAAGTAAAGGAACTTATAGATATATATTCATCATTTTTTTTTAATTCCAAGAAATGTCAAGCAGGATGTCAGGACAATGTAGTGTAAGTTAAGATGATATACACTGCACCTCATTATGACCGTAGCCTATTAGCTACATTACCTCAGTGATTTCACTAGCTACCAATATCTTCTAACTCATAATACAATATTGTCACACCAATGCTCGGCAGCAGAAAAAGGAGTTGGTACCTGGCATATGCTATCTCCAACAGTGGAATCCAATCAGCACTGCTGTTCACTCTTGTTTAAGAGAGAGGAAAGTTTACCTTTGATCAGTTCAGGCCCGTTGTCCTGTTCGCTGCGATCGTCTTTGTGGTCCTTGGGCAATGAAGATGAGCGTATGCTGGGCAGCATGCCTAATACCCTATAATTATATATATAGTAATTTTTATATCGTAGATTCATATACATACCAACAATATTAATTGTGTATATGATTATAATAATAGCCAATTTTAATAATAAAAAAAAACACTTGTAATTTATACGTAGACATGCTAGACACAGATTTGATGGTATTACTCTTGTAGGGGACTGCGACTATTCCCGCTACTACAGTCATGTGACCTTCAAACTTTGATCAAGTTTGAAGGTCGCTTTTGTAGATACGAGGTAATGAAATCTAACATGTAGTATAAAAATCAAGGTGGTGCTGTGTAAAATCTTAACAAAAAAAAACATTCTTTTGGGCATGTGCATCGTTAAATGGACTTAATTTTTTTTAAAAAATAATATGTTTGCTGTCAAGTTTGATGCTTTCCTTACACAAATAGCTGGAAAGATATAGTGTTTTTTTCATTAATTGATATTCATACCTCGAGTTTCCCAGATCCCCAAACGGTGTGTTCGGCTGATGTCCGACAGGCGGCGGTGATGGCCTCGGGGAGGTGCTGACCTCCGCCCAGCCCTCAGTTACCAGCGCCTCTCCCACATCAACTGATCCCTCTGTAGCAATTGCAAAGTATGATGGTGTAACACAAATAAACACTGTATTTGTCGTGTCTTCCGTTCAAAGAAAGAAGTGCCACCTGTCGAAGGTTTCAATAGGTACAAGTCTTAAAGAACTTTTCCCCGTCTCCGCGCGGACAGGTCTTTAAACAACAATGCCTATATCCAAAAACCCCAAAAAATTGCACGAAATAATATTATTAATTTAAAACGATGCCATAGATCTTACCTTTAGTGACATCAAAAAGCTTTATTCCCGGTATTTCCTTCTCTTTTTCTCCAACTAACGCAATAGATTTTTTATATGTACAGGTCTTTGACATTAAAGGTTTCCATCGAGCAACCTTAAAATAAAATAAAATACAAGTTAAAAATAGGTTTTCATTGAATCGATGAAGCTTCGCCACGGGCAGGTCCATTTAGTACCAAGTGATACTCCTGTCCACACTGCCATATGCTCAACACCTTGAAACGCAAAATGTTCAGTATCATAACATCAGTATTTTTACTGGCTACAGTGTCCCTCAAACCGTAAATAGGAGAATTTATCGAAAGATAAAATCTTGGTAGTCTTAATGACTTTTACAGCTTTATCAGATCCAACTGGATCTGACATGAAGTTTAGCTATATTCCATATACTATCGGTAAGAGTAGTCATGTTATACCGTTGTTCTCCCTGAGCTATACAAAAAAAAATACATGCCTGAGTCAATTCTTCGAAACGCTCTATCGCCTGAGAATGCCAGCGGTCGGCTCCACCAGCCGGTTTCACCTCCGCAAGGAAACACTCCATTGCCTGTAAAAGGGTAACTATGACATCGGATTACTTAATATAACGTATTAACTCTTCAAACCACGCTCTTTTAAGCATATCAAGAATTGGGAGACAACAATAATAACAAAAAAAAACAAATTACTGAAATGAAGTTGAAAATAAAGTATTTATTGTAATTAATTAAAAAAAAGTTGCATATGTCACTAACCTGGAATCGAAGTCGCAGCAGGTCGGCACGCAACTCGCACAGCTCATGCGTTGCTACGTACTCGCTGTCGCCGTAGTCCAGGAAGAACACGTCAGCCACCTGCAGACCAACAACCTTTTTTATTCGACGAAGTGACTCATCCTAAGAGATACGTCCTCGTGTAAGAATGTGGCGCTGATTAGGATGATAAACAGCATATTTTGAAAATGCGCACCGCGTGATTTCAACGAAAACCATAAACAAGATTTCTATTATCTCTTATACCTGCTGCGTAGCGTCGAACTCGTTGGGGCGTATGTCGTGTACCCTAGCGCGGTACCACCGCCCGTCATGACGGAATACCGCCGCCACCACTTGCCCCACGCACACCTGCTTCAACTGGAACACAACATCCAACAATTTTATATTCATCATGACCATCATCATCACGAGAACATGGATAAATAATCTGTAATCTCTTAGTACTGATTTTAAATTTTAAATTAACCGAGAAAACAGACACCTTCGCAGTTCTGTAATACTGCTAAAAATTCGTTTACAACAACTAAAAAGATATCTATAGAAAATCCATGAAATCCACAAACAGTCCTAAACGACTGTTTACGCCAGTCTAAAGATATGAAATTCTAACTATAGCTATAAACAGGCTGTGGAACAGGGTCCATGAGCCCAGTATGAGATGGGCTGTAAGAGCCAACATGACTTTCAAGCGCGAACCCTTACAGAAAACAGAACTATATATAAGTTAAAAATAATCACCGCGTGTGCACTTTTGTTCTCCTTGTTACAGTAGTACTCCGTCATATGCCTAACGAGGTCGTCCAATTGTGCCACCTGGGGCCCCACGAACTGAACCCAGAACCGCGAAGGCGATGACACGGCCGACACGTACACCTCTATCGAAGAACTTGTCGCTTCTATGAGAAACAAAACGATAATTAATATCTTCTTGGACAGATTATTATTGAAGATAGAATACTATTTTCTGAACCCTCGGATTCTTCTTAAATATTATACTAAAAATCAAATGCACTAGTTTCATGAATAGTTCTACGTATGCATAATACAAGAAGCTGTTGTTGATCTATAACCTTCATAGTCTTTCGTCTACAGGACGAGAGATGGAAGAACATTATGAAATTCATATTCTATAAACCGGGAGATCTATCAAAAATCTAGGATTGAAATGTGCTAAAAAATTTATAGAATACAATATACGCCTACACTTGTCACTTACCCTTAGTTCTTCCGATGTACGGCGAAGAACGTTTCAAAAGGGTGGACAGCAGTGAATAATCGACATGGTGTGAAAAACAAAAAACATGTTTCGAATGTGCATCAAAGAAATTCAAAGCCATGCTGACGTAATAAAAAAAATCCTGAGTAAAACCACAAAATAACAAGACACATAAAACCTATATACTGCAAACCTTCAACAAAACCGTTGTACACCAGTTTTTCCTCCACCATTATCCAATTCACATAGATCTGTGACGAAACGTAACATATTGTCCTCGTCCTACAATCTATTAGTATTAAGTAAAAAAAAAAGTTTCCTCAATTGGGAATTTGGATATTCTCTCACATGATAGGTACGCTGGCTTTTAGGGCATATAGCTTCGAAAGCTGTTGTTCTCTGAACATGTCGGTTACCTCACCATGTTTTCGTTCACGAGAAGCTCAAAACCCACTGGGGATTCAACCCGCGCCTCTTTGAACATATGGCGCGTATGACCGTCTTACAAACTAAGCTAACACAGTTACATATATAGCAAATATATTCAATAAAAACTTTAAAAATCAAAGCTTCTAATACTCAAATTTATCTAAAGCTGAATGGTATTTTTTTTAATTAAGCATCGACGAGAAATTAACCTATCTTTACAAAAGCTTAAATAATATTTATAAAGCGGTATTATGAATTTACAAGGTTCTTTTCAGCCATAGACAATTTGCAAAGACAGAGAGCACGAACAAGCATGCAGCTATCTTACCAGGCTTATACTTGGCATGTTTGGGGGCCGGTCTACCTGGGGACTCCTGTGGCTGAGGCGCCGCCGGTGGAGGTATAGCGACACGCGGTGTTCGCTTCGACTCCTCTATCTCACGGCGGCATTTCTCCTGCGCGACCTGTACAGACAATTGATAGCGACTAGTCGGAAACATTTCTAGGTTGTCATACTAAATATAGTGAACTTATTTTGGCAACACCAACTTAGAAAATCTGGTAAAGGCACTCAACACATACTGGGTGTTAGGAGACCGCTTCCGAAAACGAGAACAGACGATAGTACTAATGACACCTTTGGTGATGGGACGGAAAAAAAATCGTTTTTTTAAAACGTTTTATTAGCATTATTTACGCTCCATCATGTTGGTACAGCTAAATGAAATGATATAACTATTTATAACATGTTCTTCATTACCGACCATGTTGTAAATAGTGTTGGCTAAACTTTTTTACGACCGGCCGCCTGCCTGACATCAACCCTCTTTTTGGGAATTTCATAAAAAACACATTACTTTACATAAAAAAAACAGCATTGAAACACAAAATCAAAAACAGCTGATGCTCGGATCAACGAACGTACGGGCGCAGCTGGAACTCGTGATGTATTCGGTTTCCATTTGAACCTTATTGCATAGGGTCACGGAGCATTTACATTGGCGCTGGGGCGTTCGTTGATCCGAGCATCAGCTGTTTTTGATTTTGTGTTTCATTGCTAATTTTATTTTTAGTAAAGTAATGTGTTTTTTATGAAGTTATCGTTACCTTTAGCTGCACTAACACGATGAAGCGTAAACAATGCTAATAAAACTTTTTAAAAATATTATTTGTTTTTTAATCAAGATAGATCTTATTCGGTTCTATCATCAAAGGTGTCATTAACACTATCGTCTGTCTTCGTTTTCGGAAGCGGTCTCCTAACACCGATATGAAGGACCATATAAGTGTAAATGTGGAATAGCATCCCTACGTCATCTATCTAAAATATTACTTACACAGGTTTTAATCAGATCTTTAGCAACGCGGATCTGTTCCTTGGTACCGCGGAAATAGATTTGACGGTGTGTGTTAACATCTCTTGAAGTTGAACCTGCTAATTTAACCCTCGCGCCGCTTCTGTGGCTTATGTCGTTTATGCATTCTCCATCAGTACCTGTTAAAAAATAATAAATTACTACTTAAATATCATACTTAGATGGATGCAAGCCAGAAAGGTCAATGTTTGAAAAGAGGAGAGGCCTTTGAGCAGAAATGAACATCTCTCGGCTGATGACGATAATTTATTGATTAAAATTGAACGAATATACATTAAATAAGTCCATTGATGAAGTGATGAACAAGTATCACAAAGATAATGATAAATGACTACGTTTGAGGCACTCGTATAAAAATCACCAGTCTTTAGACACTGCGGTAGTTGGAGCTAGAATATGCTGCGTAGCCTCCCGAATGCTCCTTGCCGGGACGCCGCCATGGGAACTTAATGCCGGGTCGCTGGCGCGCGTTTACTGGCGGCGGAAAAGCGCCCTCGAGCGGGGCGAACATCCGTCGCCGGACGAGGAGGCAAGGTGGCGCCAAGAGGCGCGACGGGAGGTGCTATGGCGATGGGAGCGGCGACTCCGAGACCTGTTGCATGCGTCGCCTAACCGTGGAGGCCATCCGATCGGTCATAGTGGACTGGCTGGATAGAGACTGCGGAGTCCTCAATTTCCGCCTGGTGCAGATAAACAGTAGGGACGGTTGCTTCGAGATATCTGCACTTGCGTAATTGTAGTGGTAGGACGGACGAGGCGTGCGACGAGTGTGGACACCCGGTGGACACATCGTCGCACACCTTGGCCGATTGCCCGGGATTTGGGGAGGATAGGGCTCGTAGCGGCGATACGGAATGACCTCTCGCTGCTAGCAGTGGTTCGTCCCATGGTCGGAAGGGAGGCGTCGCACGGGAGACCAAACGTCTCAGAAAGCGGGCGCCGAGGAGGAAGGATGTAGTTGTAGCGCGTAGACAGCTCACCGCCAACAGGCGGGGCCAAGCGCACGACCGCCGATTGCCTCCTTAGGCAGAGGAACCTGGCGCCGCGACCGATATAGGCCGTCGGGTGGCGCCCCTCTTGGAGAGGGTTCCCGGGGTGTATCTAGCGGCGCGTCTTGAATTCCGAGCCACGTAGGGAATATTTGTCAGGTTGCCCTTAGCCAAGGTCTTCCAGGATCTCAGCCATGACTACGATATAAACGGTAAATCGAAGGTGAACCACGCACACGCCGTTTATATTGATGCCAAGTCCTACTCAGTCCAAAAGTTTGAACCCGTTTTCCAGCGTAGCTATAAACAGTTTCGGCGATATGACGTCGCCTTGCCTGACACCTCGCTGAAGCTGGATGGGTTTCGGAAAATGGTCGTGAAGACGGACTGACGTGATGGCGTTTTTGTACAACAACAGCAACACTTGGATGTATCGATGGTCTATTTGGCACCTCTGGAGTGACTGAAGCACTGCCCAAGTTGGGATTGATCCACGAACGCTAAGTATTGAGCCAAGTTGTACTCATCTGTCTTCTGTCTTATCTGAATCCGACTTGTTCTGGCGACTGGAAGTCAACCAGACTATGTTCGAGACAATTGATATGACTCTTGAAAACAGCTTATATATATATATGTGTGGCTCAGAAGAGTAATGAGTCGTTAGTTCTTCAACCGGGTCCTATCAACTTTTTTGAAGAAGAGTTTCACCATGACTCTGTGCTCCATCATTATCCTGCGCCTTGTTATTCTTCAAGTGTTTGAGAGCCATACTAATCGCGTACAGGCTGACGTCCAGGATGTCTTCGGTATAGTGTGGGTTTAATTTTGCTCTTGAATCCGTGGCATGATTGTTGACAGGTGCTTGTGATATCATGTAAAGTTGTCCGTATGTCTTTTCTTCGTCTTCACAGAAACTCGTGCTTTTTCCAGTCTTCAGCTTAGTCATCAGGCTTTGCCCAACAATAGAAACTCTAGCGAAAATTTTAGAGCCTTTGTTACCTTCAATTGCCTCTTTAAAACAGTTTGTATTAAAGCGGCGCAGGTCGCGAGTCAGTGACTTATAGATCCGCTTGTTGAGCCGCCGATAGCGAGAATCGTCTACCATAGACTGCCGAATCATCCCATCTTTCCTCCATAAGCTTGACGGTCCGCCCTGAGATGTTTTTAACTCTTTTGTTACGGCCAGGTTTAAAGAACTTTAAACCCGTTTTCTCCTCGTCAGTGCAGCTCCCCAGACATTCAAAACGATTTTGTAATTCGGATTTTATCAGTAAATATCTTTCGAATATCAGTTTAAAGTTTAATGCGCTTCTTACCATTCGGTGATAGCTTCCTGTATTAATATTTAACAAATTTATATATAGCACTAACAATAAACACAGAAATTATGTTAAAAATATGTCACCTATGATTCTGCCACAAGCCCAGCTTGGTACCAGCATGGTGTCCTGCTCAATGACTGGCTGTTGCTTTATAAACTCGCGGATTATGGTCTCCGCAAGTTGAGTGGCTTCTTTACGACCCCTGATGATGCACACATCATACTCTTTATCGCTGAACTTTTTGAAATGTAATAGAGCACCAGTTTTACTTTCTATCTTTTTTATATGCGAGCCATTTCTACCTGAAAACAATAAATTCCTAAATTAACAAATATCTGCAATAGAGACTTAGGTACTTTTTAAAGGTTACTCATTCCCTATTGACTACAAAATCCGAAATAAAATGTAATATATATCTTTATTGTTATCAGAAACAAAAAATTTAATAGTCTCTGCACATACATAATTTCATTCACATGTTACATTACTATCAGTTCAAAAATCTTTTCTTGGTGTTTTATAAAAATATTAAGACAAAAGTTATATGAAAGTATTTAATAACCCCAAATTCTAAAGCTTCAAATTTAATCTTTGATTATCTTTTTATTAAGGAGTATCAGATGTCACGATGTCATATAGAATCTTAGTTGTTATTCAAGGACTGTCTGTTATAAGTGATAGTACACAAACCAATATTTGATGTTAACCTTTAATGTTATAAAACTATGCTTATTATAATAACACCATATAATTTTACTGATACATATGGTACTCATCGCGCCACTTAGATAAGAGCTAAAGGTCATAGCAGATTTTTGAACTGATTATAATGGTCAATATTTAACAGTTACACCCATTTAATTCAAACTATAAAAACTTGTCGCTATAGCTCGTTCATTGCTAAAACTGTGATTTCCATACCATAGTTATATATAGTTCTTCACAGTAAAATTTTAAATAAATAATAAGTTTCTCATACAGATTAATACTAAGTCAACAGACATTTTACAAATAGAATAATGAAGAGACTTTTTGATTTCATGAAGCTATGTGACCAGGATGATATTCTTCTGATAGCAAGTGTTACACCTGCCCAAAAGAATGGGGGAAGTTATAATGGTGTACACAACAAAACATTGCACCCAGCACTTGGAGACATAAGATGTTAAGTCTTATTACCCAAGGAATTTTACTAGCTACAGCATGCTACAGGATAGAATATAGTAACATGTGCACTCTACTGTTTGGAGGCAGTAAAAGGAGCTACAGAGGGGTACCTCTGTGATAGGTATATCACGTGTTTCTTTGAGAATACAGATCTATTGCCAGTAAAGTACTAACAGTAGAATGTTACACCTTGATCAATTAAGAAAATAAATCTCGTATAATACATGGCATAATGTATTTATAATCAATCTAACCTTACAAAATTCAGCATATGTAAACATTAGATTTTGATTTCAATTGCTCATTAACCACTTTCTTAAAATGATTTTAGATTTTAAGTTTTCATTCTTAAAAATGAAACTAGCTTCCAGATTTTGTAAAAAAATTAAATCAATTTGCGTTCACAACACACTGTTGTTGTACCACCACTCAAAATGTTAGTATCCCTCATCTGACTTATATTATAACTTAGCTTTATATGAAAAAAACATAAGTCAATTATTGTCTTATAATAATCATGATGAATTTTTACTGTTTTATAAATTTTTGCAGTATTACTAACCAATGAAAGCAGGAACAATGCTCTTTGGTACAGACACCTCAATGACGTTTACTCTGGATATCTTGACAACTTTTTCCTTTTTATCCTCTTCCTCCTTTTTAAATATGTAATAAGCTACAAATGCTGTTACAGTAACCACAGAAAGCCCTAGAGCCACTGGTAATAACAATTTTAAATTAAGAGGCATTTCCCTGAAACAGATTATTACATCATCATTAGCCAATAAACATTCATTGGTATATATATTTTATTGCATATTTGGTGAGAATTTTTTTGTTTCTTTTTTATGCAAAGAAGCGACAAGAGAAGGGGGACATTCATAATGGTAGGTGATACACCCACCCATTACAATGTGGCATTAATTAGGATGTTGTACACAGCCCCACAATGCACTCCTTATCTTGTTCCCTCAGTAACTTTACTAGCTACAGGTCCTTTCGAACCAGAACTCAATAATCAAATCAACCCACATCTCAATGGCCCCGTAATTTATTTCTTTTAATTATTGCTGGTGGCATGGGAAAGTGTGGGGCTGTATAATTTGTCACTGTTGCTTGTTAGACAATAAAGATCATTGTTTTTCTTCTGAATTTATGTATTAATGGACAAATTTTTATCATAAATTAGGGCGCCTATGATTACCCCTTTGCACTCCAGCCTATTAACGTAACTCATAGAGAATACCAATAACTCCAGCACTATATACCTAAGTTACTAGTACATATGTACCTGTGATGTAAAAGAATAGTGGAGTCATTGCAATAAGACAAGATATTTATTTCTTAGCTATTTTATAAAGAAATATTCTAACTAATATTATAGAAGAAAAACATAAATTTTAGGGCTTAAAATTTCTTAAAGAGTGATAACTTTGAAAACAATTTCCCATATGCATTCATGGTTTACTAGGACAAGTAAGTATGTATAGTGTATTGTGATACAATATTCCAAAGTTTCACATCTTTGCCTTTTTTCTTGTCTATTAAAACACACAACACAATCTCTTTTCTAGCCTTTTCTCATTATGTGCACTCTTTTGTCCAGTCTTGTCTCATATGTTGAAGTAGAAGGTTTTGATTGATCTTCACAGAACTCACCTACGAGTTGATTGACTAATTTCTTGAGGAACTGCAAATGAGATAGTGGTTTTTCGTTCCTACTTTTTATTACAAACATATAAAATGTATGCATTTATGGCAGACATCTCCATTCCGCAAAACAATGTTTTCCTCCACCACTTAAGAGATTTTCTTAGGAAACAGTATGATGATGCGTATTGATCCGCGCGATCAACACCACCCATTGAACCCGTGTAGTTAACAACAATTTATAATGTAAACATAATAAACATATCTTAAACATTATAAGCTAAACACAGACTAATTCGCTTACCTAAGTGTTAAGGGCGCTGAGTCAGTTAACAGCCCTGTCGCCGTAGCCGCGACAGTGGGTTTAATGTTAGCATTTTAACGTCGCAAATACGACGACAACGGAGTGCAAAGGGTTAAGATAGATAAATTTTTATGTCACAAAGATTTGGAAATACTACCGATGTCAAAGAATCTAATAGTTTTATTGTACAAACAGTACGTTCTATTAGCAGCTATGACATAATAACTAACTTCGTGAAGTAATATGACACCTTCGATAAGTAGTATTAAAAAAACTAATATCTACCTTTAATTTTCAAACAAAAAATATCAACTAAACACAAGAAGTTATTGAAACAAGTAGCACCAGAACTACCGTAGCCGTATCAAAACAAATAACTCGTGTTTCGGATCGTCGTTCGTATAGGAGCGTTAAGTACAAATTCGTACAGAACCAGATATTTTGACAGTGACACTGACATTACTTGACATTTGAAAGTAGACTAACGAAATATGATTTTATTAAAAGAGTAAGAGTAATTAGTTATAATAGTGATTGTAATAATATAATCACTGGTGATAAGTCTCTGTTTCTGAAGACCGTCTAGATCGGTATCACCGCAGCATCTATTTTCGCCGCCAAATAGTAGTATGCAAAAATTACTGCTTCGGTTTGAAGGGCGTTGTAGTTAGTGTAAATACTGGAGTGACAAGATTCAACATCTTAAGTCTCAGGTGACGAACGGAAAGTGGTGCACTGTATAAAATTCTAACTAGCGCCACGTTGTTATGGGCGGGCGTATCACTTGCTCATCTCGTCGCTTTATTGTATAAAAAATATAATTATAATAGTAATTTTTCTGTCACTATTCTTGTTTAAATGTTACTTATTCAATATGAATCTCATTAATATAGATTATTTATTTATCTTAAAAAAAATAGATAATCATATTTTCGATTTTTTAAGGTTTTAGGGCCTGCCAACGCACTTCTCTATCACTTTTCTTATTATTGTTATTTCTTGTTATTGAAAAGAAAACATAAAGATCAGTATTTTAAAAAACTGAAATAATAGATTTTTTAATCTTGGGAGTCGATTATAATTAGTTATATTACAAATATTACAGATTTTTTTATAACATAAGTTTAAGCTATGTTAAGTTATGTTAAGTTTAAGCAGTTTTATGACAAAAACGAAAACTTTAATTTGAATTCTAGCCCATTCTAATGTACATGCGATCGTCGTAACATTTTTAAAATAAACTAAAATTAATTACGAACACTATACTTCTGCGGATTTAATTATTTAAGATTAAAAGAAAATACACTCGATTTTGATTTTGAAAAAATTAAATAGTATTTTTAAGAACAAAAATATCGTTAAAAAAGTTCTCATGCTGTTTTTAATACATCACACATACAAATTTTGATTAAAGCTTGTTGAAAATTATCACTAAATAGTCTTAAACGAGAGGACCAACATTTTAAGAAAAAAGAGCAAATTTTTCGTTCAGATATAATCGTTGTTTTTGTTATTTATGATACTAATTAATTACAATACAAGTCCACCTATAAAGCTCCAGCTCAAAATAGAGGACTTGTAACGTTTTGTCTACTTGTGTTAAAAATTAACGTACTCAATATTTTTCTAGATACTTGTTGAAATAAAATTTTATAATAAAAAAATTACTACACTAAAAAATATTTTTAAAATATAGACCGGAAATATTTATTTTTTTATAATCGAAACGAAAACTCTGCAAATGTAAATATGGAAATAAAACGTCATAATAATTTTTATGTTCTATGAATTTTGTTACGACATAATTTGTTATACATAGACTTATTTTATAGATTTTAATATTAATATAATATAAAGGACAGATCACTGTTATCGTACAAACATTTAACATTCTTTATGATACTATTTTTCTTGTCACCTCCGGTTACAATATGAATTTTCCATATTCATAAATAGCTGATATGGCATGGGATTTAACAGAAGGTAAATTTAACTACAATAAATCGTTATTCCTCATCATTCCGTCCCAGCTTTCGTGTCACCAATTATTTATGAATATAATACAAAAGAAACCATCCCTGGGTTACACGATCCTCGTGTAGGGTGACAATATTTGTCCATAAGTTTTAATTGTGATTGTTATAAATTTAAATGCAATAATTTTTTGAAGTTGTTTTTATAATATCTTTTTTCATTAAGTTACTTATAATAACTTTGTATTTTATAATAATTTTCTCGGAAAATAACTGAGGATTATTGAGATATTCAAAGTTAAGTCAAATGGAAAATATAAATAAATACGATTGTTAAAATGAGAATCTTGGTATAACTCATGCACTATAATTAATTTTAACAATAGTACAGGGGAAAAATTTTCTGATTCGTCATATATTTTTTTTATAGATGATCACGCTTATCTTTTAAGAAAGGTTTGATCTTATAGAAAAATACATACCTCAAATTTAGAAACGTAAAAAAGTAAAAAAACAAGTTCAACCCTAAATGGTGTGAAAAAGGAGATTAATGTGAATACATCGATATACCTTTTAAATTCTATTGAAACTTTGTTAAATTTTTCACCGGGTACTTTCGAAAGCTGGTTTAGTTATTCGTTAAAAATGTTTAACTTGAACTTATTTCACATTTGGGAAAGTTTGTAAAAGGTAGAAAACTTGAAACACCCTCGACCCGTACTGATCGTGCGACCCAGTAAACAGTTATTTGTAGATTTTTCATATTTTTTTATTGTATCCACATCACGAACCCAAAGTTGATCAGTCAGAGTAAAACGGCAGCATGCAACGGCCGTACGTTCGTCGATATTTACGCCCTAATAACATGCGTGAGGCGTTTCATGGGGGTGAACAGTTTTTTTAGGATTCACATTACTCTAAAATGAGAGACATATTCTAAAATTTCATTATTTGAATCTCTTGTTTTTTGTGTTCTTATTTACATTCACTCTACCCAAGTTTATATTGCTGAAAGACAGATAACGTTAAACATCTTGTATATAGGTGCACAGTATATGAGTAAATAAAATATTTTATAAATACTAAGCAAGGCCAATAAATAGTCTGACAAAGTATCATGGTTCTAAATAATTACTCTATTGCGAACTTTATATGTTTAATCATTGCAAAAATATGTTATTAATTAATGTGTTTACTCTGTAAGGTCAAAGTAAATGTGCAAATAGGACGCAACTGCGGAAGAAAAACATTATTACAAGTAATTCATATTTCATTTTTCAGATTTTGAATATGTTATCATTAAAAAGGAACAACCTCGCATATGTTTTGGAACAGCACTTGAACGTGAAGTTCTACCAACGAAAGGTCCATGTTTAAGCCCGTTCATGAGGCGTACTGTAATGGAGATTAAACCTAATTTGGGACCTGGTACATACGACGGAAATCGTGACGCGTTTTACGATTTGACGCATAGGGTAATGTTTGTTACTACGATCTGAGTTACTAATCTCTCATTAGTTCCGAAAAAAAAATTAAGGTGAAAAGCTAGAACAAAATTTTTTTTTCACTTCTTAAGAAAATTTATTTAACAACTATCAAAACCCAACGTCTTATATTATATTTACTTAAATCTTAAGGAAACACTAAAACTAAATGTGCTATTTTTCATTCATTTATCTTTAACATATATAGATTTATAGTAAACTCTACTACGGACCTAAAGAACCCCGATGGAAAACTAAACATGAATACCAACCACCGCCAAAAGAACTTCCGCCGGAGAAACCTTTTCCCCAAAACTGTGCTCCGTTTAATTCTCTATCGACGAGAAAACCATTATTCAAAGCCACAGAGTATCCAGCGTAAGTATATGCAGTTAAATCTACAAAAGGTTAAATTGCTATTAGTCTGCGAATAACGTATAATAATATAGTAAGTAGTAGTAGTAAGTACAGAAATATAGTATTTCAAATGATATTGATTGTGTAAACTCGAAACATTTTTTCCTTTTCGATTTTTTCACATTGTCTTTTAAATAATTTTATAGCATAGTTTAAATATAATATGAAATAGTTTATTAATAAGACAGTCCTCCATATTTCTATAATTTATGTTTAACATTCAAAGGGCCTGCGATTACTATCCTATTTATAAAAAGAGAGAAATGAATTTCTCGTACTGCTTCTCTGGAAAAAAATCTCTGAAATGTGCAGTTCAGGTACAGTTATTTACATTAATAATTTTATTTCATGTTAGTCCTTAATTTTTTTTTTTATTATGTGACGAGACGTGCAGGACGTTCACCTGATGGTAAACGATACGCCTACCCATAATAACATGGCGATGGTTAGGACGACAAATACTGTACCGTGCGCTCGTCGCCTGAGACTTAAGGTTTTGAGTCTTGTTACCCCAGTAATTGCACTAGCTACAGCGCATTTCAAACAGGAACACAATAATGTTTGCACACTACTGTTTCGCGGCAAAAATAGGAGCTGTGGTGGTACTTTTTTTTTTTTTTTATTAACGTGTGTAACAAAATACTAACGGAACGCACCCCCCGTACCAATACTGGGCCGGTAGTGGGGTAGTGTCAGACTCCAACCGACTAAAAAGCTTCACACGGTATTCCATCACATCCGCAAGGAATGCACGAGGGCCGCGGGATAACGCTTTAAACAGTTCTTCCGCAACCCCCGTTCGGTGCCCGGATCGAACGGGCCCGCCTCGGGGAGGGATGTGAAGCATCCCTCCCAATTGACAAAATCCCTATCACTAAGCGGCGACGCGTCGGAATACGAGACGCGTCGCCAGATACGCTTCAGGAACCCTTTCCAAGGGGGGCGCCGGACCGACGGCTCTTGTCGGTCGCGGCGCCAGGTTCCTCTGCCTAAGGAGGCAAGCAGCGGTCATGCGCTCGGCTCCGCCCGTTGGCGACGAGCTGTCTGCGCACTGCGGTCGCCTCCTGCCCCTTCGGCGCCCACTCTCTGTGACGCTCGGTCTTTCGCTTCTGCGACATAACGATGTCGCAGAATCGGGATACCGCGTCCCATGACGCCTCGCTTCCGACCATGGTCCGGACCACGGCCGGTAGCTGTGGTGGTACTTACCTAGAAAGTCTCTGGGAACAGAGACCTACTACACTCTATACTAGTAAATATTGTAATAATTATGTAAGTGATCGTATGGTAATACCTCGTACTCGTTAGCTACGTTCTGTTCAATATCAATAATTATTAAATATAAAATGTTACTGATATGATTACGATAAATTTGCAGATTAAATGTGTTCCATACAACTTAGACGAATGCGGCGTTTGCGGATGCTCGTGCTCAGCTCAAGGCGACTATTGGCAATTTGAAAACAGAATCTTCCTTTGCAGAAAACATTATTCTAGATTATTCACACATTGTTTAGCGAAATTTCAAGGAGCTAAATTGGCTGAATTTAAGGTAACAGATTTTTTAGAAACTTTTTGAAAGTTCCTTTTCATAAAATTTATTCAATTATTAATAAGATTTGTGAATCATCATCTTCCGATGGATGCCCACAGTTGGATTTAAGTCTTTTGATTAGAAAAAGAAAATGCTTTAATTAAAATTCTTATTATATATAAAATTGCACAGGTCGATGAAAAGATACTGTAAGTAAATATATTTTCAAGTATTTTTAATAGTACTTTAATACAGATTTAATATCAAAGAGCTTAAATCGCTTCTCATTGGATTTTAATGAAATGTAATTACAATTATTGATTGATGCTTTTAAATTTTATTTTTCAGTCTATCCGTGATTGTTTTTTTGCCCACGCACATAACAGCTGCAAGGCCGCATTAAAAATAATGAAAGTCGAAGAAATACAAAAGAAACTTAGAAAAGAAGCATATCTCGATCTTTACTTTCCTCAAAGACGTTACTGCGCTAACTGAGAGTTCCAATATTTTTATATTATACTACTATTAAAAGTATTATTAGCCAAAAAAATTTTGTCGTATTTTATTTTTAATTAAAACGAGTAAATATTTTTGGCTTTATCATGTTTTTCAGATCACTAACACGAAAAACTATCAAAATAGGTTATTATCAATAAATTTCATTTTGTGATTTTTGTTAAGGATTTGTTTAATTAATTTTATTACTTTAGTACTCTTATTAAAATGCAAAAATTACTGTTAATTTATATAACTATAAACAAAATGTGGCAATACTAATATCATCTATCATCTGACTTTACGTGTATGACAACTGCTCCCAACTTATTTATATTTTGTCAAATAATCAATAACTTGAAACTACACACAATATTATAATGAAACTCGATTCGAATAATAAATTGATTAATAATGATAATAGTTCCGACGGTCCGGAAGAAGCTGTGGATCCACGACAAAATGCTGAAGACATCATTGACGAGATACTCGCAGAGTTCACAGATTCGCGAACACCGGAGATTGTGAGAAATGGGAATAGCATTCCGGATAATCTCTTCAACATTATACAACCTCCGCAGACACGGACTCCAGCAAATTCATTCTCGGAAAATTCTACGCTCGATGACATCGACCCATCTTCAGATCTTGGAACATCTATTAGAAACAAATGCTTAGAATTGGAGGAAATCCTTCAAAGCTTAAAATCACGTTTAAATCATGTGGTTCTTGACGAAAATATCGTACTCAGTCCAGAGGCAAATTCATTGGAAGCTCAACTTGAGCATGATTTGGATACCGATTGTCAGGAAGACCTTTCACTTCAAGAATTCCTTGAACTCCTACATTCACAAAATAAGATTACTCCTAGCGGTGTACAATGATTATATTAAATTACAATTTGTTAAGTATAAGTAAAAATGAATTTATTTTGTGCAAATTTAGTATGTAAAGTTGTGGAAGTTATATAGTACAGTGAATTGCCTATTTTAAAAATAAAATCAGTTACAATATTTTAGAAATATACCTTCATATGAAACTATTGTTGTAAATTATATAATGAATAAAATCCAAGTTATGTTTTATTTAATAAATCACTTTATTTTTAAGAAAAATAATACTAGTATAACATTTTCTTAAATTTTTATATCACTTTTAATATTACATATCATTGAAAAAGTTTTTAACTTCTGAATTATAATCTAGTTCTGTGAAATTAGGAATTGTATCCATTTCATATATTTGGCTGTCATCGTCATCTATTAAATCAAAATTACTCAAATTATTCTCATCTTTCTGTATAAAGTTTAAATTTTTTTCTTTTATTAATTCAACTATGTCATTTCTTTTTCTATCATACAGTTCTAATTTAAAATTTTCTAACCAATTATTGTAAAATGAGGGATCACTTTTGACACTTTCTGCTCTAAAAAACTCCATTGTATCTAATGCCTTTTTGCAATGTATATCTAGGTTGCTATACATGAGACTCTCTATGGCATTTATAATTTCTGATGCTAAGTCACTTACAAGTTTTCCTGAATCTTGAAGGAATTTGTAATCGTCGATAGGCTTAATTGTACCAATCTTCTGAATTTTATTTAAATTACCATATACAAAAAGATCAACTTTAGGCATGTCTGTGTTCGTTGTTTGATCAGCTGTAGATTCTGCCGAGTTATCTGTTGTTTGTACATTGAGTATCTTAGTCTTGTGTTTAACTTCTACCTTTTTTAAAACAAACAATGATTTTAATTTCTTCATTGTATCAGAAGATCTTTTTTCTACTAATGGAGGCACTTTAAATAACATTATAATATCATTTCTAGGTGGTGGTAATGGTTTCCCAGGATTCATTGCACGAAAAGCAATACAATCTAAAACATATTGAGCTGATGGGCATATAGTTTCCCCTATTGGAAATGCTTCTTTAGCATCAAATTCATCTGCATCATATGCCTCTGTAAGATCCATACTTTTAATTAAATCCTTGAATGTATCAACTTGATCCTTTGTACATGCAAACATTGGAAGTTCAGTTTGGGGAAATGCCATATATTTTATTTCTTCCTTAAAACAAATACTTGCCATTGATAGACAAAAATAATCATTATTGTCTATAACTGGCATAAGTGCAAACATTCTTGGTGCATTACCATTGTTATAAACTCTCCTTACAATCGCAACTAAATTTAATTCTATAAGACATTGAACCAAACATTTCACAGCATGTTGAGCTTTCTTGTCACCCTTCCGGCCAAAGACGTAAGATAAGCCATCACCATTTAAGTTTTGCCATTGAACTTTGTTTGTATCAGTAAAGCCATAGACCATAAGGGATTTTGGACCAGATTCATAAATGAGTGATTTATCCTGCTCAACAAAGGGAATAATTTCTTGCCCATAATGTACTCCTTTTAAAAGATTTTCATTATTCACAATATTTCTGGTTTCTGAATGTAGGTGTACTCTATTTATTGCAATAGCTTCTGCACTACTAGCAGTACTTGTTACTGGATCACGAACTGCTTTAGTCCACTTTTTTACAATTGGTTCATCTTTGATTCTTAAGTATGATGATACAGGTATTTTTATATCGGGACCAATACAAAGGTCTACATTCCAAGGCATAGCGTTAATATGTTTCCTTTTGTGAAAAACTAAATATCTCATTGTATCATCAAATACAGCTGTTACACCATTAGTACTTTCCACAAAATTTCTCACATAATTAATATCACTGTTCTTACATGGTTCTAAGTATATATCAAAACCAATCACATCAACTTGAAAATCATCAGCAATGAATCCTTGCAATGCCTTAAACAAAAATTATGTTATTGTATATTCAAAATTAAAGGTGCTATTGTTTAGTATTGGTTCTAGTCAAAAAAAAAATTGCATCTTACTGGATTTTGCTATACTAGATGCAATTAAGGATTTAAATTAGCTTTTTAATTCATTATTCATATTTAGCTAATATTTAAACACAATGTGGAAAAAAAAATCAAATGAAGAAACAACATAGAAAATAAATGAGGAATGTTTATACATTATAATAAATAAAGAACAAATGAGTACAAACTACTGACTATACTACCTGAGCAAAACTATCTTCATCAATACTCGACTGTTTTCCAAAATTAGTCATAAGTATAATCCTCCGATTGGAACACTTAATCCCACTAATCCCATTTTTAAAGTAATCTGCAGCAACTATCAATGCATCAAACCAGTCACCCGATGTGTTTGTAGGCTACAAAATAAAATTAAGTAAATAAAAAATTACTAATTTTTAATGGTTTTCATTAAGTGTTCTGAAAATGTAATAATTTTTTCTTCAAATAACATATAATAACAAATGTTGGTAAAATTATAATTTTGATGACACTATTTTCGTATTTCTTGCCTTTCAAAGCATTTTTGATACAATGAAAAAAAAATAAACTTACTGTAGTCGGTAACTCCCGTATCATTTTCCAAGACGGCACTTCGAGCTCTATAAATAATTCTATGTTTTTGAAAGTCCCAGGAGATTGGTTTGCCATATTATTTTTGGTCTTCTTTGCTCCTAACAAGATTACTCCAAGAAGATCTTTTCCTTGACTCATTATTTTTCGTTCAATGATGCGTTTAGTACATTCTACACCCTCTTCGAAAAAACTTTTTACAACTTTTTCTTCCACATTCGTTGTATTTTTTCCTACGTCTAAAATTATAATAGTTGCTTGATTTACTTTTCGCGCCATTATTAGTTATTAATTATAATTATGTTATTGCAATATTAACATATAAAAATGTTTTAGTATCGATAAAAATTTAATAATACGCGGCTTAAATTAATATATGTCAGCGCACTTTTATCGTTGGAATAACAAGTTTTAACAAGAATGAACCAGTGTTGTAATGTAAAAATTACAAAAATATTTTTATAAATTCCATAATTATTTAACATTAGCTAAATTTTTAATTAAATGGTAATAAATATAGCTACTTTTTTAGACTCATTGAATTGAATTTTAATTTTAAAGTAAAACATTTACGAAAATCGAGAATTAAATTTAAAATTTTATTTTACATAGAAACGAAATTTTTTTAAAGAAATTTGTTTAATTTTTATGAAAGTTTAAATTTCCCGCTAAAGTACTAATGTTTCCTGTACAGGAAGCGAGAGAGGTGTACTTGGATCATAGCAAGTGGAGAGAAGTGGTCTCTGTCTTCCCCACTATGTATAGGTAGATTAGTAAAAAATGTATTAATCGTGGGTGAAGCATAATCCAGTGCTCTGCGGGATATTTTTGATATGTACATTGACGACAGACTAATTTTTCTTTAACATATCGTATAGAGAAGAAATACCTAATTGTTTTTTTATTTTTAACTCGTTAAAATATAGTTTGTACCGTAAGCATAGTAAAACTTTTCTTATCTTTGGATTTTACTATCTCAGTTGGTTGCTATAAAGAATCTTCGAAGGAGGCTTATGTCTACTAGCAATGGGTGTCTTTTTATTGTTTATCGGCTAAGAATGATATTATTAAAAAACACTCCTTTTTTGGTAAATCTTAACAGGTCCTTCATGATGCAAAATAACTCCCCATGTTAAAATTATTTAGGTACAAACTTTAGTTGTCGAAATTTTTGTCATCAAAGCGAATTTCGTAAAATGGAATTTTCTTTTTTAAGTACAAAAAGAGAATTAAACGAACAGGTAGTAGGAAAAGTCACCGAAAGTAAATTCTAGGCAGCATTTTTCTTTAGTTTTTTATGAATAAATGTAGTCTTCATTAATTGTTCATCTCCTCATAAAGAATAAGAATTACACATTTAATAAATAAAAAAACTTTATGGTTAATTACACGTATATTAAATATATAAAAATAATATTGTCAACTGTTGTAAATATTCCTATAGTAAGAAACACGAAATACTCGAATACAATGTAATTATTATTATAAAGTAGTAAAACTTCATTTCATTAATTTCAACAAGTGAGAAATTTATTGTATTTAATAAAAAATCATATTCTTATGATAATTTTCTAATTATCTGTGTATCACATAGAAATATTCTTTTTTTAATCTTTATTATTAAAATAGTTCATCATTGCAAGAACTCTTATAAATATCTTTGGTTTTTTAATATTATTCAAGTGACTGAATAACAAAATATTAATTGTCCAATTGCTATACATCCTTAAGGCACTATTTCTATTATTTCTATGCTTGCACTTTAGGTTAAGGGAAATATTATCAGAAAACGAATGTCTTTTAAACAACTTTTATGGACATGTTACATCCACCAACACAAATTTAGACAAGGTTTCGGGTAAATGTCCTTGATTCTTTCCTTGTTAGAGGAAGGAGATTCTTTGGATTTTTATATTTTTATAACACTTATCTACATATTTTTTTTTTATATTATCACGCCTTTTGTCTTTGTAGGGGTAGGCAACGGTGAATAAACACTAACTTTTCGCCAGATGTGATCAGATTAGGTCCCATGTAACAGGGGGTGAGCTTGTTGCCACTTTACTGGGGCCACCACAAACACAAACAAACATAATTTCAGTGTGCGGGTTTCCTCACAATGTTTTTCCTTCACCATTAAGTATGTGGTAATTGTAACATGTTACAATTTACATATTATGAAATACATTTTCAGCTTCTGCACTTATATTAATTTCTTCATAATAATCATTTGAACTCATCTCACTTATATCACTGTTTATTAATTCACTTAATTTGTTTTCATTATTTAGTATGTAATCTATGTTGTTACCTTTTATTAAATCTGTTATATCATGTCTTTCTCTACATTTAAGTTCAATTTTACATTGTTTGAGCCAATTATTGTAAAATGATGGATCACACTTTACTCCCTCCATCCTAAAAAAGGACATCGCTTCTAAACCTTTAGAACAATGTTCATCCAGGTTGCTAAACAATAACATTTCTATAGCATCTGCCATTTCCTGTACAATAATATTTAAAGGCTTACCAGATTTTACACTTAATTTATAGTCATTTATAGGGTCAATAGTTCCTATGTTGTAAATGTTAGACACATTATTAAGATCTTTGCTATTACAACCAGTAAGATCTTTGCTATTACAACCAGTAAGATCTTTGATATTACTGTCAGTAAGATCATTATCAACGTCCATTAGGTCTGAATTACAGGTACTTTCTTTGTTGTATGTATTTGCAACTTTGTTTAAAATAAATAATAATTTTAGTTTTTCTAAGGAATTAGCAGCATTATTTTTAATTAGAGGGGGTACTTGAAACAATTTCATTATGTCAGTTCTTGGTCTAGGGAGTGGTTCACCAGGATTCTTAGCACGATATACAATGGAATCATAGATATGTTGTACAGAAGGACAAGGAACCTCTGCTATTTCATATGTCTCATAATCATCTGTTTTAAATTTATCATTGCAAAGATCCATATCTTTTATGAGGTCTTTAAAGGCGTCAACTTGTTCATTGGAATAATCAAACTTTTTACATTCAGTTTCTGGGAAAGGAATGTATTTAATTTCTTCCTTAAAACATACACCTGCCATTGACAAAAAAAATAATTTGTTTTCTTTTACAGGCATAAGGGCATACATTCTTGGAGCGGAATTTGCTCGCTTTACTCCTCTAGCAATCCCAACTAATTTTTCCTCTAAGAGACATTGGGCCAGGCATTTTATAGCGTAGTTTGCATTTTTACAACCAGTTTGACCATAGATATATGACAAGCTATTATGATTTAACATTTCTAGTTTAAGATTACTAGCAGCAGTAAATCCATACAAATTTAAAGATACTGGCCCCGATTTATATATGTAACCCTTCTCAAGTGCTGAAATTGGTATAATTGACTGTCCATAGTAATACCCATCTGTTACTGTTTTACAATTTACAGCTCTTTTTTCATCATCAAAATATAAGGTTTTTTTCCTTACACTGTACAAATTGCTAGCTTTTCCAGTTATTGGATCCTTAACAGCCTGTTTCCATTCTTTTAATATATCATTATTTGTGATTGTCTTGACTCTCAAAGATGAAGAAACTGGTATTTTAATATTTCCAATGCGCAAATCTACATTCCAAACATTTCCAGCTGTATATTTCTTATTATAAAAGAGAAATTCTTTCATTGCACAATCAAAGGTATCAGACACACCTTTAGTTATTTGTACAATTTTCCTTATAAATTTTGAGTCCGTAACCTTAAATGTCTCTGAATTAATGTTATACCCAATAACATCTACTTGAATGTTTTCTTTTTGGAGTAGTTCAAGACCCTGAAATAAAAAACAATTGTTTCTATAGGTAAGAAAGGAAATGATATGCAAATTTGTAATAAAATTTACATTATATTGTGTAGACTGGAAAGATTATAATTACCTTTTCAATTGCACTTTCACACACATCTGTGGGTTTCAAAAAATTTGTAAACAAAACAATTCTTTTATTTTTCAACTTTTCCTTCAAACAATTATTTTTATTTGCAAAGTAATTGCTTGAATATATTAAGGCCTCCAACCAGTCACTGCTATTATTGCTTGGCTGGAAAAAATATTATATACCTTTAATATTTACGAAAATTGTAATTATAACATAAATTATTGGCAAGATGAAATACATAACTTGATTATTTCCAACTAATGTACCACAGCAATTTTATGTGCCATAAAACTCTTAGCAAATTTTCGGAAATGTATATAGTACAGTTATAAGGCTATTTTATTACAAGTTTAAATAAAACTAAAGTACTTGTACACAAACATTCTAAAATTATTGAATAACTTAAACAGAAAATATTTGAAAACCATTTTAACAATTTTCTACCTTTTTTGCATGAATTTAGAATTGGAGTATTAACTAACATAAAACCAAAAAGATTAGGACTTAGATATAGATTCAATATGAGCCTAGCATTGTAATTTTTATAAACAAACAAAATTATCAGAAAACATTAAGCTTTAACATCAAATTTCTTACTAAAAGAATTCTTATTATGAAATTGTAATTAATCCCTTGATAAATATACTACTTTTCTTATATCTGTTATATTCTTTTACATTCAAAATTATTATCATACACTATTTTACAGTTTATAGTAACTTTTAAAGTTGGTACTTTCATTCAAAAAATTACCTCTAAAAATAAAATTTAATAACTATAAAGTCTACATTTACTGAGATTAAAGTAAAACAGTATATGAAAGAGGTTACCATATAATCAAAAAAAGATGCATTGCTATCTGGAGGGTGCTTAACATCAAGTTATTATGGTTTACAAAACAATAAGTAAACATGTTATAAGTCTTATTACTACACTCATTTGGTTTATTTTTCTATTTAATTTTTCTTACCTCGTCTGGTAAACTCTGTATCATGTCCCATGATGGACTAGAAAGTTCACTTAATATTTTGACGTTTTTTATTGGGTTAGTGGATGATTTAGTAGTTTTGCAACCTATCAAGATGATTCCAATTAGTTCATTTGTCAATCTCATTATTTTCCTTTCAATAATACGGGTAATACATTCTTTACTTCTTTGAAAGAAACTATTAACACTGTCAGAAGATAAGGTGTTAGATCCTATGTCAAAAATTAATAACGTTCCCTGGGGATACATTTTCCTGTTTAAAATAATTCACTTTACGAGTTTAATTTGATATTGTTATACGATCCGATATGATAATCAAATATGTGGCACCTCTCCTACATTATTTGTATAATCAGTGTTATCACATTAAGATCGCAAATTAAAAGCCCGCCTTTTTGGTGACAATAGGTAAATACTACTTAAATAACAGATGGTCTTTACATCATATTTCCCAAATTTCCTCAGAAGTGAAATTTTTATTAGATTTTTCTAAGGATCCTTTTTTTTTTAATAAACATTAGTATTTATTATGACAAAGTAGGACCGCGGCAAATTTTTACCTTCTAATACAATATTGTTTGTTTCTCCGATATACACTTTTTAAAGAATTCGCTTTAAAAGTTTGCCGTGATGATATTTTTTTTTTTTTTTTTTGTTTAACGTGGGGGAAATGCCTACGCATACTCGTCCTCGCGGGGGCAAGGACGAGTTATGTCGGACTTGCACCGACTAAAACCCCCACGATGTTCCTCCTCATCGCCATGATGGCAGGGTCACGGGAACGCGGATACGCACACAACCGCGACCCTGCCGGCGCTAGCCGCTTGCGCGGCCCCACCTCGAGGGGAGGGATGAACCCTCCCAGGGCGCGCCGGAACATGCAGCGCGCCCCCTCCTCGACCTCATGCGTGTGCGGGCGACCGGTTCCCCCGAACCTGTCGCCCAGAGGCCATGGGAGCCACGGGAGAAAACCTCTCCCGGCTCCCTGCGGCGGAGAGATGTTAGGCCCGCCGCTACCTGTTAACGGCCGCGGAGGATAGGGAGAACGGCGCATCGCAATACCGAAACTCCTCTTCCCCCACGGCCCCACCGCCACCGCATCGCCGGTGCGACACCGGTGGGCCGCAGAGGGTACTCCCTCCGCGACCCCACCTCGGCTGCGAGGGGCGGTATGAAACTGCCCCTGCAGCCGGCCGCTGGGGCAGCACACAGCCGCCCCTGCGGCCCCCGGCCGCTCCGGTGAGTTCCAGTTATCCCAACCGGTGCTCGAACCGGGAGCGGCCGCTTCGGCCAGCCCTTCACCGCGGGCCGGCCGGATGGGTTCCACTTGGCTTCACCGTGTTGGGCGCCACGGTTACTAAGCCCCTCCGCCACGACAAGGCGAGAACCCGTTGGAGGGGTTGCCGTGATGATAATTGGATTAACTCAAACACTAGTTAATATAATTGAGGAATAAGAAATAGGAACTCAAGAGCAGTCGATGACGTTATTATTTATTTTGCAATTATCGGCTATTTATATTAATTAAAATAATAATTTTGATTTTTTTCTAATTAAACAACTAATGTAAAAGAAATGAACTGAAATGTATCGAACGGAACGAAACTTTACTGATGGCCCTACGTGGCCGCTCCAGGTGAGTTTACCTCGGATGTGTGCCGGTGGGCTGCAGGGGCAGGTTTATACTGCTCCTTGCAGCCAAAGTAGAGTCGCGGAGGGAGAGGAGTGTCGATATTGTGATTTGCCGCTCCTTTCCCCTCCGAGACTAAGCGGTGCCGCAACACTGATGCGGCGACGGTTGGGCCGTGGGGGAAGAGGAGTGTCAGTATTGCGTTCCACCGCTCTGCCTATCTTTCGCGGCCCTATAATGGTTGGCGGCGGAACCCAAGACCAGAACTGCCGCGGGGAGTCGGTAGAGTTTTCTCTCTAGGCTCCCGTGGCCTCTGGGTGACGGATTCGGAGGGATCCGTTGCCCAGGTGACTGTGAGAGGCCGAGATGAAGGCGCGCTGTGTGCTCCAGCGTGCCTTTACAGAGGTAGAAAGAGGGGGTTCTTCCCTCTCGAGGTGGGGCTGCATGATGCAGCCATTCCCGTGATCCTGTCATAAGGCGACGAGGTTAATATCATGGAAGTTTTAGTTGGTACAAGTCCGATATAACCTTTGCCCCCGCGAGGACCGGTTTGCGAAGGTATTTCCCCCACATAAAACATAAACAAAAGGTCTCTCTTACCAGATATTGCCTTGGTAGGTACCACCACAGCGCCTATTTCAATCGGTAAACAATAGTGTGCTAACATTATTTTGTTCCGGTTTGAAGAGTGCTGTAGCTAGTGTAATTCCAAGGCGACGAGCGCAATGTAGTGCAGTGTATACCATTTTAGCTAGCGCATCACATTAATATGGGCGGACGTATGACTTACTATCAGGCAAACGTCCCGCCCGTTTCGTGTATAACAAAACAATACTGATCACACCACCTTGTTTCAGACAGATTTAATATCATAGCATTTAAATGTAAAGAATAGAATTTTTTTATGTATATTGCGTACGTTGTTTCCTCAAAAATATTTTTTTTCTAATGTCAAATAACGACAGTACTGTAAACATTGTCGGGATCGTCTGAATGGCATTATGGAATGTTAGGAAAGTATGATAGGTTAATAGATGCTGATGTACTCGTTGCTAGTGCCCATCCAAATGAAAGCACTTCTCTTTGTTTGTAGTCATTTAATAATCACTCGAACTATATGGATTGTAAGGCTATGTTTTTCCGACTTGTCTTCTCCCTCATAAGACCGCTCTTCTTTTCTTTTGTCTCGGCCTGCTGTCAGAGCTGATTCCAAATTCAAACTCCAGTCGTAAGGTACGTTCGGAAATCGAACGCCGCCACTTCGCCAATTTTCTCTTGAAGATTTTATGGCGTGGTAACGAGAGAATAATGCCTACAGTTATATTGTAGATTATGGTTTACAAAATTATTTTAAATCATAGTTACGATCAAGAGTTTTTGTCAAAAACCCGGAGTATCCCAACACTTTATAAATAATCTCTCCATCGTATATCGTTTTCAATTTACATTATTTTATTTCTTATCGCGCTACATTTGTACTGTAATCTTTTTTACAAGAAAAATCATAAAAAATGGACTACTATAAAATTTATTAAAATGTATATTATATTGCCTATTATGAATTAAAAAGACTATAAAAGGTATAGTCCTTGTTAAAAGGTATAATATTATGTAAATAATATGAAAACTTGGGTATAGAATATAATTTTATTAAAGTAATATGAAAGTCAAAAACAAATTTATTATTAAAAAAATGTATTCGCTACATAGATTTCAGATTGCAACATGATGTCAAATGTCAAGAAATGAAGATTTGTTTAGTATTTATTTTCAAAGTAGAAATAAAATATTATTGAAATTTTAAAAAAGAAAGAAAATAGAAATACTTAAAGGTTAAGTAAGATGATATCTCATTTCTTGCAAGCATACATATGAATATTAAAAAATGATGAAGTTTTCATTTCAACATAGGGCATTTTATTGTTATCTTGGAATGAGCGTATGGATTTTTTTCTTGATAACAGGTATGTAAACAATAATAAAATGAATTGCGACATTGATTGTGTCACACCGTATTATTTTTGAATTAAAAGAATAGTAAATTATTGGGATTTTTTTTAAATAAAAGACATACTACTTTATTTTTAAGAGATATAGTTTAAGGAAATAAACATTTTTATAGGTTTCTCCATGTTTTTTTATCCAATGTGTCTCCTGGTTTTTCTTATGTATCGCTACTTAACGTCATTTTTAGAACAGTCATTACATAGAAAAATATATTTTTAGAGGAAATAAGAAATGTCTTTTACTTATTTCATTTATTTGTTGTTAACTATTCTTGTAAAATCTTCATAGGACTCTTAGTTGATATAAGTATAGTTTCGTTTTCTGCAGGTAATAAATAATTTTAATTGAAGTGAGGCTGTACCTTACAAAGTACTATTTTTACTGGTGGAAAATGCACATATTTAAATTTACAAATAAAAATTTGTCTTTTTGTGTTTACTTTGGGTAATATCAAGGAATGTCTCCTTTTTATTTAACAACTGCACATATTGATGTGAGTAAAGCTTTGGTCTAATAATTTTGTAACTAAAATGATTATTAATGTTTTCAGTTGTGTACAAGTACATATCAATAGGCGAGGAAACTGTTGCTGTTAAAACTATACAAAATGAGTACATATCAAAGAGTGATTCTAAATTTAGGAAGATATATCTCAAAGCTTGTAATCCAGCAGATAATATAGTACGAATATCTGAAGGTAACTTTTATAAAAACATAATAACTTTTTTATGACCAAGTTACTATATGTTTAGTATTTTTAGCATTATAAGTATTAGCTTTTTTAGAATTATTAGTAATGAAACATGGATTTTAAACATTCACACATTTTTTTCACTTATTACTTGTTATATCATAATGTTTACCACAATTGTATGGAAATTCTTAATTACCTGAGCAAATATTTTGTTGTTTAAGGAGAACGATTTGTAGCCAATTTTAAAATTACTGTTTCAGGTGTTATTGATAGTGAGACCTGGTTATTACAGGGCATTTTAGTACTAACTAGACATGGTGACAGGGGACCATTAACTCATTTTAAAGGCGGCGACAAACTACCTTGCGACACAGAACCAATTTCAGCTCTTATGAAAAGGTATTATATTTGTTAGATTATTTAAATAAAAGAGAAGGGAGACATCAAGGTAAAAAAAGTAGTTTTCTGTTGGTTTAAAGAATTCCACTTGACTATCTAGTTATATTTATTAAATATTTCAGTTATGAAGAGTTTGTTACGAATGCAAGTGCCTCTGGTCGTGCTTGGTGGGTTTCGGGCCCAGGCCCATTCCACAACTTTCCTTCATTACCGCCACGAGGTGCAGCCACGCGCTGTGCCCTTGGCCAACTAACTCCAAGTGGATTGCTCCAAATGCTTACTGTTGGTACGTGTAAACAACACATGGTTGCAAATTTTAAAAGTAGTTTGAGAGGGTAGTTTAGAAAAATTACTTTTAATCGGGACATTAATATCTTTTTTAAACATTACCATTTCCGCCTATTTTTGTCGGTCACCTCTAATAAAAAAATCCTAATTATCTCTTTTCCTCAGGTAATATCATACGAGAAGCCTATAGTGATAAGTTGGGAATAGAGAATATGGAGTTATCAGGCAAGAAAGACACTGGTTAGTTTATTTTAATTAAATTTCTGTTCCCGAACAAACATTGAAATTATTGGAGGCAATGGACACAATATTGTGCAGCATATATCATCCTAACTAGAAACACATTGTTATAAGGCGAAAGACCCTCTTGTTGCTTCATTAAATGAGAGAAACTCTCATTATTCTGATGATGTAAGTGCTTGAAAGCTATAGCAACTTACAGCTTATCTGATACTGGGCACAGGGATCCACAGCCATGAGAGAAACTGTTTATGATATTTTGTAATGAAATAATGGCTAACCTTGTTTTATACTAAGACTCAAAAATAAGATTCAGTTGGTGACAAGGTCCTGAAAGTCAGTGCAATAGGTATGTGAAGTATTGTACAATAATACATAAGATTTTTTTTATTTTAGGTATAGCATACACGACGCGGTATCGGCGCACATTTCAGTCGCTGCAGGCTCTAGCGTGGGGCAGTACAGGCGGAGCCGCAGCTGCGCGGGAGTCGCACAGCGTCGCGTTCTGCTTCCGCGATTGCGCATGCGCAGCGCTGCATGCATTAGCCAGGTCTGTACAGTTAGCACTGTTAATATAACTTCAGCAGCACCAGATAATAAAAGGTGATGACATGCAGCTCCATTAACTTGCTTTAAATGCCTGCTTGGGACAATGGCTAACCACTAGCGTAGCAATAAATACGAAGCTCTCTCGTTCAACTCGGGAGCCATATGTTGTGGAATGGTAGCATTGCAGATGATTGGATGCTTTAATAACTTTTTAGAGACCTTGATTGTAATTATACAGTTATCAGCAGTATTAAGATAATATTCACGTTTCTCTCTACAGTTTTATTAATCTTTATAGTTCCTAGTTTGTCATTCAGTTTTATTATATTCTTTATTATACATTAACAGGAAGATTAACTCTCAGTTGAAAAATCGACTCGAATCTCATCCGGCCATTAAGGATCTCATAATTAAACTGTCCAAAGTGTTATTCGAATCGCAGGAGCATATCGATGCAGACGTTGTTCGTGACGCACTGTTAGCATATATATGTCACGAGGCACCATTGCCCTGTCTCGAGAAAACTAGAAAAAAACCGACTAAGGATAAACTGTCGCTATATAAAAAACAACGGAAGTATCACGCAAATAATGCCGCTTCGAGGAATCTACTCGAAGTAGATATAGACACATTAAATATGGAGCTAGATTATATAAACAATCAGTTAGATTTCAATAATGAAATCGGCAGGAAGGCGAGAGATATAATCGGGAAATATTACGACGGAAAAGATAAAAAGGTTCCGTTGGATTTCGATGCACAGATGGAGAGAGAGAAGCTGCTTTATTACCAACAGAGGTATCTAGATAACGCAGACGGATATGAAGATGTAGTCATAGTTAAAAAGAATTTAGATGCAGATTTCAATTTTCCTAATGACGCCAGAATGGACACGGACTTTGATGATGATTACCGGGAGCCAACTCCGGAAGATGCCGAAGAGTTTTGCATTCAAAAGGAGCACGTGATGTCATTGTTCGCATATTTAGAGTGGAGTTATAAGCAAGAGATGAAAAATTTACACAACAGGAGAAGAGGACTGCTTCTAGCTTACGGCTTGATACACAATATCGTGCAGAATATCATTAGGATGATATCGGAGAACAAACCGAAGTATGTCCTGTATTCGGGCCACGATAAGACCCTGCAGGCTTTGATACTCGCTTTGGGTTTGAACAGCTATCAGCATTACAACATACAGTACGCATCCAGGATGATCTTCGAAGTGTACAGGAAGAGGGATTTGCGCGACGCGTTCAAGTTCACGAAGCGGAAAGCGATCGCGCAGGACTTCTACTTCCGCGTCGTATACAACGGCGAAGATGTAACTGGTGAATTAAGCTTCTGCGGTAGTAAGCAGAACGTCGTCATGGAAGTTGTTCATCCGAACGATGACCGGAAAACTCACACCGCTTACCTCTGCCCGATAGAGAGCATCGTCCGCTTCATCCATGACGATTACTTCGCCAGCTTCAACGTCAGTAATTTCAAAGACGCGTGCTCTATATACGGCAATGTTAAGCATATCTTTTAATATGGCTCCCGTCAGACGGACGATGCTTAAATAAAAATAATTAGACGTTCTTTTTTTGAAATAGATTTTTTAAATGGGCATATATGGTGTCTTTAATAGAAAAAGGTCTTACATGAAGTTATCTACAATGGTTTAAAAAGTATTTTATCTTAAATTAATAGTTGTTATTATTTAATGAGAATATGATATACCGAGGAAACATTTAACTACTTAAATACACGTCACATCATATTTTATAGAGGATTCCCCCTTTTTTTCATTTACATATTAGAGTTAATGAGGAGACCCACCGGTGTGTTTTTAGATTTATTTAATCTGAAATTAATAGCTTTAAAATTCATTAAAAATTTAAATATTACTTTATTATAAATGTGCACAAATTTTTATGTAGTAGACATATATATATATATATTTCTAATAATTTTGTTACGTCTTAAGTCTAATTGAGATTTATGATTCCGTGCTATGAAGTTTAGTTTTTAAGACGTGCTATTACTTAATAGGTAAATTAAAAAAAAAACTTTTAATATGTTCTAATATTTCTTAATGAGTGTTGCTAATATACGGGTTTTCTAAAATTGTCAAAAAAAATAAAAAATATAACGATTTAAATATTTCTATATCTAATAAAAATGACTCAAGACTAAGTTAACGAACACTTGGCTGTATGGTTTGTAGTCATTTGCCTATTTTTTTATGGAAGAAAGAATGTAATATCTCGGCAGCTTTAAAAATACTTTTAAGTCCCACCATAATCAAAGTAACAATTCGTCACATTTTAGTGTTGCAATATTTATTTTATTTTTTATTGTGATAATTTGGAGATTAATGTACTCTCGCTAAGTTATTAATAAGACTGTTTAATAATATCCCATGTCCTAATAAACATAGATCTCGGAATGCAATTAAATTAGGAAAAAAAATTACGCAGGTTTGACTAATATAAGTTTTTAATGATTTTGTTAGTAATGGAGTGTGCTAACAACTTATATGTACAATTTTTGAAGTTTCTTTTGGGCTTCCGTTAAATTAATTTAGTATTTACTGTTTTCTATCTCCAGTGATTTATAACTATGAAAAAGTATGGAATAAAAATAAAAATTGTGAAGATGATTAAGAGCGTTTTACGTACGGAAGATCTGATGCTTAAAAAACATTTTTTTTTTTAATTTTGTCCAGTAACCTCGCTGAACAGATACTTTTTGGTATATCATAATTTTTCTGTTTGCTACTATTTACGTATACAGTGGAATTGTAAGACTGTACTATTTATTTAAATTATTACTTTTATTGGTTATGTACTTATCAGTTTACGTACTAAGCACAATTTGTGATGTAGAAAAGTTATAATGAGTTGTTTGAATGTGGTAATTAACATATCCCCTAATACTTATGAAATAAATGGTTGACCATATTTTCATTCTTTTATTTACTCCTGTTACGAGGATTTCCTGCGACGAGACGAGCAAGACTTTCACCTGATGTTAATTGACACGCTTGTCCATAACAAGGTGGCGCTAGTTATGATGATATACATATACACATTGAACACGAGATGTAAAATCTCATTACCCCAGTAATTTTATTAGCTACAGGACCGTCTAAACCTGGAACACAGTAATGTTTACCCACTATTGTTTAACGGCAGATTCTAGGTATTGCGGTGGTATATACCATTTATGGTCTCCGGCAACAGGAACCTACCCAAGCATCAATATAAGGTGTTAACGGTCAAGTTTCCTTCCCTATCTAGAATATCTTTGGATTTTTCAACATAAATGGGTTTGTGTGATATCTGCACGTTATTCCTTTTATCACAAAATGAAGGATGCATTTCATATAATAATTTTCATTTACCCACCAAATGGTCTGACGATCTGGTGAAAGGTTGCGGGAAGCGGGTGGATGCGGGCAGCGCAGGATCGATCGATGTGTAGATCCTTGGGGGAGGCCTATGTCTAACTGTGGACATCTGTCGGGTGATAATGATGATGATAACCTATATAATGGAGGTTCAGCACAGTTAATGAAGAAATAGTAACTACAAATATAGACGTAGGATTACGTATAGTATTTAAATCGTTTTACTAAATTAATGTTATTTTTTTTAATACGGAAGCTGCTACTATTCGAAAGTGAATTATAATATGAACAACTGTCAGTGATACATAAATAGTTTTTTCGTCCAAATCTTTATTTCGTGCGGATTGTGTTGATCTTATTTATATTAATAAGGCATATTACCATAGAACTTGAAAATGCGCATTTGATCCGACACAATAAACGCATTGGCTCGTGTATATTTAATGCTATTTCCCGAGGTGTTACTATGGGCTTAGCTAATAAATAATTTATTTTTCAATGTATATAAAAAGGAGAGATCTGTGTTGAAGGATACAACATTTCAATGTAATAAGTAGATTCTGTTTCTGCTGATTATCTAGGTACCACGCAGCACTTATTACTACCGCCAAACGATGGTGTGTAAAATATTTATGTTCCGATTTGAAGCGCCATGTCCTATAAACTCTGGTCATTGAGAATAGAAGAAAAGTCTCATCTGCCGTAGAATGCTACTAAAAGAGTTTTCGGGTCCGTAGGTTTTGAAGGTGGTGGCTTTCATTGCCCACTATAAAAGCCCGGCTGTGTTCGACAAACGAGATGGTCTTGTCCATGTTGTAGCATAACGTCGGTGCCGAAGGTTACGGCTCTCCCTGGAACCTACTTAGGCGCAGTGTAGATAAGCACCGGTGCTTTCTGTAGAAGATGCCGAAGTCCACCGCAAGGCACACAGGATGACTATCGAAAGGGTTTTAGTGGATACAAACTTCACATAACCTTTCTCCCAGTAGCAAGGTATCTTTAGATTTTCTCTATTAACAAAAAATAGGGTAATAAGGAGTACTTATATAATTTTATACAATTAATTATTATATAATTTATTAGTATTAAAATTATAAAACTTACACTTGGGTTACGTACAAGTATCCCACTTCGGAAGCTGCTCAAAATAGTTGCAGTTTTAGAAGTTTTAGCTAGGTATGTGTATTAAATTACGTATAAAAAATTTCCTGTAACATTATTTTTGCCTTAAGTTTCTATTTTTACGTATTCTTGCGATGCCTTGCGGTATTTTTGGCGTATCGAATTGATAGTTGCCTTGACAATGACCGGGTTATACAACTGAAGGTCAAATTAGACTTGCATTACAAATTTTTCACGGTTCCCACTACAGCCGCATGAATTACGAAACGTTTTGTTTATCATAATACCAAATGTTCAATAACGGTTCCATTGCATTCCTAATTATATTAAAAATTTCAATAGTTCCATAAGAAACGGCAATTTTTTTACTTACTGTTATAATTTCGCATACCATACAAGGGGGTGTAAGGGGTATTACACAAAAACTCACAGGACTCAAACCAATCTGAACTGTTCGTGGTGCACCCTGTTAATCAACAAACGAGGCTCAAGTTCCCATCAACCCGCATTGCATCAGCGTGGTAGGAAAAGACCCAAATCTCCTTATATGAAACCCTTACAAACGGTCTTGATGACTGGGATGAAGGTCGTGGAAAGCTCGATGCGGGTAGCGCAGTACCGATCGATGTGGCGATCTTTGGGGGAGGCTTATGTCTAGTAGTGGATGTCTGTTGGCTGATGATGATGATACCACATAAGGAATAGTAGTAAACAAAAATAGAAAGGTGTATGCAAATTATAGGTTTACCGGTTAAAGTGATCTCTTCCAATTAGTACATAAAAACTTAAGCTGAGTGGCAGAAAGATGTATACTAATACAAATAAACATAATTTGATAATAATTTTGCTTTTTTTATCAGCATTAGTGCGCTTTCCTTCTTTTCTTTTTTACTGGAAACCGCCCTCTAGAAGATCACAGAATTTCATGTCGTTCGTTTTAACACTCAACCATTCCAGTCTCGGTTTCACTAGCCGGTGGCCATGTAAGTTCAGGTTAAGTGTAGTATTTATGATTCAGCTAGATTTTTGGTATATTTTTTTATACAATTAAGCGACGAGACGAGCGGAACGTTTACCTGATGGCAAGTGATATCTGCCCATAGTAACGTGGCGCTATTTAGAATGTTATACGTAGCAATACATTGAGCACAATCGCCCAAGGCATAAGATGTTGAGGCGTTACCCCAGTAATTACAATTGCTACAATGCTCTTCAAAACGAAACATAATAATGTTTGGAACTATTGTTTGGCGGCAGAAATAGGCGCTGCGGTGGTACCCACCTAGACGGTCTCCGGCAACGGACATCTACCACCAGTAGAGTGTATCTGTTGTTGTGGCAATTAAGTAACAAGGAGGCCAGTTTCTATAACGTGGCTCATAATCGAAACATGGAGCTCCCCCTTACAAGGAAAGAGGTTGGTAACTGTCTCACGGTTGCTGATATAAATGCAATAGTTATATAATTGAACTAGATGTTCCCCGCTCGCTTTTCTGGCCGTAATACCCCCGCAACTCCTTTTGGGGAAGGAATTTTGCAGAAATCTGTTCCTAGCTGACCTAAACTCGAGAAATCGAATATTGCTACCAAATTTCAAGTCTCTAGGCCTTATGATTCCAGAAATCGTGATAAGTCTCTACATAGATGATAATCTCTTATATACATAATAAAAATGGGTTTCATTTGTTCACCAATTACATGAAAACTAGTGAAAGTATAGACACGGGAACATGAGCATGCGCATGCCGAACGATTTGTAGATGGTTAAAGGGTTGTTAATTTTTGAGTTTTATAGATTATATATTTTTAATTAATTTTTATAAATATTTTCATTTCAGGGTGGGACGGGACAGACTAAAATCAGTATGACTAAGTACAGCATGTAAATACTGTTGCTGTTCTCCATCCAGCAAAACGAGTGAGGGACAGCTAGTATCTTATATATATACTTAGATTATATATTTGGTTTCCTCTATAATAAAATAAGATCGCGTAGAGCACCGCTTATAAAGTAGGGTATTAAAACAAAGGTTAGTCTGTTTACAAACAGGCATACATCGCGCAAGTCACGCCACTACTTCCGTCTCTTTCTAATGGCATATTTAATCCTTTTCGTACACGTGTTTTTTTCCTATCACTCCTATATTGTTTATCTTGTATTTACATAATTATGTTCAAATGGTAAATCACTTGTTTTTTTTTTTACCCCATTAGACGAGGTGATAATAAAATGTGATTGGAAGAATAAAAAGTAAAAAATACTTATTTGGCGAATATTTTTTTCTTTATAGAAAGTCTGGGCAAACTGGCGAACAATTCATATGGTGGAAAGTGATCATTAACGCCAATGGACAGTCACAATACCAGGAGGTCGCGGCTGCGTTGGCGATCTTTAAGGGAATGATACGCTCTTTTCTTGATAGCCCTCATGTCGTATTGGTTCCGAAATACTGCTGCCGACAAATTATTCCACAAAGTGGTGGCGAGGATCGAACTTGGCGTTTTGTCGTGTACTGCGCTGGTGGAAAGTAGCGGCAGGAATAATTTCAAACAATTCCTCAGAGCACTCCCCGTGGTACATTTTATGAAGAATGCCAAGAGATGTTATCTCTTTTCGCAAGGCCATTGGGTCATCTCTATAAAGTTGTTTATATATACCTGTACGTAGATATACTAGTAATATATATGTTTTATTGTTACTAAGTTAACGGTATTAAAAGTAGTGGTAAGTCTACTTTGCAAGACGCTGTCGACGTAGATACTTTTAACTCTTATCTTGTCTTTTAGTTGTAGTTAAAAATCTTTACTGCGTTCCCGTTTAAAAGAAGTTATAGATATAAAGATTACTGCAAGGTATATCACGTATGCCTAAGCAATAATATATAGTTACTGGCGTAATAGTTAGCGTAAAGTAAATGCTACAGATGCTGGATTATTTTTGTCATTACCACTTTTAAATTATTGATAGTTTCCTTGATATTTGTCGACGGATGTAGAGTCCTTTACCTATTTACTTATGGCTGCACGGAAGTATAGCTTAAGTATCATCGCGAAAGTACGCTTTAAAAGCTATAGACGAACATATTGTATGGATGAGCACACAGTGTAAACATATACAATGTGTATAAACTGTACACATAATTTACTGATGGTAGGTCTCTGTTGCCGGAGACCGTCTAGGTACTATCGCAGTTCTTATTGCAGCTGCTAAACTGTAGATTGTAAGCATTACTGTGTTCCGGATTGAAGTGAGTTGTTGCTAGTGAAATTACATAGTTAACGAGATTTAACATCCATCCTAACTAACGTCACGGTATTATGGGTGGGCGTATTACTTACCATCAGGTGAACACCCCACTTGTTTCGTCGCTTCGTTAAATAAAAAAACATATTTAAAGATACGTAAAACTAATAATAGAATCAAGTACCCTGCACTTGACCAGTGTGGTGGATAAATGACCTTGACTCTCTCTTTGCGAGATGGCCTCGAGTCACAGCAGTCGTGAATATTAAGATAACTGTTCATTTATTTCTATATAACCGTCAACGAATGCAGACAAAGTGTGTTGACTACATCATGTTTACCGCGATGTAGTAATGTGGTTACGTGAATGTTTCTTTGAAAAACATGTTTGTGCGGCTGGAGGTGTGTCCGCTGCGTAGTGAACACGCTTCGGTTGACTCACTATTTGTTTATAACGAAAGTGAAATTAAAACTAGCGTCACCAAGGCTGTTTCTGATGATATATTACATTACTACACGAAAAACAAAATTTCCCACCTGTTCTGAGTTTAATGTTTGCGTATATCTATTCATATATCTATTTTTCTTTATTTTGTCTCCCTCACGATTATTCGAATGATTTTTGTGGAGCGTATAAGAAAGAAACTATTGTTATATTATTCGGAAACTTGACGGCCGATAGGGTTGTAAGATCCTTGATATCTCCATAACAGTTTATTAATTTAGTTGTTAATTTTTTTAGCCGATATTTAGTGGGGTAATCTCTGTGTAACATCCTCATTAACACCAAATTGTTACGGCTCCATATGCGACTAACCTTCGAATGAACATCCTGTTCGACTCCTCGTTTTGTTGTATACGAAAAACATGATATAACTTTATAAATGAAAAGCATAACTTTTTAACTTTATATTCCATGTTGTGACTATTATATGGGCAAAGACGTATAAACATTTGATAGATATATATTTAAATTTTTCGAAAATGTAAGTGATTTTCAAGCATTTACGTAACCTTTCCTTTTAATAAGATTCTCTTGCTCCGAACTCTGCGTGAGTTCCGAAATAGGTAAATATTAGGATTTCCTTAAAGAAATTCTTTTTATTTTGAAATAAATTAGTAATTGTCTAATTAGTATCTTTAGTTATTTATTGTCTCGCTGAGTATTTACGGTTCATTTTAAACACAGCTAGACGTTGGAAGTGCTTCATAAAAATTCAACATGTTTGAATACTCAGAACGGCTGTAATGTACATTATGAATATCAAAAGGGGACCCTTGTTATTCTACTGTCGTAAGCAATCTGTTAACTTCGCTTCGAAGAAGTATTCTGAATTTTCTACACGCGAAACATATAAATTCACTTGTCTTTGTGTTTAATGATTGCACAGATATTTATATATTTTTTGTGTAATACATTAAATATATAAGGATAAGCTTAAGGTCATATACACGATAATACTTTGGTCGTTGAACTGACGATAAATGGAGTAGCGAGGTTTTTGAATGGCGGTGTGGTGATGACTCTCCACAAGGTGAACCGACGATCAGATGAAAGTCGCAGTAAGCTCTAGGATGAGGACAGCCCAGGTCTGATCGGAGGACTATATATCCAGTAGTAGATCTTATTGAGCCGATAATAAGATTGGCGATTTTATTGATGTTTGAATCTTTGGCATTTTTGACCTGAGGTTTTATTCAACTTGAAATGTTTTTATTGAAAATGCCTGAAAACATATTATATATCTATATCAGTTGATAGATAATGGAACTTAAATACATCAATCGTATTTTATTTAAATATATAGTACTCTGTGACTGGGTAAGAAAGAATACTCTAGGTTCCATATGTTGACAGCCAGAACAGGTACGCTATTATACCATAGAACGTCCAATAACGTGTGATCTCGGAATCGAACTGAGGAACTTCGTGGTATAAGGCAAGCGCTTCGCTAATGTGCCTCGGTGGTAGTTAAAAAAGGATGTGCGCAGTTTGGCGGTACACCGCCATAGCCGTCAAGTTGTTTTCATTCGGGTGCCACGGCCGGACATGGTCAAGGGCGTGACCATTTGACGAATTATAACGATACTTTGCATTCAAAGCAACAGAAAATTTTATATATAAAGTTATTTATTTATATATTGCCTAATACGTATGAAGAAATATGTTATGATATTTTTTAGAGCAGTTCGAGATCAAGGTTACGTATTTAAAATAGGTTAAAGTTTGTATTTCTTATTTGTATAATATATCTAAATAATCATTGTCAAAGACAACGGTAACAAGTTTGAATGTTATGTAAAATCTAACGTTAGGTTATTATGTGCCTTGGCTTTAAGGTTTTAATAAATTTATCATATGTAAGTAGCTGTTCCCCGTCCGCTTTGCTGGCCGTTAATATATAGAATTAGGTTTAAAATTTAGTCTTGAAATTTGTCAGAAATATTCTATCCGGTGCTTTTCGTTGCTGTAACCCTCTTCGAGGAAGGAATTTTTTATAATCTATTCTTAGAGGACCTTTAGATCGCAGAAACAATATTACTACCAAATTTGGAGTGTTTACGTCCAATAGTTTCGGAGATCTCGTGGGCATCTCTTATACATACGAGTACGGATGTGTTGGGAAAGAATAAATAATACAATGAAGATTTAAATGAATTTATTTTAAAATGTTAAGATTGACTTTGTTTCTGATAAATAATCAGTATGATTTATCTTCTAGTCTGTCGTTCCCTGATGCAAGTGAGACGAATTAGATGATAACTAATATTCACCAGTTTAATTCACTTGTTAACTGTCTAAACATAATTACTTTAAAAGCTTTGGGAACTGTTAAATAAATAAAAAGTTTAGTATACTGCTCGCTTAAGTTACACGATAACGGAAGTGAAGACAACCTTGGTTGTGATGATGTCAGGCGACGGCCGGCGGGCGCCGCACTTTGGCCTACATTTTTGGTCCCAATATTTAAATTTCAATGCTTTTGATTTGCACTTGAATGGATAATGGATTATTGACACTGTACGAAGTTACATATAACTGATGTTTAAAATTCAGAATATTTAGGCTTGGAACGACGGGTCAATCTTTGATCTCATTCTACGGCACAGTAAATTAAGTGCAGCTTACCAGAGTTCCTTATCAAAGTCTTATATATTCCGTTAGTCGTTATCAATAAGCTATATGTTTGGAGTGTGTGTGTTTAGAAGTAAGAAAGCAGACCTGTCATAAGACAGAACAAATGCTAGGATGTTTCGAGTGTGTGAAGAGTAAAAGAAAATTATGTTTTTAGCCTTCGGAGATTATTTTCGTCTGTAATTCTTTATTTTGAAGACACTGTGACAGTTGACTGAAACATAAAACGTGATATCTATATATTAACGTCTTTAAATCCAACAGGGTGAACGTGTCCACGAATTCGCCACATCTTTGGCCTGGTTAATGTCATATGTTAACATACATATTTATATACTATATTTCACCTCTCACTCGAATCTATTTATATTATCATCATCAGCTGACATACTCCACCACTGGACATGGGCGACCCGTAAACATCTCCACACCGATCTTACACTAACTGCATCTAGAGTCTCGTACGTCTTTCACCGGATCGTTGGTCCACCTTGTCTTTTCATGCGAGAAGATCTGCAGGATGTCCGCCTAATTTAAATGATACTGTCTCGTTTGGTTAGTTTTTGTTGGTACTAAATCGTGTGTGGTGGTATATGTATGCATTAAAGTTTACTAGCGAAGACGACCCACTACCACTATGTCACTACCATCATTCCATCCGAATTAAACACTGTAAAACTGAAACGCAATAGAAAAATACGACTTAGGTATTTGAAACTTCTCACATTACCACCGTGAACCATTACGAATATTTTAAGTACTTTCAATTGGTGTGATGCTATTCATGTAAATATTTATTAACAATAGCGCATAAATAGTTATTTTGCGGATTTCTCTCGGCACGAGTAAAAAAATAACTGCGCATTTAATGTTTGAAAGTAAACAAAAGAAAACCTTGTGATGTAATTCTTCGATATGCACATCTCCCAACGTATAAGCTGATAGCGAGTTCCTTATTAGAAAACATTTTTTTTCGAGCTGAGCAAGACGTTCACTTGACTGTAAGTGAGCCCACCTATAACAGTGCCATGATTGTTAGGGCACCCTTCAAGCCAGAACACAACATAACTATGTCTAGCCGCGGAACACTGCTATTGTATTATTCAAGATCTTTTTTACAAACTTGTTGAATTATATGTAAAGGTTTTTATTCGAAATATTTGTATCGGTCAGACTTTTTTTAAGTTTCGGTGTCTTTAAAGGAAGCATTGTTTCTGGTGGAAGTCAGGGTTATATGGGATTTCTACGTACTAAAAACCCTTCAGTCAGCTATGGCGCTAGACCTTTTTGTGGAAGGTATATGTGCTCCTTTATACTCTACTCAAGCACGATCTGATATTGATAAAAATATTTTTTTTTCTAAAAACGCTACGATTTCCTCGCATATAATGGAAGACACGTGATTAGATGTGTGATAAGAAAAAAAATACTTCATGATCGACAACACGTAGGTATATTTTAAAACTATCTGACGAGTTGATGTATGCGCTGCCGTTACGAAAATATAATACGATTTATACTGCACGGCACTTTATCAATTTAAATTTTTATCAGAGCTGCGTAACCCGATAACAGGATATTACCAGCGGTTTCATTGTAAACTCCTTGATTGTTTTTTCACCTTTGTTATATAACTTAAACCCAGAATCGGAAGAGGAAGAAGTAAAAGAGGTTCAGAAAGTCTTATTGAAGTTGACTATAATCAAAGCTTTAAATATTTGTTACCTTTATTATCTCTGTAGTGCAGTGATTTAGTGCTTTCCTTGTATTATGGATGCTCATCCTACGACGCTGAGATACGCCTGGTGCTGCCAGGGTGGCTTCCATTCTCATTATATAAATCTGTTACAACTAAAGCGATGATGCTTTCCTGTAGTATCCCAACGCCATATTGTTAACGGCCTCGTTGTCGCTTAACATCAGGGTCATTTAGCAGGTTATAGATTAAAAAATATGAGAAACAAAAATCATGAACCCGTAGACACTTTAATTCCTCTTCTACAAGCAAGGGATGCCTTTATCCTATCCTCAAATGTCCGGGATGTAGTACACTGAACATGGTGATGGCTCAATTTGCATGTCCTACTATAGTTATGTGTCTGTGTTTACTTTAAGATTAAGAGCTTTTTGGTGATTGATAGCTTGTTTGTTTACATTTTAAATAACTCTTGCAGTTTACCTTGTAGATAATCTATTTATCTCCGGCGATAGCGTAACGAAAACATTTTTTTTTTCAAAGTAAAATATAAATAAAACGTTTGACGTGGTATTGTACTAGCAAAGATTGTGAACAAGGTAAATTTATTTCTACATGTTAATATATGATGTGACCAACGCGACGATGGAGTTCTACTGGGAATAGAAGACCTTTTTTGGGATCGACTGACCACCCACATCAGCATACCAATTTACCTCTGTACACTTTATAATAGATTTTTAACGTAGCCCATTACCTTTGACTGTAGTGGAGGTTAGTTTAAATACAGTAGCTTCATATGATGTTAACGACAGAACAGGGAAAAAATAATTGAAATGTCTGGAAATAAATAAAAAACAAACTTAAAATATGGGTAAAACTTCATAATAATGATGTTAACGTAATTTTACAGTGTAACTTTCCTGAATGAGACATTTATTAAAAGAAGGTTAGAAAGAAACGCGACGTAGGAGACATACGGACAAAGATGATTAAAAAAGGTTTAAAATAAATAAAATCTAATGTTGCTTTTAAAAAGAATAAAGATCTAGTCATGGACAAAAGACCACGGCATTACGTAATGAAGCGCGATCATTTCACGTTTATTATATCATCATTTCAACCGATGGACGTCCACTGCTGGAATAGTCCTGTTTGAATCCAATAGCTCGCAACGATTCTTTTGATGTCCTCTGTCCTCCTAGCGAGATGTCTGCCAACGCTACGGGTGTAAGGAGAAGACTCAGTCCTCGTCAGTCTCCCCAACTGCCGACATCACCTGCTCATGTTCCATCCTACAGATCGACCAACGAGGCTCAGGCGACTAATGACGGTATAACCATTCATCACTGGCTGATTTAAATACTACAAATCGTAATCGGGCAGAAGCGATATACTTGAGATAGAATCAGTGCTGCGATCACCTGCCCGCCTGCCAAGCGTGGTGATTATGACAAAGTCTTTATACGTTTATTACATAGTAGTAATTTATTAATTATAATAGATAAGAGGCTATTTCTCTCCCATACGTCAGCGACGAAGCTATCGTCCTAGGTTCTTGCTGCCTTTGATGACCACTAAGCATTACGATATCTACGTAGCCAGTTTCCACCTCTAGTGAATTTTGTACGAAACCATAACTTTCTAGAAAGAACATTTTTGCCAGTCTTGTATAAAATTTTATTTCGAAAGTGATCATCCTTTTCAGACGGGATAATATATGATGTAGGGTAAGGTAAAAAAAGTCTTCTCGAATCGTTGGCTTGGCCTAAATTCATGTAAATTCGGCGCTGGCACTACAAAAACGATCGGTTGGCACGCGCATACAATTTGTTTGTCTATAAATAAGTTAAAAACAATACTAGTGTCGTTAATATTTGTAAAACAAAAAATTCTTACGGACGTACATATCAATAGTTTCTAGTGTTGTGATTCCCATATGTAAAAACATTTTCATGTTCATGCAGACATGTTACGAAACTTATTCACCAAAGGTTGACGAGGACAAAGCATTGCTGATAATAGAAAAACAAAGTTTCAACTGAAATTAACATATGCAAAATTTATCTTTCCGCCACTGTCACGGCTGTTCATAGTTGAATGTGGTTACCGTCACGTAAACCATCTGCTAGTTTATCTACTATGCCTATAAAATTCAGTTGTATACAAAGGCTTGTGTTGTAATCAGATCTTATGGAGTTTTACTGTTTCATCTACTAAACGACGAGCTGATCAAGATGTTCATCTGATGGTAAGTGATACGCCTACCCATAAAAAGGTGAAGTAGTAGCATTTACTGCACGTGTGTTCGTCGACTGAGACAAGATCTAGAGTCTCGTTACCTCAGTAAATTCGCTTCCTATTGCAACACAGTAATGTTTACACACTACTGTTCGGCGTCAGAAATAGGCGCCGCGGTGGTACCTATCTAAGCGATTTCCGGCAACAGAGACCTACCACCAGTAAATATGATTATAAGTTTATATTTAGTTTAAAATATGATAAAATATTAATAGTATGCGATAATCTAAATCATGCATAAATTTATATTTCCTCAATAAAATGTAATAATACTCTAAGTAAGTCTGTTAAAACTACTAAGTAAATAGATACTGAAGAGACTATAAGTAAGAACTATAAAGAGACTAGTGTGAAAGTTAATTTTTTGTTTCTTAATGCTTTAAATTTTTGGCTGTGGTGAAAGTGTCTAGAAAATTTAGTTAAGCCTTTTATAGATTTTGCGAAACAAATAGACAAACGAATTTGTTTAAATATGTGTTTGTTTTTCCTAAAAACATTTCAAGCGTTTGGCTTCTGTCATGGATAAATAAATCTCTCCTTATGCTCTCATGTGGAAAGAATTATTTATCAATCACATCTGCGAGTTACAGACGCGGAAACGTTAAGAGGAGTACATATTGTTATTATAATTTTGTTAAGGAAAATCAGTTTATTTTGATGTTACTAATATACTCTCGTATTTCATTAATTTGTATCGATTTGCACCAACAGCAAGTTATCAGCATAATGCACAACGTATTTTGATTATAAATGTGGTAATGACGTCGAATGAATAAATTTCGTCGCGCAAAGATCAAGGCCGTGGAAAAAGTTAAGATAGAAAAACACTAGAACGTATTATTTTGTTATGTTGTTGTATAATTTTTACATGATTTCATTAATATTAATAATAACATAATTATTATACATATATAAGAGGATTGTTGATTGTAATTGAAAAAGAGACATTGTTTTCCGTTCAATAAACGTCAGCGAGCTTTGGTTGAAAACTTGTACATTTTTTATTGCATATATAAAAAAAGTAATATCTGATAATTGGTGATGGTATGTTAAGAACCACCGTACCGGTAAACGTAGTGTTGGGAGGCCTACCACAAGGTGGACCGACAATCTGTTGATAATCGCGCGAACTGAATTCGGGCAACACGGAACTGATCGATGTGGAGATCTTTGGGAGAGGTCTATGTCTAGTAGTAGGCGTTTATCGGCTCATGATGATGATGTTAAGAACCAGAGGAGGTGGTTGATACGTAAAATTTGTATCGACAGATCCGAGGTAGGCGACTTTACTAGAAATATAGCTGAAACGAAATCTAAAGCAGCTAAGGATGTTTTAGAAAAATTTTCAGTTTGAAGACGTCCTACTATTTTGTATTTACTTTCCTGTTCAGTGTTTTTAGTCTATTTAATCTATTAAATACATTTTCCTTTTAAATTATCAAAATCTATAATCTAGTGTTTGGACAAAACACTAAAATATTTTTTTTTAATATGAAGCGACGTGATGAACAGAACATTTCCTTGCTGATAAATGATGTCTGCCAATAACAACGTGCCGCAAGTTAGGATGTTATACACAACACAATTCTGGTCGTCCTCTGAGACGAAAGATGTGGAGTCTCGTTACAGTATATACATTAGCTACAGCTCCCTCCAAAATGGACCACAGTAATGATTGCACACTACTGGCATACATAATAGGAGTTGCGGTGATATATATCTAGACGGTATCCGACAGCAGAAACCTACCACCAGTAAATAAATAATGATATAGTAATAACGCGGTAAAACAAATGTATCATCATCATCATCATCAGCCGATAGACGTCCACTGCTGGAATGTAAGTAATAATAAAATAAATTTACGATAACATACTTTTTTAGATATTTGTACTATTTACTATTATTTTAAGCTCTGGTTTGTTTTCCCCCTTTTTGTCTATTTATATATATATTTTTTAACTGGTTGTAGTAATATCAATTAAAGCATATACGTATAATAAAATACATCTCCACATTTAAAAAAGTCTTTTCCTTTTATTAATAGGGGAAGCCGCAACTCACGGACTTCGCTAGATGGACCACTTGCTAAGAATGAGGGGACGATCGTAGGGTCAAAAAAGCTTTCCTCGGAACTCCAATAGTGCGCTGATCTGCCGGTCAGCCCAGATACCGCAGAATGCTGTAGAGCACCACCTACGCGAGATTCAAGCAGTGGACTGGCATGAGGCAGTGAGAGACAAACAACGCAGGCGCCCTCTTGGGCCACGAGTCACTTTGGGCCGCTGCGCCAGAGGAGTAATTTTAATAATAAAAAGTTTTTTTGTTTATTTTTATTGTTTATTTTACACTTTTATATTCTGTAGTATATTGAGTATAATGTCTACACTAGTAAGCACAGGACGAAGGAGACCATTTACTAGTGGTAAACCCTGCCTATTGTAGGCGACTAAAAGGATTATCGGGTTCGTGGACTTAATAGGTTAGGGCTTTTAATCTATTCACAAAGTGAGTCCGGGATAAATGATAAGCAAGAGTTGGTATAGTGCTCGTTATTCCCAAACGAGGATGTCGAAGAAGGCTACAGCTCTCCGTGAAACGTTTAAGGCTTAGTGCCGAAAGGCACTGGAGCATTCCGTGGGGATCCCGGGACATGCCGGAACACACTGAGGATGACCACCAAAGGGGTTTTAGTGAGTAATAACTCCACATAACCTTGTCTTCCGCCAGAAGCAGAGTAAATAAATGGATTTCCCTCCGATCACAAAGAAAAAGTTCTCTGTTGTCGGTCTAGTGCAAACATTACTGTGTTCCAGTTCGAAGGGCGCTGTAACTCGTGTAATTACTGAGGTAATAAGACTCAACATCTTGTGTTTCAGGCGACAAGCGCAATATGGTGCAGTGTATATCAATCTGACTAGCGCCACGTTGTTAGGGGCGGGCGTATCACTTGCCATCAGGTGAATGTGTCGCTCGTCTCGTCGCTTAATAGAATAAAAAGAAATAATTATAATGTTGAAGGACCCGACCCAACCTCAACAGCTCGTGGTGCAACCGATTGCTCATTAACAAACGAGGCTCTGGCTTTCGCCAACTAGCATTGGGCCAGCGTGATGGGAAATGACCCATATTCCTCCTATATGAACCCCTTCATACGACAGCCCCTAGTGCCCAACGGCACCGGAGGCCATGGTGACTGTATGTGGAGATCTTTGAGGGATGCCTATGTTCAGCAGTGGACGTCTATCAGCTGGTGATGATAATGTTAAATATGTACTGCGTTATATATTATGTATATTGAAATCTTAGCTAAACTGAAAGTTTATCGCAATTGTATGTTACCTGATAACACTCGATATCTTTATTTAGATTATAAATAATAGTAATAATGTAAATAGATATCGATAACTGGGTTAATCTAGGATTTTGAATATTTCTCCGATGTTATATTTTTAACATGTTTTTATGTTTATTATCTTGGAATCCAATATTTTCTTACGTCTTAGCCGATAATTGGTTGATGAAATCAATTACCATAATAGGTACACAAATATACGCTAAGTACTGCTTAAGTAATGATCTTAAGCAACAAAATTAAGGTATTTTAGATTATGAAATCATTATTATTGTAGAAGGTAACCATTTATCTGGTAACCAGGTGAGATTTCCTGGTTTTATGCCTGAAGCACATGTGGTGTAGTTTGAGTGGTGCTTTACTGATGGTAGGTCTCTATTGCTCAAGTCCTGTAGTCTCGGGCTATTAAGAATAGGACTAAGGTATTCCCTGCCTGTCCTACAACGACGACTAAAAGGGTCCTTAGTTTCCTGAGCCTTGAGGATTGGTATTCTCAGAACTCAAGAAATGAGCCTTAGGAGGACGGTAAATATATGGTGGTCTTTTATTTTCCGTGGCAGAGCATGAGGGCTAAAGAGAAATTTGCCCTTCCATGGGATGTTGCTATAGGTAGTGAAATTACTGGGGTAATCCACACATGTCTCAAGGTGACGAGCGCAATGTGTTATATGGTCAGGCACTTACCATCAGGTGAACGTTTTGCTTGTCTCATCGTTTCGTCGTATATAAAAAAAATATAAGTTGATGGTTTAATAGCGAAGTTAATTTTGATTCTGTAATAAATTATCTTATTATGAGATGTAGCAGCATTTGTTCGCCAAACAAGAGAGTAGTTTTACATTAATAATTTATTCACTCATGATTACTTCCGGATTTGCACTCGGCCCGTAATAAACGGATTTTATGATAAACAAGTCCTAGTGTAAAATGGTCGCTATATCAACCGTGTTGTGGCTGTTTTAGACTTTAAAAAAAACTACGCACTAGCTTTACTCTATGTGTGAGTAATAATAAGATAGCATTCTGCTTCGCATGTAGTGTCAGAGATCAGCTAGACTAGAACATACTTTAGGCTCTACTCGACCATACATATTTTTTTTATGCACTATAGGCTAACACGTAATTTAAAGTTCACGTGGTATTAACTGATAATGAGGCTATGGATGTGTAACGGGTGTGAGGGGTCCAGCACAACAGCTCACGAGACCTATGCCAACCTCATCTGCTTGCAGCACCCTGCTAATCAACAAACGAGGCTTTGACTCACACCAACCCGCATGTGGCCAGCGTGGTGGGCAATAGTCCAAATCGTCCTATTGAACCCCTACAAACGACGGCCTCTAGTACCCGGTGTGTTGCGAGAAGTCGTCGGATGCAAGGAACCGATTGATGTGGAGATTCTTAGGGGATACACGTATCCAGCATTGGACGTCTGTTGACTGATGATGATGATAATGAGATTACAGATGGAAACGTCGTCCAGAATATTCCTCATATGTTGACAGCCGGAATACAGCAATGTTTTTATGAAGGCGGATTGACAAAATGATGTTATTTTTTTCATCGGCAAGGTTGGCGCTTGACAACGATACCACTTGATGTAAGTGGTGATATCATCTGTGGTGTTAAGGCGCACTAATCTCGTAACATCTTATTCACTCTTTTCTTAAAGTCGCCGTTATATTTGGCTAGTCGAAATTTGAAAACCTTTCCCCCCATTAAATTATTGGTAAAAAGAAATCCAGTTTAAATATATGTTTTCAATATCATTCATAGCAAATTCAGATTGATTATTTTTATAAGCGCATATATTTGTAAGTATTATTTAAAATTTCCTCTTAAAACAAATATGTATTATTTATAAATAAATCATAGTACCAATCATACACGAAGAAGCTTTTAAAACCTTTAATGATAGAGTTGGCTGTTAAAATATCATTTCTCCCTACAAAATCATTAAGGAGTTGATACGATTTCTCTATTTCGTGATATTGTAGAAAATAAAGAATATAAATAATAGTAAATAAGGTTTGTGAAGATATAATCAATAATTAAAAAGTACATATGAAAAGCCTCTAAGAATATTTCTGGTACTCGTATATAGAAATTAAGAGTCAACGACTTGATCGCTTCTCTCTCTACTTGATCTATGTTTGTTTTGATGTTACTGCGCGTGTGTGTGTAAAGTGGTTACAGTGTATTATCGTAGTGTGCGTTTAAGCCGGCGGAGTATTTATTTTAGGCGACCGGTTCTACACGGCTCAGTCCACGTACACTCGACCTGTGACTCGTGCTTGTGACTGTGTTTACTAAAATTTTAAATTAAATAAATATAATTCGAGAATGTCTGCATCACCGATAGCAAGGCAAGCCACTCACAGCCAGGCGATACCTTCGAGGAGGGTTCTCATCACAGACCCGGCTCAGATGCCCGATGTTTACTCAAGCACGCCTGGTGGCACTATTTACTCAACTACACCTGGAGGTATAATCTATTTTACAATATTAACACCATGACATAATTTGAAAGTAATGTGACTGTACTTTATCGCATATTTAATAATACGTATCTGTGTCGCATTTATCAGAAATTGCGTTCGTAACTAGGTTGAGTATTTATAATTGAATCTATTAGTTCAGTAGTCTGTATTAAATGCGGTTTAAACGAGTACAGTTCAATGTAGGACAATCTGAGTAGGAGTGGTAGTCGCGCAATGTGTGATGAGATAATACATCTGTTGTATCGTTTGATTGACCTTGAATATATTTTACGCTTAGATACGGCCGAAAACATTTTAGAAAGACGAGTTTATGCCATGGTTTTATTTTGGTAGTATTTTTTGCGTTTTAAAGTTTCATATTAAGGGCGAGGCAGGGTGAGTGCGCAACACCATTGAGTACTTCCGATACTTGCTCAGCTCACCCCTTTTTACTACCCCAAATTTGTTGCGTACGTTTTAACCTACGCATTAAACACCCTACTAAGTAATAAAGTAAGTTTTATTGCACGAGAAATTTTGTTCGAAGCGATAAACTGGAGTCACGTTTTCTTGTTTCAATTGTAACAAATTTAACTTAAGTATGAAGAGTTAATAAACAAAAAAGTGTCACATGTTTAAACAATAAGTGATACCTTATTCTATTTCTCATACAATACAGTTAACAAATAATTCACATTATATTTGGCAACGGTAGGTGGCTCTACCATGACAAATTCGAATTATTATCGTCATTCACTATTAAAAATTTCAAACTATGAAATATTACAAAACATTATAATCGAGTGATTAATATTGCACTTGCTATTATTAATTATAAGAGGAAACAGTAAATATTATTTCAATGTTTGAAATATGCCAGTTCATTTACTCCAAATCGGTCAAGGTCATGGTAATAGACAAAAACACGTGCACAGATAAACATAAATAAAAATAGTCTTAAAATATGTCAAGAACGCAATCGTACCAATGACCAAGCCATTATTACACTCTGTGTAAACAATTTAAATTCTAAAATGTTTGTGAATTAATTAGCGGCGTTAGTGTATTTAATATTTAAATTAACTTTAAAATTACGAAAACAAAACGTAATATGTGATTTTTGGGATGTGGTAAATACACGACCACGTGTTTACATTTCAACGACACGTGTACTATGTTATCTTTGACTGTTTGCTTTTTTATTTGTCGAGTCCAGCGAGACGTTAACCTGATTACAGAAGATACGCCTGCACATAATGTGATGCTAATTAGTATGATTTACACTATTCCATTATGTGCTCGTCAGTTTGAGACTTGATGTTGTGTTGTCTCGGCGATCACAGACACTACACTCCTTTCAAACCTTAATATTGTAATATTTATATAATAACATTGTTGTTGATAACATTGTTATAAATAAACAATCTAAACTCTTTGTATAGCAATATGAAATTCGTCAAATTCGTTGCTTTTTTTTACTCAACGAAGTCTTGAGACGAGCGGGACGTTTACCTAATCGTAGGTGATATGCCTGCCCATAACAATGTGGCGATAGTTAGAATGCTATGTATTGCCCCACATTGCGCTCGTCGCCTTGCGGTATAGGATGTTAAGTCTCGTTACCCCAGTAATTACACCAGCTACAGGGTCTTTTAATCCGGAATATAGTAATATTTGCACACTACTGTTTGGCGGCAGAAATAGGAGCTGCGGTGAAATCTACCTAGACTATCTACGGTAACAGAGACCTACCACCGGAACTTGCTTTATCGAAAAAAAAATATATCGGGGTTCAAACTTGGCAAAGAACGAAAAATTGACAAGTATTAACGAGGCAATTGCGATATTGTCCGTGGGACTAGAAAGGGCTGAGCATTTTCCTATATTTCTTTATTAAATGAATTAACGAAACTCCAACAAAAGACTGAAATATTTATAAAGTACTTTGCCTGTAATTTTGTTCCTTATCTTTAAATTATATTTAAACAAATTGTTCAACAGTTTTTTTCTTTCTAAGATGCCTCGATTTCTTAGTTATAGTATTAGAAATCTTTCACAAATGAAAAAAATTAAAGAAGTAAAGTTATTTAATAAATAGTAATAAACTTCACAGTTTTAATTTCAGTGCAATATTATATAGGTCATAATACAAAAAAAATATATTAATATATAAACATCAGACCTACACGTCTTCCATAGATACCGACCGATTCTGCATTGGCTGCATCCATCGCTTTCCCGTGACCTCTACCAGATCGTCAGTCCACCTTCCGACAATACATTCACATTGTCCCATTGGCCATTATCTTTTCTGGCTATATCGGTAACCGTAGGTTTTCTATGGATCTAATTATATCTTCTACTCAGTGTATTCATAACAAATATTATAAAGGAGCTGGTTTTATTGTACGTTTTAACATAGCTACGATTAGATTTCTAGAATTTAAATATGTTTTAGTAAAACAGGTTTGTATTGCGTCTTAATATTCCAAATGGTGTCCCTAGACCGGTTCCAAAATTAGATACAAAGTCACCAAAACATTTTTACAGAAGTCAAAATATAATCGACTTTTTAGTATAGAGATAATTTTACAAATGTATAAAGTTTTCGAAAGTATGATATTCTTCGCACGGTATTGTGTCGACGTATGATTACGAATCTAGTTACCCCAGTAATTTCACTAGCTATGCCTGCGCTTAAACTAGAACACAGTAATATTGGCACCCAGTTTTCCCACAGAAATAGGCACTGCAATGGTATCGATCTTGATGGTGAAAAGCTGACGAAGAGTGATTGTTGTAGTTGGTGTAAGTTATAATTAAATAACTTCACCGTCATCATCATTAACCTATAAACGTCCACTGCTAGACACAGACCTCGGATGATCTCCATATAATTTCATGCTCCTTTTTAAATTTATCCTTTCCATTTTGATCACTCCTGTATTGATAGTGTGTGTTCTGACATATAGTAGCTATATCATGTTGCGTCTACAGATATGTTTTTAGATAATTTTTGACCTTACCAATGACATATCATACCAATAAATATTATTAAAAAAATTGTTTCAACTGAATTTTTGATTTTGTTGTACTCGTTAAAATTTGCCTCTATCATGTTGCAAGTTATTTAGATATATCGATGATGACCATGTGTTTCTATTGCTCAACACTCGTTTGCTACCATATCCTGGGTAAAAAGACTATGTAGTTATTAAGGTAAAAGGTTTTACGAGATGTAACAGAGGATCAAGCTCGGAGCAGCTATCGGAATGTAGTGCTAAGTTTTAAGTAATTCCACATCGTGGACCAGATGCATCATCTTTCCGTTCATCTACTCTTTCACGATCTACATAAACACTGCGTAGTTTTTTGTTTAAATTTAAGGAAAATTTATTAATTACAAGATTCATCTCATCAAAAATGTCATTTTGTATATAATGTATCCGTATCATTGTTTGATTCATGCAGTGACCTTAAGCGATAGAAGTTTATCTTATATGTTGATATAAGAGTATTGATGGTTGATATAATAATGTCAATATAAATATTAGGTACAATTTTCCGTTACCCTCAAAGTCACATGGTGACGTGTAATTTTTATTTATAAATGAAGCCGTTATCTTTTGACTTTCCTATTATAACAGTTTTATTATCTACTTGTACTTACGATTCATTTGCGTAAGTATTTAATAGGTCAATGATATATCTCTTAAGATTATATTATTACATTTAGATACGTAAAAATAAGTTATTATATAACACTGTTAGTTCTGTCATTAAAACATTTAAACAATTCGTTCTATCTAAGAAAAATCTTTTATTAAATGATTAAGTTTCATTAATTTCAATAAGAAACGGGTTAGATTTTCATTGAAATATGCTTTCTGTATAGGAAACTATTGTGAAGAAACTGAAATGTTCTACAACACAAGACCCAGAAGTGTGATGGATAAGTAGTCTTGGCTCTCATCTTTTGAGATTCTCTCAGCAGAGGAAATATTAACTAGGCGATTTATTATATTATTCTTTATTATATATTTTAAATAAGATGTAGATTGTATTGCTTATACAGTATCATAGTCTCCTATTTCGAGGTTTTTAAATTCGATGATATATCGATTTTTTTAAATTCTTAGTCGTAGTTACTGGTGTTACTGACAAAGTAGTTTCTAATTTTTGTTCACTTAGTACCTCGATAGTAGATGTTTCTATTTATATTAACTTTACCAGGTTTCTCGTTAACCATGCCAATGTATTTCGTAAAATAAGGAAAATCGAGACGGACTGGTTGCACTGTTTGTTTTTATATACGCACTTATCTATTTTAAAGTTACATAATTATGTCTTCACGGCTTTATCTTAATACCTTTCCAAGGCGATAAACTTATAAACACGTTTGATAATATACGAAATGTTTTAGCACGCAGCTGTTGAGGAAGTTTATCGAATTTTCATGTAGCGAGCACATGATACAAACACGTGATCCACTTTAAATGATTAAATCTTTAAAATACTATTAATATACATGATTTTATGTTGTACATATAGCCTACGTCCAGCAGTGGACGTCTATAGGCTGACGATGATGTAGTTAATAAGCCAAATGGTAAAATAGTTATCGGTAGACGGGTACAACACTATTTTAGTGACAGTGTATTGCAAAAGGTGACAATTTAATGAATAATTCTAGGGTGAAATATCTTCTTGTGAAGAAGCCTGTATATAAGATTGAACATTAATTATTCAAATCAAATATAATAACATTTGATCTCTACATTGCTTAACGCTTTTTTTGTAATACGAAGGTCCCCAGTTCGATTCTGAGGATTTGTATTTTGGAGTTCTTTGCGCGGTAGACTTTAATCGAACCTAAATGTTTAAATCACCATTTCTAAATATACTGTCATAACATGCATTGGTATCTTTCAGCTTTACTATAATAACCGAACTTCTAGTTTTACGATGAAACTGAGGTCAAATGTTGGTCTATTGTATTTAAATAACAAATGATTATGATGATATATTTACATGTTTGAGGAAAGGATAAAAGTTTTGTATATAGATGGTGTGTATATACCCGAATAATAATGTAGCGCCTGCTCTGGGTCTTGCCAGTATAGTATCACGTTGCATTAATTAGTTTACGACCTAAAATGAATTCGTCTCATTGACCTAGTAATCACAATATCTATTGCATCATCCAGCGTCGCACTAAACGCTCGCTTGTGAGACGAGAGGTCAAGATTGTTTTTAAATACAGATTAAAAATGTTTACAAACTCTTTAATTTGTACTCTGTTATTTCCAGGTACCAGGATAGTATACGAAAGGTCTTTCATGATGTCGCTGCGACAGTCGCCGATATCGCAAACACCGCCTAAATGCAACTTGCCGACTGCATTGCTGAGGAATCCGGGCTCCTCGCCGCAAACACCGAACACTCCTGTGCAGAAAGCTCGCTCTAACTCCATCTCATTTGACGAGTCGCAGGAGACCTTCAGTATGGATCTCTAATAGATTTTAATATGATATTGAATCGACCTCACGTATAAGCTTATTAAGAGCAAATAATTATATATTATTATAAGTAAAATATGTGCAGAAATTCAAAACTAACGTATGATGCTACGATCGAATATATATGTTTTTAATGCTTCTACTCGTAGTATAATAGCATTAAGTTTTTTCACAGGTAAAGATTAGGTATCTTAACATCTGGATTAAAAAAAACATTTTTACACTTAAGAAAAGGATATGTTATCTAAAGGCACAGTTTGATCGTATTAAAATGTAATAGTCAAGTCCAATCAAACTTAATTAAATAATTCACTTAACAATTGATTCTTTACAGCTTTAGAGCTTTTCTGACTTAATTGTTCTTGACCTAAATTAGAAGTAAATTAAAATGAAAAACTCGTATAAAGGTATTTATTTTACTTGGTATTTAGATTTCTATTAAAATTCCAGATGAATATAACTTATTTTCTACTAGTATATATCTAAACTTATTATTGAAATTACCAGAATAAAAAGAAGATATTAACTTTTGCTATATGTAGACTTTTTATAATGCGATGTTAAGATGGTTAATGAATATTAAGTTAATGTAATATCCAAATCTTGTAATACGGTAAAGGATTCAATTCAAAACTTAATTTTTTTTATAGTGTAGTTACGCGTGTGACGCACATTTTTCATATAAGCACTAAGTATTTTTAGGCTTTTAATTTTTTTCCTAAGCAAGTATCATTGAGTGTGGAAGTGATGCACTCAGTAATTTACTTCCTGTAATGGTATTGCGAAATTTTAGTAATCTCAAAATTTAAGAGATATTTCTATTTAACAAATGTATTGATCACATGATTTTATTATAAAACAATGTCGATTGGTTTGTTTTGTTAATTTATGTTTGTAATAATTTTTATTTGACTGTAGCGTTAGGAAATGCTATTTGAGTTTTGTCTTAAGTTTGACTCTGCTATGATTTTGCTGTATTATAATGGTTCAAAGGCTTCGAGACTTACTGCAGTATCGACAGTATGTACGTTAGTATTCAAAATTGAATAAGTTGAATAGTTATCTAAGTAGTTACGTCACACTTTAGCGGTGCACATAATAATGGTTTTATAATAGTAATGTTTATTTATACAGACAATGTGAGGATCAACAGTTTTAACACGAAGTTTTATCAATGGCCGAAACGCAAATTATCAATGAGTTTAGAGTTTAACGTTGAACCAAAATAAGTATGGAGAGATTATTTATTTGTTGTTCCAAAGCATTTACGATTTAATAAGTACAAATATGAAATAAGTTTTTGATTAGCCTGTCTTTATTGTTTAGTCGTCGCTTTAAGTTACAAGTTATACGCCACTGAATTTTACTGTAAACAAAATTTTACTTGTGATTACGAAATAAGTTCGTAGGAATGAGAATACCTCGCTGAAGCGTAGTAGGTTTTCGTTTGACTCCCGACTGATGCTGACATTGGAGTAACTTATTTGTTTCTATATTCGTGTGTGTTGTTTTTTTTAAACACCATCCCATGTGATGTTAAGCGGTGACGTGGTCTGTGTTGATAAAGCGTATTAACCTAGTAACAGGCTGTCCACTCTTTCCTTGAAGACACTGAAGTTGTATTTGGATAAGAACATCGACGCCGGCAAGTCGTTTCACTCCTTTGCTGTTCTATTGAAGAACGAGAAGCTGAACCTATTTCTTCGCAAATTGCGGATGTCTAAAACATAGAGATGGTAACTCGGTGTGCGTCTGGTCGGTCGGTGGTGAAATGGGGATGGAGGAATTTTATTATGTAATGTTATGATTCAAAATTTTCGGAATTTAGGCTTATCTTGCTGTTCATAATTCTACATAGGTGTCAAGTGATTTACAAAGTAAAACTTTCTGTGTTTTCTGTTTAACATTTCTATGATACTAAACGCTATGATTTAGAAAATAGATCATTCAATTGTCATCAGAATAGACAGAAGGATGTCTCCTTAAATGTTATCACCATGCAACCAGTTCACCTCAAGATTTTACGTTTAATACTTAACATAGTAAAAGTCCTTTAATATTTGATTATACAGGTATAAAAATGAGAAATTTACGACTTTTATGACAAAAAAAAAATTAAAATTAGTTTTAACTGTAGAAATGGTTCATTAAATGTACCTATGTAAGTAAATGCTTTTTTTTATTATGTAACTATATTTTAGACGCTAAGTTATATTTGTTCATTGCCCGTCGTGGCAAATAAACTTTTCAAATATGATTCTGCTATTTCCTTTTAATCTATAGTCTATTCATCATCATAGGCCTCCCTCAAAGGTGCCCACACGATCAGGTAGGGATTCATATGACGGGGTTTGGGCCACTCCTACAACGCTGGCCCAATGCGGGTTGGTGGGAGCCAGAGCCTCATTTGTTGATTAGCAGGGTGCACCACGAACAGGTGAGGTTGGCTTGGGTCCCGTGTGTAGTTGTGCGGAACCCCTGACACCCCTATAGTCTATTATAGTATGTAATTTATACAGACAACTATTACTGGCGGTTGGTGTTTTAACGATGTTAGGTCTCTATTGCCGGCTCCCCGGAATAAGTTCCCGCCTGTCGTGGCGAAGAGATTCAGTAGCCGTGGCTTGGTCGCCCACGGTGAAGCTAAGAGGAATCTATCTGACTGGTCCAAGGCGTAGGATTGAGGTGGCCGCTCCAGATGAGCTCACCTCGGATTTGTGCTGGTGGGCTGCAGAGTCAGGCTTGCTCTTCCTTTCGCAATCGTAGTTGAGTCGTGGAGAGAAGTGTCGGTATTGCGTTTCGCTGTTTTCCTTATCCTCTGCGGTCGTATCACGGTTTGCCGCAGAGCCCAAGACCAGATCCGTCACAGGGAGACTGAAGAGTTTTCTCTATTTTCAAGAGAGAAAACTCTCCTGACTCCCATGGCCTCTGGGTGGCGGATTTGGGAGAGATCCGTTGCTAAGAGATAAGAGGCCGAGAGGAGGGCCAACTGCATTTTCCGGCACGTCTTTACAGAGGTGGAATAGAGGGATCTCTCCTCAACGAGATAGAGCTACGCGCGGTAACCGGCGCTGGCGGGATCCCGAAGGTATGCGAAAGCATTGCTGTGGCCCCGCCGTAAAGCGACGACGATGAAAACATTGCGGGGCTTTTAGTCGGTGCAAGTCCGACATAACCTGTCTTTGCCCCCGCGAGAAAAGATATGCGCTGGGATTTCCTTGATATAAAATAAAAAAAGGCTCTGTTGCCGGAGATCATCTAGGTATGTACCACCGTGGCGCCTATTGCAGCCGACAAACAGTAATGTGCAAACTGTGTTACTGTTTGAAAGGCATTGTAGCTAGTCAAATGACTGAGGTAATGAGACTTAATATCTTATGCCTGAGGCGACGAGCGCAATATGATGCTGTGTATATCATTGTAACTAGTGTTACGTTGTTATCGGCAGTCGTATCTCCATCAGGTGAATATCTTGCTTGTTTTGCTGCTTCGTCGAATAAAAAAAAACAAAGAAATATTCATCTACTACATAATCAGCCGATAGACATCCATTGCTAGACGTAGGCCTCCTGCAAAAATCTTCACATCGATCGGTCCCGCGTTGCTCGTATTCAGTGGCTTTCCGCGACTCTCACCAGATCGTCGGTTCACCTTGTGGGAGCCTCCCCAACACTGCGTCTACCTGTACGTAGTTGCCACAAGAGTATGTTACTGCTCCATCGGTCTTCAGTCCTTTGAGCAATGTGCCTTGCCACTCCCACTGCCACTTAAGTCTAGCAATCTTTTGGGTTATGTCAGTCTAGTGCACTATTTCACCGAAATTCCTCAAATTTGCTGCAACGATACACGCGTGCATACTTTATGTACAGACATGCAATATATTACGACTATTGTTTGAAGAATTGGTACCGACCAAGACAATCTTTCGTAAAGCGAGATCTGCGAAAAAGATGTACTAAACAGTTAATTCTGACTATACCAAAGGTTGTTTGGGAGAGTATTACCTTCCAGACTCAGACGTGATACTCCACGTAAGCATTCAGACCTTTAAACCTGGTTCTAAGATAATAATAACTAAGGGAATAATAGTAAACTTTAGTATAGTATGTATTTGTTAGTTTTTACATAAAGTTCAAACCCTAACACTTCCAATGACTAAAGGTTTGTTTTTAGGAGTTCAATGATCTCTTCTTGCGTGTTATTCCACCAATCTATTGCACTGTTATAATGTGATGCATAAATTGCAATCTTAGAAGTGCCAAAATAAGGCATGAATTACTTCGCGATGACTTTATCAACCCTCTATTCACCCTCTCCCTCTTCGTGACGTTATAATTCTGTCTGGAACTAATCACACTTGATATTTACTCCTGTTTTGTATGAATTGAAGGATTAAAATTTTAATCCAGCAAGGGTTGGTTATATATATTGTTTAATATTTATTTATGAGTAAGGTTTGTGCGTGTAGTGTGTATATACTACATGTCACTGATTCCTTTAGTAAACTTTGGACTATCTTAGATTGCTCTTGATAAAAATAATAATTATTATTCTCACAGGTTTCTATCAACAGATAATACTAGATGTTCCATGATCGCTTTGCTGGCTGTAACACCCCCGCATTCTCTTTGGGGAAGGAATTTTATAAAATCTATTCTTAGCTGACATCTCAAAGGCAGAAGCAATACCTCTAACAAATCGTGAGTCTTTACATCTAGTAGTTACGGAGATCTCGTTATGAGTCAATCTCTGGATATCTGCTATGTATGTGTATATTTATTAATTTTTTTTATTAGCTATCTGACTCTATCATTTAGTGAAGAAAGTCTAAACTTTAGTGGAAAAAATATTATTATGTGGTAATAGTCAAAAGGTCGGAAGTGATATGAAAGACAAAATGTTTTAAGTTAGTTACTATTTGCCTACGCTTTTTAATTAAGTAATTCAAGTATAAGATGTTTGAGGGAGGAAAGGGAATAAAACGCAAGTGTAATTGTTTATCGCGGTCCATGATACTTAAAATGATCTATATCGACTACAAAGGAAGAGTGTTAGATGAGTGCATGAAAAGACTTAAATCTTGTAAGCGACCGGTATAAAGCTTACTGTTAAAAACATAAAGTAACGATGAATCCGCAACATATTGCTGTAAGTAGAGGGTCTCAGTAAAATTGAAAGACACGGCAAGTAGACTATACAAAAATGGTTCAAGATCTTCACAGCCCGTCGACTATCGTTAGAATTGATAGTTTAGTGCTGTCCGTTGCAAAAACGTAATGATGCAGATGATTAATCTCGTTTTTACATGAGAGCTATGGTTAATGGAACGGAGAGCATTAGAAAGCATAGTGGATTAACTGTTTGTTAAAGATTTTTTATATATACTTTGATATGATGTTTGGGTAGTATTACCGGCTAGGGTTATATATTTATATTACGAAATTAAACAAAACTTACTACTAGAAGACTCCAACATACATTAACTGTTCTGATTAGATCGGACTGTAAACAATTAAAACATCATGACGACTATGAAGTCAGAGTATGTATGAACTCAGTCCTTCCGTAACCACGACTGGTACAAAACACTTGAAACTTCGGTTAATAAATAGTTAAAAAAACACGATAAAATACGTAAAACTTTGTTGTATTAACAACTGTTAGTTAAAATAACTTTGACTTAATTGTACTCGCTAACCGCCTAATGTAGTTTCAAAAACAATATTAAACATTCGTGTATGAATATTTTATAAGCTTTTGTTGTAAGCCTGTTTATTGTTCGGGGAAGTATTACAATTTCAAATTTTAACTAATCAAGTATTTTACCCTCTTTGTTATAGAAGGGTATTAAATGGGTGTAATAACAAAAGCTTTTCAGTTTATTTGCATAAATTTTAAATGAGTATATATAAGAAATTAGTGATATTAGTATTAGTTAACATTCCAGCAGAGAAGTTTTGTGGTAGAAGAGATTGATTTTTGATTTCTACTCTTTTTTGGGAACATTCACTGATAACTTTTTATGAAATACATTGTTAAAAATACTCCTATAATATGAGGATAGTATTAGTTTTGGACTGGTTAATTTCTGTCGAAAGTATTGTTTTTTTTTATTGTTTCTTACCGGTACGGATATTTGTGAAAGAGTACCGAGATTGTTTTTTGTTAATATATTCGGACGATAAATGACTAGTAAAATATATGTATGGCTGCTACGTAAGCAAATAAAAGCTTAGCGCCCTCGTGCGCCAGTACTGGGGTGACCAGGAGTTTGTGAATATTTTTTTTATTATAGGTACTGTTTAATATGGGTATAAATAACAGATCCGTCGTAATTTAAAGTTATGTGGTAGTAAAAGAAACGATATTGCAATCATAAATCCGAATTAAGACGAATTTGGGAAATTAGTGGAGAATTAGTACGTCCAACTTTAATGTTGAATATATTACTTTTTTTTAATTGTAGTAGATATGCTACAACAAAAAAAATGTTTCAATAATATTTTATTTAACCATGAATTTTGTGGAGAAATAAAGCTCACTCATATAGTAAATTTGTTGTACTTTGTCAGATGTGTCTTCTGCGCGAGCGTCATCACTCCAGATAAACCAAAACCATGCTAATATATCACGGAGATCATATTATTTTTGTTATCACAAATGAAAAGAGGAGGAAGTGTGGTCATCATAACTGTCTGAGCGTACTTGATGCGGCTTCAGCTAAACTCATTACCGTGCGACCTCGTCCAGCACATCAGCCGCAAGTGATTTGCTGGACAATTCGCCATGTACCCACTGTTATACCTTTTTTAGTCTATGTAATTATTTTTATTAAAATTTAGAATAGCTGTATTGAATATATCCTAAGATTTTTAATCACGCTTCTCCCGTGATGATACCCTATCAGTGTCCGTTATGGTCAGCTGCAACAGCTTGGAATCTTAGCTGGGTAACCGATGTTTAAAAAGGAGTAATGTTTATTTCTGAAGATCCTCCCCAATCATATTGGTACGGAAATACTGCTGACGACAACTGTCCCAAAACATGGGGATGTAACACTTAATATATGTTATATATAACATTCTTGGTATAAATTATGACATCATAGGTTACACGTTACGTCACAAAATAAAAAGAGCACACAAATTAATAATACTACCCACACGCTGGGAGTTGGGGTGATTAAATTTCATACCTGGCTGGGGAAGGCTCGTCAGGGAATCGTAGTTGACAGGTGATGTGAACACGCCGCCGCTGAAGTATTTTGAAATCTCATATTCATGTCATTTCACCGTTTTATAACATGCTTTATTTCATGATGTAAATCATGAATTAATTACAGAAATTCGTATTAAAACTTCTACGTAAAATAAGATGTGTTATCAAATTTTCGTCGAAATTAAATAATATATTTTATTTGACCTTAATATTTATAAAAGTACAATTGTATAAAATGAGGGTACGTTGTTGGGGTGGCGTGTGATTTTTATCAACTGTATCGTAGTGCGGTTAGACGGCACTTCCGGTCGCCATCCCCCGGTCGATGTACTCTATGCCCATTGTATCCAAGTTTTAATAAGGAAGACTCTTTGTGGCTGTAGATTGCGGTTTTTTATATCCACAAGAAGATGGCATTTACATTGCTGTGCATGCTAATAGGTTTCCGGCGTGGTTGACTACTCGTTATAAAAGCGTGAAGAAGCGTCAACTGCCGGGAAGAATTGAGTTTCTGAGGTCCCCTTATGAATGCTTCCGCAACGCCGTCAGCAATTTTTTAATGAAAATTGTATTCAGGTCAAGAGTCGCGAATCTGGGTTGGATTTGGGGGTTGTATTGCTCGGGAATAATTGCTATAGGTAAGATTCGATTACCAGGGAACAGTCGGACGAGCGAATTTCCGCAAGATTATATAACAACTGCACACTATTCATCTTGATAACCCCGAAAGGGATCGAGATCGTACGAGGAATGTTCTTTGTTGATTTCGATAGACCATTTGGCAGGACGAGTGAGTTAATTGATCCGACGTTATCCTGATCAGTAATTCCGTGATTTACGGCAAGGAGGGTTTGTTTACCGGGGCGGGGCTCTCAGCTGGACGGTCGATACGCGACGCGCGGCGCGCAGGCGCGAGGCTATCGAGCCCACTCGGGCCGCCGCCGTCGTAGCCGGCCGACGCTATGCATGCCGGGACTTAGCGGGCCGACACGCGCGGGCCTCATGGGCACCGTGCTGAGCTTCAGCCCGAGAGAGCGGCGCCCGCCCGCCGCCGCCGCTCCCGACCGGGCCGCCCTCGCCTACTCCTACGAACGGCTCAACAACGCCAAGAACAGAGAGAACAGGGACGCGCCGCGTGACGACCGCCGCGCCACGCTCGACGACGCCGCCAAGATCATCTCCGAGAAGACGGCGCTCGAGAAGAACCTAAAGAAGCACTCGTTGTTTATAAACGCTCTGTCGTGGAAGAGGTTCTCTACGGCGAACAATAATAAGAAGAAGCTGGAATGCAAGAGCAAGAGTGTAGCGACATTCCGTGCACCTCTGACGGACAATGCGCCGTTGGACAGGAACAAGAATGTGAGCGGCGGGGCGCCCTTCGTGCGTCCGACGCCCGCGCCCGCGCCGCCGCCGCCGGAGCTGGTGCGCGCGAACGCCCTCAACAATAATGTTTGCGAGAAGCCCCCACCGCCGCGCAAAACCGTCATCCAGGCCTCGACCTCGGAGCTGCTCAAGTGCCTCGGCATGTTCCTGCACGCGCGATGCCACCGGCTGCGCGACTTCCAAGCCGGGGACGCGGTCATGTGGCTGCGTACTGTTGATCGCTCGCTCCTGCTGCAGGGCTGGCAGGTGAGACGGCTGCTTCACTAATTAGAGAAACACAACATTACTATAATAGAGTAAATCCTTAACATTATGCCATACACGTAAACGATATTTCTAATTTAATTACATCTAGTTGTTAAAACTTGTTATAACTTTACTAACTCACAAGGTGATTATTGCAGACAAATCTTTTGAATAATTATGTAATATAATACTTTAAGGCTTAACCAAAATAATAATAAGACTGCCACAGAATTTTGTAACTCTTTTATGGACCTTCGAAAAAAACATTTAAAATATACAGAAAAACTACAAGAAACATCAAAATATAAGTAATTTTCAATGTATCTTATTAAATATTTAGAACGAAGTATAATGTTCTACCAAAAATAGTTATACTATAGATAAGTGCTGAAATCTAAACGTCTCTTAAATCTCCATCTAGCAGATCTAGATCGATAGAAAAGCATCAACATGGATATGACAATAAAAAACTATTTCAAGTAGATAAGGATACGTCGGATCTTGTCGATTGCTTACTATAATTCTAAAATGGAATTATGAAAGAGCAACTGTAATATAGGTTGATGGAAACCTTCAGAGAAAGAAACGTATGTCTTCTAACACGTGTAAAGAAGATACGACTTACTAAGGGTGATTTAAAGGGGTATAATTTCAAAAAAAACGTGTTCCTCATACACATCAGAAGAAGTTGATGAAATAAAGGAGGAGGCTTAAATATTATCACTTGAAAACGAGTCGCTGAGGATCGGAATAGTTTACACAATTTGACAAACAACCTTCAGTTTCACGATGGCGATGGTATGATGCTGATGTATGATTTAGTCAACATTTGCAGATTTTTTAGCGACGAGATGAGTGGCCCGTTCACCTGATGGTAAGTGCCTGCCCTTAACATCGTGGCGCTGGTTAGAATGAGGTGTACTGTACCACATATCGTTCGTCGCGTGAGATATAGGAAATTGAGGTTCGTTATCGCAGTAATTTCACTACCTGCAGCTCCCTTCAAATCGAAGTACAGTAATATCTGCACACTACTGTTGGGCGGCAGAAATAGGAGCTGTGGTGGTATCTATTTAGACGACTGGCAACTGAGATCTACCAGCTACTAAGAATTTTGTCTAATGCTGCCAAATAATATGGAAAACGACGCAGAGTAATTTAAAGTGTTGCCCGCAGTGATATTTCATATTGCGACAGAAAATATTTTTAGAAGAAAATCTTTTAAGATGACTAATCCAATATACTTATCTATGTCGTATACTATTATAAGTTTATTTGTTTATTGGTATAATATTGTTGTGGACGTCTATCGGCTGATGATGATGATGATGATAATATTGTTCTACTTTTATCTTTAACAACGTAAACCCTTGCTTGTTAGTTTACCGTCTTCACCATCACTTACTTATATTAACTAGATGTTAGCCTTTCACAAGTTTTTGTGTACGTATCATTATTTTTGATATGGTGCACAACTATGATCTCTCATGTAGGAACGGCCATAGTTTTATTATTTTTTTATTACATTATAGTTTTTCTTAAATTACTAAATTGTAATATGTTCCATAAAGCTTGGTTTTGCACAGTTTGAATCAATGAAATGAAGTGAAAAAGTAACGATGATGATGATATCTTACTGATTTCATCTGAGTCTGTAATTTGTTATATAATATATTATTTATTTATACATAAAAGTACAATGGGCGGTTTTATTGCTCAAAAAGCAATTTCTTCCAGACAAACCATTAATATATTAAGGTATTTTCCTTATTTATGTTTTATACGACGAAACATTAAGACGTGCAGGATTTTGACTGTGTGATCAGGATGTGTTAGTGGTTCTTCAAATGATGTTCAGATATCTCGTACATGCTCGTTGAATTGTTCCGTTACCCCAATAATTTCATTATCTAAAGCCGTCTCCTGTTATTGCATAGTAACAATTATATACTCGTATGCAGTAAACACAATAAACACTTGCTGAAGATCGTTTAGGTCGCCTAATACTGTCGCCAAGCAGTAGTGTGCAAACATTACTATTTCGATTTGAAGGGCGCTGTAGCTAGAGAAATTACTAAAGTAACGAGGAGTAACATGTCTTAAAGCGATGAGCCTAATTTGGTGTTTTGTATAACATCCTAACTAGCGCCATGTTATGGGCGTATTATTTAGTATCAAGTGAACCTCCCATTCGTCTAATTGCTACGTTAAATTAGTTGAAAAAAAAAACCATTAATATTAATTAATGAGTAATAAAACGACCTATTTTTTTTAAAGCAAACTGTAATAATTATTTTGGTTTGATTTAAAATCCAGACATGTTAAACATTGCAATGAAAACATATATATATTGCATTCAGTATATATACGTCGGTCACAGCTGGGCATAGGGCTCGTATAAAGTTTGCAGGGGTCATATGGGGATTTGGGCCATTTCCCATCACGCTGGTTCATTGCGGGTTGGTGGAAGTCAAAACATCGTTTGTTGATTAGCAAGATGCACCACGAGCAGGTGAGGTTGCCCTGGGTTCCGTGCTGTGTGGGACCCTTACACTCCTCTTTTATTAAAAAGTAATTGTAATATTTTATATGTATTGTTTACGTATCGAGCAGCAGTCTGACAAAGAGCTTGATTTGATAGCGCCATTGTAGATTATCGATTACACAAGTAACAAAGTGCTTTGTGCCCCTTCACTTCGCAGCTACAAACAAAGCGCTTCAATGTTACAGCGCTTCTTGAATACAACTACAACTCTACAAGTCATTCAAACTTAAATATCTGTATAAAATATCATCATACTATTCATTGTATTAAAAAAAAAAACTACCAGCTATAACACATAAACCCATGATTCAGTTTGATAAATTTTACAAGAGTTTGAATTTATAAAAGTACATATGAACGGGGATGGTTGTATGGGTAGAGAAGACCGAAGATAGTGTGGATGGATTGTGTGAAAGATGACATGTGTAAGAGTGTGAATTTAGATATGACGGCTGATAGAGGGATATGGAAGAGAAGTACATACTGTGCCGACCCTATATAGCTGGGAAAAGGGTAGGAGGAAGAAGAAGAAAAAGAAAAGTACTTACAGCTTCAGACTCAATGTTTTTTTTAATAAAAAAAATTGTACATATATTAACTTAATTCATTTGTATGTAAGATACACTAGATTTTCATAAATATATTAATTTATTTATTAACAATTTATAAACGTTAATTTTAATAAACATGCGGTCGTAAATCAAAATTTCTGACATAATAGTAAAAAATATTATCATTAATGGTACAATAAAATAATTCTCGTGATCTTTTGATTCTTCCATTATTTTTTTTTATTTCATTAAGGGACGAGTTGAGTTCAGCTAGTGTTAAGTGATACGCCTACTCACCTGCTTGTCGCATTGCGCTCGTCGCTTGAAACATAAGATATTTACTCTTGATACTTTAGTAAGAACATTAGCTACAGCGCCCTTCAAACCGGAACAGTAATGTTTACACACTGTTCTTTGCCTTCAGAGACAGGCGCTGCGGTGCCCAACTAGATTGTAACCGGCAATAGAGACCTTATTATCATCATCATCCTCAGTCGATAGACGTCCACTGCTGGATATAGGCCTCCTCTAAAGATCTACATATCGATCGGTCCCGCGTTGCTCGCATCCAGTGGGTTTCCGTGATTCTCACCACATCGTCGGTCCATCTTGTAGGAGGCCTCTACACACTACGTCTACCACACGGGCGTCACTCGAAGACGTTACTGCCCCATCGGCTGTTGGTCCTTCGAAGAATGTTCCCTGCCCATATAGCATGAAAACTATTTATGTACTTTACGATGTACCGGAGTCCTGAAGAAAGTTTTTCATTAATTTAAATATCTCTAAAAGATCTGCTTTTTCTCAATTTCACAGACCGGCCTTTCTCAGGACCTTGACCGTTTTCTAAGAAACCACCACTGTTATCCGCCAATTCAGCCGCTACTTCTTCTGGCCTTTACATTAAACAGTAAACAGTAATATATATCGTCCGAGACGGAAACATATAATTTATCACCACTTTAATAAAGTACCTTCTCACTTCTTCTTGGTATTGATTATTTTATCGACAATTGTTACTTTGGACCCAGAAGTTGGACATTTCCGTCTAAATTCGATAGATCTGTAAAGAGCGAAGAGAGCATATAAAATAATTTTAAAAAGTAAATATGTAAATGAAAAAAAAATAGATTAAACTGAAAGAGTACCTAATAGTGTACGTTTTGATATAATAACTGTACATTTCTTTTATATTTAGTAACAATGGTTTAATATTAAACTCACAATGGTTCCATTGTTCGGGCGCAGTGGTTTGGTTTTAACTTCATTAGTGGGATTTTTGTTAAAATCTACTTTTATGAAAGATTATCAAAATTGTAGTCGAATTAATATGGTTAATTATCCTTTTAAGCATTATATGTAACAGTGAGAATTTTAATATTCCTTGCTAGTTTTAAACTTTTACGGGTAAAAAATATTTTAAGATAATTCAACAGTCTATATCTATCTATATGCATAGATAGAGATGGAGATGTCCGCCTTTGTAGAGCCTTATCACGACATCTCTGGAGCTGTAAGGTCTGGAGACTTGAAATTTTGAAGGAATATTCGTTTTCCTGAGTAAAGGTTAGCTGAGAACGGATTTTACAAAATTTCTTCTTCAAAAGGAGGTACAGGATGTTACCGCTTGCAAAGCGGCTGGAGAATAGTTAGTTTCATTATAGAGTTATGATATATAACTCTCAGAGTTCATAGAAATGATAAAAAAATATATATATTTTTCTAAGTAAACTGTCAAGTGCTTACACTGTTATGAAGGATAATAGTTATATTATAAAACGTAATAACTATTTACTATCGCTCAGTTTTTGTGGATGCATAATAAGCATCAGTCTCAGTAATCAGGTAAACATTAAAGTATAACACACATATATATTGAATCTATTGTCCCTGGTGGTGGGTTCCTGTTGCCGCAGACCGTCTAGGTAGGACCATTGTAGGTCATATTTCTGCAAACACAGTAATGTTCAAAACATAACTATGTTGCTGTTTAGAGGGAGTATTCGCTAGCGATATTTCTACAGAAACGAGATTTAACATTTTATGCCTCAAGGCGACGAGCGCAATGTGGTGCAAAGTATAAAATTCTAACTAGCGTCTTGCAGTTATGAGCAGGTGTATCGCTTACCAGCAGGTGAACGTCCCAGTCGTCTCGTCGCTTCGTTGAATAAAAACAAAATCAAAGGAAGAATATGAATGAATGTGTTAAGACGAAATGTAGAAGGCATTAATTTTTTAAAACAATGTTTCATAATAAAAAAAAAAGTAAATAAAAAGTTGCCGGTTTCTTCCTGTTGTGGCTTTTCAGGGTTTTGAGGGTTGGCTGTTAACTCCGAAAACAGTCGGACCTCTTATTCGAGGTGGATAAATTTCTTCTTTTTTATTATCGGGAGAATGATGAATCTTCTAAAAAGATACGCTGCTTCTGGAGAGGAGACAAGGCTATGTTGGATTTTTACCCTCTAAAATCCCGTCGGTAGTCATCTTCAGTGCGTTGCGTTAGGCCCTGTGATTTCCTACGGAATGCACTGGTGCCTCCTGTCACTACGCCTAAAGCACGCACCACCCTCGCTTTGGTACGACAAGCACTACATCAATTCGTACTTGTTGTTCATCCTAAGTTCGCTCAATGGACAATGAGGCCTCCACTTTGAAAGGTCACCTTTTTAGTCGCCTGTTAGGACAGTCAGGGCTTACCTTAATCCTATTCTTAATAGCCCGAAACGACAGGGTAAAGGCGGATAAGTTCCTTGGCGGATGTGATGTCGGTCTATTCCCGTATGTTACATAACCACTTCTTCCGTTTGCCAGCGCGCTTTGAAATGAATCAATACAGGTTCTAATTCAATAGATACAGTTATGTAAAGTGAATGGCCGATTGTTACGTACCTTTGTGTCGTTTGCCAGAATTTTGTCATGTTGCGGATGTGTCTACGGCAAAAGTATATATCCGTCTTCGAAACTGTACAGTACTGGATATAATATTTTTTTTCATTTGATTTAGTTACATGTTTTCGATATAAATCTTCTATATATTATTTAAGTAAGCCGTTTGCGATGAGTTTGCTTCTGATCTCAATGTTGTACCTGTTTAATATTTGGTAGGCATTTGAGTACACTTTATAGGCTATTATGTCATTTGAGTGCTTCGGTGAGAAAACTCGTAACTGCAGGAGCCCTATGTATGGTGACTAAGAAAAACAACTTAACTACAGATTAATTTAAGTTATTGAAAGGCTAATTTATGACAAGAAAATTTTGTAAAGTAGAAGTGGTGTCTTCACTGGTCACACAGATCTAGGCACAGTAGGAGGTAATTCGGACGCCAAGCAATAGTTTGAAGACATTACTTTGGTCCAGTTTGAGGCTATGTTTAATGATATTATTGGAGCAACGGGAAACAACATACTTAAATTTAAAACAAGGAATTCCGGACATCATCAGCGTGTCATAAAAGATGATGAAGTCAGGAAAATTTCCAGAGAAAACGTAGCTCTATGATGGATACCAATTTACGAATGACACTACCTTTTTAGAAGTCTCATATTCAACATTGAGTATCAATAGGAAATTTATTTTAAGATATGTATCTTAAAGCGCAAAACTTTTTCAAGCATCTTGTTACGTAAATAAATATGGCTTCAAGTGAAAGGTTCTACTTATAAAGTTTTAAAAGAAATTTATTTAATAAGTAAATTATAAATACTTTTGAAGTTAACAACATGCTATAAATAATATATGTGCGTCATAGCCGATTGAGAAAATAGAGGTTGTGTTAGCTGTTTCAATCAACGAAGTTATTTTTATACCAAGGGGGGCCAGTATCCATTATGTTCCAGAACTTTGCAGTTTCATAACGTTCCTATGTAGAGCTATCTTATTGAAGGTCTTCCGGTTATTGATTGCGGCTACCAAGGAATTCATCAATACAAAATTGTAAAAATGCTGTATATTTTAAGTTATGAAAAAAATTGTTAGAAATACTACGTCTTCTTCTGAAGTCCATAAATTCTATATAACACAGAAAACTATGATATAGGATAATCGGGTTTCCGATCAGATTATTGAATAGACAGTTATAGTAATAAAAGAAGACAAGGTTAATATTTGCTACAGGTTTTTTTTTATACAACGAAGCGACAAGACGAGCGGGACGTTCAGTTGAAGGTAAGGGATATACCTGCTCACAACTATGTGGTGCTAGTTAGTATTTTATATACTGCAGCATAATTTGTGCGTCGCATTGGGACGTAAGACATTGAGTGTCGTTACCCCAGTAATTACATTAGCTACAACGCCCTTGAGAACAGAATACAGTGATCTTTGCACCGTACTGTTTGGCGGCAGAAATAGGCGCTGCGGTGGTGCCTGCCTAGACGATCTCCGGCAACAGAGACTTACCACCAATTAGGCACTACACCAGTTAGGTTACTATGGTTATACATTTTAATACTCGTTCAAAGAGCGGTGCTTCCCTCATCAGTTAGCGAAGCACAAACGAACGACCCGAGAGCTTTTACAAAACAATATTATGGTTAAGCAATGGGGCATCTAGTGGTACCCCACTAGGTATCCTATAGTATAGGTGGTAATCTATCTAAAGTGTTGTCAACCTTAGCAGTTCTACTTTAGTTACTTAAGAATATAAACAACTAATTTTAGTGCATAAGAATACTCGTAATTTGTACTCACTTAATAGGTGATTTTTTAAGTGATTATAAATACTAAATCCGTACAAATAATATCTAATCTGTTATTTGATATTTAACAAGAAATTAAATTATTTTAATATAGTTAACAGTATAATGTAACAGTGATCATCGCTATAGACATTTTTAATTACAGAATTGTTAATATTATCAAAGCTTTTACCCGCACATGTACATGTGTGTAAAATTTACGATAAAAACATATACGTTTCTAGGAATATAAAGAGTAAATTTAGGTCACATTGCAATTCATATAATTAATTCACATTTCCAACAGCACGGGATTTCTATGTACTTTAATTTTTTTGTTAATTCTTTTTATGAGAGATTTTTAAAAAGCTGAGTGGGAGGCTCGAGGCGCGTCAACAACGTTTTAACCTTTCAAAAAACTTAGAGCGGGTAATGCTGTGAATAAAACATTCACAATTTTGTTGGCTTCTTTAAATATACGAATAATGATTGTAAAATTATTATTTTTAACCACATCCTTAACTTCCAAAACGAAGGATTTTAACGGTTAAAATCATTTACTTGAAGATATAGTTTATTTTATCCAAAAAAGGCTTTAAAGAAGATTGGTTCTTCAGTAGCGTAATAGATTTGTTGTGTATCATCATTAGCCAAAACAATCCCACTGCAAGATATATAATATAAGGTTCTCCCGAAGATCACCAAATACATCATTGCGGTGTTTCCTCTATACTAGTTTCCAACGACCTTCACCAGATCATACAATAAAATTGATTTCTTGTTCTTCTGAATTTATATGTAGAAAATAATACATTCAAGAGTCTTGTACTAATCCGTTACCAGTTGTTGAGAACAATTGTCCGAGTCATTTCGTTGGAGAAGTAAGTACCTTTAATAGTGCTTTAGTTAAGTTTTAATGTTATTTTGGTAAATAAAGATTGCACTACATAAACATTTTGTTCTTTTAAGTAAACTATTTTAAGTTTTTCAAGTATCAAACAAGACCGAAAGTTAGTATATTGGCTTATATTAGCAAACAAAGAGTTTGAAATCATATTAAATTAATATTTATTCATTTGCTTAATATTTTTTTGTACGTAACTTGTGTAAGTTTTAAACTAAGGATAAAACTAACAGCAGATTTTGTCCATTTTTGTTTATAATTACGGAAATTTGGGATTTAGATTTAAATTTATCTTAATCTCAGCATTGCAAACGGATTATAATATCTGCACCGCCACTCTATCGGATTAAGTGATTATAGAAAAAGGTCTCCAGCTTTCCCAGTTGCAATTACGAGGCTACTACTTTTGCCAGGTCATATGCAAAGTGTGGCTAATATATCATTATGGTACATAGCCTGTATGCAGCATTGTATTAGGCTAAAATTAAATAACAGGATGCTAAATATCACCGCATTGCGCTTTTCACCTTGTTACGTAAATTGTGAGCCTCTTCCTAAGTGTCTGTCTTGTTGGGTCTTCTTTCGTACATAGGCCTCTTCATAATTTCCGAATATCGGACGATCCATTGCTGTCTGTCGGCAGATATGATCTTGTCTCGATTTGATTGGTTGTTTCTGAAAAGGGATGTTCTTGTATTAAATAATCATATTTTTAATAAATTGCTTTGTCTCGAAAGAAATTTTATTATATATAGATTTCAGAGATTTTCACTTACGAGAGACACGTCACAATATCTCTGGAACCAACGAGCTAGAGATTTGAAATTTAGCAGGAACATTCCTTTTGTAGAGTATAGGTTATCTACGAACAGATTTTACCAAATCTTAACTTCAAACGGGGTGGCGGAAAGGCCCGAGGTGCAGTGGGTTTGATATTACGACCAGCAAGGGTGGGTGGGGAACAGCTGGTTTATGATAATTGTACTTAAATCAGTTCAGCGATAGCCTTATAAAAGTACATGCTACCGAATGACTTATATTTCGTAGAACTTACGTAGAGCGTGCTACGAAATGAACATGTAGGGTTTGCTACGAAAATTCTACGAAACGTTTGGTAACGAACAACAACTTCAATTATAACGCCTACGTATCTTTCCAATTGAATTGCTTTAATAACAAAAAATTCAATTGGAATAAAATGGATACTTTTTTATATTTCTTCTTTATTGTGCGAAGCACTAGTACTTTTTGTAACCTTCGTAGTTCATTATCAATTAAGATATTTTTTCTAGCGTTTAATTAACATAGCGCCAAATAAAACACTAAGGAAATTTTATTACGGCTTACATATTTATTACGTTACTTATTTGTTATAAATAAAAATTTTGTAACAGAAGTTTCTTTTCAATCATAATATTGGTGAGCATGGCACGAATACTGAATTTCAGTTTTACATCTATTAGTCAATCTGTTTGTACATAAAACACTGGCATCAACTCCATTTCTCAACCACTAGACCCTTTTCCGTTCGGCTTGATTCGGACACGTAGTTAATAGTGGTTGTTCATTTAATATGGATGGGTTACCTGAGGTGTATGCGAGATATTGGAAAATCAATACGCCTGTGTTTTCGGTGTCGGGTTGGTGGTGCAATTTATTTAACGACCACCTCTCCAACGCTTCACTGTAATATTGAAGATACAGTAAGGTGAGGACAAATAACTTTGTTGTGTACTCAGCCTTTATATACAAAGGAAACAAACATTGATATAACAAGTATGGCAAAGACTTGATGGGTCATAAAAATTTATTATAAATATAAATAAAATATTGATTATTATTTTAAATATTAGGCAGACTTAATCACTGACTGACTTTTGGCATTCTCTAATAGTCAATATTTACATTTAGAGGGGCATAACGGTACATGAAATAACTACTCCAAAATTATTATCAACCGATAGACGTCCTCTGCTGGACATAGGTCTTCCCCAAAAAATTCCACATCGATCGGTCCTGCACTGCAGTCCGCATGGTCTTTGGCAACGTCGGACACTAGAGGCCGTCGTCTACAGGGGTTTATATGTTGGGACTTGGGCCATTTCCCACCACGCTTGCCCAATGGTGGGCGGGTTGGTGGGAGCCAAAGCCTCATTTAGCAGGGTGCACCGCGAGCAGGTAAGGTCGGCTTGGGTCTCGTGAGTGGTTGTGCGGAGCCCCTTACACCCCACTACTATAAATACTAACAACAATCATGGAATATATATTGTTACATATATAATAATAACAATCCATATAATTCACGTCTGAAAGATTGCTTCGAATATCAACACTGATATTTTAACACCTGGAAAACGGAGGTTTTTCTCATGTAAAGTACCATATATACACCTACAAACTAATCTCATCTTTTACCACTGTCACGACAGTACACTACAAACACTATTTTTCTGAAGGCTATACAAAAACATCTGTAATCTTTTAATCTTTTGTGAAAAAAGCATTTTATTCTTTATTCGTGTTTATTCGAAATAATGATTTCGAGTTTAGTAAAACAGGCAAGAGTCGAAAGAACGTTTCAAGGAGTTAAACGGAAAGCTGTCGCTGAGAAAGCTTTTAGTATCACTCGAGTTTCTTTGATCCGTTAAGACTTTTTCATACGTGAAATTTTCACACGCAGTTCCAACGTTTCAGGAATTGTTTTACTAGCCGAGTCGATAAAGCCGTGGTATATATTTTACATTCACAAATCTAATCCGCATGTTAATATCTTTAAAATCATAAAGACGTTGTGTATTGTATCTAACAGTATCGGTTTTTTTTTGCACACTTTCGTAGTTAAAGCTTCAAATTGAATATACAGAGTTAACGTAACTTGAATGTGCTTTGACTAGTATTTACGTGCCTGTAAAGAAAACATTGTTAGGTAACCGATATATTCTCAAACCAAACAGCTTTCATGAACATGTGATAACTAGCACCCTGCATTTAGCAGCATGGTAGATCATAATCTTCATTGATGGAGGTCCGTCGGTAGATATCGGTCTGGTGAATAAAAGGCCTTGATAAAGAGACTATTTACATTCATGACATGGGTTCTGAGTCCCAGTAGTGGGAACATTAACAGAGCTGTCTATTTTATTATACAGTTTTACATTCTATATGTAGTACTTTTATTTTATCTTTCCGTTTCTGTTTGTCTCCAAGTTAAATAAATAAATTACTCCGCATAGTTTCAAGACATGATCACATGTTTTATCTTAATTAAGAGCGAAAATTTCGTCTTGTGAATAGGAACATAATACTACAACCTGTTCTGATGACTCGAGGAACGTGCCTCATTTGAAAATTTCTTGCCACTAAAGTTCGAGTTACTGACCGCGCTGACTACGTAAATACTAAGCTATGTTTTCTTTTAAGAAATATTAATAAATTATGTATCTAATTGCACACGTTGTATACGTTCTCGTACTTCCGCAAAGCATACCTACATATTTTTCCAATACTTACATTTTTTCAATATCTAAAGAAAGAAATAAGAGATTCATTGATCATTACGAGATCCCCGTCACTATTAAACGTAAAGATTAAAAATTTGGTAGATAGATAATGCTTCTGCTATTTAGTAGTCAGCTAAGAATGGATTTTACAAAATTTCTTCCCCTAAGGGAGCTGGGAGGGTGTTAATAACGGGAAAGGGGAGCGACGGGTTGCCACCGGGCGGGAACATTTCTTTCATAAAAAATTCAAGTCGAAATTTTAAATCTAATTCTATATTAGTGCTAGCATACCTAGACTATACGAATAGTGTCTATGGTCAATCCGTCAAACTTATTAAATGTAACACTAGCGCAAATATAAATAAATCATTATGTATTAATAAATTAAAAATAGACAAAATAATTAGATTCAATCAGCTTCTGAATAAGTTAAGAATGACGGACTTAACGTGCTTGTTGACCTATTAGGTGCTTACAGCGCGAACCTTGAAGTAAAGTCGATGATAGAATCAATAAGAATTATATTCTGTTAAGTTTGTTATTGAATTCTTATGACTGTTACATGCTTGTTACATACACAGTCAGCTCAATCCGAGTTTATGAAATATCAAACTGGCATACGGATCTCTTATGACTTCGCTTAGCTCACGTATATCTCTGCTTCTACTGTCCTTCTTCTGATTCCTTTAAATATTTAATAAAGTATGAATAATTTGCAAACCAGTTACCCCTCGTTATTGCTTAGTTTCATCCATTGGGAATCATCAAATATGCTATGTAACGTGGATGCGGTGTTTAAGATGAACGATGTAAAATAAACTTCCAACCGTGCGCCATGAATACGTAAATTACATCGTAACCCACATGAGATCTCCCCTCTCGTTTCTACTAAGATATATATGTAATTGAAGAAAAGAGAAGAGCATATTTCAAATGCTCTTCTCTTTTCTCTTATGTAGATAATTGGGAATTAACCTTTAAAGCTAATTTTATGTTAATTAACCGTTAAAGTTTTTGTTAGTTTCTCTGTAATCAAATTTTCTTCATTCCAAAGAAAGAGATTTTTTATTTTAACGCATCCATCTCTTAACTTTTAGGTTCTTCTCTTATTAATTATAGCGTTCAATAATAACTAATTCTAATATAGAAGATAAGAACTATATAAATGCTGATCTGTAAAAATATACAAAATTAAACTGTCTCTGAGGCGTAGTAACTAAACTGTTTGCAGAGTAAGATTACGAGACGAGCGGGACATTCAACTGATGGTAAGTGATACGCCTGTCCATAACAACGTGGCGCTAGCTAGGATGTTATACATAGCACCACATTGCGCTCGTCTGCTGAAACAAGATGTTGTAGCATTGGCACCCAAGTACACTAGCTACAGCACCCTTAAAACTAGAACACATGTTTGCACTATCCTAGACCGTCTCCGTCGACAGAGACCTATCACCAGTAAATAAAGACCTACATGTAAAATTACTTGAAAGGAAATTTTTTTCGGAACCGCCTGATTAATAACCTTCATATTATAAATCTAAAAAGACAACAGTATTGCTGAGTTTCAACTGTCAACGTATGAGAGCTGGAGTATTCTGATCAAGCACGCTTCACCATCCACATAATTGTCACTATACACCATGCTGAAATTGAGGTCAAGTGACAGTCTATTGTAGATAAAAAAAATATGTTTCAATAATAGGAATTTTCTGTTTTTGATATAGCGTGTATATTTTTTATACATCTGGCAACATGCGAATTGAGAGCACAGTACACGATTTCATGTCGATTTTTTTACTGATTTCTTTTTAATCGAACTTTAAATAACTTGTATAATATTACAAAATTTTTTATTCAACACAGCATTAGGTTGAACATAGCCTTTTGTTATATGCACTAAATATTAGGACATTGTTAGTATATATTATCGGAGAAATTAAAAGATCTAGTCTCTTTATTTAATACTTTTGTGATATATCTTCTCTTTTTGAAAGCGTTAAGATGCAAACATCATCGCTTTTAGAGTTTAACAGTTAATTAGATTGTCTTCTGTTTCGGAAAATATAGAGCAGATGTTTAACTGATAGGCTTATCAAACCTTCTAAATATTTCTCCTCAGGGTGTTTGTTATATACTTCGTAACACTTATTCCCGCGGCCAAACAGTTGTCTATAAACTTTAAAGTGAAGCTGTTGAAATTAATAGAATAACAAATCTTCGTTTATCTCAAAGCACTGCGTACAAAGTGATGCAGTGTTTAGCATCCTATTTAGGACTGCATTGTTATTAAAATATTGTAGATACGAAGATCTTTCCATATCTATTCCTTCCTTCCTCCTGCCCTTTTCTCAGCTATTTGGGGTCGGCACAGTATGTACTTCTCTTCCACATCTTTCTATTAGCCGCCATATCTGAATTGACACTCTTCTTACACATGTCATTTTTCACACAATCCATCCACACCTTCTTCGGTCTTCCTCTACCCTTATAATCATCCATGTTCATTCTCATTACTTTATTTGTTATATGTCCTTCATCCCTCCGCATAACATGCCCGTGCCACGCTAACCTCTTGCTCCTCAACTTCTCTGTCACTGGAGCATCTTTCACACTTCCTCTAATATATTCATTCTTAATTTTATATATTTTTTTTTATCTTTATTTAATTTTTTTCTTTCCATATTTATTGAGATTCATAATATAAGCTTAGTATTATTAAAATTTTTGTAATTTCAGTGGTATATAGACTATTTATTCATGTTTCTAACCTCTGTTTCTTATTACTATCATTATACATGTTTCCACTAAATAACGAATGAAATTAACCTAAATCTTGTAAAGAGGACGATCGATGAATGTCCTTGGTGTTGAAGAGTAAAGAAGTGGGACGTTTGTCAGGTAATGACGGCAGATAACTATCAGGTTGTAAAACTAAATGAATTTCTGTTGACTAGTCCAACGTATAAAGGTCACTTGTGAAAGATGTAGGAGTGTGAACTAGTCTTATTAAAGTCAAAAAAAAAAAATTGTACGAAATTTATATTTTACTTTGAAAAAGTTTACTTCCTTGTAAGTTTACTTAATTATTCACAATGTGCTTTGTATGAAATGTCCAAATTTGTGATGAAGAGTAAAAATATCTATTCCCATTTTTACATTAAGTGATGAAATGCAAGTTTTAATCAATTTCTATTTAGTTTGGCTAACGAACCTCATAAATTTAGTGAATTGTTAGCTACCCTCCATAAAAATAAAATTTACTTGATATCGTACAGCTAGGTACCAAAGTACGACATACATTTGGTAATGACGTCATGTGTTAGCTCATTTTGTCTGACAAAATTTCGTCGAGGTATTATCAGGTCAGGTCAGGTCTTTGTGTCATCGTAGAGAATACATCAACATGTTAACTTTAACAATTAAGTTTAATAATTTTATCCTTTACTATAACCATTTCGAATTAATTAATACCTGAATTCAATTAAATAATTATCATCTATGTAACTTAAATACAATAATAAAAAGATAAATAGTCAGATCAACCCAGTGGAAATTCAAATATTTAATTGAGATTTGCCATATGTGTAAGAGGAAGAAATTTAAATGACCTCTCCTACATTTTACCCGGGAGGGAATAATTTCTGGGAAAGAGTAGCTCCCGCTGTGATTGTGTTATTAGAATATTATAATCGTCTCTTTTTGGGCAAGTCTAGGTTCACCAATTGAGATAAATATAGTAATACGATAATAGTTTAAAATTAATATAAAATATAATGTCCGTATAAAATCTTCTCTGCTACCACCGCAATTGCAACCGTAAACCGATGTAGGTGTCTAGACGAAACAGTTACGGCGAGGGTGCGGAAAAGGATGAGGGTGAGTCACCCCAGTTACGGCGCCATCGCCAGGGTTTTATAATATGCGTAACAGGGTATTTTGTTTTTACGTCAATACAAACTAAATACGAAAATAGGGCGCTCGATCCAAGTAAGTTTTAGGGAATGCAAATAATATCGATTGTGTGGAATCTTATATGGAGGCTTTCGAATGGTGATGATGGAGGTTGTTGAGCATATTGTGAACAGCAAAAATAAATGATTCCATTCTTGATCAACATAATAATACCACTAAATTATCCACTACCTGCTATACCAATGAATTCTGACTTCATCGTCATCATGTGGTGCCTTCACAGCTACTTTGCCTACATTGTCCGGATTATCCAGGTAATATGAATACACTGGCTGTAATCCGAAATATTGAGGACAAAAGATAAAAAAGAAGTCTAAATGGTTCGATCAGTGATAAGAGAAAAAGAAAATTAAAGAGATATTGAATATTTACTTTTTTATAGGATGTTAGTAATGAACAGGCCATCTATATATATATATATACATATATATATATATATATAAAGTATTTCTAACGAAAAGGAAAATTGAATTCACGTAACGATTTTCTTTTACATACTTTTTCGTACTTTTTGAAAGGTATATAAATGCTATTTAGTTTTTAGATTCCGAGAAGATCTTTTTGTTACGTGTGATGGTTTATATATTAAGAATATCTTCTGTATGATTTCAGGATGTGGCGTTCATTAACCCGGCGAACGTGGTCTTCGTGTACATGCTTGTCAGGGAGCTCGTCGATGGTGAAAGGATAGCGCGCCCTCAAGACCTCCAAGCAGTAGTCCTCACCTGCCTATACTTATCCTATTCTTACATGGGGAATGAGATCTCGTATCCACTCAAACCATTCCTCGTGGAGGACTCGAAGGACAAGTTCTGGGACCGTTGCCTACTCATTGTAGACAGGCTGTCGTTTAATATGCTACGGATTAACTCCGAGCCTGGATTCTTTACTGAAGTGTTCACGGAGCTTAAGGCATGCGGGGTTGTGGAGAGCCCACCCCCTGCGCCGCCACACCCCGCACCTCCACCACCACATCCCCTGTCGGCCGCCTGACATACAGAGGTCGCTGTACTGAGGTTGGCGCTGACAGATCGCCCCAGTCGCGTTTGATGCCGGCTTCTGACTAGTGATGGCCTTGCTCAATCGTCATGGAACTATCGATAATTATTGGGTTGCATTTATTTAATTTTTTACTTAAAATTATATTAAACAACCTGAAAAAAGATGCGAACGTCTTTGCATTCAGGAATTTATTTTATTTATTTATTTCTTACAACTAAAATATACATCAAATGCCATTTTCTAATGGCCCCACATTAGAAAAAACTAACCCGTGGGTGTCTTTTAGGTTACAGTACAGTTTTACTATATGAAAGTTTATTTTATTAAAATTCCGTACCTAGGACCTATACATTTATGTATAATAATTCTCTATACTTTATTATAACAAAATTTTTGTTATTCATTTTCTAGAACGTAATCGTCTACTTTGTTAATTTTGACATTTAGTTAATAATTTTTCATTTATAATCATATTTATTATATAATTTTGTAATCCAAAAACGTTATGTTACATGAAAAACGTTGCTCAACTCATGTAACGATTGATCAAGGCTTTTCACAAGTCATGTAAGATGCCGTGAAATAAAAAGACATTCGAACTGTTGTTAGCGAGAAGTTGCGTCCAACTTGGAATTAATTGTAATGGTGCAGTTAATTTAAACTGTATGAATAATAACCAAACATGTAGCGATAATAATTATTTGGACAACATGTTGTGTATGATGTACCATGAATAAAAATTTAATTATTCTTTTCAAGTTAATTTTGTAAACGTAAAAAAATTGGTTTTTATTCTTCGCCGACAAGCAAAACGTCTGCTCTTAACAAGGCGGCGCTAGTTAGAATGTTAAACACTACGCCTTGGAAGAGGATGTTAAGTCGCGTTACCTCAGTAATTTCACTAGCTGCAACATCTTTAAACCGGAACTCGGTAGTGTTTGTTGACAAAATGTTTACGACTGGAATAACAGTTGCGTCGGACCTAGACGATTTCCTTCAATAGAAATCTACGACCAGAAAATTTATGTTTACAAAATAAACGAGTTGTCAAATGTAATTATTAAGATTTTAAAGTTTGGAAAATTCGGCATATAATGTAAAATTTTGTAGTAAACTGATAGTAAGAGAGACGAGTTAGGGATTGTTATCGTATAGAGCAAACCAATGTTGCCATGTAGAGTAAGTAGAAGAAATCCAAAAATAATTGTCGATTTAAAATGAAACGTAAAAGTTTTAATAAAAGAACTTAAAAAATAAAAGCATCTTGCGAAAAATTCATAATAACTACATCACTAGTTGTTCAAATAATATATGCGCTAAAATAAAACCCGCATTCTGATTGGAAAGAGTAAGTAACAAAGGAGGAAAGATCTTTAGATAAGTGGAAACTGTTTATGGAGATATTATGTGCTTGAAATCATATATTAGGAAGTTACAAAATTAATTGCCTTTTATTTCTTAGTCTGATTTAATCAATATTATAGAAAACGAGTGACGATCACATATTTGCTATATCTAATAGTTAATTAATTATACATTTATATATTTATAAAATTATAATAAATACCTGTACGAAAATTTCGTAGGTAAAATGTTTTAACAATATTTTACAGACCTCAAATTTAACTTTTTCATTTGAATGCATGTAATAATTATGTTCAAATGGTTTCTCAATTATGCAGCGCATTTATAATATCTCTATAAAACGGCCTGGTCGGCTTTCGAGCTGTTAATGAAGCGTTAGGGTAACTTCGGCCCGTGGCTAAAGGAACCACGATAAGATAGTTCGTGCCCTACATGTATGTAATGTTTACGTAGGTAATTTGCCTGGTTATGTTGGCACTTCAAGACTTATGCTCTAAGATATTTTGTGTACCAAATATCTGATTGCAATAAAATGTTATCCATCATAATTAAAAAGTTCAAACAGAGGTTAGTTAAGGACGTCTTCTGGTTATAAATGTCAACCAAAGTTGCTAATATGTGTTCCCATTTTAAGGTAATTATAAGCTTGATAGTTTAAAAGATTTTCCTGAACTTACTTTGGTTCTTTGTCATGGATAACCACGTAAGTTTTTATAGTGAAATCCTTTATACTGATTATTTTTTGTTGAAACATTCGTAGCAATGAGATTTTCAGACTCAATAGATGTGATGTGATAATAAATTATCAAAGGATTTCAACGCCTAGGATAGAAAAATGGGAAATACGGAATTCACAATCAAATATCCTTTGGACGTCTACCGGCTGACAATAAAGTCCTTCGCAAATGTGGGTATGAAATTCTTTTATATGTCATAAGACGGGATAAATGTCTAGAAGAAAAAAAGGAAGACTAGTGTCGCTATAACAATTAAAATATATGTATATGTGATTACACAAAATATCTTCATAGTGTACAAGTCTTCACACCTGTCTCATCGAGAGTTACAGTAGTCCAATAAAACATCGGTTAGATTGTAAGTGTCGTATTTGTAGTGAAATCGTATTGCCATATAGTTAGTTGATATTAGCGAAATGTCTGGCAGGCGGGGGGATGCAATAAAATTACCGTCTGTCTGTTCACCGGTTAACCCTTCTACAACGTGTACGTAAGAATTGGCCGGCTCAAAGCGAGGCGATGTATCTGGCGTGGAGTATTTATATAAAAAAATTACGTGAACGAACGAATAGGCGTTTTGTACAGAAATTACGATTAAAATAATACATATACTAAGTCTTAAACAATAGCCTAGTCTAGTCAAATGGATTGCAGGTTGTTAGCAGACCTGATGGCACTCGGTCTAATGGATGTTTCTAAAATATCTTAATAATTGTATCTATATACGTCTTTTTATATATACTAGACACATTTAACCTTCTAATAAATTATGTGTATATTCCGAGATTTTATGATAATTTTAATAAAATTTTAAGTGTTATTCTAAGTTATCATTATTTTTTAAATAATTCATTGAGATAAGTTATATGATTCCGATATATATTAAATTATTATTTGCGATAATTTTAGATGTCAGGTAAGCTATCTACAATTCAATTTTTTTTTGCATTTGATTGGTTTTTATTAGACCTCGCGTTTTAGTTGTTTTTTTTTCAATAAAATTCAACTGTACGAAATTTTAGTCACAGTGTAGATTAACTATGAAAAAATGTCTACTGTTCACATTTACTATTAATAATTTAGTTATATTACATTGTTACTAAATAATTTAAACACTTATGGTGTAGTTTTAAGTACTTCTAGTTAATATATTGCTAACATTCCAAAGATTTCTTTCCACCGAGTGCCCTAGTTAAGAATGATAGTCACGTAAATGTAATAATGATGGAATGTATTATAATTGTGAATCTCAAGTCAAAAACTAAGTCATTTATTATTAGGTAGGAGTAGAGTCTGTGATGTTTTTTGTGTCTGTTATGTTTTGTTTGATATGTTTTTTTTTTAGTAGTGTTATAGAAAACAAATAGTTATTATTTCAATGGATCTCATTCAATTAAACATTTTTTTTAATATATTCATGCGGTCGATTTATACTTTGTTAAGTTTGAAGAAATTAATATTGTTGGCATATATTATACAATTATAGTGTTGTATAAGTTATACTGAACATAAAACCAGATAAGACTGTTTGTGGCGGTAACATTGTTTCTACTCACTCAGCAATTTTTTTTAATTAAAGAAAAATCTTTATTTTAAAGAATTGCATACCGTCCAAGCGTTTCGAAATTGGTCCATGGTATTTAAATAACAAATATATTGATAGTTAATTAATGAGAATTCCTGTCTTTAATAAGTGCAACGTTGATTACTAGAAATAGCGAAAGCACAGAATTCACCAGTTCTAAGCCGTCCATTATTACGGCTAATTTGATTTTGACTTCTTTGGTGTACCCACCACGTTCGAAAGAGAAAATTAAAAATGATGTTTACACAAAACATATAATATCAATAACTTAGCAAATTATAAATCGACAGGCGACCATATATATCATCGAGATATACCATACTATCGACTGAGAAATATTAACGATAGCGTGTCGAAGAATTAATCTGATCTTTGTTTAGTATTTATAAAATTTTGATGGAGACAGAAAATTATTGATGTTTGTGTCACACTCTTCGTAATATTACTTTGATAAAACGATACTTAGTTAATTTATTTGTTGTTTTCATAATAACATTCGCATGTTTGCAGTACATGAAAATGTAAAATTAAGATATGTACATTCCAATTAATAATAAATTAAGGCAGATAAGTCTGGAAGCTTAAATCATGTAACTTCCGTCATTTCTGGTGTTCTGATATAGTTAGGTACCTACTTTGACTTTTGCAAAACGTGAAAATGCGTCACGTTGACGCTGATATTACTATTCAAGGACCTCTTCTAAAATTATTCATTGTAACTCACGTTTGTTAATTAACCAATTGTAAATATAACCAATAATTATTAAAAAAATTTCATATACATTCGTGTTTTTTTTAATTAAACCTAACTTTTTGTTTTTTAATCAATTAATAGTAGCAAATAGAATATATAATTTGAAGTACATATTTAGTATGACTTCAGCATTTAAGTTTGTTAAGTCATAAGATAACGTAACGCGTTAACGTTTTCGCGTCTACGCGTGCCTTTACAGGTCTCATAGCGTAAATTCGGAAATTGACCGGCTCTTCGAGCACCTGCAGGTGTCCACTGACAGAATACTTGAGCAGATTCCTACCGCAGAAATTGTAGTTTTGGGCGACTTTAATGCCCACCACTCTGATTGGCTTGGGTCAGCACGTATTGACCATGCGGGAAGGTCTGCTCACGATTTTACCATTGCCAATGGTCTGACACAGATGGTACCTTCTCCCACACGTGTGCCGGATGTGGAAGACCACTCGCCTTCCTTATTGGACCTTCTGCTGACCTCTCGCCCCGAACCCATTCGGGTGTGGGTCGACGCTCCTCTCGGGTCATCGGACCATTGCCTAGTTCGGAGCGTGGTGCCTCTCACCGTCTCATCGCAACCACTTCCATCTGGTAGACGACGTGTTTGGCACTACAGGTCAGCAGACTGGGACGGGATGCGCTCTTTCTTTGCATCCTACCCATGGGGGCAGATTTGCTTCAAGTCAGAGGATCCTAGCACCTGCGCTGATTCGGTTGCCGATGTCGTGCTGCAGGGCATGGAATTGTTTGTTCCAAGCTCAGCGGTGCCCGTCGGTGGCAGGTCTCGGCCCTGGTTTGGCGGGTCCTGCCGTGACGCACATCGTCGCAAGCGGGAATGCTACCAAGCTTGGGCTAGGGCAAAGGCCGCTAAGGATGTAAACTGTGACTCACTCAAGAAGAAATACAACTCTGCTTCCAGGTTCTTTAAGAGGCAAATTGCATTGGCGAAATCGAATTACGTTGGGAGAATTGGCGAGAGACTGGCACGCCTGCCATCTGGCTCTCGTGCGTTCTGGTCTCTCGCCAAGGCTGTCCAGGGTAATTTCTGTCGGTCGACGCTTCCACCTTTGCGCGGGGAGGATGGTTCATTGGCCTATTCCGCAAGGGAGAAAGCCGATCTTCTTGGCTCTATCTTTGCGGAAAACTCGACTCTTGACGACAGGGGTAACACTCCTCCTAACATCCCGAGGTGTGAAACCACAATGGCGGACGTACGCTTCACACAGTGTGCTGTGCGGAAAGCACTATTCTCCCTGGATGTCAACAAGTCGAGTGGGCCCGATGGAGTATCTCCTATTGTGCTGAAGGTGTGTGCTCCAGAGCTGGCACCGGTTTTAACGCGCTTATTCAGACACTCTTATGTCCTCGGCGTTGTCCCACATTCATGGAAGACGGCTCTAGTACACCCGATTCCTAAAAAAGGCGACCGCTCAGATCCGTCCAACTATAGGCCTATCGCTATTACCTCCTTACTCTCTAAAATTATGGAATCCATAATCAACCGCCAGCTCATGGGCTACCTGGAAGAGCACCAGCTGATCAGCGACCGCCAATATGGCTTTCGCAAAGGCCGATCAGCTGGTGATCTTCTGGCTTTACTAACTCACCGTTGGGCGCAGGCGGTTGAGAGTAAGGGTGAGGCACTGGGCGTTAGTTTGGACATAGCGAAGGCCTTCGATCGGGTTTGGCATAAAGCATTACTATCGAAGCTTCCTTCCTATGGGCTTCCTGAGAGACTTTGTAGGTGGTTCGGCAGTTTCCTTGCGGAACGGAGAGTTAAAGTCGTCGTTGATGGCTCATGCTCGAACCCCCGGACCGTAAATGCTGGTGTTCCCCAAGGCTGAGTGTTATCCCCGACATTGTTTATTCTGCATATCAATGATTTGTTGCATACCAGTAGCATCCATTGCTATGCAGATGACAGTACCGTGGATGCACTGTATTTCGGCCGCAGCAATATCTCTCGGGATCACGTCGACGAGTGTCCGGGACCGTCTCGCCGGCACTATCATCCGCACCATCTGGATGGTTGGCGTTCCACTACAATGCGTTTTAAAAACAGTAAATATCTGGAACTCGTTGCCATCAGCGGTCTTCCCCAACAACTGCGACATTGGGTTATTCAAGAAAAGAGCATATTCTTACCTGAAGGGTAGGCAACGCACTGGCGTCGCTAGTGACGTGGGCGGCGGTGAATCACTTACCATCAGGTGACCCATCTTGCTCGTTTGCCTCTTATCTTACATAAAAAAAAAACACGTAAAGGCGTGGAATGTTGAAAAGACTGTGTAGACATGTTGCGCAACTTCTTTTTTTTTGTTCCACGAAAACGATGTAATAGAATGATGTACACAGCACTACTTTATACTCTTTGCCTTAAGAAATAAGATGTTAATTCTGGTCACACCAGTAATTTCACTAACTACAATACCTTTCAAACAAGAACACAGCAACGTTTACACACTGCAGTGTGGCGGCAGAAATAGGCATTGCGGTGGTAATTACCTAGATGATCTTGGGCAACATCCATCACTTAGTCTTACCATTGCGTGTACATTCTTACTGTCAGTGAAATTTATTGCCCGATGACTCAGTTTAAAATGCGTCGACTATAGTAAAACTGCCAATAATAATATGGTCCTATTCAGATTTATATACGCTGCACCACATTTTACCCCAATAATTTAACTAATTACAGCGTCCTTCTAATTAAAACACGATGATATTTAACGGATGAAACAGGCTCTGTTTGGATTCTGATATTTTAGTTGAAATAAAAAACGATTTATTTCTTCTTAGCATTTATGGTAGACATATTAATGCCTCTATGCACTGTGCTTATTACTATTAAATAGTGTAAAGAATAAAAAAAAATCATCTAGAACTTAACGTTATTTTTTGAATTCAATAAGTCATAAGTAATATCTCTAATTTATAGATAATATTGTTATATATAACAACATAAATTAGAGATATTAATTCGCCGACAGTGTTTTATTGTAAAAGTTTGTTGTAATATCAAGCATTTGGGACAAATAATCTGGTAACATTGCTAAGTGTCAAAATACTTGGCGGGTATCTGAAATTCTTATTTTGGTATTTTTTTTACGATTTAGTATAACAATTATTTATGGTATATTGGTATTTATTTAAATTAATTCTACTTTCATCGTTGTTTATAAATAGGTTTATAGTTTATATTTATTCCTATCGAAAATAAGCTGTAAATATGTCTGATTATCCTGATCCTGACGAAGAGTTTGAGCTTATGTATTCCGATGAGTTGGAATTAATGCGAGAAATAGATGACCAAAATGGTAAGAATAAAAATTTACATAGTTGGAAGACAGTTTATTTGGTATTTATTATTAACTACAAACAAAATCATTTTTATACACAATGCAGTAAATTACGAAAAAACATGCAAGTTGTAAGAATATATGTTAATAGATATTCTATTATATATTCATAAAATTATTAACTTTTTAAACTGTTTCTGCAGATCCAACTCCTGTAATAGAAAAGGGGATAAAAACTAAAAGAAGCTTAGATTTTTCGACTCATGCTCCCAACAAGAATATAAATAATGAAAAAAACAATGAATTTACGAAAGATAATGAAATTATCTCAACGCCTAACTTACAAGTTATTGAAGATGTTCTTATATCCCAGACACAAGCACCAAGTAAAAGAAGTGCAGAGGAGCTGTTTGGCGATATAGAAGACATTGATTTTGATACTATTGAGTTGCCAAGCAAGAGGCAAAAAACGGAAGAAGAAAGTGATATGGATTTAATAACCAGAATCATAGAGAGCAGACGCATAAAACAAATGCTAATAGAGCCTGCAAGTGCAGTTAACATTAACAAAAAAGCCAATTATAATATAAGGGAAAATATATCTATTAATATACCAAGGTAAAACATAATTTATTATTGTTTGTTACAATTATGATTGTAAATAGATGGTAATTTTTGCTTAAAATGTAACAGTAAGTTATAAATTGTAAATTGAAGTAATTAGAAAAATGCTCTTAATATTTTTATGAGTCTTAGATCAATCTATAGAACATTCATGTCATTCAACAACATAGCGATGTCACTTTTGAAATAAGAAAACTAGATGGAATTTGGTTCACCTGTACATTATGTATAATCCCAGTATTAAATATATATGACTTATTTTTTAAATTAAATATAATAACTTCATTAAACTGATTTTTATTAAGAGAAGTGAGTCCATAAAGGCCTTTAAATAACTAGAATGCAATGTGCACATACTTTTTAAGTTTATGTTTTTAAATTGACAAGGTTAGCAATTTTCACTATCCCACCTGATGTTATGTGGTGAAGTGGTGGTAAAGCATACTCAGGTTAGTTAGGCTGTTGCTATGTAGTAATACCTTATTCACTCTTCTTGAAAACACCCACATTGTATTTGGATGGAAATAACATTACAGGCAATTCGTTTCACTCCTTTGCTGTTCCTATAAAGATTAATAATGTACTTAACCTGTGTTATAAGAATGAAACTATTTTAATGTATTTAAGTATTTCTGAATGTTATTTTACAGATGGTCTTTTATTCCTTTGACTAATTCTGATGGAGATCGATTCTACATAAGGGTTGTTTCAGAAGATTCTCGGGATGAATCTTTAGACTTCAACACAGAACAGCTTTCATTAAGAGCTACATACAGCACTGCTTGGGAAGAGGCACAAAAGATTGTATGTTGATACTTATTATTGAAATAATGTTCATAAAATTTTTTTTTGATCTGAACATTTAATTTTTTAGTTTTTCTTTATTGCAACCAATTTTTTACCGCTGGAGCAGTTGATCTAATTGTGAGATATAGATTATGTTATTATTCTGTTTACTAATATATTCAACAAGTAACACAAAAGCATACTTTATTGTTCTTTGTGTAATTTGTTTTTAGATCTTTGAAATAATATTATTTTATAGTCAATGAATAACATACTGTTGACTCAAAATTATTATAGTCTGTGATGAATTTCATAAAAAATATTGTTAATATATGTTCAGTCATGTATGGAGCCTAACAAAATATTCATAGTAAGGTGTTTCAAACTTTCATTAGTTTCTTGAACAAAATACCAAATTATATGCTTATTAAATGCATTCATTGATTTAAAAATACAAATACTAACTTTTTTAAAATGTAATGTGGCTCTATTAAATACTTTATTAATAAGATACTTATGCAATTTTAGATTGAACAAAAAGAACAATTACATATGAAAGAATTAGATAACTCGGAACCAATTTCCATTGTAGATGATCATAATGAATGTTTATGGGTAGAGAAGTACCGACCCAACTCTTACATTGATTTGTTGTCCGAGGAGCCTGTTAATAGGGCTATACTACATTGGCTGCATCTTTGGGATAAGGTAATGGAGTATATTGCTATAAATAAGAGTGAAAGAGTATGATATCTTTAGTATTTAATAACTTTGATATATATATATGTGTCTATATTCTATATATATATATATATATATATCAGTGTCTATAACACATCAATGTTTTAAATGAGTTAAATTTAGAAAGGTTTGTTTTTACTTTGGTAGTTTAATGGATAATTCATTTTTTTTTAATTTTTGAAAAATTTTCGTTCCTGTCGTATTTTGAATATTACTTTTATTTTATACCATAATTTTCTTTTTCAATTTTTTTTAGGTTGTTTTCAAAAAAGAAGTGAAGACTAAAGATCCACAGCATTGTAATAGCTTTAGTAAGAGGGCTGGGCAATTCCAGTTGACTAACAAATGGAAAGGCAAAAAGGAGGCGGAACCTGAGATAGATGACGATGGTAGACCACATCATAAAGTGGCATTGTTGTGTGGACCTCCAGGAGTAGGAAAGACAACCTTAGCACACCTGTTGGCAAGATTAGCTGGTAAGACTTAAAAAGATTACTTAGTTTTAAAGCCTGTTATACACCAGCCCACAACAATGTGGCGCTAGTTAGGATGATACACACAGTACCACCTTGTCCTCGCTGCCTTCGGACAAATATATCATAATTATTACTATACAGTATATCCTCTAGCTACAATGTGCTTTAAACCTGAAAACAGTGAAGTTTGCACACTACTGTTTGGTGACAAAAAAAAAGACAACAGAGACCATTATAATTAGGTAATTGTACTCCACATCATGTTACTTCGTGACTTTGACAAAAGTTAGTATTTACTTTGATTTGATTTCTGTTACTTATTTAACTTTTTTATATTAGGCTACAGACCTGTGGAGCTGAATGCATCAGATGAACGAAGTGCGGACGCTTTCAGAACGGCGTTAGTGAGTGCTACATCTATGAGATCGGTGTTGGATGCAGAGAAAAGACCTAACTGTCTCATACTAGGTACTGAACATTTATCTTTTTCTACCTCTATAATATAAATTAAGTAGTATTAGTGATGTTACTACTATTTTAAATAAAATACTACCAAGAAGATAAAACCATTCTTTTTAACTACATATTCCACCAGATAGCTATTGATTTTTTACTAATATCAAGGTTTTTTTTTTCGAACCAACATGCAGAATAGTTACTGATGGCAAGTTTCATAACAGCTAATAACAATGTAACGTTATTTGGATGATCAAAGCTAAAATTTCTATTCTTCCTCTTGAGACATAAAAATTTAAGTTCTTACTCCTGTAATCTTTACCTATAACACCCTTCAAACCAGAATATTTTAATGTTACACACTTCTGTTTGGCGGCAGTAATCTCTGTATTGGCAGTACCTACATAAATAGTTTCCAATGGAGACTTAGCACCTGTAACATTCTGTTTAGTGTGAAGTGATCTATAGCTTATTTCTATTTCAGATGAGATTGACGGTGCTCCGATTCAAACTGTAGAGTTGCTGGTGAAATGGTGTACAATGTCACTCACGGATGGTGGTAAAAAGAAGGCCAAGATTCAGCCTCTGAGACGTCCAGTCATTGCTATATGTAACGATTTGTATGCGACTTCTTTGAGGCCTTTGAGGTCAGTAATAAAATATGTGAAACAAAAATTAAGTTATTAACACTTGTCTTACAGTATGGGAATGGGTTATAATATGGTACCATGTACTGGTGGTCTTTGGCAATTGTGACTTACCACCTTTTAAATGACCATTATGATAATATATTATGTTTCTATTGGTGTTTCAGGCCAGTAGCACTTACAGTAACTGTGGGAAGTGTTGCTGTACAACGTCTGGCATCTCGATTGGCAGCGGTTGCCAGTTTAGAGAGGCTGCGGGTAGAGACTCGTGTTCTGAATGCATTGGCTGCTCGCGCATCAGGGGACATACGTACTGCGCTACATGTGCTAAGCTTTTTGAGAGCTAAGGCTCAGGTTTGTATATAAAATTAAACTAGATCAGCCTCCATAAAATAACAAAGCATTTTACTGATAGCAGGCTTCTGCCGCCGGAGCCGTTCTAGGTGGATACTGCCGCAGCGTCCATTTATGTCGCCAAATAGTAGAATGAAAGTTCTACTATGTTCTAGTTGAAAAGGCGATGTAAGCTAGTTGAACTATTAGGGTAACAGGACTTAATATCTCATCCCAATATGATGAGTTCAAAATGTTGTGCAGTGTTCTTCATTCTAACAACCTGTGTTTTGTTATGGGTCAGCATCTGTTGACTAAGCGAGATACTTTCCGAAAATCTTCTGGTTCACCTTAATGTACGCTAAAATAACCATACGGGCGCAAAAATAACGAGACGATTTTCTTGCAGTTCGACTGACTGTCAAAACGAAAGGTTTCTTTTTTTTTGTAATCGCGTCGCCAACAGCATCACTTACCATTAGACGACTTATCTTCTCGCGTCGCTTCTTTACTGAATAAAGAAAACACTAATATTATGATTTATTAATGAAATCCGTGCAAACTGCACCTTTTTTTTATTCTTTTAAAATTATACAGGTCGCAAATTATTAATAGAACAATATTTTTTTGTTCCGCTAAACCTATTGGTCATACGAATTCTACAATTACATAGGATATTTTTTTAAATAATCATCATCATCATCATCATTAGGTGCCTTATTCAAACTTAGTTTTGGCAATCGGATTGAGAAAACCAATTCCATCCTCGGCTATTCTTTTTAACTGATGGTATTTAAACCCGGTCCAATCCTTTATATCGTCAAACGATTTCTTGCGCTGTCCATCAGGCGTACGTTCTCCAGGAATAACCGTGATTGGATTGAATTGGTTTTAAAGAATATCGTGGACTAAATGAATACCGTAAATTTTAGGTGACAATGAAGGACATAGAGAATGTTGCGATCGGCACAAAAGACACTAGTAAGAGCATGATGCAAGCACTGCAAGCTATATTCACCCTGCAGGATGGACAGTCCACTGACATCTTGAACATCATTCAGGCCGCCGGTGATTATGACAGGTGAGCGCTAGTAGGGAAAATTTGTGTTGATAGGATTTGAACCTGCTGGGCGAACTACTTATATTGTACATCGGCCGTTATGACAGCATTGCTGTGTTCCAGCAGGCAACAAATGATAGTCAGATGTATCAACTGGGCAAACATACTTTACCATATATGGCCTTTTTGTCATTTAACAATATGTTAACAAGTCAGTGTTAGAACATTGTAGATTTTTTTTATATTATCATTATTACTTCTAAAGTAAACATTTATGAAATCGTTGATACGTACTACCTTCGTGATGACTTACGGTGTTACAGTGTAAACATCCTTACAAGCACTACATTTTATCGTTTACGTATATCTGTGGGAGATTCCATGAAACACCAAATATTCATCATCATCATTAGCCAATAGACGTCCACTGCTGGCCAATGATTTCCACATCGATCGGACCTGCGCTGCCCGCATCGCCGGGAGTCAGCCGCCGTCGTTTGTAGGGGTTCATATCGGGGGACTTGGGCTGTTTTCCACTACGCTAACCCAAGGAAGGCTAATGGGAGCCAGAGCATCGTTTGTTGATTAGCAGGGTGCACCACGAGCAGGTGAGATTGGTTTGGGTCTCGTGACCAGTTGTGCCGGACTCCATACACCCCCGGCCTACATTAGCACGGTGAATTGTAAACTTTTATTTTTTCTTCTAAAAATACAGGTACATTCTTACAATTCTGTTTAACATATTTTTTCAGGTTAGTGGAAGGCATCTTCGAGAACTATATAACCGCCCGCGTCGACTCTCGTATGCATATTGCCAGCGAGACCACCAGCTGGCTAGGTTTCTACGACACCATGAATTCTTGGACAATGTGTAATCAGAACTATTCGCTGTACGGTACTCTGCCGTTGTGTATCGCACGATGTCACCGGTTGCTGGCTACCCGAACTCAGCATAAACTGAAGTTTCCCATGCAGGGACAGGAAGTAAGATATTTTTTAAAATGGAAAATACAATTTCTTGTATTGTTTGTATGAATAACTAATATGCGAATTACTAATGTTTACAGATGTCTCGTAAAAAAGCGGAGTTGGACAGTGTAGTGCAGTCGGTGTGGCGGGGGAGTGGACCCTCGGTGGTCGTTAGCAGAAACGTGTTGAGGCTGGACCTCTTACCATTGTTGCCATATTTACTTTCGCCTACATTGCGTTCTGCGAATATACAAGTATAAAGTATTTTTTTTTACAAGAGAAAATACATTTTTTCTTTTGTTTGATTACCCAGTGTCAGATACACTTTCTAGAACTTTCTAGAATTCCTTCGGAAGTTTCAAACTCACATGCAACTTTTATTATAACTGACTGATCTTTATATACCTTTAAACCTAACTTGACAGAAGTTTATCAGTAATATTATAAAAGTAAATTCGACGATAGTGATAACAATACTTTGATTAAATAAATTTTTTGAACGACTACAGTCCTAATGCATCGACGCCTTTTTGCAATTTGGCTAGGCAGTTTCTAAGAAAAGGTTAGGCCTACTACAGCATCCTCGCTGCGCTACGGCAAATACGAGACCAATTCGAATTTGCCGATCCCTTCTCACTAGCCTATCGAGCGATAAATATCCTTTAAAGCCCGCAGATTCGAAATACCTTTTTAGTCACATTTTACGTCAGGCAGGGCTTACCTTAGTGTTACTCTAACTAGCCTGCGACGACATAGCTGATACTAATCTATTATAAAATAAGGTTTAGGGCAAGTTGGGTAATAAGTACAAGTTCGCTGTCAATAGATGCAATGAGAATACTAAATAAAGGAATACATTACAGCTGTGCAGCGAGGCAGAACGCAAAAGCGTCCGTGCGTGCGCAGGTGCAATGTGCGACTACGGGTTGCAATACGTGCAGCAGCGCGCGCCCGATGGGCTGTATGCGTTCGTGCTCGAGCCCGATGTCTACAAGCTTGCATTTTTTGGTTATTAATTTTTTTCATTCGCCAATTAATCTATTGCTACAACGTACCGTCAGCGGCGGTATGTTTATTAAGTAAAAAACTACGTTTTATGCCCGTATATTTTCGCTGTTAGGTCGTACGCTCACTTGCCGCTGACCAAGTGCAGTATAATGTATATCACATGTCTCCACGTACTCTGAAGTTCTGGATAATGACAGTTTTTTCACGATGTTTTCCTTTACAGCAACCATAAGCGCAGTAGGGATCGACTATTTTACAGCTTGATCTCTGGGTTTCGGGCCAAATATGGGGAGCCAAAACATTTAAACATATACCTATATTCATTTCTTTATTTTTACATTCGTTTTCCTTAGTCTAGGCATTTTACCAATTATTAATTGATTTTAGTTCACAATATCACGTTAGTTAGTTAAGAACTAATGCAAGAGATCAAGCTCTTATCGTCATGATCAGACATCTAAACTAGAACTTTGTGGTTATTTAACTAATAATTACAGCAATTGTGCTATTAGTAATGTTGACAAAATACTAAAATCGTGCAAATGTAATAACAATATATTTGAATAATACGGTTACCTATAAGTTTCTTGAAGTTACAAGCATCAGCTTCGGTGTGACCCAATGAAAACTTCTGAGAAATGGCCTGAATAATTTAAGACAAATCTGTTTCACTATCGTAAATACATGAAACATAAATATGATCTGAAAGAAAGCAAATTTTTTTATGGGAATACTAGTAATAATTAGACACTTTAATAATTACTATAATTTACTTTTTTTCAGGTAACGAGGAGCGGCTAAGACCGCATCCCGCGGTGCGACAGGCAATAGCAAGGGAGCAGCAGCTTGAGATGATCAGGCGGAGCGAAGAAATGGTATAAAGTCTCTTGTTACTACAAATAAGAATAATTTAGAGGAAGAAAACCCTTAAAAGTAAAATTAGAAAAGGCGGTGTTAATCTTTATTTTTGAATAAGTAAAAACACTTTTGATTAAGTCAGTTTTCAAATCAAAAGGATCACAATTGATTTATCTGTTTTGGAGATTCCAAAAAAATCTCTTAAATGCGTACGTGGTATTGTTGGTAAAATGTTATTTGATACATAAATGGGTACTAGGATCTCCGTTAAGAGATCTAATATCAAAAATATATTTCTAATGAGAACTTCACTTCAATTTTGCACGTTACGTATTATTAAACAGAGAACGAGTGAGAGATCTGTACATACATAATTAAAGAGTGTAGCAGTACTACTATTGCTACTTATACTAACATTAAGTATATATTGTAGGTCGGAAGAGTAAATCCAAAGATAAACGATAAGAAAAGTAGTGAAGAGTCTATAGGAGTAAACAGTGGGAAGAGTAGAGAAGCAAGACTGCCGAACCATTTGCAGAGATTGAAGCCTAAAGAAGTTGAGAAGATAACACCACAGGTAAGTGATCGGAAGTGTAGATTTTGCAAGGAAAAGCTAAGTCATAGCATAAAGGAAACACAAGGGCGTTTCTTAGGAGATCTAAGTACTCCTCATAGCGCCTTGTAAAAGACTAGACTAGGTTTGTTTTTGTGGGTGGGATGGATTCCCATATAATCCTCTTCTTCTTAACAGAAGCTATTTATTTCCGGAATTATATTTACAATATTTTTTTAACCTATACTTCATTTCAATTACACATGGTGTTAACTGGCAATGAGCCCGTGGATGGTCAAGCTTACTCGCACAATACAGTCTGACACTCGTGATGTTAACAGCCGAAAAACAGCAATGCTGTTATTTCTATATACTAGTAGTTGACCAAACATGTATATGTGATACATACATATATATCACGCCTCGTTCCCAATAGGGTAAGCAGAGACCATCTCTCTCCACTAGCTACGATCCTGGCACACTTCTCTCCCTTCCTCCTCCAAACACCAACCTTCGAATTACTAGAAAAGTTGTTATCTATTGCGCCACGGAGGTAGTTAACTTACTATATAAGTCAGAGTAGTCCAAAGTCTGTCAGCACATCAGAGAAAGTTAGGAATGAATGCGCTACACAAATAGCCAAGATAAGGTAAATAGAGTTGGTCGCGCGACAATGAGGGGTAACAGGGTTGCGCTCGCTGAATAGCCCGCGCCCAGATTGCAGTTTACTCGCTTGATGGAATATATTAACGCTGCCCGCCGAACCAGTCTACCAGGGTTGCCAGAAAAGTCTAATATTTACCATTTTTTTTGGCGAAATTATTTAATCCAGAGGATTTGCCTTTTAGGAAGTTGATCGCCTGGATGGTAATGTGCTATAATGGCTTTTGTATTTAAAGTAGTATATGCATATAATAGTAATTAAAAAATTTATTAAACATAACAACAAACAAGTAATAACGTTGATGAATACGTAGAAGTATATGAAAGGGTGTGCATATGTAAGAGTAATTGATGAAAGTAAGGCGTTGGAGTCGCGCGATAACCTCAGCTCCTCTGAAAATCAGAGCTGTAGTAATTGCCACAGTATATGCTAAGTCCGCATCTAATTTTGATATTAAATTATTTATTACCACTCCATTTTTTAATGGAAAATAGTTTTATGTTAGGTCCTTTTCTTATAGCCCATTATGTGATTTTGGAGGGTAGTGTTGATATCAATTATTTATATTTCTAGTGATGCAATTGTACTCATTACATTTAATCTAAAAATGTCTTGTATCATATCATTACCTAAGGTAATACTAATCAAGTCATGAATTAGAACACAATAGGTATTACTCCTTGTGAATGACCTAAATTGTTTACTGTGACCATACCACCATTGCTTTTACTACTTCTAGCCTCATTTGTTTCTTTCTAATATTCATAATGAAAAAAAAAATACAACTTCATATTTATATCATATATACTCGTCAAATTAAGGTATTCAGTTTTTTCATCTAGATTTATAGACTGCACAACCCTAATCATGCAATACGTGGAACGCTTCTATTGGACATCGCGGGTTCCTTACACTGAATCGTATGTTTAAACAGTGTGACGCGCGTAGCTTCAGACGTTTCACCGTTTCATTCACGAGAGAACTGTGGTAGACAAACGCGCTACCTAGTGCTCTCTATATATAGTAGAAATACTAACGCAATATCAGTTGAAACAGAAAAAAACATACAAAAACCTGTGATTTAGCAACGAAAGATAAAATTTATATTAAAATTCATTTCAATACATTATCGATTGAATCATAAATGTTCTAAAATTATAATCAAAACAATTAAATCTTTAAGCTGGCATCTTAACTACAGAAATAATATGATAAATGAAGGATTTATTGCAAACATAACCGCAGGGAAAATTTAAGGTTTAAATAAAAAAAAAATCTAAATGTATTATTTCTATAACTTACCATGTTTAAAGATATGATCTCGTTTAACTATTTATATACGTTTTGAGTACTTAACAGCATCCACGATCATGAGAAGACTGAGAGACTTTCATATTTATTATGAAGTTCGTACAACTATTTGCAGTCCGATTTGTACGTCCATATTTTGGTTGCAACCCTATTAAGTAACAATAATATCTGTATGTGTCTATAAACTAAAAACCGCCGATATTAGATTTTTGTCAGATCATAATATAATGTTACATTAATTTACTTTGTGCGAGCTCCTCGGGCAGCAGCTCTCGCATGACGCCATACTCGAGGCAGCACTCGTCAAAACTTGCTAATTAAAACTGTGTTTGCTGAATCCGCATCGCGTATTGTGCGAACGTGAAAGAGTTGCGAAGCGTCCGCTCAAAGATTATGTCGCCTTGGATGGCAGGTACAAAGAGAAGATGAAATTATTATAATTTTTGTAATTAAGAGGTTATCGAAGAGACTTCATGTGTGTCGACTCGACGAGCAGTGTTGTGTATAATATTCTAACCAGCACTGCATTGTTGACATACTTAACAAGTGCTAACTTTGGCAAGTGTCATGAGATAAACATCTTCCTTGTCTTGTTGCTTAGTTAACGAAACCAATATTATTCTGTAGAACTACATCACTAAAAAAAAAAATATTATACAGAAAATTTTTCGCTAGTTTTACAAGACGCACCGTCGCTTATCACCAATTTGTGAGACATCCAGACAATCTATAGTTGAAGATTGAATATTTTGTCTGTACAAAGAGATGCTCTAAACCTAGTGGTGTTGAGGCATCTGGTTGACACATCACACGAGTCGAGCACGACTTTCAATAATGAAGTGCACATGGTAAAAGAAGATTGAAATTTCTAAATGTATCACCATCTGAATAGAAGTTATAATGAAGTAGTGACAAACTGGGATGGTTTAGTGTTGTCACGAATGATATGAAGAACTGCGATCTTCTAGAGGACCATATCCACGAAAAACTGAAAGTTATCGAAAATATGAAAAGCTTGCGCCGTTATCTGGACGAGGATAAACGCTAATAAGAGGAAGAAGATTATTTGAGGTGTTTAGATCTCTCCATCGCGTATAGTATTAGATTTTTTTTGTAAATACTGTCGTATCTTCGTGTATTTGAGCTGGGCGAGGTCGCGACGCGAACTCATGTAATCACGGCAATCTAGCGTGTAGTGTTCGCACAAAAAGAAATAATTAACCCGTCGCTCGGCACTCGGCACTCGGCTGCACACTACAGCAGACGTTAACTACGCAAACGCGAGATGTCATAGACACGTTATTTGTCCGTATATACACATATAAAGCACATACATACTCGCACATAGTAATACAGTGGGCGTTCATAACGCAAATATAAGTATCCATATATATATGTTTAGCCTAAATTTAATCTGTGATAAGGGTTAGTCTAACTGAAGTCTATTCGGTGTTTTCTTAATATTAGTAGACTGTAGTAAAAGCCCGACAGTGAACAGAATTGACTGCTGTCCTAGTATTATTTGTTGTGGAAACCAGTGAAAATGTATGTGTGTATATGAACAGCTGTTTATTATTAAAAGTCTTCTAATTATTATTAATGTTTAATTGTTATGGAAATTGAATTTAACAATGATAATAGCATCATGGTATCAGTGTATATGGACTATTTGAATCCCCTGCCAACTTCACTCCATTGGCTGCATTATTACACAACAAACCAATAAGCTATCGGCGACAAACTGACCCGCACTTAAGCTGCACGTGAATAAGAAGTAATAAAGTCTAGTTCTAATATGCTACTTGTAAATACGGCTTACTGGTGGTAGGTCACAAAATAAACGTTCATTAATTTTAACTAATGTATTTAAATATACATAATTGTTCTGAACAATTATCTTTCAATATTGTATTCATACGAACACCCAGAGATTACATGCCTATTTTCATGATATGGCTATAATTTCAGCATTTATTTGTATATGGTCATGGATTGATCTGTTAATACCTGTAGAATGACGGTTTACTGGTGGTAGGTCTCTATTGCCGGAAACCGTCTAGGTAGGTACCACCGCAGTTATTATTTCTGCCGCCCAACAGTATTGTACAAACAGTCGTGGTATAGAACGTCTATAGGCATTTAGTCCGCCTGTTATAACCCTAGTTTTTAGATGTTAGAATAAAGTTAAAGAATATTTTTAAAAATACAACAGTCGCAATCCAATCTCAAATTCATAAAACAATGACTGTCACAACATAGCATCTCAAAATGTTTTTGTCAATGCCTTCACCCGCCCCCAGTAAACACAATAACTAATCAAAATAAAAGGGTTGCGGCCGCCTTCTTTAAAAACTCTATAAAAATTTCATGGGGGGTGGCTTGTAACGAGAAGCGCACACTGAACAATTTAAAAGTATCTACATTTATACGAAAAATGTACAATTATAATAACACAAAATTATAAATAAAATCACTAACTCATGAATGTGGACATTTAGAAATATTTATTTTTTCTTACTTTAAAATAAAAATTCATAATCTTTAAATTTTCATTGAAAAAAAGTTATAACCAAAATCAGTTCTGTAGTGAAATAAATCTAAAGATTTTGCTAGTTTTTAAACTTTTTTTTTAGTAAGAAGCTGTTGGATTCCTGTAACTATACAATTTTAAGATATACAAGTATAATATTCTAATAATTCCAATATTTACTTGAGTCTTCGGGCAGGAAAACGTGAGGCACCAGATATATTTTAAGAACGTCAGTTTTAAGGTCATAAGGTATAAGTGCTAACCCGGATTTAGATAGGCATAAGGATTAAGGCCTAACTGTCTCCTTATGAAAAAAGGTATTGAATCTCTTTCAGCTGTGAGAATTAAAACTTTGGATGCTTTTCATCATTGAGCGTTATCCTGAAGTTGGATAGTTAATGAAAATATTTCTATCTCGTGCTATTATTTATTAGGGTAATTAAAATGTACCCTTCGCTCTGGTCATTGAATGGCTTCGTTGTTTTCCGGATGTTCGATTACCGGAGATATTGCCTTCGTGAAACAGCTTTGGAAAATGGAAAAGAAAAATCTTTCTGTAGGCGACTGATATTCGCCATTTTCCCTGCCTACACCTGATCTTGGTTGTTATCAGCCATCGTTTATAGTTCGCTCTCTGCAGCGTTTTCTCCTACAATCACACGAATAATTTCAAAACGTGATATCTTGGCAAAAAAAGAAAAGGTTTTTGGATTATGATCATGTAATTTTTGTCGTTTGGTTGTTCACTGTGCGTCGGGCCTTCAACAATTTTCTTACAAGTTTTTCTTTCCCGCTAATGGTGCACTGGGGGAGGGTAGCGGTCGTCAATTCCCACCGTAATCTTCTGTCCCGAGTAGAATATTGTCCATTTAACTTGTTTCATGATTCGGCTTATTAAAATTTTAAAAGGGTTATTATAGAATGTAAATTAAAAACGTAACCTAAAAAAAAAATCTCAGCCTTGTTAATCGGTAAAAAAATAATAATTAGGTTTTAACTTTAAGTAATATTATAATAGTTAGCGTTTGAACTCAATATGGATGATAAAGAGAATAAGTTATTACTTCCTTCATTCATATCGATATATACAAGCAGCGACGGTAGTGTGGAGAACGTTGGGAAAATCTCATGTCCAGCTGTGGACGTCTTCCCACTCATCACGCTTGTCTTCACTTTGTAAAGTGAACGTAAAATAGAGAACCGAGTAATGATTAGTTTAACACTCGATTAATTTAGTGTTTAAGTTAAATCAGATGTTTACCAGGGCTTAATCTATTTATGGTTAACCTGACCGGAAGTCCGATGAGGGCAATCTAGATAGATGTCAGTACTATTGTTGTAGCCGTCCATTAGTAATATTGCAAACACTAATTGTTATAAAACTAGTATGTAGTAAATTACTTTAATCTCATAGTATTATAATTATCATAATATTAGTACTGTTATCATATTTTAAATATTATTGCAAATTATATAATTTTAAAATGAATCCTTTGGTAAATTATCTGATGATAGGTCTCTGTAGCTGGAGACTACTACCGCATCACCTATTTATGCCATCAATCAAACATGCAAATTTTACTGTTCCGGTTTGAAGGCTGTTGTAACTAGTGAAATTATGGCGGCAACCAGACTTAACATCTGTCGCGCGATGAGTACAATATGGTTCTGTGTATATCCTCCTAGCTAGCGTCCGGTTGTTATTGGCTTGCGTAATACTTACCATCAGTTGAACGACTCGCGTATATCTTGACAGTTTGGCGAATAAAAAAAATCTTTGTTAATGTCAACATTTAAACACTATACAGCCCCTAGAAATAAGTGAATGGGTTTCCCCATCACCGAGCGGGCGGTGGACGCGTGCCCCCGGCGGGTGGGCAGTTAGCGCCGGATAAATTTATCACTTGGGCGTGGTGATGCAGGCCGGTGTAAGAGCCATCGGGTGGTGCGCCTAATGCGTTTTAATACTTTGACCAATTCATTGGTCTTTATTTGGGCGAAGTTCCATAGGAAAAATCCTACATATATTGTTTTTACTAATCGACTGCTGCTTAGTTACATGATATAATTCCTCCATTCCCTTTCATCGCCGGAAGACAGTGCACGGCGAATCACCATCCTTATATTGTCATCGTTCCCAGTATGAGTACAAAGAGGTTCAACTCGTACTTTTTTTTACAAAGCGACGAGACGAGTGCCACGTTCACCTGGTGGTAACTGCTACGCGCGCCTACTTCAACATGGCGCTAATTACGATGATATACACTGCATCTCATAACGCTCGCCGCCTTGAGACATAAGATGTAGTCTCGTTACCTCAGTAGTTTCACTAGCTACAGCGCCCTCCATACCGAAACAGAGCAATGTTTGCACATTGTGGTAGCTTGATAAGAACAGAAATAGAAAATCAGTTTGCCAGCATCAGTGGTCGGTAGAGCTGTCGCTATACAAAGTGCATGATAGTGTATATCATTCTATCATCATCAGGTGAACGTTTCCGCTAGACTCGTCGCCTTGTAAAATGAAAAATTAAATACTTCATAATACAAAATTACATAAAACCTCTTGTTTTTATTCGTATACTTTGTCTAATAAAACTATTTACAATCACAAGAAAGGATACTTACACCATCAGTGGATAGTTTAATCATCAGGGTAATCAGTGGGAATATTAAAAGGGGTGATATGTGTAAAAACTTTTGGACTCCATTCCATTTATATATATAATGATAATGGTTTTCTTTATTCGCCAATCACGTGAAAATTAGTGAACGTATCGACGTGGGAACATGACCATTCAACGCAGAATTATTTGTAGTAGAATTTCATAGAGCCTTCATAGTTTTATTTCTAATTGACGCTTATAAACATTTTCATTTGCGGTAATTAAATTATGCGGTTGCTATAGTAACGGTTGTTATAGAAGTAATTTGCGGTTGCGGTTGCTCTCAAGGAATATTTCAGAGAAATTTCAACTCTAATTGTATATTACGGTCAGGAAAGCGGGCGGGAGGAATAGTTAGTATTTATTTTGTAAAGACAAACGTTTGTTGAATGGTTACAAGCTGGCCGTTAATTTGTGAGGAGTGGAGTTAGTGTACTCCACATTAAGTGGTAATCGCGTATAATAAATCGCCGTGGTGCGGTGCGGAGGCGCCGCCCGGGCTGAGAGCCGGCCCGCCGCCCTCGGATCGCGCCCCCACACCGAGGTGGTACTAAATTGAAGACGTCTCCTCCGATATGGATTGTGATCATTTTATTTAATATCAGTGGCCGCTGCTGGTGATTTTTATAGATTTAAATTTCTCATACGTGCGCTTGTTAGTTTCATAAATAATTTTGAATTCATCTCCTTTATATTGAAAAATATCCTAATTTAATTACAAGTTATATTTATATTTTCTAATCTCAAAAGTTAAAACTTAGATATTTCTTTAAGAATTTTGTAGAAAATACTGGTGGTATCTTTCTGTTGCCGGAGACCGTCTAGGTACCACCGCAGTGCCTATTTCTGCTGAAAAACAGTAGTTTGCGAACATTACTGTGTACCAGATCTGGCAAAAGGGGTTGTACCTAGTGATATTAATGGTATAACGAGTCTTGAAATTTTAAATTTCAAGGTGAACAGTACATGACTGAGTATATCAGCTTAAATTGCATTTGGTATGGATAGGTGTATCACTTATCATCAGGTGAAATATTCATCCAATGGTAAGTGATACGCCCGCCCATAACAACGTCGCACTGAGTCTTGTTACCTCAGTAATTATACTAGCTACAACGCCCTTCAAACCGGAATACAGTAATGTATGCATACTACAGCTCGGCGGCATAAATAGTCGCTGCTTTGGTACCATCCTAAACGGTCTCTGGTAACTAAGACCTACCACCAGACGCAGTAATTGTTAAAAGTTATCACAGAGATGGTTTTTAGTGACAAGATAGCATTTAATATTATCTTTTGTTAGTTGTACTATTATTTGGTATGCAAAAAATTGTTTTCTATTCTAATGTAATTGTTTATGAGAATATTAATAAAATGAAGCATTGTGTAAGGCTGAGGTAAATAAAGAATGTTTAATGTGGGTCGGCCGCGCGAGCCGCATAAAGAGGACGCGCCGGCTCGGCGTTACGTTCGCTTACCTCGTAACGGCGGGCATTAAGCTCTCGGCGCTCATAATAGAGGCAATAACACTCAGACGCGGAAGGAGTTTGCCCCTATAATGCGCCGGGTAAACGAATATGCGGGGAAATTGCCGGATCGCGCGCAGATGTGATTGCGAGCGGCCGGATACGGGCAATCATCAATCTACGCCCCCGTCCCGCTCGCTCGTATATCACGCTCACAATGCTCGTAGGAAGTTCTTAAGAAGAAAAACTATAGGTCATATCCTTCCTGGGGGGCGGCCAATCGGAAGCCCGGGGGCGCCCCCTCCGCCCCGTCGCCCGAAGGGTTATTCGGTTAGGGTGAGATTTTTCCGTGTCGGCCGCGCTACGCTGCGACGTCTCTCATCCGCGGATTACGCGGCGGCGGCGATAGTGAAGCGATACGTCGGTGTTCCCTTGAATTATTAATGCCGCTTCTATTATCGATGGCACTCCTCTTATTCTCTTACTGTACAAACTATCATCATAGGTTACTCCATTCTCTTTTTATTTAATTTTAAACTGTTTAAATTCCTACCACAGTCTTACGATTAACCGTCGCTAGATACTTAGACTTCTATTTACTGGGTGCGAGCAACGCGTGACCGATCGATCTGGAGATCTTTGGGGGACGCCTATATCCAGCAGTGGACGTCTAACGGCTGATGATGATGATGATGAGATACTTAGACCCTGTATTGAAGTCTACTTTTTTTTTGTTTGACGAAGATATGAGATCGCCGAAACGTACAACTGATGATAAAAAAAAATAGTTTTATTACCTTAACTTTTCAACAATACACGTTGTATTGTTAAAACTTTTTTTTTATATTATTTGAAGTATAACCTTTTCAATGTCACCTGATTTGATTGGATGAAATATATTTATGGCTTTAAATTTTTTTAGGTGGTACATCTCTCTTGTCAGAGACCATTTATTACTAACTACAAACAGTGGTGTATAAACATTACTGTTTCCATTCTGAGGCTGTTGTAGCCAGTGAAATTACTGTGGTAACAAGATTTAACATCTTATGTATCAAGGCCATGAGCACAATGTGATGTTGTGTTTATAATCTTAACTAGCGCCTCGTCATCAGTTGAACGTCTCTCCTTTCATCGCTTCTTCGAATAAAACTAAGATTTCGCTCTCATTCACTCCCCTTTCCAGTGTCGATGTGTCAAATAAATTTTAACTATGAAAAATAACTGAATGCTGTAAAGTGGTAAAATTAAAGTTAAGCGTATTTACTTTGGTATTATTGTTAGTGAAGCGCTGAAATTTGGTTCGGTTCCCGGGTGAGGCGAATTGTTAAGGAGAGCGCCGCGGGCGTACCGCAACGCTTGTTAGGTAGTTTTTACACGGCGACCCCTTTGTGCCGCGTATTGCATTACGGTGTAATAGAGGCGGGCCATTACTGCCGGCTGCTCTGTAACTTTAACATTTACACCAGAAAATAACTCTTTAGAAGCAAGGAGACAAACTTGAGCACAACTTTAACGTGCACTTTAGAATGTTGTTTAAAGTCTTACCCACGATATGGGATATAATCCTGTACAGCAGATTCCCAAAAAACAATCTAAGTGGGTACCACCACAGCATCGCTCCTACCGTCTAATAGTAGTGCAAACATTATTGCGTTCGGGTTTCAAGGGCGTTATGGCTAGTGTAATTACTGGAGTAAACAGACTCAACATCTTACGACTCAGGCGACGTTGACTAGCGCCATGTTGTTATTGGCAGGCGTATTTCTTACCATCAAGTGAACGACCCGTTTGTCGCTTAATTAAATAAAAAAAGCTGCTAAACATAGTATAGTATCTAACTAGGTAATTTCATTTAGATCATAATATGACTACAGTAAAATTCCTCCTTTATTCTTTATTTATTTATTTATTTAACTTTATACACCTGTAAGGGCCCTTAATGCCCTGTAAAGGCGGGCTTAATGCCATTGGCATTATCTTCCAGTCTACCTTGGGTAATGCAGAGATGATGAGGTAGGTGCATCAAAGAGTTACAATATAATATATAATACATGAATATAATAATAATAATATTCTTTGATAAAGTGTAACGCTTGTTAGTAGGTTTTTCATTTAGACAGCTCATCTGATTGTGAGCTTGCAGATCCGGATCCATGGTCTCAGTAGAATCCAGAAACATCAGAATATTGATGTTCAATGTTGAAATAGTAAAAAAGAAAGGAAACCATTTTAAGATAGGGGTATACCGTTTCGGTTCCGGCAACAAACACCTACCACCAGTGAAGCAGTGGACCTTTATCGGTTTCAGATGATGATAATGAAAATACATTGTTGAATAAATAACACGAAAAATTTTTAATTTTCCATATAAAACACATTACGGCCGCCTTCAAAGGAATCAAGCGGAAAAAAAAATGCAATAAATTACGCCCGTAGCGGAGCCGAAATATGCATAGAGAACAAAACGCCCGAAGGCAGTGGGCCGTTCGTTTCCAAATTCAAATAATAGTGTAACGAGCTCGCGCCGAGAGGGCGGGATATCGCGTTTCCCGACAATCATATTACTGCACCCCCTGCCGCCGCAGCCGCAGCCGCAGACCCAGCCCCAGCCGCCGCGCCATAAAATGAAAATCCATCCTTTTTTTTAGTGGTAGATTTCTGTTGCCAGAAACCGTTTAGGTGGTTACCGCAGCACCTATTTCTGCCACCAACAATACTGTGCAAACTTTGGTGAGTTCCGGTTTGAATGGCGCTGCTACTAATGAAATTATAATAACGAGCTTGTCTGTCCCAAGGTGACGAGCACAATCTAATGACGTGTATATCATCTTATCTAGCGTCACGTTATTATGGGTAGGCGTGTCGCTTATCATCAGGTGAACATCCCGCTCGTTTCGTGACTTCGTTGTTAAAAAAACTACGTTAAGACATGTCTATAGCACGCACGCACCTCGGTAAGGTCGGTCTCTTACTCTAACATACTCATCTGGGCAACGGATCCCAATGAATCTTTCATCCAGAAACTATGGGAGCCTAGAGAGAAAACTCTCGGTTCACTGGGCGTCTGGATACGGCCGTGGGCGATACGGAGAGCGGCCAAACGTAATACCGACATTTCTCTGCCTCTGCGGTCCCACCACAGTTGCGAAGACCTGTTCGGATCTGCTCCCGCAGCTCACCACCACACATCCGAGGTGAGCTGATTGAGTTTAGTTGGAGCGGCCTTCTCGGGTCGGTCGGGTAGGTTACTCTTAACTTCACCGTGTTGGCTATTGAACTTTACCGCCACAACATGGCGGAAACCTATGCTGGGGCGAGCGGGGGAGCGTTGATACATACCTATCTTGACGGTCTCTGGCAACAGAGACCTACCACCTGTATTACCACATACTTCATAAAGATTTAATTTTTCATTGTGTATATGGACGTTTCCATATTGTTCGTAAAATAATTCACCGCTACTATTAGTAATCCAAAACGCGTTTCTTGTGATGAATTGATTAAAAATCGCTTTCATCGTTTGTACAAGGTGCAATTTACACTGAATTTTTTTTTTGTTTTTCCATAATATGTACACTGACAGGAAAAATTGAACTGGTGCCAACGCCGTTTAGATTCATGTACGGCGTACAAAATAGCACAACAATAAAATCACACAACACTGGTCAAATAAAAGTAAAATCGTATAAAAAACAGGTTTCACTGTACATTAGGGGTGGACTAAGGTCTAGGCAACCGTTTTTTTTTTTCGTAGGGAAATCTTGCATGGAATACCTTTCTGCTGTGGGGACAATAGAGGGGTTATGCCGGACTCTTACCAGCTAAAACCTCACGGTGTACCTCTGAACAGTTATAGCCCGAAACCACGGGAACGCTTTTGAACACAACCGTGGTTCCGACAACGAGAGGCCTTGATAAGGCTTCATCTCGAGATGGAACTGGAACTCTTCACTCCGTTTGTAAGTGATAGGCGGAAATACCGCCCACCACCTCGAGGCCTAACATATTTGGTAACTGATCTGCCACCGTGGCTTCAGTTATGAGGGTTGGATGGCGTAAAACATCCTCATACGACGCCCAGGTCTGCGGTTGAGAGATGTGTGTTTTTCTCTCGCTCCCTCTCTGCAATCTCTGTTTGCAACATTATTTCCTCGCAGAAGGCCACTCCAGCGTCCCACGACTTCTTACTACTGATCATGGCTTTAATAAAATCAAGCAGTATGAGGTCATCCTCCACAATAGCGATGAGGTTTTGGTTCTGAGTATCCCATGCTGAGCAAAGCTCCACAGTATGTTGCGCAGTATCCTCATCACAATCAGTTGTTGGCGCTCTTACGGCTATGCGGCACAGGTACTTACCAAAACACCCATGACCTGAAAGTACCTGCACCAGCCGGAAGGTCAGTGACCCGAGGCTTATGACACCTAGAAACGTGCTTAGAGCCAGTAATTTTTGTGGGCCGAAAGATAAAACCAAACTACCAAACTCATCATCATCATGACTGAAAGATATACCTGTAATTACAATGTTGCCTAGAGCTCGCCTCAGCTTTAGCCCGCTCATGGTGTAGGTTTGTACAACAGTGGACATTCAGCTGAAATGATGATGGTGATACTACCACCAGATAGATATATAAATAAATATTCTTATGTGTTAGTCAGTACTATTTATTCACCAAAATAGCCAGCCTAGTACGGGTTGGTGCGTGCCATAACTTAAAGCTGATGTTTTCGATTTGTACTGCATGTTTTCCTTCACCAGAAGCTCATGTTCGACAGAGATGGAACTCAGTCTCTTCTCTCGTCTCAACATCTTGGAAGATATAATTGATAGAAATGAAGTGTAAATAGATTTATTTTATCATTTCTAGTTGTCTTACTGGAACCCGTTTTTTTGTAAACCAAGACTAGTGCTTCACTACGATACAACCTGATGGTAAGTGGCGATGTAGTATTTGGTGGTAAAGCTCTAGTTTATAGTATAAGTAGCCTATTCAATCTTCTCTTTAATATTTCCACAATCGCGACAGTATACAAATTTTTGACAGCTCCTTTAGTGGATAAGTTAAGAGTTGTGCCTTGTAACAGCGGTGGTCTATGATTCGATTCCGGGTTGGTATGTTGTGGAATTTAGCTAGTTAGCAATCACTTTTTTGTAGTAATTATGTCGCTATAATAGCTTTACTATGTGTCAGCTGACAATATGAAAGAGTGAGAGTTTTTGGACGAGTTTACCATTACAGTGTTCTAGTAAATTTAGCTCGCGTTTTAAAAGTGGTCCTAATCCCCACCCCCTACACACATATGAAATCCAAACGACGGCCCCTGGCCTAGTCATGCGGGTGGCACAGGACCAGCAGTGGACGTCTATCGACTGATGCTGGTGGTGTATTAAAATAGTCGTTGTTAGAGGGGATTGTTGTCATTTGTATCATTTTATTAATATATGGACATGCGCTACGTACAGGCAAATAAGCTCTGCATACCCTAGCTCCATAATCCTTTGTAAATAAACTCTCAAGTTATACAAATATGCTTTGATTATTGCTAAATTGGTGCTAAATTGACTAAATTGCTAAATTGGTATGTTTAGACTAAAGATTAGATAAGCTCAGAGATTTTCTTAGAAATCTCTGCGCACATGTTTGGTCGTGCTTGTCCTTGATAAACGGAATTAAATGAAATATTCACACAATTTGACAAACCTAAATGATGGTTTAAAGTGATTTGCGAACATAATAATTACGTTTCATTTGGCATTGCAATAATGCCAAGGTCCCGTTCCCCGAAGCTCCCTCACTTTCCATTATTGTAACTAATCTTGTCACAAATCCTAGTCCGATTAGGCGCGGCGTGGTGCGGCGCGGCGGTCACAATTCAAATGGCTCAAATAATGCGGTTCGAAATTTAAACAAGCGGATAATTTACAAAATTGAACGCAGAGGGCGCCATATGCGCCGCCCGGGGCTCCCGGTACTTTTTATTTTAATCGCCGTCACCCGTTCGGATATCTTGTGTAAACGTGTAACAATTAAAAAAAAAAAAGATTTTATGGACAAATAAAATATATATTTCTTTCAAATATTTTTTTTTAAAACGACATTTTTTTTTAACACTGAACGTATAACTATAGGCTAGTGATTTTTATTTCCATAATATTTCTTTTTATTAAATTAAGCAATGAAACAATGAGACGTTCACTCGATGTTAAGTGACACGCTTGCCTACAACAACGGCGCTAGTTACGATGTTCTACAATGAACCACATTGCACTCGCCGCCTGAAACATATTATCATGAGTCTCGTTAACCCAGTAGTTACACTAACAACGGCGCTTTTAAAACCGGAACACAGTAACCCTTGTACAATACTGTTTGGCAGTAGAAATAGGCGCTGCTGTGGTACCCATCTAGACGGTCTCCGACAACAGAGACTTACCACCAGTAAAAGTGAGCATATACACTACATATATTATATCTATATAATATATAAGAGATTTCCACATACATAGAGAGAGACTTATCGCGATATCTCCGGAACCATAGGTCCTACAGACTTGAAACCGGATAGGAATATTCCCTTTGCCCAGTATAGGTCAGTTAAGAATGGATTTTACAAAATTCCTTCCCCAAAGAGGGTTTGAAGGGTATAACAAGCAGCAAGAGGCGAAGAACAGCTAATACATATATATACTTATAGCTAATACGTATATATACGTATGTATTTTATGTTAATCTATTAAGATTATGATAACAGGTGACCTATACGTGTTAGATTGGATCCTGAGTTTTTATTGCAATTATAAAAAAATTGTCATGCTTACTGGTGGCAAGTCCCACTGTAAGTCCGTCTAGATAGGCCCCACCGGTAGTGTTTGCACACTATAGTTTGACGGCAGAAGCAGGAACTGCGGTGGTACCTATCGTGACAGCCATCTGGCAGTAGAGACCTACCAACAATGATTTTATTTAGATTTTAGATTATTATGTTAATTGTGAACGGAGGTTATCTAATAATAGTTAGTCTCCGGTATTAAGACAGTCTAAGTAACTCCTTCAGTGCTTCTTCTTCTGATGTCAAGTAGTAGTATGCAATCATTACTGAATTTAGATTTCAAAGAAATCAATTAATGAAAGTAGTGAATTAAACGGTCTTAACATACTGCATCTCAACACTACGAATGCAATCTGATGCTGTGTAAAAAATTACACTTGGCGGTTCAGTGTTGTGATATCACTTTTAATCAAGTGAAAGCTCGCTTTTTCCCTTCATTATATATATAATAAACAAAATTTTCAAAGCATACTTATAGTATATCTGGTAATTATTTTGCCTCGAAGCGCAAAGCTTATAAAGCGAAAGCGACAGTTGTTGACTGCGGTAAAAATGATAATGCACCGCGCCTTGTTCAAACATGTTGCATATTGCTCACCCTATCTGATTAACACAAACAAGTTTGAATAGCGACCAGTGGCGGACCAGGCCTTTGAAACCAAAGCGAACGCTGCGGGCTGCCGCGCGCCGTGCAAAGTGGAAGGGTTAATTACAAATTGTTTGAGGGATAGCCTCATTAGACTGGATTTTTTGGTAAAAATTTTAGCATACTGCCTTTCATTCATAGTTTATTAAACTTTCATAATTATTACTACAGTTTGATAAGTCTTACTGTGGTTTACACGACTGATGAACGTCAACAACTGGACCCATTCTGATGAAGCTTACATTGGCATATGTAGTTAAATCTGTGATGACTTTATTCATTGTAGGTCTCTGTTGCAGGAGGACTATCTACATAGGTACCACCGCAGCTCTTTCTTTCCTCAAACAATAGTGCGAAAACATTACTATGTTCTGGTATGAAGGGTAGCTAGTGATATTTATGAAGTAATGAGACAACATCTGTCTCAATGCGATGATAATCGTGTGGTGCTGTGTATAACATCCTAACTGGCCTCACGTTATGAGCGGGCGTATGTATGTTCATTACCATCACATGAATATCTCGCTCGTCTCATCGCTTGGTTGTATGTAAAAAAATCTTTGGTATATATCAAGTACATCTTATTTACTAATAAGGCTTTTCTCTAAAACTAAAGCCTTTTTTATTTGGGTTTTTTGCTTCTTAAGGGTATATCAATTTCATCAATTAATGTTGATGGGTCCGCTAGTGCCTTTTGCATCATACCAACATTCATGATGGTATGCATGTAAAATTATAACCTAATTGGGATATATTTAAATCAATTTAACTATCGAAACTTTAAATTTGTTAGTTTTTTTTTTTAATTGATCGAAGCGACGAGACAAGCAGATCATTTATCTGACGGTAAATGATACGCTTGCCCATGACAACGTGGCGCTAATTATAATGTTGTACATTTCACCACATTGACATTAGATGTTAAGTCTCGTTACCCCAGTAATGTCACTAGCTACATCTCTTCAAACCGGAATACATAAATGTTTACTACACCATTTTTTTTTCGGCAGAAATAGGCGCTGCGGTGATATCCACATACCTAACACGGTTTCCGGCAACAGAGACTTACTACCAACAAATTTATTTGATAAAATCATAACATGATGACTGGTAATAAATGTATCGGGTTCAACTCCTCATCGGCCAATAGATGTCCATTGCTGGACATAGGCCTCCCCCAAAGATCTCCACATCAATCGGTCCTGCGTTGGCCTGGTTCTTGCGCCTTGACTACGTCCGTCACAGTCAGCATAGCCGTTGGTTGTAGGGGTTCATATGGGAGGATTTCGGTTATTTCCCATCACGTTAGCCCAATGCGGGTTGGTGAGAGTTAGAGTCTCGTTTGTTGATTAGCAATCCACCACGAGGAAGTGATGTAAGCTTGGGACCCGTTATACTCCAGCCTAGTCGGATTGAACTAAGCATGTAATATAATTTACTAAGATAAACGTTTTTTTATTATTAAAGGCAAGCTCAATGTGGCGTAAAATTCATTTTTAATGTTTAATTGACATTGATAAGCGATCGATCAGATGGCGTCGGCGACCGGGGAGTATCAGCTCACACTTTACACTCCTAACAAATTGTTGTTAGCGAATGTAATTTGTGTGAGAGCCCCGAAGCTTGTCTTGCGAATTGGTGAGATGTATCGTACGCTGGCAACACTGCGATGAAATTTATTAGAACAAATTGTTAACATCATTTTATAATTTAACATCAGAGAGAGGTGAGGTATTTGTGAGAGAAAAAAAAACGTATATTTAAAAAAAAAATTCACATTCATATTGATGGTACTATAACGTGACGCTAATTAGGATGATATATCCAGCACCACATTGTGCTGGTCTCGTCTGTACGAGTCCAGTGCTGATACATTCTTCTGTCTTAGCCGCAGAAATAGGAGCTGCGTTAATACCTGGACGATCTCCAACAACAGAGACCTACCACCGGTCTCACTTGATGTAATGAAGATTAAACTATATCCGTTCTAATTGTACGCGACGTTAACAGTTCATAACACCTCATTCATTACTGGTGGTAGGTCTCTGTTTCCGGTGGTCGTCTAGGTGGGTACCACAGCAGTTTGTATTTCTACCGCCCGTGACGTGCAGACATTACTACGTTCCCGTTTGAAGGGCGTTGTAACTAGTGTAATAACGGTGGTGACGAAACTGAACATCTCATGTCCCAAGACGACCACAATGTGATGCAGTTTGAAAAAAATCTTATTCCTCTAGCGACTTAAAGTGAATCTTGGCTTCCTAGATAAGAGAAGGTCAGCATTGCTTCGCATTGCCTCCTGCTAGTCGCTACGATCTTCTCCCATCCACAACTAGTGGACAATACAGCGGAGTCTGTTGTTTGTTGTTTCTACAATAATTACCTCCCTTTTTTATATTTCATACCCTAGTGCCTTGATTATTATCCCACCTGATGATAACCGGTGATGTAATCTAGGTGGTAAAGCGCGTTAATCATTCTTCCTTTGAAGATGCCCACGTCATAACTGTCATTTTTAATTAGTGTTATTGCCATCATTATTTATTTTATTCATTATTATTCTATTTTTATTCACTTTGAAATGTTCTTGCATTCAGTTATTCAGATTTCTTTATCATTAATTCATCCCTTCCGATTGCAAAGGGTTCGTATAACCTCAGTGCCGCAGCAGTAAACATCAGAAGATGCTGATTGGATACCTATTCAACATCATGTCACAATACGCTCTAACTTTTTTATTAAACCTTTTTTTAGTAATTGTGTTGGTGAAAGTTTTCTTTCACTCTATCACTCGGCTTTGGCTTCTCCCAGGACTTCAATTCAATAATCTTTAACAGAAAAAAATTTAATAGTTATCCTTATTCTCTCTTTCTTGTTACGGAGTTACCACCCTTCACCGCTCGCATTTCCTGTTTCTCCATAAAAATATTAATGGTCCAGTAAATAGAGAAAACCGTTCCGATTTATATAAATTTTCCTTTTTTTCTGACCTCTCCTGAATTGTTTATAGGCTTAAAGGATATTCGCCCTGTCGGCCGGCGGTACATTTGTTTCGCTTTTATGACTTTCGGCGAAAACTTGAAGCACTATCGTCGTAATGATATGATGTGGCACTCCTCGATCAAAGGGTGGACATTAATAAAAAAGGAAAGGATGTGCCGGTAAATAATAGATCTTCGTATTTTTTAAATGGGGTAAAAGAGTTCGAACCCAGTGTGGGACCAACAATTTACTGTACTTGTGTTTTTAGCCTCCATTTTTGTTTATAAAGTCAAATGCTGGGTGGATTTTTATATATATAAACAATAGGGACAATTCATCATCATCATCACAACCAATTTTACATTTTTTTATACAGACAAACGCACAACTTTTCTAATTGTTTTTTTACGTCTGTTGCTTAAATTTTGGCAATATTGTAATTTGTATATTTTTAAGAGATAACATTTACATAACCATGAACCTGGGAGGGAGCACTGTTTCCTGAGATGCAGCATAAATTCTTAGCTCAGGAACCATGAGCTTCAAGTATCGAAGATGTGTAAAATAATGCAATAAATTATCTTTATCAATAGATCTCCCTTGCTGGATATGTCTCTTGTAACATATTCCACAAAACGATCTATTAAACCATATTATTGGTTACTTTTGTTTACTATTGAAGAGTTGTAAAATATAAAGTAAAGGATCTGTTGTTTCAATACTACCGATATTTTTTGAATATTTATGGTACATTTATTTGGCAGTAATTGTTTTTATTCTACGACTAAGACTGACTAAGAGGAGGGTCTTAATGCAACGCATAAACCTTAGTATGTATTTTAATAACCACAGAAGTATTTAAATTTTTTGACTATCTGATTTTTTAGTTGATCTTCATAATTTTTTTATTCTATAAAGCATCAATACATGCGAGACGTTCATCTGATAGTAAGTGATATCCCTGTTCACAACATGCGCTAGTTAAGATATTATACAGATCATCATATTGCGCTCGACACTACGACATAAGATGTTAAATCTCGTTACTCCAAAAATTGCACTAGCTACCTTCCAAGCTGCAGCGCTTCCTACTTAGACGGGTTCTGGTAATAGAGACCTGCCACCGGTAGTCGAATACAAAATAATGGAAAATAACAAAGTGTTATTTTGATTTAATATGATTTCTATAAAACATCATGCTTTAAAATACAATCAATTGATTAGATGATGTTTATTACGGTTTAGGGTTAAACTTTGGGAACAACCGCCTATATCTTTGTCGGTCGTAAACACAATATCGTATAACCACACCGGCGTTTGTGTATTTACGAGTGGCAACAAATAAGTATCGGGCGAGGCCGGGTGAGGCCGGGCCCGAGGCTCTCAAGTTGAAACAATGAAAAATGACCGGCGGAAAATTGCGCGGATTCGTGAGGATCCCGCGCGGGGAGCTACAACCCGCATGAGGAGAGCGAGAGGAACGGACTTGGATTTTGATGATTTCTAGAAAATATATTCTCTTCTGTGATCATAAAAGATATAACTGGTTGTGTATAATCTCCCTCGCTATATTTATTTATATATGTATATAGAAGATTTTAATCTATTGTAGAGACTCATCGCGGCATCGTTGGAACCATAAGGCCTAGTCATGAAATTTGGTAGTAGTAATATTCTATTGGCCTGTATGTAAGGAGCTCACTCTTTGCACATAATTATTATAATAGCTTACGAAGCCCATGGCAACCTCACCTGCATACGGTGCACCCTGCTAAATAACAACCCATGCACTGACCACAAACTAACCGTCACTGGGCCAGCGTGGTGAGTTACGGCCAAGTTCCCTTCAAAGAACTCTACGATGTGGCGATCTTTGGTAGAGGCCTATCTCCAACAGTGGACGTCTGACGGCTAAAGATATTCCTTTGGCCTAGTATAGCTCAGTTAAGAATGAATTTTACAAAATTCTTTCCCCAAAGAGAGTTACGAACGTGTTACGTTCAATAAATTGGTCGAGGAACAGCTAGTAGCATTGTATAATCCATTCCAGCTGATGAGTACCAGTTTGTCGGTGTAGCTATTGGAATTACTCATTACAGTTTCTTATAGAAAATGATCGCAATGTAATACATAAATTTGCCCGCACAACAACTCGCGGGATCCAAGCTAGCCTCACCTGCTCGTGGGTTCACCTTGCTAATCAACAATCGAAGCTCTGGTTCCTACCGTAGCATAGTGGGAATTAGCCTTACTCCCCTCATATCAACCTCTACAAAAGATAAACTCTAGTGCCCGGTAATGCGGGCAGCGTAGGACTGATCGATGTGGGGATCTTTAGGGGAGACCTATGTCCAGTTGTGGACTTCTATCGGCTGATGATGATAATGGACATACTGCTAAGGTATAATTACAATGTATGAAACATACCTAAATCTGAGAACCTATTATTAAACATGATCTAATAAGTATTTTGATGGAGTAGTACAGCATAAAATTGTATTATTATTTTTTAATTATCTACATCCATAATGAATTATTAGTCGATGAGTAAAATAAAAACTGCGGCTTTAAGAGGCAATGCTGTGCACTGGCTGTCAACATCAGAGTGTTTGATTTAAGATCACCCTTCACCATCTTCGGAGAGTAACTTAACATCATGTGAACTGGAAGTCGATCATGAAGATAGTCATCATAATCTGCTGCTAAACGCCTTCTGTTGGACATTGGCTTCTCCCAAAATCGCCACTTCAATTGGTCCAGTACTGCCCGCATTCAGCGGTGTCCTGCGACTTTCATGAACTGATCGATCCACAGTTCTTTCCGGTCTTCTAGCATTAACTGAGGAGCAATATAGTCATAGGTAGAAAAATTCCGGTACAAAAGCAAAGCACAGCATTATTCATTAGTACGGGTATATTAACCTTTTTATTACATTGGGCGAGAAGGGATCTTCAGAAGCTGCTTTGTTTTTGAGGGATGTCGGGGTTAAGAGGAATCTCTGTCCACTAAAACCACCTCGTTGATCGGTGCGTTAGGGAATGCTCCAGGATCACCTACGGAATGCACCTGTTACGGGTAGACTTTTCTATAGGCACACTAGAGTGGGAGAAAGACCTGCTCGTGTTGTTCCTTTGGTAAATAAACAACAATATAAGTAGGCGTGTAAATGTGTATTTTATATAGATGTAGCATATGAAACAAATTTTTGTTTGATATTATATATAATTGTGAGGAAACTAAAGCAACATCTGACGCAGCCCGAGGCGGCCCTGTCTCGGCGCGCACTCTATTTTCCTATTTGCGCGGCAGATTGGCTCTGATTGTATTGTTTGCAGGGCGGGGCGAATTGATACCTAGTACTCCCCCCCACTACCCCTGTACCCCTATTCCAACCACCCCCCATGGTGCATCCGAGCGGAAAAATATCGTCTACAACGCGAAATATCTATGTTTCAGATAAATATTTGAGAGTAGAATGAATGTTTAAATTTGTTTTGCGTTGGCAAGTTGTACGTGAACGGTGAAGGCGATATAATTTGTCTCATACATTACTGGCTGTTCATATATATTATTAAGCACAACAGCCTATGATATTGGCATAAGCATATTAATAGGAAATAATAAAAAAAAACACTTATTTAGTACATAAAAAATTTTTGTAAGTAATTGAACCACAATTCCTGAAGTCATGAACCTTTATAAGTCCTAAAAATTTTATATGCGCCTTGTATATTATTAAAGTATATATTTTCATTTAAACCTTTTATACGAACTTAATTTATACTATTATTATAGATTTGTCTTTGTTTTTTTCTTTTAAAAATAAGTTACTTGTATAGAGACAAAATAAATTACATGTAGTACCAAATATTTTTTTTTTAAGATTTTTCTTAGAAATCCTCTTAGTTGTATACTATGTACGGTTTTGCTATTGTATATGTTTCTAGTCTATACTTTACTGTTTACTTTATTAATATAATTATAATTATTAAGGAATAAATTATAGTTGTCACAATACAGCGATTTATCGTGACGTCTAAAACTGGAGTGTGGAGATCGTTTAGCGAAAGTCTATGTCCAACAGTGGACGTCTATTCTGATGATAATGATAGTAATTATGTATAGTATAATTTCAAAATTATCATTCACAATTAAGTAATACAGAAGGTTGAGTTTACGGCAGGTAATGTGAATAAGACACACCATCTAAGTAAATAGGTAAACAATGTTGCTACAAGGGAGCAAAAGGCGGGGATCATCCCTTGATTGACAATATCGTCGAGATACCGTACGATACCGGGACGATAACTTTTATGAGTGCGAAATTGTGTTTATATTCACGCTCACCGCGATTTATCGCCGAGCCCGGGGACGGGTAATCGGAGATATTGCGACGGAACGAAATTACCGGGCGGTATAATTTATAGACTGACGATGGAAAAGCGGCACTATATTACTCCAAGACGGGTTCGATTCCTACTGGTCTTGATCTCAGGAAAACATCATGAAAAAATATAGATACATGTTCAGAGAGCATGATTTTTCTACGCTGGTTTGTTTTCCATCTTGTTTTTTCAAGAAAAAGCGACTTTACGAACTAAACGTTCACCTAATAGTAAGTGATACGTTTGTTCATAACAAAGTGCTCATCGATTGAGACATAAGATGTTGAGTCTTGTTACCCAAGTAATTACACTAGTTACAGTGCCATTCAAAGTGGAACATAGTTCTGTTTGCACACTATTGTCTGGTCTAAATAGGCGCTGCGGTGGTACCTACCTAGACGGTGTCTAGCAAGAGGGACTTACTACCAGTACAGATTTATCACAATGATTATCTTACAAATGAGACTCCAATGTCCAACTGTGGGAACATAAAATAATATGTTTATATTAGGTTGTATAGGTTAGGCTATATATTGTTAAAGTTTTTGTTTATTCTAAGCCCGCGACTCGATGATTATGGAGTGGGTTTGGTGGTTCTGTCAAAAATAAAATCATTGGTAACTATTGTAGATCCATTTATATGATACTCTACTATGTAAGTCTTTATAGATCACTGTGGAGTATCACAGCTACGTTTTTTAACGGGTCTACGAGTATATTCAAGTGTTTCTTTGTCCATACATACTTTTTCTACTAGCTAAAAAGTATCGATTATGAAATGTGGTAAATAATTGATAATAAATATTATATTCGTTAGCGTGGTACGGGCATGATATGCGGAGGGATGAAGGACATATAACAAAGAACATGGATGGTTATACGGGTAGAGGAAGACCGAAGAAAGTGTGGATGGATTGCGTGAAAGATGATATGTGTAAGAAGAGTGTGAATTCAGATTTGGCGGCTGATAGAGGGATGTGGAAGAGAAGTACATACTGTGCCGATCCCACATAGCTGAGAAAAGGGCAGGAGAAAGAAGAAGAAGAAGAAATATTGTATACGTTATAAACTTAATAAAATTTACTTTTTTTCAAAAGAATATATATATTAGTGGCAAGTCTCTATTGCTGGAGACCGTTTTGGTAGGTACTGGGGCGGTTATATCTACCGTCAAACAGTAGTGTGAAAATATTACTATTTTACGGTTTGAAGAGCGCTGTAGCTATTGTAATTACTAGAGGGACGGTAATCGACATCTTATGTACAATACATTGCAGTGTATATCATCCTATCTAACTCTACGTTGTTGTAGGTACGCGCGTATTTACCATCAGGTGAACGTTTGTCTCGTCTCGAATATATTAAAAAAAATTATATAATAAAAAAAGTGAGTTTACTGGCATATGAATAAAAATATAACTTTATAATTTTGAATAAATTAAATTTGATTTAATATACTGTAACTCATATGTAATTTACGGTATATTTGTAATTTCCTTTTATTCCTGTTTTATACGCGATTATAGTTAAAGAATTTATAATAGTAATTACTGCACAATATCATAAACTGTTCATGAAGTCGCTCTTGGCCAGTGTGGTGGTTAAATATTCTTTCTGTGAGAGTAGGAGCAGTCACTGTAAAAACATTAAAAGGGTTGTTTATTTGTAATCTCATAGATGTTTTATTTTTTATCTCTAGGAATACAGTTTAATTGTCTCGCACACTTACAGCGGCGACATACGTGCAAATGCTTTTCAAAGCTAGTGATGATAACAGGAAATTACTTAAAAAAAAACGTGCTAACCGTCAGGACTAGGTGGTAAAGGTGTAGGGCGGGCGTGTCGAGTGGTGTCACAGTGGTTCTTCAGTGCTCGGTAACGATGTAGCGCCGCCGCAGCCCTAACGACCGTCGCGCCGCACCACTCTAATTGGAGACTACGCCCCGGGCGCAGACAGCCTGTGTAGCCACCGAGATGTCTCAATTCTTGGTTCCTTCACCTTTGGAATTCTTGTTGACCGTATAACTCATCGACGGTCGTAATCACGGTGAAAGGATTCCCAATAGGGTAAGCTGCAACATTGACCTTTTGCCCAACGCTATTATTTTCGTACATAGCAATTGAAATATTATGATCTAATATTTGGACCAATATTGCAGATAAACTGTTTTTGTGTTAGCTGTCATGACGTCAGAGTTTTCACCTGCAGCTTTTTATTAGTTATTTTTATTTCTTTGCTTTGGTATGAAAAATAAACCAGTCTTAACTGCATCGGTGTGTGTCAATATATTGTTGTAATACGTAATCTATTGTTAATATATAATTATTACTAACACTTTTAAGTATAAATGTAATTAACCTGATTTAGATCACATATAGTTATCTAAAATAAATTATTTATTATTATTAACGAAAATATGTATATATAATTTTTAAACAATAATGGCTTTTAAACTTAATATGACAGAAAAGTATCAATTTTGAGAAACGTGCGGAACCCACTGCTGTGATGTGTTTTCTGACTTGACCATTCTTTTATGTGGTAATTGTTTCCGTGTGTCGGTGCTGGTAAATACTTGTTTAAAGTTTACCGGCTCCTGGCACTCCGCTTTGGCGCGGTCGTTAAGCCAGTTCATTAAAGCCGACATTCATGCAATAAGAACATGTCTAATGTCTTACATACACAAAACATACTCATGCATAAGATTTACATTTTTACTGGTGATAGGTCACTCTTACTGGATACCGTCTAGGTAGGTACCACTGCAGCGTCTATTACTGCTGCCAAACAGTAGTGTGAAATTACTGGGGTAACGAGGCTTAACATCTGAAGTCTGAAGACGACGAACACAAGTGTAGTATTGTTGTGTTTAATATTTAAACTAGCGCCACAATATGGGCACGTTCACCTGATGGTAAGTTATACACTTACCATCAGGTGAACGTTCTGCACGTCACGTCGCTTCATTTGAATAAAAAACAACATTTTAATAATATTATAAATTTAACAAAGAGTTAATTTCATTGTAATGTTAAATTCATTGTAAATGTTGTCTAAATTTTTGTAAACGATAGATTTTACAGTATTGAGAGAGTTCGTGTATTATTTCTATGAAGTACAATGAAGTTAATATTTTTATTATCTGTTATAGGTACATAAAGATTTCTTCGGAAGGATAGTTCCAATTGCACATGCGCAACGGCAAGGTAAGGTTTTTAGATATCCTTAGAAAGTTTATTCTATGTTTAACCGTAAATTTTATAAATTTAATTGTACAATTACTAATCTGTTCAATAGTGACGTCTTTCTGTTGTGGAAGACTTTAGATCTAGGAAACAATTTAACCTTTTCTATTTAAAAATTAGGGGGTGTAAGGGGTTCCGCTCAACATCTTACGGAACCGAAGTCAACCTCACTTGCACGCGGTGCACCCTGCTGAATAACAGAATAGGCTCAGACCACCCACCAACCCGTACTGGGTCAGCGTGGCGGATTTACGGCCCAACTCCCCTCAAAGAATATGACTGAAGTCGGCGAGGCACTGTTACCAAGGGTGCAAACCATTTCCGGGTGGCGAAGATTTCCTGTCAAACGACCTTGGCCCTGGCAACCTCTAACGCACGTGCGAACCGAAGAAAAGTTGGTAGAACTGGAAGAAGAATCAAGCAGGACTCGCTGGAACGTTGTAGGATTGTCCGAGATCCGAAGAGAGAGTGAGGATACTATGACTCTAAGATTCGGTAATCTGCTCTGTTTCCGGTAGGGCGAACAACTGTCCCAGGGCGGTGTCGGGTTCATCGTCCACAGGTCTCTCATGAACAATGTTGTACAGATCGGGCGTGTATTGAATAGAGTCGCATACCTTATACTCAGAATCACCAAACGGTATTCGCTGATACATGTATACGCGCCAACTTCGACGCACCCTGATGAGGAACTGGAAATAATGTATACGCACATCTCTCGGGTAATGCATTCTTTCAGTACTCATTACACGATTGTCATAGGAGATTTCAATGCAAGGCTAGGCAAACGTTGCGGTAAGGAGTAGAAAGTAGGGCACTTTGGTGAAGGAATTCGGAACTACCGCGGTCACATGGTGGCCGACTTCTTGGAGAAAGAAGGTCTGTACATGATGAACTCTTTCTTCAGGAAACGGCAGCAACGGAAATGCACCTGGAAGAGGCCGGAGGGCACCACGAAAAGTGAGATCGACTTTATCCTGACGACAAAAACTCGAATATTTAATGATGTCTCAGTGATCAACTCATTTAACACAGGAAGTGATGACCAAATGGTAAGAGGCACAATAAATCTTAAAGTAGAGTTCGAGAGATATCGTTTGATAAAGTCCACGCTCCGTCCAGATAGCGCCAAAATCCAAAACCCTGAGGACTTTCAACTCGAATTACAAAATCGTTTCGCATGCCTAGAGAGCTGCACTGACGTGGGCCCTTATAATGACAGGTTCGTGGAAACTGTCCGTTCGGCGGGGTTAAGATTCTTTTAACCAAGCCGGACTAAAAGAAGTAAAAAAAACCTCAGAGCGGACCCTCAAGTTAATGGGAGAAAGACGTGGAATGGATTTGCAATCTTCGGAAGACGCTTCTTGCTATCGACGGCTCAACAAGCGAATATCTAAGTCACTGACTCGCAATCTGCGCTGGTTTAATACAAATTGTACTTTGAGGTAATCGCGCGTAACCAAGGCTCCAAAGTTTTCGCTAGTTTCAGTTGTTGGGCAGAGCCTGGTGACTAAGCTGAAGACTGGGGATAGCAGAATAATTACCTCCCTCCCTGAGCTTCTGACTGACATAGAAGACTTCGACGGACAACTTTACATGACATCACAAGCACCTGTCAACAATCAGGCCAGCGATCCAAGAGCCAAATTAGCCCGACGTTGTATTGAAGATATCCCGGACGTCAGGTTGTACGAGATTAGTACAGCTGAAGAACAATAAGGCGCCGGATGATGATGAAGTTACGGCTGAGCTTCTGAAAGCAGGCCAGCGACCAGTGCTGATAGTCCTTCAGGAGCTATTTAACTCTGTCATACTCGAGGGCAAAACGCCAAAAGCTTGGTACAGGGTTGTGGTAAAATTCTTCATCAAAAAGGTTAATAGGACTCAGTTAAAGAGCTTTCGACCCATTAGACTTCTAAGCTACAAATATAAGCCTTTTCCAAGAGTCATAACGAATCGTCTCGAACGCAGCCTCGACATCTTCCAGCCTCTCGAACAGGCCGGATTCAGAAAAGGCTTCAGCACCATATATGCTGCGGCAAGTCATACAGAAGACAGAAGAGTGGAACTTTTCTTTATGCTCAGCGTTTGTGGACTTCGAAAAAGCCTTCGACTCAGTCGAGACTTAGGCAGTGCTTCAGTCACTCCAGAGGTGCCAAATAGACTATCGATACATCCAAGTGTTGCAGTCGTTGTACGAAAATGCCACCATGACAGTCCGCCTCCAGGGTCATTTCTCGAAGCCTATGCAGCTGCAGCGAGGTGTCAGGCAAGGCGACGTCATATCGCCGAAACTTCATAGCTGCGCTGGAATACGCGTTGAAGCTTTTGGACTGGGAAGGACTTGGCATCAATATATACGGCGAATACATGACTCACCTTCGATTCGCGGATGATATTGTAGTCATGGTTGAGACCCTGGAAGACCTAGGCAAAATGCTTGATGACCTCTGTAAAGCATCTCAACGCGTGGGCTTTAATATCAATATGGAGAAGACAAAAACTATGTCAAGTGCCCATATTCTACCTAGGGTAGTTATGATTGCAGGCTCTACACTAGAAGTTGTTGACGAATATATTTACTTGGGACAAATAGTTCAGCTTGGTAAGTCTAACTTCCAGAATGAGGTCAATTCATGACTCCAAAATCTGCTGGGCAGCATTCTGGAGGCTACGCAGCATATTCTCGTCTCAACTACCGCAGTGTCTAAAGACAACGGTCTTCAATTCGTGCATGTTGCCAATGATGGCTTATGGCACCGAGACGTGGCCGCTTACAATAGGTCTGGTAAAAAGGCTTCAAGTCGCACAGAGAGCAATGGAACGGGCTATGCTCGGGGTTTCCCCGCATGATCGAATCAGAAATGAGGAGATTCGTAAAAGAACTAAGGTCACCGACATATTGCAAAAGATTGCTAGCCTCAAGTGCCAATGGGTAGGACGCATCGCTCGAAGGACTGACAGTCGATGGGGCACTGAGGTCCTCGGATGGCGACCGCGTACCAGTAGACGTAGTGTTGGCAGGCACCCCACGAGGTGATCCGACCATATGGTGAAGGTTGCGGGAAGCAGCTGGATGCAGGCAGCGCAGGATCCAATCCAGGAGGCTTATGTCCAACAGTGGACGTCTATTGGCTGATAATGATTGAAAAATTGCTTCTTTAAGTGTAATATATATATATATGTTTGAGCCTCAAAACGAATGTTTTAGTAGTGTCAAGTCTTTATCAGCGTCTTGATACGGGCCAGCTCGTATCATTAACCACCACATGAAAATCTGCTGATGATGGTGCATGATCTTATTAAATATAAGGAGATTAGAAAAACTGAAGTCACCGATATAACCCAAAACATTGCTAGTTTGAAATGGCAATGAGCATGCCACATCGCTTGAAGGACTGATAGCCGATTCAGCGCTAAGACTCTGAAGTGCTGGAAGGTCTTCCACAAAGTGGACTGATGATCTGGAATAGATCGCTCAAAACTGATAGAGTTGTTTAGCTGTTGGCAGGACTGTTTAGAATGAAAATCATCGAGAAAGGTCTATGCTCAGTAGTGGGCGTGTCCTGGTTGATAATGACTGGTGGTAGATCTCTATTGCCGGGAGCCGTCTAGGTAGCTACTTTCGCAGCTCCACACGTTAGTTGTGTATTACTTATCACTGGGTCTCGTCGCATAGTGGAATAAAAAAGTAAAAAATATGATAATATGAATAAACAACCTGATCGTTTCGTATTGAAAAATGGTACTCATCGCACAGCCTCCAGAATATTAAGCTGTGGCAAATTCATTATAAAGCGCGCGCGACGTCGCCCGGCCATTATCACATAACGTTAATCACACGTCGAGTTAGTAGCGGGCCTATTATTTTCAATTACCGAGCTCGCGCCGGCAGGAAGGGTTGTTAATATTCATTCCCCGACACTCGACCGAGAATCGAACACCTGATCCCCGCCGCCCCCGCACCCCCGCACACCCCATTGTCTGCCGTTTCGATATTAATCGTGTATAATTCGGTCGCGAATGGGAAATTTTAATAGACATCGCGGGAATTATATTTGTTAAATTTAGGATACGCTTACACTTGACTGGTATATAAATATATATATTTATTTAATATTAATTCTAGGTGTAGAATTCAAGCTCGCAAGCCTAGTTCTAAAGCTGGATCAGACAGACGATAATATAATCAGACAATATTAAGAAGATATGAGATCTATGGTTTTAAAATGCCTTTATTAACTGTACTCACGTGTAAGAAGGCATCTGGCAGCGAATGGATGATGCTAGCCTCAGTTAAGGCTAAATGAGAATTCCTAAGTAGAGGCTTATGTCCAGCAGTGGACTGCCGCAGGCTGATAATGATGATGATGAATGGTTCTTCATCCGGACTTGAGGCTCATAGACAAACAGAAACAATATTAAGCTTTAAAAGACAGACTCACTAGTTTTTTTTGTGGGATCATCTGGTCCTGCCAAAATTACCGAGTACAAAATCTAATGAAATTACCAAAGAAAAGAGAATATTAAAGTTTAAAGATAAGCGTGATATGATACAGCATAAGCATCCCAGCAAGCTCTTATCAATATCAAAGTAAAGTACTATTTGTCCTGTTTAAAAAATATTTTATCTATTGTATAATTTAAAAAAGGATATATACGTCTATGAAACTATTTGTAATTTATCTTTTTTTTTCTTAGCTTAGTTGTTAACTTTATGTTATTGTTGGTGTGATCGAAACTTTACCGAATACACGCTTCATTATCAGCCGATAGACGTCCACCTCTGGACATAGGCCTCCCCCGAAGATCTCATCGATCAGTCCCACATTGCTCACATTCAGTGGGTTTCCGGAATTTTCACCAGATCGTCGGTCCTCACGTTTTCTCACTTATAAATTTTCATTACGGTTAATATTACCTCAGATATTGTTATAGAATAAAAAAAATATTTGCTTATTTTAATATATTTCAATAATGATTAGTCATTACATATATTCAGCAGACTAATTATACTGAAACCATGAACCTATTTATATACATGATTTTATTACTAAGCGATGTTACGAGCGTGACGTTCACCTGATGGTATGTGATACACATACCATAACAACGTTGTGCTCGTCGCTTTGAGACATGACATTGTCTCGTTACTGCAACAATTGCAAAGTGCAACCCAACGAGTGCAAACTCCCATCAACCCGCATTGGACCAGCGTAATGGGAAATGGATAAAATCCCCCCATATGAATTCCTACCCGATCGTGTGGGAATCTTTGGGAGAGGCCTATGTCCAGCTGTGGACGTCTATCGGCTGATGATTATGACAACGCCCTTCAATCCGGAACACAGTAATGTTTGCACGCTACTGTTTTTCGGCTGCAATAGGCGTTGCGGTGATACCTATCTAGATGATCTGCAGCAAGAGACTTACCACCAGTTAAAATGTTTAAGATACTATGTGCTGTGTAGAGTCAAAAATATTAACGACTTTTTTTTTGTATAACAGATGTTTAAATTTTATTTATATATATAGTTTGTCGAAATCAAGGGTAACAATTAATAGTGCACACATACAGACACACACACACATATATATATATGTCATGATTATGTAGATGTCTGTACTGAGAGGAAGTTGTAATGAACGCTATATGGTAGTAATTGTTTCGTCTCCCCGGAACGATTCAGCTGAGCTATTTGATTTAACATTTGGATTATCCCTCTCCCCCCTATTCTAATGACTTATGTTGATTGCTTGATTACGCTTAAATTCGGGTAATTTCAACTTAACCATAACACAGCAATGTTGTATCTTAACAATATGAAAATTTAATAATGTTAATTCTGACAATTCAGTGGGGGCGTAGATGATTAAATATTTTGATAAAAGAAATCATCAATCATTTTTTCGTATTATGTTTTAGGGAAAGGTAAGTCATATCAATTTGTTTTTTTTTTTTTTTTGCTAAGTTAATTTATGCAGAAAAGGTATCAATAGGCAAGCGACTACTAGGCGACTATTTACCAAATTCATGTCATATCATTCATCAACTTCTATTGTCAGGGATTAATAAAGGTTTTCATCTCGCAATATGGTTTCATCATTCGACCAAACCCTGACCAGCGAGTAACATTATCTACGGAGTCTTAAAAATAGATGCAGCTGCTACACGAGATAGTAAAAAATAAATTAGTTGGAAGTTCATAAATTCTCGCTTAAATATATGTATGGTAGTAAACAATAGAAATAAAGATAAGTAAATATTACTATATATAATATATATGTACACAATAATATGCTGTGTATTTCTGTGAATATTAGATTATTAAATAGCATAAGTATAGATATAATGTAAAAAAAATACAAAAAATTTAAGTAGCCAGTTGTAAACAACAGACTAAGTTAAGTCCTGAATAATAATATCAAAGAAAATTGGAAAAAAAAAAAAACCATTATCGAAAGTAGAGGATTATTCATTTGGGTTATATCGGCGACCTTAGTTCTATGGACCTTTACGTTTTTGTATGTTTTGCGTAAAATAATAAAAAAAAAAAAACGGGTAATTAAAACGATTTGCGAAACCATCCGTTTGTAGAGTTGTTTTATTTTATTCATGCATATTTGTCCGTTTCCGTCCGTAAATGAAACGCAAATCGGTGTGCGCGCCACGGCGACTGAATGTTTAAGTGGGAGCTCTTTTGAAAACGGTGTATATTAAAATACCTACGGCGACTCGTTATTAAAGAAAGTAGGTAAGCGTACACGAGATTATATAATGCGATAGCGTCGGCGGCGTCGCCCCGCTCCCGGCACGGTGGGCGGCACAATGGATAGCAATTAACTAGTGCAAACATACCGGCTGAACCCTCACCCCCGCCCCCCGCTCTCACCCAGTCCCGTCCCGTCCGTCCCTCCCTCGCCACCCTGCCCGGGCCCTCCGTGCACCCCATACACCCGTCGCGCACCCGCCGCCGCGCGATTACACCGTCGTTAATTATGTTTTAGGGTTATCCACTTTGAGACGAAGTGATTGTTTTAATCAACGTCATTGGCTCCGACGGAAAATTAGGATTTAAGTTATCTATATAAAGTCATTCTATTCTTCTTAATCATTCCCTCGATCACTGATGGCTGGTCTGTTGCCGGATACCGTGTGAATACCACCGCAGCTCCTATTTCTGTCAAACAGTGCTATATAAACGTTACTGTGTAACAATTTGAGGAGCGTTGTAATTAGTGAAATTACTATGGTAACGAATCATATCTTGTCTCAAGGCGGCAAGCCAAAGCTGGAGCAGTTGATACCTATATAGCGCTATATCGGTAAAGGGGAGGACGTACAATAAAATAATAATAAAAAAAAACTTCGCTTGTTGCTAAATCTTATCTAGTGTTTGACGGCAGAAATAGGCGCTGCTGGTACAATAATCTAGACCGTCTCCAGCAAAAGACGCGTACCACAATTAGTACATTTATTGTTGCTCGTTTCATATTCATTGCCAACTGTTATGGTTTCTTTAATTCCCTGATTGTTCACAGAGACGGTACGAGATTTGATTTCATCAAGCGGCGTCTTCTACCAATACAGAGAGGGTTTCAACAATGCTGTCCGACGGAGTGTACGCGTGAGGGATCTGTTGTAAGAGATGAGAATGGTTATACAACAACCAGCTTGTGTAAATATTCCATACACATATATCAAATAGTTGTGAGTTAAAAATTTTCTTTACAGATGCCATTTTAAATGGATTTATTTATTAAGAATGTAATAAACGAGTTTAAATTTATTTTGTGTTTATCGTCAACGCCACTTCAGTCACTTCAGTCCTTCTGCTGACTAACCTTGTCAACCGGTGTTCTAGCTGATATTTTCACCAGTTCAAAGGCCATGGAGCAGGCAGCCCAATCCCTGCCAATTTCCACTTTAGCTTATTAATCTGTTTGGGCTATGATAGCGTTCTTCGTTCTTCTGCCGATTTCCTGATTCCTGATTAGACCGTATCGATCCTGGCCTTAATCATATCATACTGAGCGACTTAAAGTTTTTTTTTTTAAAACGTATCGTTAACAATTACGTCTCCATTTCGTAAATTATCATTCTCATTACTAATTGATTCAATATTTTGTGTTACTTCCAGTTACAACAAACTTCTTGTTGCATGTATAAAGTTTATGATAAGGCGGAAACCGAAGGAATCTACTGTGGAGATATTTGAGGAAGATCTATGCCCAACAACGGAGTAATCTATTGGCTGATGGATGTATAATTTTCCTAGCAATTCCCTGTAAATACCGTCTAGGCTTCTAGGTAGGTATCACCGGCAAAGTCTATTTCTGTCGCCAAACAGTAGTGTGCAAACATTACCGTGTTCCGGTTTGAAGGGTATTGTGACTAATGAAATTGCTCATATAGCGAGAGTTAACAACTAAAGCCTTAAAACAACAAGAGTGATGCTGTGTACATCATCTTAACTAGCGCCACGTTATGTATAGGCGGTATGATGCTATCAGATGAAGATGTCGCTCGTCCCATCGCTACGTCCAATACAAACAAAAATAATCTTTCTCTGAACACAGTCCTTGGACCTCCTCAGACTCCGATAAATTATGTATTAAACTTTACAGTGATAAATAAAACGGAGAAGAATGAAGTTTACCGTGAACATTTCATCATAAATACAAAACTAAGAGGGAAGCGTTAAGTAATGAGAAAAGTATTTGATACAGGTGTGATAATCGCTCATTCATATTAATGAAAGCAACGGCGGTGAGCAATTAAGCGGAGCGAGGAGTCATAAATACATCAGAGTTAATATTTACGAGTTTAGTTGGCGACGGGACGTCTGCAAACGCAGTCATAAATTGCACAACTTCACTATTTACGGCGGTATTTAATGATGATTCTTACAGGCTGATGATGAACGTAAACCTGTATTAGTATAACTTAGAAATTATTACGATAATATTTATAGTGCACGGAATCGTGTCTCTCTACTTCCCCGTTCCCTGAAACCGGTTTCCGCCTTGTCGTGGCGGTGGGGGCTTCAGTAGCCATGGCTCTGGTCACCCTCGATGAAGCTAAGAGGATCCTAGTGTAGTAAACATCTATTTAATATATACGTAAATATAACAATGACTATACCGACATTGTGATTCTACCCCACCTACCACTACATCCGTCACGTCCTAGGTTGACTGATAGAAAAAATCTATACGTATTAAGTTCACCTATTGAACCCTAAATTAAGGTGGTCATTAAAGATTTTTAATAAAATAAATTAACAAAACTACCTGACACATTCGAAATGAATTCTATGTGCTCGCTTTGGATGGGCCAGGGCTGTGATGTGCCTATGGGCGACGTGGGCTGGTTTACGCTGTTTCTTTGCAGCATTGGTGGACTCGCTGGTTTTTCAATTCACCACTATCCCTATCCTTCGACTGAAAGTCCGAACTAAAACTATTTTCAGGTTTGTGGGTTCTGAACGTGGGGACCATCGTTGACCACTAAATGACCCAGAGCTGAACGACAAATACGAAGCGATCTCCTGCTTGTAGCAAAGAGAAGGTACTGGAAAGGGATATGGCACTCGTCGGAACGTGCTTAGGCGCAGTGCAGAGAGATACCGGTTCCATAGAAGACCCAGGAGCCTTTTGCTAAGCACTAAATATGACCACTGAGAGGGTTTAATTGGATACAAATCCCATATAGTCTTAGATTCCCCCCAGAAGCATAGTATCTTTTAAAGATTTCCGTCTGGAAAAAAAAAAGGGATCATGGTTGTTCGCAGTCATTAGAAATATTGCGTCTGCGCAATATTCTGGTTTATTTTATGTGATGAAACAACGAGATGAGTAGGATATGTTCTGCTGATGGTAAGTGGTCGAATAATGCCTTCGATGATAAGTTTTTTTAAGTCTTCTACCTCTCCATCGAACTCGAGGTTTTGCAAATCCCTAATCCTCAACCTAAAAATTTTAAAAATAGGTATAAAAATATATATATATGCAGATAATTTTATTAAAAGACGCTGGACCTTAACAATGTGGTCTTAGTTACAGTGCATCGTATCGTGTTGTCTAGTTACTTCAGTAATTTTATCAGTTGCTACATAAAAACTCTTTGGCGGCAAATTTTAGCGCTGCGTTAAAATTTCTTAGATGATCTCCGGTTATGAGTAGTGTGCAAACCTTCCTGTGTTCTGGTTTAAGGGCGTTGTAGCTAGTGTACTTTTTTTTTTAATTGTTTCCTTGCGTATGGCGGGTCAGAGCCTTTACATTTACCATCAGTACTTTCTTTCTCTACTTTCTCCTCATACTCATCTTTCATACTTTTTACTCATTCATGCTATGCTCTTCTTTCAAACCTGTTATCTCTGTCATTCTACATTCTAATTCCTTCTGCCATTCCTCTCTCTCAAGTTAAGTCCGTCAATTCATACTTGACTTCCAACTGTAAAAGACTTGAAAGCCATGAAATTTCTTTTTGCATACGTGTTTTCTTCTGCTTCCTACTTTCTTTATTATATAATTTTGTCTTTATTCTAAATATAATTTTCGGTTTTTCTTATTTGCTATAGCTATTCTAATATCACAGACTTCGTTTTTAGTTTTTAGTTTTTTAACTGTATCTCCTATAGCTACCCTGCAGAATTTCAAATACACATGACGACTGTCGTCTTTACTCATCAGAGAGGCAATAGCTTCCTTGTTTATCTGCCTTCCTAACTCAATCTCCGTATCCGTTCGCGAGGTGACAATGTGCACCACGGTCTGGTTCCCTACGGGGTCACAGAGGCAAGATGAACTTTCCTTGAATTTGAACCTTTGCAGGTACTCGGAGAATCCCCTGTGTCCCATGAACATTTGTATTGTACTCATTAGAGTGATGGCAGAAATATAGGTACCATTTACACACAGAGTTGGCTGCTGGTAGATCTCTGTTGCCGCAGACCGTCTAGGTAGGTATGAGCAGCTCTTGTTTATGCCGAAAAATGGTAGTGTCCCTACGTTACTGTGTTCCGGTTAGGAGGGCACTGTACCTAGTGAAATTACTGAGGTAACGAGATTAAACACGTAATGTCTCAAATCGACGGGTAAATTGTGGTGCGGTACATATCCTTAAAGACGTCACATTATCATGGGTCGCTATATATCATCAGATCAATTACGCCTCATCTTATAGCTTCGTCGAATAAAAAAAATAGAATCTGATACTTAACGAATAGCGATACTCCTCATGTGAACTCATATATCATTATCTCAATCCACTGCAAGGCATAGTATATTCTGTATGTGACGAACAAATAGGACGGGTAGAACGTTTTCCTGATGGTAATCAATTTATCCAGTCTCCGGCAACAGAGGCCTATAACCAATAAAAATATTTGCTTATGTATGTCAATTGATTTATTTTGTAGTAGTAGTAGATCGGGTGCGTAGTCCTAGCCTCTCGTTGGGCGCCACTGTAGGAATCTTGCAGTCAGGTGCAAGGTCTTCGGTATATAACCACGCAGGAATATCAACATTATATTACCAATAAGCAGAGCAAGTTACTAAGAACAACAGTGGTCCCCGTTTTTGTTAAACGAAGATCTAGCTAATGGATACAATTGTATACTCTGTAATTACTTGTTAATCATACCCCATTTACTCAAAAGTATGATCTTCATATAGATATACGTTATGATAAACGATAGCGCGATCTATTGTTTGTGGTGGCGCCATCTGTTGAGGTGTTTGAAAACTTCCTGTTACAAGTTTTATTTATTTATAGAAAATTTCATTTACGCGCAAAAAAAGAAAAAAAGCGGACTTAATGCCAAGAAGCATTCTGGTAAGACTTCCCGGGTGGGAACTACTGCCACTAACGTTTTTGCTGACAAACAGTAGTGTGCATACATTACTGTGTTCAGCTTTCAAAGTGGTTGTAGCTAGTGAAATTACTGAGGTAACAAGATTTTACATCTACTATATCAAGGCGACGGGCACAATGTGGTGTTGTATATATCATAGTAAATAGTGCCCCGTTGATATGGACTAGCGTAATACTTACCACCAGATGAACATCTCAGTTTGCCTCATTGTTATATAGAATAAAAAAAAATGCTGATATCATATGATAAATTAATTGCTATTTCAATCTTCAATGTATTTTTTTCTTCTAAGTATAACCATTCGGAAAGTAACTCCAAAGGAAATAATATATTTCATTATTTATTCTGTGAAGGGATTGCGAGAAAATAAAAAGCAGTTTTATATTTAATAATTTATATTTCGCAATAATTAAAACAACTATTCGTGAACCTACGTATTAATGTAGTTTACTATGTTATACATATTTATAATAATTTACAAATACCCGCGCCAGCAATTCCACAACTCGTGCATAGTGCAGTGGGATATATACCTCTCTTCGTCTCTCTCAAACACACACAGTTACATATATACAAACGGGGCGCGGGTGTTGCCACATTTAAATACAGCTAATGAGAGAGAAATTATACTAAACTATAATTGAATAGCAGAAGTAAACAAAACAGGATATATTTTGATTTTTATTTACTTAAATCAATCATTTACAGTTTGTAATGTTGTTACTTAATTTTTATTTATTTAAATGTGATATTATAAAAAAAAATTAGAGATATTTGTATATCACTAATTATTTTTTTATGTTATGTCTGTACATAATGTTGTAAGATACAAATTACTAAAAGTTCAATTTACAGTATTTGAAAATTGAATAGATGCCCTAATTATTCTACTATTTACATAAATGTATTGTAGCACAGATTAAATATATATCTATGTTCGCAACATTGAACTATGATTATTACATAAACACGTGTATTTGTATACACACAAACATACTATATCGGCAAAATAAAATTGGTATACACAACATTTTTGTTGAATACATATTTTTTTGATTGGTAAAATCTCATTTCACCGCACACGCGAAAACTTCATTGGCACGAGTGGTAATAGTTTCAAAACTAAAAAAAAAATGAAATATATTAAATTTGTGAATGTATTACATCGTTTAGATTTAAATCTATATTTTTGGTTCACACGAATCTAATAAATTAAATTTTGTTTTAACAGCTGAACTGGAGAATATCATTACCATAATCAATACTAACAAAGTATTTTTAATAACAATTATCATTTCAGTTATATAAGAAAAAAAAGACGATATCGTATTTCTATGAGATATATTTTTTTGTAATTTACTGAAGTGGTTCCTGCTGTAACTTGGTAACCTACCACTACAGGTTTAGCCCTAACGTAGGTCCATGTGTGGCGGAATCAGGTTGCGATAGGTAGGTCACCATATCCGTTGCTCAGGACGTAAGAGGCCGAAAAGAAGAAGGCGTGCTGTTTGCCCCGGCGCGCCCATACAGAAGAGGAAAAGCGGAGGAGTCTTTTCCATCGATATGGGGCTGAGTGGTCTGGGTCGTGGAGATGTGAGAAAGCGTTCCCGTGACCCCGTTGTAAAGCGACGACGGGGGAACATCGGGTGGGGTTTTAGTCGGTGCAAGTCATAACCTGCCTTTGCTCCCGCGAGGGCAGGTATGCAAAGGCATTTCCTCGTAAAACAACAAAAAAAGAGGTTGCTATCTCTACTGTGTTTTTCCCTATTGGAGTCTGACTGATAGAGGCGTCGGTATTACGAATGACTGCTGGCAGAGACACTGGTCTGACTCAGAGGAATGAGTTGGTTTATTCTTTCTATTTTCATCTTGTAACTATTACCTCGGGGTAACTAAATTTGGAAGGTCTGTCACCCAAGTGAGGATAAGGGATAATTTATTCTCCAGTACACTTCACCAGGATTAAACTTTACTGTCGAGTTCATGATTGAGATCCTTCCCTTTAGTTAAGTTAAAACTAATGAATTAATACAAATATTTAACATAAAGAAATAATGCGTGTGTATTGTATTAATGTAGAAAGTCGTTTATTCGTAAGAATCTACTACATACAGCACATCACAATTATAACTACAATAACTTTGGTTATAACTATTTACAACTTAAACATAACTTATAAACACGAGACTTCGCTAGTATCTGCTATGGCACATCGAATTCATATTTGGTCGATACTCTTAGTAAGCAAAACAATCTTACAAACGCTACATTTATTATATATATATATATATATATCATCATCATCATCAGCCGACAGACGTCCACTGCTGGACATAGGCCTCCCCCAAAGATCCCCGCATCCAGCGTCTTCCCACCACCTTCAGTCGTTTGTTTTTTTTTTTGGGTTGTTGTTGAGTTGGGTTTTATAATGGGGGGATTCGAGTTATTTCCCACCACGCTAGCGCATGTGGGTTGGTAGGAGCCAGAGCCTCGTTTGTTGATTAGCAGGGTGCACCACGAGTATATAAATGTAATCGCTAAAAACTCTATATTTACATTTACATATTATTTAGAAAAAAAAAAATAGACGAGTGTTTAAATTTGTCTATTAACAATAATTATTTACTAGTGGTAGGTCTCTGTTGCTACTGACCGTCTACGTAGGTACCACCGCAGCGCCTATTGCAGCCGACAAACAGTAGCGTGCAAGCATTACTGTGTTCCGGATTGAAGGGCGTTGTAGGTAGTGAGCTAATGAAATTACTGGGGTAACGAGACTTAACATCAACTTTCATATGTCTCGAGGCGACGAGTGCAATGTGGTGTATAACTTACTTACTAGCGGTACGTTGTTATGGGCGCGCGTACCACTTACCATCAGGCGGACGTTCCGCTCGTCTCGTCGCTTAGTATTATAAAATAATAAATAAAAAAAACAAGTGTAGTTATTTCAATGAAATACATCTCAATTCACTAAACTAATAATATTACTATTTGAATCAGAACAGATTGCAATCAGTTTGAGTAACGATTGTTGTCGTTATAATATATTAACCTGTTAACCGGACGGGACGTATAAATACGTCCATGAAATATATGTTTTGGCCTTGGATCGGGTGGGAGGTAAAAAAATAAAAATATGAAATTACGTTCTCCGGGTGTGACGTACTGATATGTCCTAGTGAAAGAGATAGCGGCTGTTTTATCTTGCGTAATTAAAAAGGGAATTCCCCGGTTAACAGGTTAAGATACGTCTCTCTAATAATTCAGATCACTTAATTTTTTAATACATTAGATTTAGAATATATTATAAATCTAGATTTTATAGTATTAACTGATTTTACGATGAATATTATTTACCTGTTGTTTTTATATATAAAGCAGTACAGTACTGTAATACCTGTGTCTTGAAATCTTCAAACGTCGGTTCCTGATACAAGTTTGTTTATAACGATATCCAAAGCCTTAGTACCTAGCCAACCAGCTCTGCGGACGTTCAACCATCGAATTACATATTTATATTAATTAAATCCATACAACAAATAAGTTAATATGTGGTAGAGTCATCTGCGGGTAAGTGGATGTGGTGTATATGTTCAAATTTACCCACTAGCTTTCGTAAAGATGTGATGAACGGTTACGACACGGTAGTAGCAGTAGGTAGCGACACGTATTGTGATTTGTATCAGAGGTTAGCTTTCTCTAACCATTTAGATGCTCTAACATATCTTCAACTTAAAACCTCTAGCTTTCCGCATTTCTCATACATATTGCCTCAAGCACATTTCCATGAGCTCTAAACATTATTACTTACGATTTTTGAAGAAACTGCATTCATATGAAACAAAAGATATATCAATCAAAGTAATGTTATATTTCTATTTAATCATGATGCAGGGTAAATTAATTTGTTTATAGGATATGCTCGCTGGCCTAATGGTTAGAGCGTGCGGCCTTCATTCCGAAGGTCGCGGGTTCTGGAGTTTCGGCATGTACCGATGACTTAAATATTTAAGTTATGTACATTTGTGAACGTTAGTAACAACAGCGGAATACAAACGGTGTAGGAAAACATCGCGAGGAAACCTGCACATGGATAACAATTTATTCTAAGGTGTGTGTGAAGTCACCAATCCGCATTGAGCCCGGGTGGTGACTATGGTCCATCGCCCTCATATTGAGGGTAGGCTCTGTGCCCCAGCAGTGGGGACGTAAATTGACTGTTAATAGGATATGCTAACATATCCATTGAAAGTTTACATGTATAAATTACTAAAATATATGTCGAACTTTTGTAAGCCGGTCAAAGCTGGTGAGCATAAGCTTCCATGAGGACCGAAGATTCTGTTAAAAGAAAATGTCTTGAGGAAACCATCAACTCGCACTTAACCAGCTTATACATGACGTTACTTCTGTTCTACTCAAAATGCCTCCAGTTGCGGTAGGGAGATGAACAAATGTGATTGTTTATGTTTGTTTACTTTGTGTAAAATGAGATAACGAGGAACTTATTCGGTACACAAGTGATTAAATTACCATATGAGCAATCAGCGAGATGCATCAACAGAAATGTTAGTAGTTTTGACTTAGGCTCCGACGAACAGGTAAATGAATGAAGGCTTCAAAAGACAACAACAAAGCCCTAATGTCCTTTGTTTGACGAAAACATTAATGAGATGCTGATTTTTAACATTGTTTATAATATTAACCTCATCAGTTATGACAAGAGTCATGACACGAGCAGATGTGTAGCAAGAATCAATGGAGAACTGCAGCAGACGAGAAAGTAAATAATGATAATCTACATTAACTTTCAAATACCACTTTTAAGGTGCTTACTGTTTATCAGTTATGCTATTATAGTGATCCTTACTCCATATGTTTGTGGTCGGTTGAGTTGGTCGGCGGAGCGTTGGTTTCGTGAGGCAGCAGTGGCAGAGGCAGCGGTGGCAGTGGCAGCGGCAGTGGCAGCAGTGCGCGCGATTGGAAACTCGCCAGCGAGTGCAGTAAGGCCGCGGAATGCTCGTGGGCCTTGCGGCGCAACTCGGCAACACTGGAGGATCGAGCCTCCTCTTTGGGACAGCAGGGACATGGTGTGCCCCAACCTGCAGGAAATGACAAATGTTACTGACAATGTTCGCATATTGCTAATAACCTTGACTCGTGGTAATAGTCTCTGCTGGTAGAGGCCGTCTGGGCCTATTTCTCCAACCAAATAGTGATATGCAAACATTACTGTTTAAAAAAAATCTATAAAATTAATTACATCTTTACGAGTTGAAAATTTGCAGGCAAATTTTGTTAAGGTCCTATTATAATCATGTTATCAACTTTTAAAACAGCTTACCCTTTAATGGGAAGAACGGCTGCGACAGATGGTTGAGGTGCTGCGATAGGTGCGTGAGATGCGGAGGCAGGAACAGCGGCGGCGCGGGGGGCTGGTCCCCACTTCCGGGTGACGAGCGGAATGCTCCAGAACTGTGGTAAAAAATTACATTTTATATAGCAATAAAATAAAACTATATGGTGCAATGGCTAAATGTACGCTAGTAATGCGGAGGTTCCTGGTGCAATTCTCCAGTCACATGTGTAGTTTGGGTACTGTACAAGTCATTAGCTAATCAGCTACCTTCAAATTGCAAATCTGCCGTCATAACAGCACTGACATGATCAATATATGAGAGGTGGAGTAATCTGGAAGAGCATTCTACTAGCATCCACAGTTTTTTCATTTAACGTTAAATGGAGTTTAGATTCAGCAGTAGCTCATACTTTTTTTTTATTATGTGAAGCGACTAGACGAGCTGGACATTCACTTGATATTAAGTGATTCGTCTGACCATAATAACGTGGTGCTAGTTTGTATGATGTACACAGCACCGCATTTTCCCCAGTTATTATACACCGCATATTCCCCAGTTGTTATACATTGGCTACAATGCCGTTCAATCCGGAACAAAATAACGTTTGCACAGTAGTGTTTGGTGACAGAAATAGAAGATGCGGTGGTACCTACCTGAACGGTCTAGCAACAGAGACCTACCACCAGTAATGTCAGTAGAGACCATCTAAGTGGATATCACCGTTTCCTTATTACCTATTTCTGCCGCCGAACAGTAGTGCTTTTAGGGTGTTGTAGCTAGTGAAATTACTGGGGTAATGAGACAACATCCTAGGTGTCTAGACGACGAGCTTAACCTGATGCTGGTGCTAACATACTGACAATCGCCGCGTTGTTATGAGCAAGTTATTATTTAACTAGAATTTACGTAGAATAAAAAAAGGTATCACCCGAGATAAAATGATTTACAATGTAAAGTATCTATAGTGAGTTTTGATTTTAAAGTTGTTTTCAGAAGTCAGTGTACCCTCGAGGTTCAAAAGGTTAAATCTAATAACACATTAATATTCAGTGTGGAAAGAAAAGTCGCTGCGATCCATCCGATATTGATCCCGTAAGCGGCGCCGGCGCGAGTCACGCTTTGATCTTCGCAAATATCGTTTGCGGGCAGCCAACCGGCGACGATCCGACGCGACTCGCTTATTTTATTTACTACTTTACGAGAAACCCACTTAAACAATCCAATTATCCATTACTTCTGTTTATTTATGCCTTTATATAGACGGCTGGAAATTGCAATTAGATTATTCATACTAACTCGCATACCGCCTCTACAATTAGTATTGCGAGCGTTTTCTTTTACAGCGAAACTGAAATTTATTAACAACCTCCTAAAGTGACATTCTAATATTAATTTCTTCTTCTTAAGGTGCCTCTCCGACTAGCGGAGGTTGGCAGTCAGTTCACCACACTTCGTCCGGTCTCTTGCTAGACGGAACAGTTGATCGGCAATCGCGATGCCGGACCACTCCTTAATGTTACGCAGCCACGATTATGATATAATATTAATAAAAAAAAAATAAAACAAAAAAAAAGACAAGAGACTTGCTCTCTTTCAGCCTATAGAATTCCACAGAGAAATAAACTAAGAATGTATATAATTAACAGGCAACACAGACGTAAAATGTTACGTATATTATATATACTCGTATCTAAATACAATAAAAAAAATTGTTAATTCTTCCAGAGCTATATAACGCATATAGGATTTTATGGTAAAAGCTGTGCTAGCTTCGGTTTGAAGGGTGCTGTAGCTAGTGAAGTTACTGTTGTAAGGAATTCGACATCTTATGTCTCAAGGCGACGTGAGTAGTGTAGTATATACCATCTTAACTGGCGCCGCGGTATTATGGGCAGGCAATTACCATCAGGTGAACGCCCCGCTAGTAGAAAAAAAAAACTGTTTTATTGAAAAGTGGCAATATTTTCGATTCAACGGACGGTGTTTCGATTCAAAATTCAGCTTCGCATCGCAGCTGCGGAAGAGATTGGAGACAATGAAATGAGCGCGGGCGGAGGTGTCGCGCCACTCGGGCATTCCCTTAGTGCATACCCGATGTACCGGCACCGGTCGGGCCCGAGTCACTAGCGGCGGCGGTGCACTATCCACGAAGAATATTCATATACAGTCTCCTTATATACAAACCATTGTTATTTCTCTTCGTGTACAGAGCAAAAGGACTCAAGTGCATCTAGCTTTGTTATTAAATCTTAACTTGAAAAGAAGTTGATGTAAATTTAAATGCTGTCTCTATCTAAAAAGATCCTAGAGTAGAGACCAGCTAACAAGGTGGCGCAGTGTATATCATACTAACGCTACTTTGATCTGGGTATCCATTACCATAAGGTGAACGTCTCGGTCGTTTCGCGGTTTCATTGTATAAAAAAAATCAACAACGGTAGCTTGAGACGATCGCCAACAAGATGGACAGCCAATGTAAATCTCAAAACAAAGTATTGAACGCTTATTAAAATGTAATCAAACCTTAAAAACACTCAACTATTTTTATGGCGTAGTAGTAACTTACCTAATAACGTAGAGATCTCTGATTCGATTCAGGAGTCTTAAATTAAGTTAGGTTAGAGGTAGGGTTTATATTAACCCGCCCGGCTAGATATCTCGCGCATATAGCAAATCTACCCTCGCAACAACATTACTGTTGTTCGGCTGTCAACATATAAAAGCCAGAATACTTAGGCGCAGACACTTCTCTATTGCCATTTAACACCCTATGAAATTGAGTACAAATTACATAGTAATTAATAGAAATATCAAGGCGCGTAGATGTGAACTTCTACTTGAGCACTACAACTTATGATAATAATATTTTTTTTTAAATATGTTTAACAAAGCGACGGGACTAGTGGAACATTCACGTGATGGTAAGACACGCCTGCTCATAAAAACGTGGCGTTAGTTAGGATGGTATACACAGCACCACATTGTGCTCGTCGCCTTGAGATAAGATGCCATGTCTCTTTACCCCAGTAATTTCACTTGATATAACGCCTTCAGTAACAGTAATGTTTGCACGCTAGTCTTTGTCGACAGGAACAGGCGTTGTGGTGGTACTTACATAGTCTCCGCCAACAGAGATCTACGACCAGTAAGTAATTTCATTTTGATCCTGTTTTTGTTTGAAGCTTGTTGACGAAGCCCGCTTCCTCCTCAGTATTGGGCTCTGAATACTCCCGGGCACTCGTTCAATGGAATCAAAGGATTTGCGTTCATTACGGGCGGCAATAATTGATGCCTGTCGCCGTGCTCGCTGGCGACATCCGCACTTGCATACCGTCCTCACACTATTCCAAACCTTCTAACCCATGAACTGCGAATTATATTTATGTACCACTATTCCTACTACGAACCTTTATTATTTATTTTCTACTACCTTCATGACGCAGAGGGGTAAACTACTTAAATTTTAACACTGATCTTTAAATATTTTTAAGGGGTATTTGTAAGGGGTATATGAATAAACATTTAATAAAAATACGTTACTGATGGTAGGTCTCTGTTGAAGACCGTCTAGATACCACCGCAGCTCCTACGTCTGTCAAATGGTAAGGTGCAAACATTACTGGGTTCCGTATTAAAGGCGTTGTAACTCGAAGAGCACAATGTGGTGCAGTGTATGTCATCCTAAGAAGCGCCACATTGGTATGGGTAGCCGTAACACTTACCATTAGATGAACGTCTCGCTCGTCTCAACAGTTTATTGAATACAAAAGTAGTCTACTGGAATAGTCTCAAATTCATTAAGGGTACACTTATTGCAAACTCTCTATTATGTATTTTAATATTTAGAAATCTCTTGAATTATTTTTTAAAAATACTTCATACTTTAGTTATTACGTTATAATCGCAAAACAGTCGACTGTATTGCGAGAGTTCGTGTATCGCCAGCAGAAGTCGTTTCCAAATTTATGATTTATCTCGAATATTCTATCGAATGAAGGCACCGGGGCCCGGAGATTCCATTATCAATACAAGGGTCAAGTCAACTCGGGGTTGTCTAACGAAGCGCGCCTCTATTAATTGGTTTCCGCGGAGAGAGCAGAGGAAGGAAGGGAGTGGGAGGGAGAGGGCACGGGAAGACCTCCTTCCAGTCTCGACTAATATGAATATTCAACTACCGAATTGAATACAAGAAGGTTTCGAACAAAGAGAATTGATGTAACCCTTAACACCTTAGTTAATTGCTTTCAATGAAATAGAACGGCATTAATATTGTGTAATGTTTACCGTCTGATAGTAATTATTTACTGCCTGCATACCGCTACGTGGTAGGTAGTAAATAATTACTTTGTGATTTTTTACCATTCACATTTCAACATTCCGCCATGGCAGTCTATCTTCATACTTCATCATCAAGGGCCGTTAAACACTCACAGCACGAAGGCTTCGTTGGTCGCATTCAGCAATTGTCCGAGACCTTCGACCTTCGGTCTACCATATAAAGGACCTTCCAGCAGCGACTATTAGAGAACCCTATTGTATCATCAGTTGTCAGTTCTTCGAGCAATATATCTCGCCTTTTGGCAGTTAAGTCTAGCAATCCTTTGGACTATGTTGTCCCTCTAGTTCTTCTACAAACCTCATTTCTTATACGTGCCCCCTCACCTATGATTTATTGTTAACATAATAATTTCATTATTTTTATGTATTATTAAATGTTTTCATAAACTTATTAGTTATACGTAACAAGCGGGCGGAGATCAGGCTTGCGTGTAGGTCCATTGGAAAATTATTCCACATTGTTATTCCAATAAATAAATAAATAAAATAATTGAATTATATGCAATTTCATATTTTACTTCATTGTTACTTCAAATACATGTTATGTTAAAGATTCTATAAGTTAATATACGATATCGAATCTTAAATTGCAACAGCAACTTAATATCGAAACTTATGTTTCAGAATATTTTTGTCCATGATGTATATAATTATTCCGTCATATATTTAAGTTATAAATACACACATGAATTATTAATTATACTATATACATAACTGTTTGAAGTTGGTGTCTGCGATAAGCCTCGTGTCAGTTCGCATCACGGACGCAGCGTTCGTGTATCGGACGCCAAGGCGCGTCCTATGTAATGACCGTCTTTAACTATTCATGTGATTAACTGATTATTGCGATATTAGGGTGCCATAAGCCTGCGGATTACTACGGAACCGTGCATGTCCATCAATACAAAGGTCACCCCTTGTCACCACCATAGTTTTCCTTTCACAGTATATAGAAAATTGTACAAATATATACAAACGAGATTTTTTTCATCAAATTAAAATTCACATACATTTTGATAAAACAAATAAAATAAAAAAATTGACAATAATTAACATCTGGATTTTTCTAGAATTTTCTACCAACAACTTTAGGGATATAATTGAAATTTACTGTCTATGGTTTTAGCTATATCTTATAGTGCCTTTTTATTACATCGTAAATATGTGGCGGTGTGTGCGGGCACGACTAAATCACATTTGCTGAGCTGGATATCAGTTTTGTCGGTCCAGGGCCATGTATCATGACCACAGACCATTTGAATCCTAGATTGATTTATTGTAAGTATATTCTTTTCGAAATAAGCGAGACTTTCGCTTGTAGGTAAAGATTAGGTCCAACCATTAAAAATGGGTGCCAGTTTAGCATAAACATAAACATCCTGTTTGTCCTGATACAATATGTCAAGTGTAGTTATATTAGTCATTTTATTAACTACAACGCCTTTCAAAACGGAATACAGTAATGCAGATTATCTGGCGGTTGATACAGAAGCTGTGGTTGTACAAGAGAATTACCACCAGTGTATCACAGAAATGGATAGTATAATTTTTTCTTTTTATCTGTACTTTAAAAAGGGTAATACTTAATATCCGCATCAAAAGCGCTGCGTAGTATAACAAGAACCCGCCGTAATGCAATATCGTCACTTAGCTCGCAACTTGAACGGGTAAGTTGTCGCTGCGGAGCGGCTGCGACTGCGAATTACTGTCAATTTATCGTATTGCATAATTAATTTTCATTTGTGCCGCGGCAAGTGTGTATTCCGTTACCGGGGCAACTATATTTTGATCATTTATTCATGGGCCCGTGTCAGGCATTTCATGACGTTGAATATCAAAGGCGGGCGAGACAATCGAATAAGTCAGCTTGCGCCTCGAGGAGCGCTTTGTCTCGGAACCCCGCTAAGGAACGCTTTAATGTCGCGTCGGACGTACTTCTTTACGGTTCTCACTTGCATGTGTTGTTCTTTCCTGGCACAGCCGAAAGGATGGAGTTGTCACCACGAGACGACGATATAATTAGCGGCACAGTCTGGACAAAAAAGCTATAATTCTAGACGGATTAAACTGCTACAATGTACCTATGAGAGAGGTTACACATTCTTTAGCTCCAGTTGTTTTTTAGTTGTCCTAACTCTAGTGTTATGGCCAAGTGTGCCACTTGCTATCAGGTGAACGTACTGCTTGTCTCTTCGAATGAAAGAGCTTTCCCAACCGCAAGCGCCGTACGCCCCGTAAACTAAATCAACGTTAAATAAAACAGGTAAAAATGTTGAAACGAAGCACTTTATATACTTCTTTAAGGAACAATTTAAATGGGGTGTGTACACAGGGTAGGTGGCGGGGAAGAGGGTGTGGGGGGGATCTAATTGCCAATTTTCTCTTTACGCCGTTTTTATTTTCAGCTTTTAAGGAGAAAAATTCGTTAATGCATATTTAATAGACGTAATTGCCACTCCCCCGCGAAATTGCCCGGCGCTCCCTCGGCTTTATTTTTTTTAACTTTTGCCCACTTTAAAAGTGTATTTATAATAGAAAGTTTAACAGAGGTTATTATAACAGTCCTAATAGACAATCAAAGATATATAAAAAAAATAGTTTAGAACTAATATAAAGAAAAAGCGGACGTGGTACAAGAAAACGTTTTCTTTTAAGTCAACCTTTTGAGTTGTAAAGCAAAGAGATAATAGAAAATATAGAGATTTTTTTTAATTTGATTAAATGACGAGAAGAGAGGGATGTTCACCTAATGGATCCGGAACTCAGTAATGTTTGCACGGTACTGTTTGGCGGATGAAATAAATGCTGCGGTGGTACCTACCTAGACGGTCTCCGGCAACAGAGAACCACCAGCAGTAAGACGCTGTGATGTTTAAGTTTGTAAGCATAAAGTATACTTAATATATGTCTCGAAGAGCTCTGGGTTCGATTCCTATGGAACTTGTCTTTCCAGTGATGCAAAAATATTGTGAGGAAACATGTTTCAAGACTAACAGCTTCTGTCGTCTGTGATGCATAAATAACCTCCACTCTCTCCTTCTCGAGTCCCAATAGCGGAAATATGGAAAGAGTTATTTATTATAGCACAAATAAAATCAACAACCTTATGTTCCGGTTTGAAGGGTACTGTAGTAAATGTAATTACTGGAGTAACGAGGTTTAACATCTTTCTTAAGACAGCAAGCACAATGTATGTATTATATTAATTATCACCACGTTTACGTTTAAAAACACTTAACTAAGAAGATTAAGAAGAAATAAATATCCAAAACTAATATTCACGTTTGATTACATATAATGAATATATGGTCTTCAGGTATTCACCTGAATATAATTGAGACCGTCAAATGGTTCTAACGCATGCAGTATGTACTTCAGTCGACTACCACGCCGTACCAACCCTCAGGGATGGGGCACCATCAGGTCCGCGATCATATTCTTCGTGCCCGCCGTAATCCCCGCCGCTCATGTATAATGCGCGCATATAAATTTCAATTTTAAAGCGGCTCGGGTTCATGTTACCGCCATTTGTGGTATTACGGCGTACGAGTGGGTACGTGGGGGTCGGCAGCTTCTAGTGAGCTTAATCAGGTAATGCATCCGCGACTGCCACATGAATAAACAAATGGCTCGGGCAGGTCTCCCGTTTCTTTTTATGGCAGGACGCTAGAAGACCACGAAATGCGGCGAGAAAAAATTCTTGTCTATGATAAACACAAATATATGTCTTTTCGGATATAATGGAATATTATAATAAATAAATTAAGATGTGAAGTATGCATTTTAATCAAATTAGTCCTCAATAAAAATAAACATCGCCCTCATATTGAAGGCAGGCCTGTGCCCCAACAGTGGGGACGTAAATAGGCTGTAGTAAGAGTAAACATCCCCAGTTTCCGAACAAAGAGATTTAACTCCACGTTTTTAATAAACATAGCAAAAGACTGTTATTTCAACCTTTCCGGCGACAGTGTTCCTGTCAAAATACGACTTGACTGTCTTCAATAAAAACTTGAATAGAGTGTGACTAGATTAATACGTTTACCACCGCAGACGGCACTTAACATCAGGTGGGATCGTTGTCAAGGGCTAACTTATTTTATTAAAGGAAAAGTGATATACGCACACAGCACAACGTTGTACTCGTCCTCTATATACAAAATGTTAATGCCTCGTTAAGTAATTACAGAAACTACAACGCCCTTCAAACTTGAACATAGTAATAACTGCACACTGTTATGAGGCAACAGAAACTGATCGCTAGTAAGCGATAATGTCGGACACAGTCCTATGGTAATGTTATGTACCTTATTCGTTAAATAGAAAAAAAATGTAACCTTCAATAACCGAGTCGGGGAATCGATGAACGGAAATCGATTCGCCGCTTCGGAGAGGTACACGCGGGGGTCCGCAATCCGCGATAATCCGACGCAAGATTATAATAACATTTGTAGATCCGCGCCGCTAATGTACCCGCGACTCCCCGCGGACTTTAAACTGCTTACGGCTTTAAAAGTACCGTCTAGCTTTTGTTTTTTAAGCCGTTCGATAAGAGCTTTGAGTGGTACAGCATCCGCGGACCTCTGCGTGGGGTTGAGGAAGACGGTGCAATTATTTTATAAATATTTTTAACCACCCCGATCTAGAATAGAGCAAGTTTGTTGTGCATATTTGTGGTATTGTATCATCATCATCCTCGTCAGTCGATATGCGTCCATTGCTGGACATAGGTCCCCACCAAAGATACCCACCACGGGTAGGGATTCATATTTCATATTCAGATTTGTTCTATTTCCCACCACGCGGGCCCAGTGTGGGTTGGTGGCAACCAGAGCCTCGATTGTTGATTAGCAGGGTACACCACGAGCTGGTGAAGTTGGCTGGGGTCCGTGAGTTGTATATTCTTTGTAATTTGTAGCTTTCTATAATAGATCAAATCAATCTAGATCTATTTTGTACCATTAGACACTTTTCTTGTTTACTTCGATTATTTGTGAAATTAAAGCTTCAAATAGCTTTTGTCTTTTTGCCAAAAGCTAGAAGCGAAAGCGAAAAATTACAAGTAACTGTTTGCAGGTCTTTGTGATGGTATTCTACTTTTTGTGTGATTACATGGTGTTTAATATCAATAATTAATATTACTACCATCTGAAATGTATTTTGTAACGTCTATTTTATTTCATCATCAGCCGATAGACGTCCGCTGGTGGACATAGGCCTCCCTCAAAGATCTCCACAGAGTTTATTGAGAGGAACCGGGCCTTAGCCCGCCACGCCGTTGGTGGGTGATCAGAGCCTCGTCTGTTATTCGGCAGGGTGCACCGCGTGCAGGTGAGGTTGGTTTGGGGCCTTATAAGATGGTGGGCGAAGTCTCTTACACCCCTCTATTTAGATTTAGAGTGGCCTAACATTTCGACTAAATTTTAAGTGACAATGACACTGAAGATGATGAAGCAATTTCTTCTAAAATATGCAGCAAATCTGGTGTAGCGGTAATTTACAATATGAGAGCTGCAGCGGTTGCAGATTAAACCCTCACACTAATAAAATTCCACAGTTAGGCATAGAGGTAGTAATTATATACCTAAGTACATAATTTCATTACTATTGTACTGTACTGTATAACGTAACAGTTAAAGGACAGACTATCAAAGCAAGTGTTGCTAGGTAACTGTTAGTGAACTGATACTCCATGGAGGAGGACGCAGGGGCATTTCAATTCGATAGTAAATCATTAATATCACTTGTGTATCACTATAACGGATGATACGATACAAAACTGTTATAATGGCTCTAATAGAAACACATTTGTCCAAATAACGCGTTTAAATTGATATAACACTAGTACCCTCGCGTCCTCCTCCCTTACCCATCCCCCACGCCCCACTCCGGAGCAGCTCATCATAAATTCTAATAAACACGGGCCGTGTTATCAAATTAGAAAAATTAAAATTGATAAATAAACTCCAATTAAACTTTATTGCGTAAAAAAGGCATAAATTAAATGCGTCGAATGGAGCCGGTACGTGGTATAAAATACGTTCCGACGCGCTGCGGGGATGCTGATGATGTGCGCTCGATAAGATCATAGTATAATATATTTTTTTATTTTACGATACGATAAGACGAACGGCAAGTTCTAATGGTAAATAACAACGTGGCGTTAAGAAGGGTGTAGATAAAGCACCACATTGTCGTCATCATCTTGTAACCTAGGCTTGTGTCTCATTACTTCAGTAATTTCACTACCTACAACGCCCTTCAAACAGGATTACAGTAACGTTTGCACACTACTGTTTATCGGCAGAAATCAGAGATGGTATCTATGTAGACGGTCTCTGTTGCCGGAGACCGTCTGGGTAGGTACCTTCGTAGTACCAGTATTGGTATTAATGAGCTGTGATGATCATAAATATACATGGTAATAGGGACCTCATTTTTCACCAATAAATTGGTGAACATTTTGGTGGTTTATGATTAATTTTATATATAAATATATCGCGAGATTAATCATAAATTAGATGATTATTTACTCAGGGTTTTGGAGACCTCCGTTTTACAAAATGGTAGCTAACTTGCTGCAGCTAACCATGACTTAGAACACGGTAGAACCTAGTTCTGATGTCGTGAATTCGTGGAATTTGGACTGTGTTCGGGTTATTCAAACCCTCCTGATTAGCTACCACCCTTGCATTATCAATTTGACCCTATAACTATTATATATACATATATATGTATTTAAGTGTTCTTATTACATAACAGTATTTTAGACGAGCTCGCTTGCTCGCGTGTTGGAGTATGATATTTGGCATGATGGAGAAGTTGAGGTCCCTGGTTGTATACCGCCGCCATTTGGTGGAATTTGGTGTGATGATTGTATGCTATCGAATATATCTGGTTAGCTAATATAATTTTGTAAATCAGCCAGCTTCACAATCTTTGGATATATTCAGTTAACATTATTTTAGATTGAATTCTACTTGTTTAAAGCTACTTTAGAAAAAACTAACTTAAGTTCTATAAAAAAATGTATCGATAGCTTTAAAATGTTATAGCGTACATCACTGCGCGCCGCGTCACACGTGTACTGTAATTACTCGTTTAAATTGTATTAATTAGAGCGCTCGAAAGGGTTCCGTCACGAAATGAAAAGTATTTGTGCCTTGCGGAACCCCATCCGTCATCGTGTGCTGTTCCGCCATCACCGAATGCTCGCCACGATAGTTGTATAATGTTTTGTTTAAGATTCAAATATGATTTTCTTCTATTCTGGCAAGGATAGATTATTTCAAACTAAAATAAAAAAAAACTAATGTTTTTTTCTGCTGTTTCCGTCTTTAAAAATTATGAAGCTGGTTTACTTAGAATATTCTTCTTTTAATATATAGAAGACAGCAATGTATGCAGTAAGCCATGTAGACGTAACAACGAGCCTTAAGAAGAATAATGAGATTAAGGGTGAAGCCTAAGACCGAGCGTGACGGAGAATCACTGTGGATGCTCTTGGCTCCATCTTGGGGCCATAGGATCTTAATGAATGAACGTATGAAGTAATAAAGAGACCGTAGTGTTGCCAGGCTATAGCTTTGGTACTGTTAAAAAACACGCTTTAATCAACACAACATACACATCTATATATATTATATGTACCTCTGATATGTTGCCAGGTAAAAAAAGACTGGTTAATATATATTTGATTTTATTTATTTATTTTAACTTTATACACATCGTGTAATGGCGGACTTAATGCCATTAGCATTATATTCCAGTCTACCTTGAGTAATGCAGAGATGATGAGGTAGGTGCATCAAATAAATACAATATATAATACACACCAGAACATATATATATATATATATGTATATATATGTGTGTGTTTTTGTGTGCATATATATATAGACATACATACATGATATTAACTAAATATTAAAAATTTTTTCAAGGAGGACACAGTCCTAATTTCATTGAGGAGAATTTTCCGTACGGTTCTGATATTTAGAGGGAGTGCAGTCCAGAGAAGAATAGACTGGATAGAAAAAGAAGAATGTACAATATCAGAGGGGTGAGAAGCGTACAAAAGAAGCGGATAGTTATAGGAGTTAGTTTAGTCTAAGCAATAAACTACATAACTACACATTATCGATAAATCGGAGACTGATTACAATATCCCAAAGGCTACCTCCACCATAAACGTGTCGCAAAAGTAAAAAAAAAAATCTCTAGGAATCATTCCTTTGTCACAGTACAGAGTACAGCAATCACACCTTTTATTGGAAAGCCTGTTCAGCCAATCGAAGACAAAAGTTTCTTCCTAATGTTTCTTCTACTTTCAGAGGTCGTCGACCGATGCGATCTACACTTTCAATATCTTAACCCTCGAACGAGTGCTGGGGGGTGTAAGGATCTCGCACAACAACTCGTGGAATCCAAGCCAGCCTTACCTACTAGTGGTGCACCCTGCTAATCAAGGAACAAGGCTCTGGCTCCCACCAACTCACATTGGGCCGGCGTGGTGGGTATTTGCTCAAATCCCCTCCTATGAACCCCAACATACGAAGTTCGCGGAAAGCCACTGGATGTGGACGGAGCAGGACCGATTGACGTGAAGATCTTTAATGGAGGCCTACGTCCAACAGTGGACGTCTATCGGTTGGTAACGATGATGATGAACGAGTGCTCTTTACAAACCACTGGAGTAACCAGGGTGATCTTTAGCCAACAGCAAAGTGTTGGCTAAAGTACACCCTGGTTCTTTGAAAAGTTAACTGCCTCAGACCGTCTAGGTAGATACTACTGCAGCTTCTATTTCTGCCGCCCAGTGGTACTGTGTAAACATTACGCTGTTCCGATTTGAAGGGCGTTCTATCTAGTGTAATCACTGAGCACAATATGGTTCTGAGCATAACATCCTAACTAGTGCCACGTTGTTATTGGCAGACATATCAAGTCATCAGGTGAAGGTCTAGCTTGTTTAGCTCTTAAAAACAGATTAATGCTTCATGTTTTTTTTTCTACCTACTTCCTTCTTCCCTTCCCATAGCGAAAGTGAGGAACGCGGAACTGCGTAAAGCGATAGAGATATAACTTCCGGTGTAACACAGCCGGGACTTAGCAACATCAGAGAGGAGCTATTATGAAAAATCGTAACGCATTTACAGGGGCGGACTCGCCTGCATTATTCATGAGTGAAATTGCTACGGCGGTACAGTCGCGTGCAATAGACGTCGCGAGCACCTTATGTAGCCGCGATAAGATTCACGATTTCCCAACCTGTATAAGTATGCAACTGTACCTACGTCTTGGGGCGCGGTAGGGTGCGATCGCCACGCCCACAGGGATAGTTGCGTGGGTTAGAGGGTTGATTTCTTCAACGCGTCCGACTCAAAACGAAGCAATAAATTAGATTTGTATGATAAACAAACATATTCCGATTATATGATTCCTTATCATATATACACAATAAAATGAGACATAACTTAAGATATATACACAGCACCTCGTCTGTTTTCTTCAATTAAACGAAGCGACGAGACTAACAAGACGTTCACCTAATGGTAAATAATACGCTTGCCCATAATAAAGTGGTGCTAATTAGGATTACTACCCCAGTAATTTCATTAGATCATCATCATTATCAGCCCACAGATGCCCACTTTTGGACATAAGTCCCCCAAAGATGTCCAAATCGATCGGTCCCGCGTTGCCTGCATCCTGTTAGTTCTCGCTTAAATACTAAACGATTATATATAATCATTTAGTATTTTATAATATTATATTAAAGAGAGATAAGCCTTTAATGGTTAAGATTACAATTGAATCTAAGTTCTAAGTTTAAGTAGGCACAACTGTCGCTATAGGGTGATATGCAAGTAATACTGTTGATGTGTTTAAAAAGTTATCTTTAGCTATATAAATATGATTTGTTATGTGTCAAATCAATTTCCATATCTATTGTCAACCAATTTTTTTTTATGATTATGTTCAATATTGTGATGGATGAATCTCTTTAAGTAGGTGCGACCGCAGCAACCATTGCAGCCGACAAACGGTAGTGTGTAAACATTACTGTGTTCCAGTTAGAAGGGCGCTGTATCTAATGGAATCACTGGGTTAGCGATAGTCAATATCTAATGTCTCAGGGCGACGAGCGCAATGTGATGCAGTGTATATGGTCCTAATTAGCACCACGTTATTATGGGCAAGCGTATTACTTACCACTAGGCGAAAGTCTTGTTAGTCTCATCGATTCGTTGAATAAAAAAAAACAAATGAAATGTTGTGTACATATCTTAAGTAATGTCTCGTTTAAATGTGTTAGGTATGAATTTTAATTTAATATAGACTAATGCTTAATTCCAATTCCACATGATAGTAAGTGAAGATATAGACTAAGTTCTAAAGCGGAGTACATCTCGTCGATTCAATGGAAAAAAAGGGTATAGATAAATATAACTATCGCAGATAAAAAACGGGAGGAGTGGGGTGAATGGGGGGGTGTACTGATGCCAATTTATCCGTCACGCTCCCGGGGCATAGAGTAAGGGAATCGGATTTCCGCAGACGCCCGGTCGTTAGCAATCACAAGTATTTGTGCAGTAAACTCGTTACGGCCGCGACTGTCGCGACCGTTCGTGACCCGACTCCTTATGTATACCGATTCTATTCGGATCGCCCTATCCGGAGGTTCCGGATAACGTCGCCGACGGATACACAGGATCTGTGTCTGTAAACGGGTGTTGTAAATTTTTTTATATATTGTACAACATTATGAGTGTGCGCAAACAAGATCCCACAAACTATAAGGTATTTGTAAGATAATTACGTGGAAATACGACATGTTAGTATGTAAGATATTTTAAAGTAAAAAAGTGTATATATATATGTATGTATGTATATATATATGTGTATGTATATGTAGCTCGTTGAGTTCTTTGCGCTATTTATTCAAAGGTGCGAAACATCTTTTACCTATGTCTGATAGAATTTGACGTTCAATAAGCGAACGAAAGTTTCTATTGTAAATAAAAAAAAAACTTTGATATCGACTTAAATTTTTCACTGTTTTCTCCGTGTTCGATAAGTATGTCAACGAGCATATAACATAACATGTGTCATATACTGAACCGATCAGGGCTTTACAATATATGTATAAAGTTATAGTGCTTTAATATTAAATCGTAGGAGAAAATACAGGTCGATTTTTTCATAAAACCCTGATAATATTGTATTACATATATATATATATATATATATATATATATATATATATATATATATTGTAGTAACATAGAAAATATCTTGTTATTAACAAGGCGCACAGCGGCTAACGATTTGCCTAGTAACACGAACGTCCCTATATTTCCATATTTCATGGATACGAGGCGTTAAAGATCGATTAATGGTAATGAGTGGTTAAATCTGCTTTCAAAGCACATCCTGAACACACTTAAGAATAGGTGAAACAGAGGTATGTGGACCAGTAATAATAAAAGTTCCTATTAAAAATTAATGATGAATTTTAAGGATTCTTATCACTGATCAATCTCAAACACAAAGAACTGAGTATATATTTTAATGTAATAGTATGTATATTAGGTAGCTTACATTATATATTAGCTGTAAAGGTATTTATCATGTATTTACAGGTTTATTAGTTATGTAACATGAGAACAATAAGTGTTTGGATAGTATTAAAAATGCATAAATCTCTTATACATATAAATGGAAAGAGCAGAGCCGCGTCCTCCGAGCAACGCGTCCCGCCACCGCCGCGGGAAATGAGCCCATTTCTATTCCGTCTCGCAAACGAATTCGCAACTTGCCGAAACTCATAAAATCATCCGCGAAACACAGTTCCATTAAGCGAAAACACGGCCGCCGCCGGTCCTCGCATAAGTTAACATAACATTCCACTCGTTAAAAGATAAATTAGACTGTCCGCGGAAGCAATCTCCCACCTCTCCCAGAGGCGGCTGCGTAATTGCTTAAGAGAAAAATCCAAATGAGAAATGAAAAGGGATTCCCTCTACGGAGGGAAAATTATATAATTGAATATCTCTTTCGTAAGTATTATGAGGTATAAAATATGATAATTAAATTTTTCTTCAGCGTGAACGGGGAGCAGGCTTCCCGGGATCAGGTAGATTACGAGTTAAGGTGCGACGGCGCCCCGTGTGCTGGAGGTGTACTCTGGAATTATTGTTTAATACGCATCACTTTAACAAGGGCTTTATATGTACACATAGGCAAAATAACACTTTTATACGAAAAAAAAACAATTTTAAATCCCATTTCGAGTAATCTCCGGAAGTGCTGCATCAATTTTGAAGGAGACTGAATACACGTATATCTAAACTACTCTAGTAAAAGGTTTTTGGGTTCCGCGGAAAGGAAAAAAATAAAATTTTACAATTATATCTAATAAAGTTTGACAACATCTCTAGTATGATGGATTTGTTAGAAATACTTTGGATTTCCTCCACTGATAAGCGAAACATCACTTAAGTAGAATAAGGATGGTAGCTAGCTAGGCGTGATCATAAAGACGCTACCAACAAATCAAATTTCATTAAGAGGTCCCAGAGTCGAATCTTCGCCTTCGCATAAGACAAGCGGTTAACTTCTGTATATTTCTCTATTATGCTTAATGTGAATCTCGTGCAAGCAGTCAATGTTTTGAAAATTAAAGAGGTTTTATTACATTTGTATTATTTCCGCATGTAACCAATATTGTGTAGTGTGTAAGAGAACGTAATGTCTTGATAATCCTAGTGAGGGTCGTAAGCCATTATCTATGTTTATTGTGAATGTACATATAAAAATAAATAAATACATACATTAGCTCTCCCATTTAATGTATAGTTATGTGATTTGTGTAATATAACAGATGTGAAAGCTTTACAAAAGCTCGCAGCAAACTCACACAACGCTATAAATGTAACGCTGACACTGAAAACTAGATTCGCGCTGACAAGCCGGCAAGCGGCTGACGGAATTCGATTCCCGGGAAACTGGATCGGATTCCCGGCGAACTTGTAATCGCATCGCGCGGCCGGGAACGCGAATTATCCAAGCGCCGAAACTCGCTAACTTCGTCAACCCCATCAAGGAGTGTAAGAACAAAGCGGAACCACAATTGGCCGCGCCGTACCTCTACCTGCTCCTATGTAAGTTTTAAAAAATGGCGGCTCTTTGAGAGCAAACTCGATAACCCGCGCCCGTGGGACGCGTAAATGCAATTTGCAAGGAATCGCTCGTGCCTTTGACGTCGTCCTCGCGGGCGTCTCCTTCCGACGCTCCTCACTTTTTACGTCTTCCAATCAAGTTTGCTACGTATACAGTACACACTGCGGAAGGTACATTAATTACGTATATAAACAAACAACTAAGAAATAAACACTTTTTTAAATAATAAAACGTTATCGATATTCCGTTTCTTTCTTCATAATGCGAACAACTACGGGTTGGAACAGTCTGCTGATCTCTATTCCTGTCCAGGTATAATGTAGAAATCTTTAAGAGAAGAGTGAACAGGCTTATTCTACAATACCTAGAATACATCTCCCATTAATATCCAGTAGGATTATAGTCAAGCACTGGTTTGACCTACACATATTTTAATGGTTATATACGCTACTGAAATATATGTTTTCTCCATAGCGTTATAATACAAGTATTAATAAAATTTAATAATATTGTTAGCTTATATAAAATAGACCTAGGTCCGACAGTGGATCTATCTTCGGATACGATGGTGAACTACTTACAGCAGTTAACTGCGTTATACAGATCGTTATCAAAAATTTTAATTACGAATATGCTAATTTACTGGTGGTAGGTCTCTATCGTCGGAGATCGTCTAGATAGGTATGGTAGGATGCAGGATTTACCCACAGAAAAAAAAACAAGAAAAGGTATCACCGCAACGCTTATTTCTACCGCTGAACAATAGCGTGCAAATATTATTGTGTTCCGAATTGAAGGGCGCTGTAGCTAGTGCAATTATTGTGGAGAGTAAGAGGTCTCAACATGTTATGTCTCCGGTGGAGAGCGCAATGTAGTACGGTACATTTTATCCTTACTAGCGCCGCATTGATATGGACGGGCGTATCACTCACCATTAGCTTAACGTCCAGCTCATCTCATCGCTTAATTAAATGAAAAAAGAAAATGGAAAAATTTGGTTGTTAAACACTGTTTGCACAAAGAACGTAGATTTCTATTTCATAAGCACGCAAGAAGATAAAATCTGTCAAGATTAGTTTTATCAATTTCTTCAGATGAATTATATATGGATTCAAGTATCTTTTAACGAGACGTAAGGGGAGAACGAAACTAAGATCTTATACTATCCTATTGTCTACCTCATCTGCACGCGCTGTATAGCAGCGGGGTGACATATTACTGCCCCGTGGTGCTAGACGAGGCTCTGGCAATCGAACAACTGCTGGGATAGCCATTCACCTGACTGAGCAACCGGTTAGAAGAGGCTAAAGCTAAGAGCTTGAGATTTAAATAACCCCTAAAAAGCCTTAAAGCAGAAGGCAAAGGGAAACCACTGCATATTAAATTACCAAGAAAGTCATCATTAAAGTACAGTCAAATACACAGAGGAGTGTGAAGCTTGCGACCAACACCTGAAGTGAAGACCACGACCACTCTATTATGAGTGATACCAGCGAAGAAGAAGAACCTCTTATCATCACAAATTTATAGATGCCCACTGCTGAACATGAGTTTCCTTCAAATATTTCCAAGCGCATCAGTTTCACGTTGAATTGTTACCTACGGGAATATTAAATCAAGACTTTCTATTACTTCCGAATAATTCACTCCTGAAAGAGGCAACTGTTTAAATGTAGATATTACTGTCAATTTAAATTGTAAACAATGTAAACGTATACAAATTAAAATCATAATGAATATACAAAATATCATTAACAATATTTAAGCATGAGCAAGTTGAAAATGAATAGAATCCAATTCCTTAAGTAATCAAGAGGCGGATTCGCGGAACAAATTGTATGCGCTGAAAATGATAAAAGTTGTAAATAAATCAGCATAATTTTTATTAGGTAAATCATACCCGGGGCGGGGGGTGGGCCGGGGAGGGGGTGACGCCTGGATGGGGAGGCGGCGGTATTATTTCAACGTGGCAAGTTTGGAAAAGTGGCTCACCCACCGCCCGACGTACGGTGACCATTTTACAGCGGTACCTAACCCGACTTCGAGATGTAGTCTCATAAGATTTCAATAAATCTTTTATACAAACAGCCTATGTCCAGCAGTGGACGTCTATCGGCTGCTGATGATGATGATGAACACCGTTTGGACTTGAGTATGGATATTCACGCTGCACGTTCACCTGTTCAAATATTATTTTTGAATGATGCTGTAGCTTGAAAAATCTAAAGATCCAGGAAATCCTAAAATATAATTACGTTGATGTATTTTTATTTATCTGTGCTCTAAAATATAATATTTCTTTTTTTATCTGTTGTTTTACGTAGATGAATAAACGGATCTATCTAAATGTATTAGGCATGTTATAATTTTTTTTATGTTGAAGTTGCGTCGCTAGTTTCTTTAACGATCACAGCAGCTTCATCAGACTCAGAGACGATGAAGCTGCGATGGTTGTCAAAGCATCTTATGTATCATAATGTCGAATACAATATGACGCTTTGTAAACATCTTAACTAGCAGTAAATTGTTTTAAATCTATCAATTTTCACTTTACTTACATTAATTAAAAAACGTATCCCTTTTCAAACCCTTCTGGCTAGCTACCCCTATAAGTTGACATTGTAAATTTACCACCCTCATATTGTATATCTGCCGCCACAATACTGTGTAACCATTGTCAACATATGATAGCCACGGTAGTTGAGTCAGGAGGCTTCATCATCACCTAACTCATATTATAACTTAAAATCATCATCAGGAGTCGATAGACGTCTGCTGTTGGAAATAGGCCTCTTCTGAAAATCTTCACGTAGATTGGATCTGCGCTGCCTGCATCCAGCATCTTTTCGGGATCTTACGGTCTGCATGGTATCCGGTAGCATTGAGCATCTGAAATCGTCGTTTGCAGGGTTTCCAAAGGAGGAGATTTAGGCCATTCCCCACCACGCTGGCCCATTGCAAGTTAGTGGGTGCTAGAGCCTCGTTTGAAGATTAGCAGGGTGCACCACGGAGCAGGTGTTGTTGTTCGGGACCCCTTATATCTCTATATAGATAAAAAAGATTAATAAAGTCCGTCATCGCATTGAAGCGTGGTCGCCCTAACCCGGAGCATTGCTATGCAAATTGTAGGGAGCTATAAAGCAACTCCCTCACAAATTATCCGGCGGAGCTTTAATTCGTTATTTGGATCAGACGCAATTAGACAGCGAGTTGCAATTCCACTTCATCACGATCCAACCGCTATGGTTCTTGTGGAACGTGATCGAAAAGCAGCACCAACTATTTCCGTGCAGCATAGGTTCGATTCCGGTTCTACATTTAACGAAGTTTGGTTGTTATAGGGCTTTTTTAAACCTAGTTCTACAGTTTAGGCGTATTATAATGAAGTGAACGTTTCGCCAGACGCTGCACCATATTGTGCTCGATTAGATCCTAGAAATTTCACTAGCTACAGCGCCCTTTAAACCGGAATATAGTACTGTTTGCACACTGTTTTTTGGCGGCAGAAATACGAGCTGCGGTGGTAACTACCAAGACGGCTTATTTCTACCGCCAAACAGTAATATGTAAAGATAATTGCGTTCCGGTTTGAAATGCGCTGTAGCTAGTGTAAATAATTAACGAGACAACATCATATATCTCAAAGCGACAAGCAAAATATGGTGTTGTGTATATATCCTAACTAGCGTCACATTATTATGTACTTGCGTATCACTTACCGTGTGAGGTGGACGTCCCGGTTCTCTCATCACTTCGACGAATAAAAAAAAGGAGGACAACAATAGGATGCCTTAAAAACAATTAAGCCATTTAACTCGTTGACACGCGCGGTTTCGGCGTCACCCGCATGGTGGGGCGGTCAGCGGAGGGTTTCGAGGGGTTGGATATGAAAAGGTCGCGCAATCCTTCCGCGTCGACGATCAGATTCACCGATTAATATTTTTATGAGCGTTTTAAATGCCGAGGTTGTATGCAGGCGTTGCTAATGCCGGAGAGGATGAATCTGGTCGGACGGAGCGTGGGATTTCCGGTTACAACTTTTTAATGATGTATACATTTTTTATCAATTGTTATGGTCAGTGACAACTAAAGTATAATTTTTGTTCCTTTAAGTTTAACTTAAAATATAACAATGTAAAGAAGAAAATACGATAGTAACGCTATGCGACTATATTTTTCCGTTTTAAAACTTATAATCGTTTACTAGAGTAAACAAATTTATCATAAAAATTATCTTATTCATCACAGTAATATGTATCAAGGTTGATGAGGATTCCTCTTTGTCCTAATATTTACACGAACACTTTTCCTCATCCGTTGAAGAAATTGTCTTCCTCTTCCACATATTAGGTACAAATGTTTCGTCTTAATTGGAAAGGGCTTAATAAACATATTTTGCTGAGAAAGAGTATTTATATTATGTTCTCATTTATTTCTCTTCCTCTTCACAAAAAATTCTTATCACTCTTCTACCCTTTCCCATCAATCCTAATATGTATTATGAAAATTCTAAGTAATCAATGCTAAAAGCAAGTACTGCTTACTACCATATGCTTAAACCTCATCGCTTTGTTTAAATACTTTATGCTGATACTCTACATTAAAAATTTTATAGTTTAATTGTTGTTATAATAAGTAAGTAGTAGAGCTTTAAAACTCCGCACAACAAGTATCATAGTTAAGGTGCTCACACAACAACGGCACGCGAGCGGCGCGTGCGACGGCACAACATTGAGATCCCGCGGCGATATGACGCAGCGGGGAGCTGTTCCGGTGTCGACATCATTATTAACTTCCCGTTGTTTCCAATCATCGATAAAAATATCGAATCAATACGAATACTGGTACTAAATATGACGATCTAGAAGAAAGGTCTATTGTATTAAATTATACTAGTTGTTCCTCACCCGCTTTTCTGCTTGTAAACTCCCCTTACACTTCCGCTATGTATCGAAGAGGTCCGATGCTAAGTATGACCAACCCAAACTTAAGGTTCCAGTAAATAAAAAAATCGAGAGAAAATTAATATGATATAACAACTATCCTTGGCTGTCTACTCATGAGGGAGGGCCGACAAGTTGAACAATGGTGACGTTATCATTATTCAGAATCATCAACGTTTGGACCTTAACTGACAAACATAAACTTCCTTGGAGAAAACTTGTCATATTCGCGGCGCTTGAAGGTTGGTAAGTGCCGTACGCAGGTGACCGACACGGGAGAGTGTGAGAGAAGGCCACGAGTCCCAGCGTTGGGAATAGCAATAGGGCAGTATATATATTATTTGTTATTGTTATATTATACAGTCCCCGCACACAGACTTGGAGTGACTCGCCATTCGCATTCGTGGAAAGGAAACGGTAAGTATGGATTACGGTACATTTGCCCCGTCGGCGCGTGGCGATGTTGTCGCATTGTTTATCCACCGGCTACGAATCAATTCACCGTTAAGTGATCGTGGATCGGGGGGTGACAGCACAGCACCCCTGCTGCTTAATGACCATCAGCTTTACGGTTTTTTAAACGCGCGGCGGGTCGCCGATTATCCACGGGCGCCGTGGACGGGCCCTTTGTCCGACGCAACTCGCTCGATCGAAAACTGCTCCGTTCGGTATTCTTTTCAAACATTGCCGACTTGTGTTCATTGTGAATGATTTCTGGGCTCTTTATATATTGTTAATGGAGGTTTATTTAACAAACACTAAAACTTTATAGGATTTTATTGCCATAGTTTTGATACAGTTGATTTTTAGGATGTAGTATCATAAATCCTAAATCAAGTGAGTTATTTGTTTACATTTAAAACATTCATGTTTGAGTTGATGGTAAAAAGTGAAAAATCTCCATTTTTTATTAATATATGTCATTTGTATATAGGTAAATTTCACTGTGGTAATAAAGGAAGACCGGTAATTTCAACTTTTGTTGTATACCTTACAATAGAGTCGCGCGCGGGTAGTCGCGGTGTTAACACGCAAACATAGTGCGCTCTGTGTTTATTTAATCTTTTTTAAAGTATTCTATATTTTTACATTTTAAATGTGTATATAGTGCAAAATTAACTCTCCTGCTCACTGAATTTATCATCTCTCCTGTCCGGTTACCTGGCATTGCTGCCAAGATACTTCATTCGTATTCACAATGGATACACAACTGGCAAATAATTTACAACAACTAGAAAAGTTAATTGCCTCTCGAATGGGGGCCTACGAGGATAGGCTCGAAAAGGTGGCGAGTGGTTCTACAACATTGCATCCAGACATCACGGCACTCTCAAAGGTCTTTAACGAGTTTAAATCATTTGTAATGGCTAGTCTGTCAAATATCAAAAGTCAGTTTGAATTGATCTCTCTAGGCCTGGATCGGCATGAAACTGCTATGAGGAGGAAAGTTCTGCTGATACATGGCATACCAGAAAAACAAAACGAAAATCTGCATAGCACTGTTCATGCATTAATCAACGACCAATTGAAATTGACAGATTTTAAAACCGATTGTGTACGTGTTTGTCACAGACTTGGCGCCTCGCAGGGTAAACCTCGCCCAGTGTTAGTAAGATTTATGAATATCGAGTCACGTCAAGCAGTGTGGGACAGCAAGACTTCCTTGAAGGGCACGGGCGTCACTATTTCCGAGTTCCTTACGAAAATTAGGCATGGGGTATTTCTGTCAGCCCGAAAGCATTTTGGCGTTCAACGCTGTTGGTCAGCTGATGGTAAAATAGTGTTAATTCTGCCTGATAAAGCGCGTTATAAGATTGAATCTATGAATGAACTACAGCTCCTTATCAAAAAATACCCAACAATATGTACTGACACGGCTTAGATATACTACAGTGGTAAGAGAAACGGAGAAGAATATACCTATCTACAAGAATAAGACGATAAATAGTATATATACAGTATTAACTTCACTTGTCCTTATCGATGATGGTATAAACCGTGACTTCAATTTTACAGGATATATTGGACAACGGAACCTTTATATGTTGATTATAACAAAGCTGTTGTGGTGGTAAATTATCAATGTGTAATATCAGCCAAACGGAATATCTACTATCATAATTCCTCAGTTTGTGATCCCGGTATCAAATTATAGTACATGGTTATGCATTTTTCCAGCATTGTTATTATATAAATATATATATACTATACTCAGCAGAAAGAATATTCTTTACAAATTTCAAGTCTGTAGACCTTATGGTTCCGAAGATATCGTGATGAGTTTTTACATAGGTGGAAATTTCTTATATATATATAGATATGTGTTAGTCGTAGCAAGAAATCATGGCCAGGTAACATCAGAAACTAGATCGGGAATGCAAGTGCCACTTCATTATTTCGTCTCGCAAGAAACGGGGCGAAATGTTGAGATCTGATCGCCAACCTACACTGATCGTAGGTCTCTTAAGAAGAAGATAAATACAGGGCAAATGTGTTGATGCAGCGTCACAGAAGCAATCAATCGCATTAATACATACAATACTGGTGGTAGGTCTCTGTTGCTGGAGACCGTCTAGGTAGACACCCACCATCGCGACGCCTATTTCCACCGTGAACCAGTACTCTGCAAACATTACTGTGTTCCTGGATTGAAGGACGCTGTAGCTAGTATAATTACTGCTGTAACGAGACTCAACATCATATGTCTCAGGCAACGAGAACAATGGGGTGTCATCGGCATCAACATCATCGTAACTAGCGCTACGTTGTTACGGACAGGCGTATGACTTATCATCAGGTAAACGTTCCGCTAGTCTCGTAGCTTATTATAAAAAAAATAATAGTGTTGTTAGAACGTGGCAACGAAACGTAAACGTTGTAATGTACAACAATTGAATGTGCCGTTGATGAGACAGTGGAACTGTCACCGCGGCGGACAGCGGCGCGGCGCGAGCGGCTCGGTGTTCATTAGTGGCACTAATTAATGTTTAATTGAGCCAAATAGAGTATCAATTTAGCAAACAACAATTGGATCATGCATCCCGCCACGTCGCCACTCACACACACACACACACACACACACCATCAGCGGACGCGGACTGCTTACGGCTGCCGTTTTAACTGATAAACGGCATTACATGTTACTTAGTAATGACAACACTTACAGCTTATCGATGAAAGGACTAAACCAGCAGGACGGTCACCTGATGGTAAATGATATGAGGATCATATACACAACACGGGGGTGTAACGGTCACTGCATAACAACTCACGAGATCCAAACCTCGTGGTGCACCCGGCTGATCAACAAACGAGGCTCTGACTCCCATCAACCCGCGTTGGGCTAGCGTGGTGGGAAATGGACCAATTTCTCCCATATGAATTATATCCAGCAGTGGACATCTATAGTCTGATGATGATGACACTATACCGGTGACACATTACTGATACGCCTATATAGATACTACTGCAGCTTCTATTTCTGTAGCCAAACAGAAACGTGGAAATATTACTGTGTTCCGATTTGAAGGGTGCTGTAGTATTAACTGCAATAATGAGATTTAACAATATTCGTCACAAGGCGACGAGCGTAATGTGATCCTGTGTACATTATCCTAACCAGCGCTCCATTGTTATGGGTAAGCATATCACTTACCATCAGGTGGATGCCTTGATTGCACCGTGTTAATTGGTAATGTGTCACTGTCACTGTTTTCTTGAAGAACATATTACAGATGTAATAAATACACTAGGAATACCTAGTATCTAAGGATGTTAACTAATTTACCATAATTAAACGGTTTAGTTAATTTTTTTTTTCGCAAATAAGAAATATCTTTTATCTCTTCATAGAAAATTATCGTTCTGTTATAAATTACGGATCTTCCTTAAGAATGATTATGTATTTAAAAGTATCAAGATTAGTATAGTTTCATTTAATATCTCCATTTTCTATAATCTCTATCTCTTTGCCTATGGTCGCTAGTGGGGTAGCAATAGGCTGCGATGATGATGATCGTATTATTGTAGCGATGACACAAACTCCTCAGCGTTGTGCGTCCCCAAACGCTCCACTTCATTAAAGACATTAACGAGCGCTGAATTGACTTAAATAGACAAGCAATTAGTTATAACGACAATCAACGCAGCGCACGCGCACACTACCGCCAATGGGGGCTTTATAAAGCTGCCCTCTGTAGTATACTGTACACACAAACATTTTTTTTTTAAATGATAAAGCAACTTAACAAAAAGTATGTTTATTAGTTGTGATTGATTTCTTTTTTTAATTAACGAAGTTATGAGATGAGAGGGAAGTTCGCCAGCTCATAACGTGACGCTACTTAGGATGTTATACACAGCACCGTATTGTGCTCCTCGCCTTAAAACATAAAATGTTGAGTATTAATACCCAAGTAATTATACTAGCTGCAGCGACCTTCAAACCGGAACACAGTAATTTTTACACAGATCTGTTTAGCGGCAGAAATAGGCGCTGTAGCGGTACCTACCTAGACGGTCTCCGGCAACAGAGACCTAGTACTAGTAAATATGCCATTATTGCAGTTGAGGTTAACGAACTTTTTACGGGGATCAATACCACCATCACTCGGTGGGGAAGACACCTGCTGGTGTTTACCTAATCGGTCTCTGCTGAACATTAAGCACTAGCAAAAGTTAATCTTGATTCGTGATAGCTACGGCTATATACTGATGCTGCTTCCTCGTTGCGGAAGATCATTTAGGCAGGTAGCTGCTCCTGTTTCTCTTGACAACCAGTAATATGCAAACATTGCTGTAATCCGGTGTACAGGACGTTGTATGTGGCGTAGTTTCTGCGATAACGAAACATCTTCTGTCTCAAGGCCACGAGCGCAATGTGGTGGTATGTACATCATCCTTACTAGAACTACATTTGTTATGGATAAGCGTATTACATACCATCAGATGAATATCTTGCTCGTCTCTTCGCTTCATCGAATAAAAAAAGGACCCTGAGCTGGTAGTATTAATCAAATTAAGATATGTCCTTATTACAATGGTCTCTTGAATCATCTCTGGTAGGAATCGATATTCTTTCGCAAGTGTGGTGATCTACCAATGATTGGAATGATCTAGAACATGGTCATAGATCACACTGCCAATTATGTGGTAAATTGCGTTCATGTACTATATGGATTGAGTATAGGATAAAAGGATGGGGTGGCATTAGCGAAAGCGTCCGCGCGATCAAATGTCCGCTTAATAAGTTTAGCGAAGCGACATCCGGAACCTGATGAGGACATCCACTTAGATATAGTGTTATATGACGAGATATAGCAAATATTTTTTATGGTGCTGTAGCTAGTGTGATTACTGTGGTAACGAGATCGATCTTATGTCTCAAGGCGACGGGCACAATAAGGTGCTGTGTATATTACCCGAACTAGCCATACGTTGTTATAGCCAGGCACAGGATATGAATATATATCAGATGAACTTCCTGCTCGTGACGTCGCTTGGTAGAATAAAAAAATATACTATGAAGAATTTAAAATGTTTTAAAATATAACTAGTATCGCTAAATTTACTAAGAAACAATGCCATCGCTTAATAGCAGCGTCGGCGCGAATTATAACGTTATAACGTTATAACGTCGGGTGTAACAGTCCGATGTAAATCTATTTGTCATATTAATGTGGGCAATTAGGGGCATGCGGGCAGACGGAAGGGTTGCCGCGAAACGCACCCGGGTTCGATACCCGCCGGTGGAGAGCCGAATGTTGTTTTAATTGACGCGTTTAATTGGATCACCACGCTACTGCTTTTTCTTTAAATAATTGGATGAATGCAACGAGTGTAATGCAATTGCATGACGTGTACTAGATATAGTACGAGATATAGTACGGTAGAAGAAACTGATAAGTTTCTTACTACCAACCGATCAATAGTGTGCAAGTATTGGGTTCCGATTGGTATTAAGAGTATAACAAAATTGTCTAGCGTAATATATTTTAAGAGGAAGAGTAGCAAAATAAATTTTAAGAGCAAAGAAAACGTGGTTGTTAGCAACCATATCGCTAGATGCCGGCACTGTACGTGCGATAACTCGTAGGCGCCGTAATCCGGGCTTGGCAGATCGCATTAGCACGCTTCCGGTCAGACCGGATGTGCCGCCATGTTGTTTAGATCGCGTCATGACCGTAACTGTTTTCTCAAACGTGAACATTTTTGCTTTGTTTGGCTACTATTTATTATTTTACACACAAATATTTTTGGAAGATCATCAGTGGTCATCATTCCTGCCTTGATACAGTATTGTGCAAACATTACAATGTTCCGGTTTAGAAGGTGTTGTAGCTGGTTAAATTACGAACGTAAAGAGACTTAACATCTTATGTCTTAAGGCGACGAGCACAATGTGATGCTGTGTACAGCATCCTACCTAGCGCCACGTTGTTTTGGGTAGATATATCACCATCAGGTGAATATTTCGCCGTCTCGTTATTTCGCTAAAAAATCCCGTTCCGTTTTTAAATATAATTTTGGAAAATTTGTCGTTGTTATTGTATAGTATTGGAAGGCCGTCCACAAAGTACCCTCAAGACCTGGTAAACGGTAGCGGGAAACCATTGAATGAGGGAAACGTTGCACCAACAGGTGTAGAGATTTTAGACGAAAGCTTATGTCCAGCAGTGGACATCTTACAGCTGCTGATGATATACACAATAGATATGAACTGTGCTCATGGTCTAAGAGTAGAAAAATGGATGTAAGGCCTTTCGATACAATTTGTAAGAGAAATATTTAACAGAGAATTTTGTTAGAGAATTAGTAAAATATAAACAAGTTCCCAAAGTTGTTCCTTCAAGTGGAATGAACTTAACCCCATTGAATATTACTCGTAATTAAACTCTCTCTTAATTCTATTAAGATCAATCTTCTCCACAGACTCGAATTTGATATAGCCTACAACTTGCATCAGACTTGTTAAGTTATTGCCATCAGTTATCTCCATTATAAATTAATTTTATACAAACGGTATAGTTAAAAATTGTAGTATTTATAAAGGTATTTAACTACACGCCTCTACGCAATAAAAGAGTTAAATATATTTATATATTCAAGATATATAGGCATGTCAAATGGAGACCATAGACAACAAAACAATCAGCTTCAACATACCCGGCAAACGACGGAGATGAAGGGCGAAGTTGCGATGGCTGAGTGTGATAAAGGAAATGATAATCATGATCTCAAAGAAAGCGATGTTCCAAATAGAGCGAAGTGGAGTGAAAGTAGTAAGAAAGCAAACCCTGTTATAAGTCAAGACAAATTTTAAGAAGAAGAAGATTCAAGATGTAGGATACACGCTATAAATAATAAACCCCCTTCATTCTTAGAAATTTTAGTCCATTTACTTATAACGGAATGTCAGTTATTTTAAACTAAATTTGTCTCGAGAGAAATATTCTATCATTCCAAGTATATATGTGGTACGTGCACTGCTGGACATAAGCCTCCCCCAAAGATTGCCACACCGATCCGGTAAAGATTGATATGGGGGAAATTTGGAAATTATCCAATAATTCGAATATACTTAAACTAAAACCTTTATCATCATGTCTAGACTGGTTCATAGTTATGTAAAGGATGAGACTTAAAATTTTACACAATCCAGGATATGCTTTGTTATTACTCCTGAACTGAAGATCACAAAAGGATCTATAATATGTAACCTTTGTTCAGATTATAATAATTTAAGTACAGTAATCAAAGCGGGCGATGTTAGGAGTATGTCTGCGCGGTGATATCAGAAATGAGGCGATCCAGTACAGAACCAGAGTTACCGAGTAGTACCCTAAGAGTAGACAGGCTGAAGTGGCAATGATCAGGGAATATAGTTGACGGAACTTGTGGATATTGGGGATTAAAGTTGCTGGAATTGTGCTCTTAAATTAGACAGTTCAACGTTGGCAGACATCAAAAGAAATGAAAAAAGTCAGTGTTTAATTTAGAAGAGATTCATATTCGGTAACGGACGTCCGTCGGTTGAGATGACGATAACTGGTGTTAGGTCTTTGTTACCGGAGACCATCTAGGCAAATACCATCACAGCTCCTATTTCTGCCGACTAACAGCAGCAGACATTGCTGTGGTCCATTGTGAAGGGCGCTGTAGCTAGTGAAATAACAGGGGTAACGAGAATTAAAATCTCATGTCTCATGGAGGTGAACATAATGTGATGAGGTGTATATAATCTTCAATAGCGCCACATTGTTATGGGCAAGTGTATCACTTATCATCAGGTTAACGTATTGTCGCTACGACGAATAAAAAAAACTTGCAGCTAAAAATGGCGGAATGTTGAGTTTACAGAGGAAAGCGCAGCATTGGCGAACGACATTAAAAAAACCGAATTAAGTCACTGGATTCAAACAGAATAAGACCGTGCATATTGGAATACTTAACAAGAGACGTCAAACAGAATCATCATCATCATCAGCCGATAGACGTCCACTGCTAGATATAGGCCTCCTCCAAACATTTCCACACCGATCGGGCCTGCGTTGCTCGCATCCACTTGTTCCCGCAAAACTCTCACAATCAGCATGGCTTCTGGTAGTACCGAGCACTGGAGGCCGTCGTTTGTAGAGCGACTCATATGTGGAGATTTGGTCTCTTACCCACCGCGCTAGCTCAATGCGATTTGGTGGAAGCCAGAGCCTCGTTTGTATGATTAGATGCACCACGAGCAGGTCAGGTTGGCTTAGGTCCTGTGAGCTGTTGTGCCGGACCCCTTACACCCCTCATTAAACGTAAGTAGTATATATTTAACTTAACGAAACAGTTTATACAAACAAACAAACAAACAGTGAGACTGTTTCAATTGGAGGAGTCGTTGAGGGCAGGAACGGGATTGCGTTCCTCCCGCGGTACACTCCTGGCGCAATATAATTACAGTTCATTAGACTAACTCGGCCCGGGGAGGCCTTAATTAACTAATTGCCAGTTACACTCATCTTCATGTACACCCGGCTCTGCTGCATGACGGCATCCGTTAACAACCGCCGATGATTCAAACTTTCGAACATATAAATCCGTTAAACTTTTGTAATTAATGGAGGGTCAAAATCAAGTATTTTATTAATTACCAAAAGGGTTAATCAATTAATACATTAATATAGATTTAGAGTTAACTCTAACTAGAATTATATAGTAACTGTTACTTTAGAGATCTTTATTAATATTTTGATATTTATTTAGTTTATTACATCCAGGGTTGTTTTAATATTTCATCAGACATCAGGATATTAATCACTTAAATTTTTCCTTGATCATGGCTGCTGTAAAGCACTCGTGATGACAGGATAGTAAATACTTAATTAACAATTAAATCACTAATTTAATATTTCTAAGTCGTCATGTTATTATTGTAAAGATCAATAAGACTTACTGTTCGAACGGAGAGAAGAGATGATGCTGCGGCCGGGGGTCAGAGGCCGCTTCTCGGGAGCCCGCGCTGCCCACCGATGGTGCTGGCGACGAGCAGCCAGCTTCCGATCTGTTCATTTCATCAAAGTCAGAATATCGCCATTAGTACCATTATTCTAGGTAGTAACGAGGGGAGCCAGACGATAACCTGAGGGTAAAAAATAAACCTGCCCATATCAACGAGGCGCTACTTAAGATAATATACATAGCATCATATGTTCGTCGTTACCACAGTAATTTCACTAGCTATAACACCTTTCCAACCGGAACACAGTAATATTTGCACACTAATGTTTGATGACAGAAATTGGAGCTACGTTGGAACTAAACGGCCTCTGAACAGATATCTACCACCAGTACTTTACCATCGGTGCAGTTAGAAAGAATACTGAAGAAATAGCAGGGACCTCCCCAAACGGTCTTCAGCACGAGAATTGCTCTAAGTCATAAAAAAATATGAATATATGCCATGGTTTTTTATTATAACACCGTATACCTCTCGAGCCTAGGAGATCTGTTCGGGGAGCGTCGTGGTGAGCGTATTGGTGATCTTCGAGGTGAACCTGGGGTCACAGAGGGCGAAGCTCGCGGCGAGACCCCTGTACCGGACATCGGCGAGGCTTCCGCCGATCCACGGGACATGCACTCGGAGGAACCCTGTATACATGATATTTAAATAAACTTTAATATTAACCGACCAGGAAGAAGTAGTCGACTAATCCTGCAAAGAACTGCTTCGTAATTAAATTAGGTCTTAGTTCAAATCTAATGAATCCGCCAAGCTAGCCGCATCTTATAATCATAGTCATCATCATCATCAGCCGATACACACAGGCTTCCCCAAAAGATCTCCACATTGATTGGCCCTGCGCTGCTCGCATTCAGAGGCTCGGCAGTCAGCAAGGCCTCCGGTACCGCCGAGCACTATGGTCTGTTTATACTTTATTTGGGAGGATTTGGGCTACTTCCCACCACGCTAGCCCAATACGTGTTGTTGCGAGCCAGAGCTTCGTTTGTTGATTAGCAGAGTGCGCCACGAGCTGGTTGGTTAGGTTGGCTTGGATCCCGTGAGTTGTTGTGCGGAGCCCCATATACATCATGGTAAAACGGATTTATTTACAGTATTAATATTTCATCAGTCAATTTGTTAGAGCAACTTTTAACGAGTACTAGTTACCATTGTCTGCCTCATTCATCATTTAATATGTCGAGGATATAATAATTTAAAGTATTACTCGATTGTATGTTATATGTATGTCCAGCAGTGGACGTCTATCGGCTGATGATGATGATACTAGATTAAATATAACTACAACATCTAAAATAACAATTTTACATAAAATCTCCTACCTTATCATCTGCCGGGTCTCTCTTAGCCATAACTTCAGCACCTTCCCTCTTACGCTGTTCCTCTTTCAAACGTTCCGCCTTCCGCCATTTTGCACGTCGATTTTGAAACCATACCTTCAAAAGTATACACAACATATATAGTTTCCACTATAGCAGCAATTGACGATAGACGTGCACTGCTGGACATAGGTCTCCCCCAAAGATCTCCGGTCCCGCGTTGCTTGCATTCAGTGGGTTCCCGCGATTTTCACCAGATCGTTGGTCCATCTTGTTGGCGGCCTCCCAACGCTACGTCTACCGGTGCGCGGGCGCCACTCGAGAACATCTTTTCGTCTCAGATACCGCAGTGTATGAAGACAAAAGTCTTCAACTAGTCTTCTTAGTGGGTGATAAAAATTCAAGATAACATAAGAACACTATTAATTATTATCATATATAGACTCATATACACATTCGAAAAAGTAGTTTTTATCATTTTCATTAAAAGCTGTAGTTAATTTTATAAATCTAACCCTCTAATATTTTTTTTACAAATAACTTTACACATGTGAACAGCATAAGTGATTTACGATCTTTGGGAGAGGCTTATGCCCATCGGTGGATGTCTGTCGGCTGATGACGTTGAAGTGAGAAGAAATAAAACTTAACCACTTCACGAAACGAAGTTTAATATTATAAATGAAATAGTAAAAACTAACATGTCGTTTTACCAATATAAACTAAAACTAAACAATATTTGATTCGCGTTAAGAAAAAATCGATATAAACCGAATAACCATACTCTTGCCACCTAATCCCACATTCCCCACCTGTCAACACTACAAATCCTTAATACTGCATCATTACCACCCCATTTTGTTGCCTGTTATAACTGAAAGATTTACACATAGCTTAGGGGAACGCTGCCATCGTTAACCAATACACATGACCTATGTTCTCATGATCGATACATACTACGGCGGATCATTTTATAACAGATTATCCATCTATGACAATTTAGTGTGGACCTCGCTAACGCTATTAAGTTGATTCAGTAACGGGTCTAAGTAAAATGGACATTTTAAGCCGGTTAGTTGTGGGAGAGGAGACGAGGCCACATTTGCACTGTAATTTTCGCAATTTACTTTTAATAAGCTCTCTGGTGATGCGAAATCTCTTCGGGTTAATATAACTCAGACACGAAAGTAGGCATTAAAACATAATTTTCCATATAATTATTTTAGTAGACAACTTAAGCTTAATTTACTTTATACTTACCAGAAATGAGATACGTTATTACAATATCTTTTCGTGTCTATTTAGTAATAATAACTGCATATGTATTGTACGTGGATGTGTATAACCCAAGATTGGGCTAATGGTGTTCTTTGGGAGACGCCTATGTCCATCAGTGGACTGCCGTGGGCTGATGATCACGATACGTATTAGATATAACAAAACCAATTATCATAGTAAGTAGGACGTTCAGCGAGACGTCCATATTATTGTAACTACAGTTATGGTGATAAACACTTTACGTTATCATACTAATCGCTTAGAGGCACGAGATGTTGAGCTCATTACCTCAACTATTTCCTTAGATACAACGCCCTTCAAACAGGAACAGAGTAATGCTTGCGCACTGCTGTTTGGCGACAGAAGTAGATGCTGCGTAAAAGCTGCTAACTTCACCCTTTTTTTTCGTTACCGCAGAGGAAATCTTAAAAGATACCCTGCTTCTGGGGAGAAGACAAGGTTACATGGAATTTGTACGCACGAAAACCTCCTCGGAGGTCTCTTTATTGTATTCGGTGACAGCTAGCAACCACCAAAGCTACTGGTTGGCGCCCAATGTGCATCACGAGAAGATTATTTGCCATAACACCCCGCGTTGGTAAGTTAGTTGGTCTTCAGTAACAGAGACCTGCCACCAGTGTATCTAAGATTAAAATATAGTTTAAATTATATGTTTTTAGTTAATTACGAGTATTAATAGTGTTTGACGCGTCAAACATCATACCAGACCCCTTAACGATCGTAAGCTAATTCGGTTAAAATAGTAATCCGACCATAATCCAACGGCCGCCCTAATAGTTTTTATCTCTTACTGGAGCCGTATTAATATTTAAACGCGTTGAGAGACCGCCACCCCATCGCGCCACCCTCGTAACGTCTTCATGATCTTTATTGTTGTTGGGGCTGAATTTTAATGTATATACAAAAGCCACCGCACAAAAATTATAATTTAAACAATATTGTTACATATAAACACTGCTGGTGGTGGGATTCTGTCGCCGGAGACCGTCTAGGTAGATCCATCAAAACTACTTCCGCCAAGCAGTGGTGTGCAAACATTACTGGGTTTCGGTTTGAAGGACGCTATAGCTAATGAAATTAGGATAATGAGACAACATCTATGTCTCAATTCGGCATTATGGTGCGGTGTATAGCATCCTAACTGGCGCCACGTTGTTATGGGCAAGTGTATCACTTACCATCGGGTGAACTTCCTGCTCGTCCCGTGGCTTCTTTAAATAAATAATAAATCTTTTGGATCTTTTTTTTGCGATCTTTCCTCTTTATATCAACATCTATTAAATCAAACAAAGCAGCCATTCTATAACTTATTCACCCTTCACTCCGACAAGGTTTTAACCTCCTAAAACACATGTTAGAACATACGACCCTGTCACTTCCCGTCAATCATTACCATCGTATGGTGACCCGCGACGTCCCCTCGCCGACCTAATATTCCCCTCTCACGGAACGCATTTAATGAATAGCCCGGTGTCAGGGTGGGCTGGTCGTGTTCGCATGGGGTGTCGGGAACAGTGGGGGTGCGGTAATTGCCTACTGTTCGGCTAAACGCGGATTGTTTGCTTTCGTTACACAGTACGCTGAGTGCGCTCGAGTTAAATAATAACAAATACATTGTTCGGCGACGGCGATGAGAGTAATTACTCTTGCGGGCGGTCCTGCTGCTGCCTCGTTGGAAAACAATTTTAACAACAGTTACGCGAACAATTACTTTTACATCATTAGCTTCCACTTTTATAGAAATTTAAAATAATTAAAGGTATCATTGTTGCTCACTGGACACAAACAACGCAAGACAATGTTTTCGTATAAAATAGTACAAAGGGACTTGCATCCATTAGGAGATCATCATTTAAAATGACGATGTTGAGATCAAACTAATAGTGTTTTCTTTTGTTTAATTGGTTATTAAATAACCATTATTTCAAAATAAATAATTAAATCGTGTAACATAGGTAACATTTAGATGTTTTTCGTTTAACAGCGTTACACAACTCCCACGGTCATTTACAGTTAAAGTAATCCGAGCTGAATTGATGGTAAACTAATTTTATATCATAAAAATATTATTATTATAGGAAAGAGATAAAACGTCCATTGGTTAATTTATACTTTTAACGAGGAATATAATTTTGAAAGCCTTTGGTATAGCTGTGGTGGGTATACCGGTGGTAACTTTCTATAGTTCAAGACGTATGCCTATTTCTATCGTCAAGCAGTAAGGTATATATTACTGTATTATATTTAAAAAGCACTGTTACTACTGCGTGTAAGAGATAATTTAAGTCTATGACCACAACATGGTCCATTGTTTATCATCCTAACTAGCATCAACATTACTTTGAACCGGCATATCACAAAACATTAAGTAAAAGTCTCACCAGTCTCGTCGCTTCATTATTTAAAAATGGTTTAAGGTACATCGTACTTTAAAGTTTACTCCTCCGCGCCCTCTTCAATCCTCCCCTCCCGCAATAATTACGTCAACCGGGGCGTAATGTTTTAAAACACTTCATACGCGAAGTTAGCGGAAGTTAACCGGTAGCGGTGAAAATATGTTAAGAAAAGCGGCGAAAGTCAGCGGCATGTTAAGTGACGGGACGTGAGCCGGAGTGACGAGGTCTTATGGCGGAGTTAATGTATCGTAATTGCCCGTTTGACGACCGCGGATGTGGCTGACGTTAAATTATTTTTAACCACTGCACCAAAGGAAGGTTCTTACTTTTTTTCTATTCAAAGACGCGACGAGACGAACGGGACATTTACCTGCTCGTAAGAAATACGCCTGCCCTTAACAATGTAGTGTTAGTTAGGATGGTATAAACAGCACCACATTGTGATCATCGACTTAGATCTTAAGTCTCGATACCCCAGTAATTTCACTAGCTACAACGCACTTCAAACCGGAACACAGTAATAATTCACACTTCTATTTGACGGCGGAAATAGGAGCTGCGGACGTAACTACCTAGACGGTCTCCGATAATAAAGACCTGCCACTATTACTAGCGTTTAATTTATCACCTGTAACTGTATGAGAAAATGGGATCAAGAAGAGAATAATATTGAAAGTGGATCGAGGATCTCATGAAGGTCGCGATAATACGTTAGTTGTGAGACCGAAGGACGTGGAGATCTTTGGCGGAGGTTTACGTCCTGCAGCGGACTTCTATGGAATAAAGATGAATTTTAATATATTGTGCTCGTAAACCGGAACACCAAATGGCGAGTTATGGCTTATTATAAAGGCTAATAATATGCTGCTTAATTGTATGGTAACGATGTTTTTAAATGTAAAGCTTGTGTCGTTTTAAACTAATTTAATTACATATATACTTCTTACTAATATATAATAGTAGAATACATAGAAAATTATTTAGAAAGATAGATTATATGCATAAACAAATATTTTTTATTCACACGAGTAGAAGAAAGATTGTTTAAAAAACTGATTAAGAATTTTCATCTTAAAATATGTAAATAAATAGAAACTGTTAAAATGTGTAATACAAACTACACGTTGCACGGTTCGAAGAGGAAAGGATCCTCTTATTCCTTCTGGTGAAGTAAAACATTGTGAGCACACCGAAATGTGATAACATCGATATTTTTATACTTGTACTTGTTCAATTGATGGATAAATGGACTTTGACCTCTATCTTGCGCAAGAAAGCCTCAGTCTTTGTATGGGGAACATTACATTAGCTGTTCACGTTTATATATACGTATATTCAAATAAATAACAATCTCACGCCGCCGCTAACGTTCGTCGTTATATTATTAAAGGTTACACATTATCCGGATAAAAGAGAAGTTGCGTTAAGTTTTTCATCACGTGATTAGGGGCAAATTGCTCCCACCTCACCCCCATCCCCATCATACCCCTCCTACCACACTGAGACCGCTAAATCTTCCGTGATCCCGACGAACATCCGAAAAGCTTTCTTAGTTAACATCGTGATGTAATAAATTTTATGGATGCGTTAATTAAAAGCGTTTAAATGAAAGAAAACGCTTTAAATCTGTAAGGGTTGTGCCGTAAAATAAATATATGTGAACTAACATTATTATTTCTAAAGATTTACATATAACATGTCAATTTTTTTTCAGAAAACACAAGAAAAATATAGAAATGTGTCGATAATAGATAGTTACCGCCTACTTACTCACTTACATACTACAAAACGAACCTTCAGTATTATTTCCACGTGTACTCGTGTATTATAGCTTCTATTGCTTATCATCAGACGAGCTGTATGCTGTTTACTGATCATAGATCCCTATTACCAAAATAAGATCCAAATTTAATATTTATTCCATTTTTTGTTTTAATAGCTTACTTATTATTCTTAAAAATGGTAATTTGAGGCCTTCTCTCACAAGGAGAGAGACAAAGCCATTTGTTAACTACACTGGCCAAGTGCGGGTTGGTGGATTAAATTTTTTCCATATTGATACAGACCTCAATCCGAGATCACAGCAACATAATTTATTTTTCATCATCTAACGTATTCTATAAAATACCGTCTTGGATGGTTTGCGTCCAGTGGTCCCCAGCAAATCTTTTGACGTAACCGATCCATTTCCTCAGATACCTCAGATCCTTGAAGATAACTAGTTGTACGAGTAACTTATATTCCTTCCAATTGCCAATCACGTTTAACCTGCCTATATCTCTAAACTATGTCGATAACTCTAGTTCTTCTGCGTATCTCCTATGATAGATATGTATTAGCTTAACAGTTTAACAAATGAGACTCCACCGTGTCTGTAGCATGTTAATGAGTAGATGGGTGTATATAAAGCGTAATGAAAATTAATTCTAGCAGCAAACTCCAGGATCGTTCCCGTTTCATGCCTCCACGCCGTGGTAATTAGATTCCGCGTAGAGTGGTGTAACGCGCGCAAAACGTTGCCGTAGCGCTACCGACCTGTTTACTGATCAATTATCTTTCGTAGCGTTCGCTACGTCTCGCGAGGTTACCCGCTACGGCGGAGCGATACGCGAACGCCCGCTTAACTTGTTTAATAACCGTTAAATTAATGATGAGTCGATTAAGTTGTTACTCAATTTGATATTAATTTCATCTAAAATAGATTCCTGCCCTTATTGAAAAGATATATCAATATCATCTGCTATTTAAGTCCAGTATCAGTCGGTGAAATGACTAGCTACATTATACATCAGAGATTATCACAGAAAAGATATCATCTACTCGTGGCAGTCCTTTATGGGACATAATTCTTTCCTAAGGAAATCTTACGTAGATCGATCTTCGACTAAAGGCATCCAATTGACAGTCCCTCAATCTGATCAGGATGTTTTCTATGCTATATTTGTTTAGACCAACGTATAAATTCATTTAACTTTTCACTTCTTCTTTCTAAGGTTCATCTCCGACTAGCGGAGATTGGCGGTCAGTTTACTATATTTAGACCTGTGTAAATAAAAATATAAATGTACTCATATGTACGTATGGCTAACTCAAAGTTTAGTAACTTTTAGACAGTGCTTTCAGAGACCTAAATCAAATTTAAAGTTAGGATGAAATAAAATATTGACTTAAGTAACGTTAATAAAATCTATCTATCTTACTTCTACCTTCATACTGTAAATTTGGTGGTATAACATCATCGCTGTCTTCCAGCTGTTACTATGTAAGAGCCAGAATATTCTAGTTTAACATGCATTACTACCCACAAATATTAGGTCCTTACATATGAAATTAACGTTCTGTACTGGAGGAACATATAAAGTCAATTTTTTCTTTGTAAAATATGTTTAATTAATCAAAGTATGCACCGTTGTTATCTATGCACTTTTGCCATCTCATGGAGAGATTATCGTACAGTATCCATTTTTCATCACAAGTAATGATTCGATTTAAAATCCCTTCATCAAGTTCGAAGTGCGATTCACTCAATCCATGAGGTACCCATCGTTCAAGTTTTTTTACTTTCCCGATTTGCTTCAAGTGGATTAATACAGTTTTATCACTTACGTCTTGAGCCTGCAGCTATCTCTGAAGAGCTTTGTGATGGATCCTCTTTCATAATAGCCTTTAGTTCCTCATTTTCGACTTTGGTCTCCGGCCGTCCACGGGGTTGGTTTTGAAGGTGGAAATTTCCAGAACCAACACGTTGAAACCAAAAACGTACCGTGCTTTCTTTTGCGACACCAGCGCCGTACACATCATTAATCCTTCGAGCTGTTCCTGCAGCACTGGTACTGGTGCCACGGTAGAACTCGTACTCGTAAATATACCGATATTTCATGTTGTCCATTTTGCGGTAATAAGCGTCGCCAAAGATTAAAATAATAAGGAAAAAACAAATGAATGTTTTCGAAACTCAAATGTAGCAGCTAAATGAATTTATAAATTTGAATTTGGAATTCTTAACCAAAGAGGAGATATTACAGAACAAAGTGGTCAGTGCTACAAAACGCAAATTTCATATGTAAGGACCTAATATATTGCGAATAAACACCATGTTAAATTTAGATTAAATATTAACGAGCTGTAGATAAAAAATATTAAAGATATGTTACTTTCTTAATGATAAATTAAAAATAAGATTTTTTTTAAAAAAAAATGTATTTCTTACAACATATTTTGTAATTATTTTTTTTCATAAGGAGGACATAAAAACCGTTATAATATTTTTATATAATGATCCAACAAAACCTATTTGAAACAATCAACTGGTAATAAATATTTGTTTTTTATATAAGATCAATTATACTTTTAAGAAATTATATGTATTAAAATAAATAATACATAATAATAATTAGTACATTTATAAACTAAATACAACGTAATTCAAAACTAAAATTCATACTAATAAGTTTGATACAATGAAATGTTTGAGACGAGGAATTCTTCAATTTAACCGTAATTAATTTTTAACTGTAGCCAGCTCCGTTAATTAAGAGAATCATATTTTATATCAAATTAAAGCCTGAAATAGTTACTTGAATTAGAGATCTAGTATATTCATTGAGCTGATTGTACACAGACATACGCAATGACTTTGTTAGCAGTCATACCACAGATTGATATACAATGTTCTTTGAATATGACGTGTGATTTGTTATCATCGTAATCATATAATCAGACTGGGGCGGGATATGTTCAAAGATTCTCTGCATCATTTGTTGGTGTGGACGAAGCCAGTTCCTCTATAGAAACTGTACTAATCATTAATAGTACAAAGTAGAATAAATATATACCATTATATAATTTGTTAACAAGGAGCCGAAAAGTTTGGTATTCTTTCTACTTTTGATTCTAAAATGATTACTTGTTTAAAGTTCATTTTATTACGTATGCAAGGAAAAGATAGAATAAGGTAATTAAAAAAAAATAAGATTTCAAATAATCTAAAACCGAGAATCTCAGTAGTAAATGCTGTATAAATACCGAAATTAAATGTTGGTATAAATTGAAAAGGAAATGTAAAGGTATGACAGAGAGCCCTACAAGTTGTTAACTAAATCACCCGCGACAAAAGTAAAAACAAAATGACGTATTTCATTTTCACCCCCGATTTGATTCTAGTGGAGTGATTGATAAAGAGGCCGGCTGAGAGCAAAGGGCGGGGGCGAGACGAGAGCTGCAAAGTGAAACGTACTCGACGGAAACGTACGCAACGATAATACAGAGTTCCCGTGCAAAGCGAACGACTAACGAGATCACCTTAAAATGGTGCATCTTCCCGGTGGTAGGTCTCTGTTTCCGAAGACCGTCTAGATGTGTACCACCACAGCGCCTATTTCTGCCGCCAAAGAGTAGTGTGCAAACATTACTGTGTTCTGGTTTGAGGGGCATGTGTACCATATGTGTAAGGGCGACGAGCGCAATGTGTACCATTCTAGTTAGCGCTCCGTTGTTGTGGGCAGGCGTATCACTTACCATCAGGTGAACCTTCCGTTCGTCTGGTCGCTTAAAGGAAAAATACATATATATATATAGTAACCTATTGATTCCTCATATCATCATCTTTTTTTTATTGATTAAAATTAGGTTACGGTGAAGAACTAAGGTCACCGACACAACCCTAAAGATTGCTAGACTTAAGTGGCAGTGGACAGGGCACATTGCTCGAAGGACCGATGGCCGATGGAGCAGTAAGGAACTCGAGTGGTGTCCGCGTACCGGTAGACATAGTGTTGGGAAGCCTCCCACAAGGTGGACCGACCGATCTGGTGAGAGTCGCGGGAACCCACTGGATACGAGCAACGCGAACGCCGTGTGGAGGTTATTGAGGAGGATCCAGATGTAAACATTTATCGGCCCATGATGATGATAAGTGATACTACTGGCCGATGAATTTACCTCTACATAACAATAAGGTAAGTGGTGTAGTGTAAACATCCTATCTAGTGCTTAATTCTTTACAAACGGATTTCCTTTTTAATATTGTATGAGATTTTTATGGTATTTTATTCTACAAAGCGACGAGTTGCGAACATTGACTTGATGATAAGTGATACGCCAGCCCTATACCAATGTGGCGCTAGTTAGAATGATATACACTGCACCAGATTATATTCGTCATCTTGAGATATAACATGTCTCGTTACTCCAGTAACTTCACTAACTACAGCGTCCTTCAAACCGGAACACATTTATATTTGTATAATAAGCGCTACGGTGCTACCTACATAAACCGTCTCCGGCAACATAAGTTACAGTTTGATTAAGACGCGGCGTCCCACTACGGATTATAGTCCCGTATGTTCGTTATTCATTCCTAAGTAAAATTACGATAGGACACCTCGTTAGCAACCGTCGCACGAGGATGGGGTTGCAGCCCGCGTCTCCGGAGGGCACGTATCAGTTACATAAAATATTACAAATGGGTAATTTAATTGTTGTTGCATTGTTGTTACTATAATTATCATGATATACGTCTAGGGGACTAAATATACCATATAACTAGGAACTAAGTAATAAAAAGAAAAGGCATATCTCTCAAAGGTGTTCGGTCAATAAGGTTAGGTTAGATCCTTTAGCAGCCACCCTGAGGAGGTTGATGGCTGACGTGGTCTCCGGTCATTGAAGTACTCACGAGACTTACAGTGTCTGTATAAGACAGACCCCGAGACGGGCCACGGTTGTGTTTCCATCTCTCCAACCGCCGAAATTGAAAACCGAGGGGTTTTAAGGGGTAAAAATTTCTACATAACTCTGACACCCCCCTCCCTCAGAATCCCACCGAAACAAAAAAAAACGTCATTTAGCAGCCACGCACCTAGTATATCCGTACATTATTTTCTTTATTCGACGAAGCAATGAGCTCACCCATAACAAAGCGATGCTAGTTAGGATGATATACACTACACCGCATAGTGCTCGTCTCGTTACCCCAGTAATTTCACTAGCTACAGCACCCTTCATACCGGAACAATAATGTTTGCACACTACTGTTAAGCGGTGTTAATAGGAGCTGGTGGTATCTACCAAGACGGTCTCTTGGATTTGACGTACCACTTCATGTAAAGGTGGACTGAATACCATTAGCATTATCTCCATCTACCTTAGGTGATGCGGAAATGTTAAGACGTAGGTGCTAAAAAGGGTAAAAAAAAATATTGTATATTACGCAAAAATTAATGCAGAGATATGCTTATTAACTCATCATCATCATTAGTCCACAAACATCCACTGCTGGACATAGGCCTGCCTCATAGGCCTACACATTGATCAAGAATGAGGAAATTCGTTTGAGAACTGACACTATCATTGTGAAGATAGGGAAGAAGAAGAAGAAGACCCGCAAAATGTAAATGTCAAAGTTGAGGTAACTGGTGGTAGGTGTCCGCTGCCGGATACCGTCTGCAAACATAACTGTGTTCCGGTTTGAAGTCCTATACTAACGAGGCTCAATACATGTCTCACGCGATGAGCGCATTGTGGTGTATTGCATCCTAACTTGAGCCACGTTATGGGCGGGCGTATCGTTTACCATCAGGTGAACGTCAAGTTCATCTCGTCGAATACTTGCATGAAAAAAAAACTTAATTAAAATATAAGTTATTCGTTAGGTTTTTAGCAAAAATTCTCAAATATACCTTCACCAAAGACTTCTTTCTTTTCAGAGCGACAACATAATTAACATGAACATTTCATTGCGCTGTCACATAAAATGTTTCATCATCAGCCGATAGACGTCCACTGCTGGACATAGAGCTCCCCCAAAGATCTCCACGTCCAAATGTTTACACTGCACTCGAACAAAGCTTCGGCGCAATTAAGGTAGCGGAATAATAAGTAGCGCATAAAACGCGTTACAATCGGTCCTTCCGCCAGCGATGGTGAGGATCGGGCCCCCGGCGCAGCCCGGGGCTCCATTGTGCAGGACGTTGTTTTATTATTCTTTGTTTAGACACTTGTGCACGGCATTGTTTTAGCTCGCGACTCTAGAGCTGCGTCAATGTCATCCAGATTGGATTGAGGGCTGTGCAAATTTGCTTTATACGTAGACGCAGCGATAGCGCTTATTTTGTAATTATGCGTGTATTTTTTTTTTTTATACAATGAAGCGAGCAGACGAGCGGAACGTTCACCTGTGGCTCTAGCATTGGAAACTAATAACAGGTACCAGAGCCGTAGGTGGATAAAAGATGGATTTGATGTAGAAGATCTCAGAAAACTGGGAAAATATATTGAGTGATTAATAAAGGCGAGGTCATGAAAATAATTTATAAGACAAGCTAAAACTCGTTAAAAATCCTTAATTAAAAGAAAGTAATTTTTTTTTTTTATAAAACCACAAGGTCAACGAGACGTTCACTTAATATGATACTAGTTGGGATGACACCATATATATAATACTGCACACACATAGTTCTAATCACTTAAAGAGATAAGATGTTAAATCTCGTTACCCCAGTAATTACACTAGCTCTAGTGCCCTTCAAACGGGAACACGGTAATGTTTCCACGCTACTTGGCAGTAATAATATTTGCGGTAATAACGCTTACCTAAACGGTCTCCGGCAACAAAGACCTACCACCAGTAAAATTACTGAGATAACGATGATGAACGACGCTCAACATCTTGCCTAAAGTCAATGAGCACAATGTGATGCTGTATACATCGTAACTAGTAGTAGTCGTGAGATGAATATCGTCATTTCGTTGAAATAAAGAAAAAAAAAATGAAAGTGAATTCCGTTCAGGGCACAAACAACCGAATCCACTTCACAGTATTAAATCCAATACCGCAGCTCATCTGTCATATATAAAAGAATTTGCGGCGAGAAGGAGCATTTAGTGGAAAGGTGGCGGTGCTGGTGCTCCGGCGGCGGCCCGGCCGGTAATCCAATATGTCGGCCGCCCGGTGCTTTCTTTTTATATTTTTCGAGCCGAATTATCACCGACACTCCACGGCCGGACGAGGATGCGAATCAAATTGAAAGCAGACTCAATTATATTACTACTACGCTATTGTAGGGTTACATACTCCCACGAAACTACATTTCTATTATATTTATATATTCATTAACAGGAATTCTCTACATCCGGCGCGGCAATCCTATTCACTTCCCTGGTTTCACTGATAGCAGGTCTCTGTTGCCGAGATACCATCTAGGTATCTACCACCGCACCGCCTACTGCAGCCGACAAACAGTAGTGTGCAAACATTACTCTGTTCCGGTTTGAAGGGCGCTGTAGCTAGTACAATTATTGAGGTAATGAGACTTAGCATTCTATTTATCAGGCGACGAGCGTAACATGGAGCAGTATATATCATCTTAACTAGCGCCACGTTGTAATGCTAGGCGTCTCGTCGCTTCAGGAAATGGAAAAAAAAGACCAGACGAGCGGGACGTACCTGATGGTATGTGTCTGTCCGTTACATAAGATGTAATGTTTGGTTACCTCAGTAATTTCACATTTCTCTTAAAAGTTTCCACATCATTCCTGGACGGAAACAGAATCTGATAGACTGTTTCAAGCCTTTGCTATTCACACTACTAAGGGCTTGGAATAATGATCATGAATGTTCTCGTGCTGCGGTTTGCACTCGGAAAAACCATTTTTTTTATACCATTTAGGTGGCAAATAGGCTTGCGGCCTGCCTGATGTTGAGCGGTAACCTCAGCCTATAACCGCCAGCAACACCAGAGGTAACACTGGGCGTGTTGCCGACCCAAGATATTTAATTATTATCTTCAAAGGACGACAATTTTTTTTTTAAATTAAAAAGGTTAATGCTTGAACTAGTTCCTGCTTACCTACTACTACTTATAGTGGTCACAGGTAATCACGTATTTTTTTTTTAAGACTCCCACATCATAGATATGAGTTTCTAGAAAACAAATGTTAAATTCAGTTCATCTTAAATATGTCTCATATATAAACTTTTTGAGAAAACTTGAATAGATGATCTAAAACCAAATAACATAAACAGCAATACTATGACGGCTAATTTACTTTACGATGGTGATAGATAAATATGCCAGACCACCACCAACCAAATTCCTCAATATGTGTTCCCGGAACCGAACCATGAATCTGATGATCCGTGAAAACGATGCTTTAGGTATCTGTTTATTTTATAACTACTTGTAAACCTTTAATAAGATGAATACACATCGCTAAGCCAAAACTCACTGAACAAACGCTCAGTGACACCCCTTAATCCCAGTAGCACGTGCGGAAGGTGTGAGTGGGGCTTAATCCCACGCGGGGAGCGACCCGGCCTCATACCGTAATACCATTTCGAGATGAGCGACTTAAACACGTTACAGCCGCCACCACAACATCACCTCCCCCGCCCCGCGCCACAGGCGGAACTCGAGCGACGGCGGGATGATCCGACGTAGCGGCGGGGGTCAACCGGCGCTGGTACTTCATCCGTTCAATTCTCAACTGTTTTGGTGGTTTTGGCAACGAGCTAGAGTGGATTTTGACAATGGACGGTAGTTAACTAATGGAAGCGGTGTATCCGCGGGATCGACGGCCCGCCCAAATTGGATATCGACTTACGCGTGTATAGAGCGTCCGTATCGCCGAAAGCACTCGTTAAAATTGACTTCCGAATTGGGTAACCAGTTTCGGCATAAACAAAAAGAAGGGTTAAAAATACTATTTCGTTTTAGATTTCGATAAAAATGTTATATATAAACTTTGAACGGAAGATAGAAACTACAAATTACTTTTTGCATATAACACACCTCACTTTCTTAACAATCATTTATGTTTAATATTTAACTATTTCATATATAGTACAAATAATCAATATACGATATATTACCTATTTATAACCCACACTATAGTTTATCCTTTTCTCCTCCATTCGAAGTTAAACAAGCAGCACATATAAAACAATAAACATTTAAAAGCAAATGTTCTTTCTATTATAAAAGCTATGAGACTAAAATTATTTGTATAAATTAATATTATAATTATGATCCGTACGAAAATCGAGTTTACTATAGATTAGTATGCAAACTGTTGAAGAGTTGTCAGGTACATACCCTTCAGAAAAAGAGTCAGGCATCACCAACCGATAGACGTCCATCACTATACATAAGCCTCCGCTAAAGATTTCCACGTTTGTAGGGGTTCATAGGGATTTGGGCCATTTTCTACCACGCTGGTCCAGTGCGGGTTGGTGGGAGCCAAGACCCGCGTTTGTTGATTAGCAGGGTGCACCACGCTCTAATAATGATGACCTGGGTCCCGTGAGCTGTTGTGCGTGACCTCTTACGGGAAGAGTCAGTGTGTAAGTTAAATATTAAGAATTCATCTATTTAATAGATGTGCCCGTAATTTGTTTATATTTTCATCTCAAAAGTGTTTCAGGTTAAAAAATAGTCAATTAAAATAATTACATGTATTAATTATAATTAAAATCGCAAAAATATCTTACAAATATCTAGATCTATTATAGAGTAATACCTTTAAAGATAATGGGTCTCTTAAAGATAAAACATTAGAAGAGATTTGTGCCAGAGCCTATTTATCATCCATAAAACCTAATCAGGCAACTGCTGATGCTGAGTGTGCTCCTGACTCCTGAGCATCAGGCCCGAGCCGTGCTCAGTCGGTTGAACTGAGCAAATTTTTATTTCCACATAAATAAAACAGGCGCGGGTTACGCAGGGCAATTTGCCTAAAACCGGGCGTAACCGGGTAAAATACGACTATGCATTAGGCCAAGTATATAAATTTATAAATAATCTCTATTTATATTTAAAAATATAGTTCATGGTCACTTTTGTTATACCAAGTAATAACGAAATAAAAAAAAACTGCGGGATTCTCTTCTTATTACTGAGAGAATAAACTAATTTCAATGATCTTTTAATATGGTTACTATAAATAATATAAACTATTTATGTATTAATGTTTAATTGAGAAACGTTTTATGTATGTAGCCGTTAAAACATTTTTTTTAACAGCCAATTTACGTCCTCACTGTTGGGGCACAGGCCTGCCCTCAACAAGAGGGCGATGAGCCAGATTGGTGACTTCACACACATCTTAGTATAAATTCTAATTCATGTGCAGGTTTCCTCGCGATGTTTTCCTTCACCGTCTGTATTTCGCTGTTGTCACTAAAGTTCACAAACGTACATAACTTAAATATTAAAGTCATCGGTACATGCCGAGATTAAAACCCGCAACCTACAGGTATGAAGGCCGCACACTCTATCACTGGCCTAACGAGCTACTATAAAATATAAGCTCTATTAATTTTATCAAAACTATATTATAAGGATGTTTCCATCATGCGGGTCGTGTGTATTTTCTTTACAAGGATCTGGAGGGATACGTAGAAACGTAACTCCTCTCCACTTGCGTCTGTTAACCAATTCAGCTGTATCTACATGCGAATGGGAAAATAAAATTCAAAATGAATTTCTGTTTAAAAAGCTTACAGCGCGCGGTAAAAGCTCTCGAGATATTGCTTTCGGCCGGCTTCCCGCGTATCCTATAAATAACACTCAATCGCCTTCTTCTCACATATTTACCGATCGCTACGAAAAACTACCTGCTCGTTGTTAACTATAATTATATAAGTAACTTTAAATATTTAATTACTTATTGAACAAAAGGCAGCAAATAATAAACGGACAAAGAAATAGTACAATACGAATAGATAAACAAAATGGCGGACACGATGTCATAAGACATTATTTTCTAACAACCTCTATAGGTTATGAAAAAAATATCGTATTATATATTTTTTTATGTAAACGCAAAATTATCTAATGTCAATAACCATCATCATCAGCTGATAGCCGTCCACAGCTGAACAAAGACCTCCCATAAAGATTTCAACATCGATCGGGTAGGGGTTCATATGGATTGATTTGGACCATTTCCCACTACACTGGCCCAATACGAGTTGGTGGGAACCAGAGTCTCGTTTGTTGATTAGCAGGGTGCATAACGAGCAGGTGAGGCTGGCTTGGATCCCGTGAGTTGTACGGGAACACTTACACCCCAATATTAAATAATACTTCTTTGTCGGTAATAGATATAACTTATAAGTAAGTCTCATATGAAAATATTAAAAAAAATCCTAGTCTCAAAGTTATACTAAACTTATACATTTTTATCTTGTCAATTTTTATTAATACTTTTGTTCATGTTTAAACAAAATTTAAACAAACGGTTTACGGTGTTTTTGAATAAATTAAAGGTTTTAATTATCATTTTTTAAAAGGGTATGTTCTCAACACCAGTCAAAATTCCTTTACGTATGGGCCCTGTAATCGAACCAGGCGAACGAGATCTCCATGTAAATAACCTGTGCTATAGAAGCACGGACCTTAAAATCTGGTTTAAACAGAAACTACTCCGTAAACTATAGCTAATAGTTTTAGTTTAGTCGATAGCTCTATTAATCATTATTGTAGTGTTTTTTTTTTTATTAAATTAAGCGACGAGACGAGCGAGATGTTCACCTGGAAATAAGTGATCCGCCTTCTGACAATAATGTGGTATTAGTTAGGATGATATTGTTTGTATAATACTGCACCACATTGTTGTCATCACTTTAAGACTTAAGATGTTGAGTCTCGTTACCCCAAATTACACTAGCTACAACGCCCTTCAAACCGGAACACAAATTTATTTGTATACTATTGTTTGACGGCTGCAATAGGCGCTGTGATGATACTTACCCAGCCAGTCTCCGAGAGGAAACCTACTACAGGTAAGAAAAGGAAAGAACAGCTGTCTTATGTATATTCATTCAAATTACCGTTTATGTTATTGAAAGCATTCATGGAGTGTTTTTGGTGTTTAAATAAATATATATATATTTTTATATTTTGCTATTGGCATACGAATCTAATAAATAACATCCAGCACACGGGTGACAGATAAATCGTGAATTTACAAGCAGGAGACGGACATAAACCCAGCCGGTCGTCTCCAATAAAGTTAGTACAACGTTACGAGGCCGCGGCCGTCGCCGTCGCCGTCGCCCCACGATTCTCGTAAACCATTCATAACTTTACGACCTCATAGTTTTCACGGCATATATCAGATGTGACGGTATATTACGAATATACGAATGGGGTAAAACTAGACGATATAGAGCTACCGCAATTCTTATGCAAACTTGTAAATTTTTTATGGAATTTTACATTTTTGTGTATGACGTTACACTGTGTATACATTGCTTCTTTTTCGTTTTTCTACATCAACCTCATCCACCTTTATACGCCTACTGCTAGAAATAGGCCTGTCTCATAGATCTCCAGATTGATCAGTCCTGCATTGGTCCATCCAGTGCCTTAGTAATTAATCTCTCGCAAGAAGAAAGTTGAGAACGTTTATCCACCAGGAGTAAGATAACGGAGAGTAAGATAACATATCACTCGACTCATGACGTCTTTATTCCCCAAGATCTGCAACTAATCGCTTTGTTGAACCTACTGTTCTTTTAGTTGTATTACGCTTAGTTTTCTCTCAATTTTAAACTGAATTATCACCAATTATATATCTTAAGATGAAAATTCGTAATAAAGTAAAAACCTGTTTGTCATTATCTTAAAGGTTACGTGGTATTTCCACCCACTTAAACGACCTCAATGGTTTCTTGTAATACTTTAGGAGGAGATTCAAGTACAGCTACGGGTCGCACTGGCATCCCTCTGTACTTTGGATAAATAAGTAATAAGGAATAGCAATGCCTTTCTTAGCAGCCTAGCTGGACGACAGCAAACACTATACCACCCCGCTTTTGCTGTCCATTCGGAAGATATTACACGCTTAGGTTAAAAATATTTTCTTTACCAAATGACCACAATGCCTTTTATTCATACCTGCACACGGGCTTCAGTAAGGTTGATCTTGAGCGCAAGGTCTTCCCGGGTGAACACATCCGGGTAGTGGGTCTGCGCGAACGCCGTTTCCAACTCCTCCAGCTGTAACATGGAGCTCGAGTCAAGCTAAGTTGTGTTAAAGTTTACCCATTAAACAAATAAAATCTGGAATTGTAGACATTATAATTTTAAGGTATCATCAGATCAAGAAATAGTCAATACTAGTGGTAGATTACTTTTTTACTAATTTTTTACTATTTTTTTACTAATAAATGAGGTCGCATGACTGCCATCTTGATACCTTGCGCTGTGTTATAATTACTATAAGTAGTGAAATGACTAAAATAGAACTCGTATATATTTCACTACGACGAACGTAGTGGTTGCAGTGTAAACATCCAAGAAGAACGTGTATCTTCTTGATAAGGTTAATGATTATTCTATATTGGTCGGCAACCTTAGGACGTGGGTTAGTCATCCAAAATATGATCAATAAAAAGAGTACGCCAGAGATATCACCATCATCATCAGCCGATAAACGCCTACTGTTAAACATAAGCTTACTCTAAAGATCTATTCAAACGGTTCTTGCTGCCTGCATCTAACGGCTTTCCGTCACCATCATTACATCGTTTGTCACTCTTGTCACTCCTTAGGACTTTACTGTCCTCCATTATACTGTCCTCTATTACACTTGGGGTGTAAGGCGTCCCGCACAACAACTTACGGGAGCCAAGCCAACCTCACCTGCTCGTGGTGCACCCTGCTAATCAACAAACGAGGCTATGACTCCCATCAACCCGCATTGGGCCAGCGTGGTGGGAAATAACCCAAATCTCCCCATATGACTCCTACAAACGACGGTGAAGCTGCTGGATACGGGCAGTGCAGAACCGATCGATGTGAAGATCTTTGAGTGAGGCCTATGTCTAGCAGTGGACGTCTATGGGCTGATGATGGTATTACACTTTATTTTCGGATAATTGTAAATGTTCAAATGTGTCAATTTGTGACCCAAGAGTTGAAAGTTGGCTGACCTATGATCTGTATTATATTATGAATATGATCTCACCTGTTGTAATGTGAAAGTGGTCCTGTTCCGGCGTTGTTTCCGCCGCACGAACGTATCATCGTGGATCGCTGGATGATAAGAGTAGCTCGTGTCTGTATGAAAAAAATTCAACGTTATTTCGTGCTGTTTACCATATTAACTCATTCATGTCCACAGCTGGACTTAGGCCTGAGTAAATTGAGCGAGCACAAATTCTTCAACCGCAGCCTTGACGTCTTAACACCTCGTGAAGTTAAAATTTAACTGAGGTCTCTGTAGCCGTGACCATCTAATACATAAGACATGATGACTGTATGTGGAGATATTGGAGGCCTATATTCAGCAGTGGACGTCTATCGACTGGTGATGATAAATTACCAGCATATCTAGAAAAAAGTTTCTAGATCCGTTGTTTCTTAAGATAGAATTAACTGTACTTTTTCTTAATGGAATATGTAACGACCTGTTACAAAAGAAAAACACTGTTAGGGTAGAATTAAGCTGTAACATTATTCGAAGTATAGTAGACATAAAATTAGAGTAGACCGGAAGCATCGCTCCATTACGTTTGAAGTGCTAAATCGCGCCCTAACGGATGTTATCGCTATCTGAACATTATCCCAACGAATAGAGGTGGTGGAGACCTTATTATACTAGAGTCGAATTGAGAAAGATTTATCTCATTTCGAGCTAATAAACTATCGTTTAATGTTAATAGGCTAGAATAGAATACTTTCTTCTTCTCGCTATGTTATGGTCATCTGGTTGTAATTACAACTTTTTCTAAGTCTCCACTCCTCGCTCTCCTCCCTTTTTAACATATTTAATATCTGCTGCCGTTCTGATCTGGTCGGTATACCATGGATACTCTACCTCATATCCTAATACCCTCTGTCTTTCTATCTATATTAGTGACCGCTGGAATAAATTTTTAGTACACTTGTGCTAAACACAACATAAATATTAATATCTGTAATGGTGGTTTTTTTTTCGTTATTGCAGACCGACCTCTTTAATATCTATCGTTGCTTATTTACTGGAAAGTAGGTGAAAACATAAGAACAATTAAAAAAAACTACCCACCCATATATATGTACCCATTATAAGCTTAAAGATTTTCATTACTTATCATAACAAACTGTATACTTTAGTAAAAAACAATTTTATCAATACAGTAATAGCTAGAAAATAATTCATCATCATCAAACGATAGATGTCCACAGCTGGACACAGGCCTCCACCAAAGATCTCCATATCGATCGGTCCTGCGCTGCAAGCATCCGTTGGTTTCCCGCGACCTTATAGTCAGCATAATCTCCGGTACCGCCAGACACTAGGGGTCCTCGTTTGTAAGGGTTCATGTGGGGGGTTTGGACCATTTCCCACCACGCTGGCCCAATGCGGGTTGGTGGGAGCCGCGAGCACCACGAGCAGACGAGGTTGACTTAGGCCCCGTGAGTTGTTGTACAGGTCCCCTTACACACCCCAAAAATTTTAAATCATTACGAATTAAAATTTCGGTGTCTAAGTACAAAGTAATAAGACCATCGTTGTAAAAGTACAGTTCCTATTTATTTTATCAAACCCCCCCCCCCCCCAAAATTGCATCCACCCTCTAGATCGAAGGGCTCAAAACAATTCAACCAATATTCTATTCGTCATTATAGATCCTTTTATTGTTGACAGCATTTTAACTTAAATACCTTTGCATCAGTTTAAAGATCTTCAGAGTTATTTTAATCCTAAGACTTCATTTTACTTATTAGGAGATTTCTAGTACTGACAGATGTGTTTACTTTACTTTATTTTATAATTTCGAAAACGGTTTAAGACCTTATTACTTGAACTGAGTAAAATTTCTGAATGAGACAAAATAAAAAAAAAAGTTGAACTTACCAAAACATAAAGTAGATAAAATTATCCAGTCTTTAAAGAGAGGGAACAAGTTATGCTTATCTTAAATGTCCAGTACATTACAGTTACACATCTGTGTAGCGATAGATTCAGCACCTCCCTTTCCCTTTCCGGCTAACTTTTCTATTATTCCTACAGATAATGTCATTTTGCGCGTCACAAGTCGAAGATTACCCCTCGAAATAGGGATTACAGATGTCCTCACCCCTAATGACGTTTACTCTATATTTTCTATTAACATTCGGTCATTGTTATGGACAATTATAATAGCTTTTTGTAATAGCACTGTTATAACGATAGAAATAAACTTCGCTCAATACGATACTATTCTAATAATATATATAATAGAAGTCCACCTGATGGTAAACTGTGACAAGGGGGCTCTAGCAAAGGTGGTATGCACAACAATTACGTAATGCTCATGGCTTTGATGACCTAGTTATTAAGTCCAGGTATTCAGGTGATTTTAAAACGGTAATGTTTACACAAAACTGTTCGGCTGCAAAATAGGAGATACTGTGTCTAGACAGTCGCCGACAACTGAAACCTAGCACAGGTTTTATCACAAAAATGTAAAACACCTCAATACGATTGATAATTTAATATAGTAAGGTCTTGTACAGTTTACTATGTTTAAGTTGTCAGTTAAGCGACAAATAGTAATTTTTAAATTCTTTTCCTGTTGAAGTAAACGATTACAAACAACACAAACATTATTTTTATATACATACGATGACGTCACAACTAGCGAGCATATATAAACAATTCTTCATCATGATATAAATATGCAAGCTATTCCCAGCCCGCTTTGCTGGCTGTAACACCCTCGCGACTCCCGTTGAGGAGGATTTTTGTGAAATCCATTCATAACTGATTTTATGACAGAAGCAATATCTCTACCAAATTTTGATTTTTTAAGTTCAATAGTTTCAGAGATCTCGTGGTGAGGCAATAAATCTCTGGATATCTCCTATATGTATAGACGGCTGATGGGGCAGTAAGGTCCTCGAGCGGCGCCCGCGTACCAGTAGAGGAAGTGTTGGGAGGCCTCCCACAAGGTGGACAGACGATCTGGTAAGAATCGCGGGAACCCACTGGTTGCGAGCAACGCGGGACCAATCGACGTGGAGATCTTTGGGGCAGGCCTATGTCCAGCAGTGGACGTCTATCGGCTGATGATGATATGTAGATTAATATGTTATTAATTTTATGTAGTCTGTTCAGCTCTATACAAGTGTTGACACTGTTGATCATCATTTTGTATATTTATCTTTAAAGAATTCGTACCGATGGTAATGCAAACAACTCACGCTTAACGCTTTTATTTAATACCTTCAGATTGAGAAGGCGAATTAAAAAAACATTTACATTAATTGAATATTAAAAATTGAGCCTTCATCAGGCGCAGCAGAAAAATCCCCGGGCAGCGGAAATTAAAAAGTGTTCCGCAGCCACCGGAAGTCGGGCCGAGCTTAAGTGCAGCGGGAAAAAGTTTCATCCGTGCTCGCTCTTCATAAATGCACCCTGATTTATAAATAGTGGCAACGCGGCTTAGCGTGAAATGTATGGAATTAAATATTTTTTTAATTTTATTCTAGTGCTTAATGCTTTTCAACTTAATATGGATATTCTGTGTTACTTAACATTTCAATCAAATGTCATGAATAAGTTTTTTCAAAATCTAATAAAAGTAGCAATTTCATTAAGTAACCGGTGGTAGGTCTCCGCTGCCGGCAGCGGTCTCCGGAGACCTTCTAGGTACTACCCCAGCTCTAATTTCTGCCGACAAGTAGTAGTGTACAAACATTACTGTGTTCAGGACTGAAGGGAGTTGTAGCTAGTGAAATTACTGGGGTAACAATACCTAATATCTTATGTCTCAAGGCGACGAGCGCAACGTGGTGCAGTGTACACCATCCTAACGAGGGTCACCTATAATGGGCAAGCGTACCACTTACCATCAGGTGAACAGTTCGGGTCGTTTAGTCGCTGTTTTAAAAGGAAATAACAGAAGTTTTCAGCGTTTAGTTAATGTCATCGTGTTCGGGCCTGAAAACGCGGTAACTGATGAAATTACTGTCGTAATAATACCTATCTATCTGATGATGTGAGTGGAGTAAAGTGGTTGTGTAAATTGTCATATATTTTCATAGTAAGGGCAATAGGTATTATTTATTATCTGATGAACATTCTACTTGTACCGTAGTTTTATTAAAATATTAATAAGCAGAGGAATGCCTTAGACCGAATAATTAAAAAAAAAACTCATTACGGTGTCCTGTTCGTCCTTGTTTCTATTAAATCCATTTTTTCTTAAATATGATATTCATCTCATCTATTAAAATATATAAATGATATCTCTTTGTCGCATGCATGGGGCATTTTGTTATCAGGTGTATTATGTTCTCCGATTTTTCAAGGTGACAGGTACACGCCTGATTCTGCTTGCACTTAAACTTGCATAAATACTTTAAAAAGCCGTCGTCTTCAGACAACATTCATACATCAAATATATTTTAATTGATATGGTATTACTTATAATTGAATTCAAAAATGTTATCTCCTTTGGGCTGTGATCAGTCATTAGGCGGCGGGTTCGGTCTGCTGAGAGAGCCGGCGCCATCCCCGTTGCGCGCGAAATTGCCTTGTACATATTTAATAGATTCGTTTAAAGCGTTTTTTTATTCATCCACTAGCCGCTAGAGCTTTTAAAAAGTTCGCGGCAACGGTACGCAATTCGTTAATAGATTTTAAAAATTAACAAGCTCACCCAATTAGGGGCGGGCCGGGCCGCCGTTTCGGACGGCCCTAACGAAATGAAGCGGCTCTCTAACGCGGTTAAAGCGTCCTTTGATAGCGGCGTATTAAAGTAAAAAAGGCGGCGCGCGCCGGGAGTAATCCAAAGTGACATGATCCTTATTGAATTAGTTCGCCGGTAACCGAGTTACGCGACCGGCGGCGCTGCTCAAAAACTATTTTATGAATAATAGATGGCGCCGGCGACCAATCCCGGGGGACCGGGGTGCCCCGCCCAGCGGCGCCTTCGCACCCGCCGCCGCCCCGCCGACGCACCGCCGACGCCCCGCCGACGCCCCGTTCAACCCCGGACACCCCCGGCCTGCCTTCTCTATTCATTAGCACATTACCACCCCCCGAACACGTAAACCGGACGGGGTAACGCAACGAACTGATTTTTTTTTACGCTCCCAAGAATTTTATAAACTTGTTGGATCATTAATAACTTTTCCATCTTAATTATACCAAAGCATAATAATTGGTGACTTGTAACACGAGCTAATTACCTATCACAGACACTTTGATAGGTCAACTAACATACAATGAATGTTATAGGATATCTTTAAGAAGGTAGATATTCGTACCTAATTTGACAAAATAAAAATATTTTTTTTTTGTATGTAGTACTATTTTACATACAGATATTCTAAATGTACTATAGTTACAAGTCTTTTTACCTGTTTTGAAATACTAAGCAGTAAACAGTACTGTCTACTGGTTTAGGGGGCTGAACTCAACTAGTGAAGTTACTAAAGTATCGTTACACTAGTAATATCAAAATGTTTAAAAGAAATTCGTACTTTAATATCTTAGGTTTTAAATGATTTGCATGGTGTTGTTCAAACATCCTAGCACGCAGCTCATTTTCATTGACCATTACTTACCATCAAGTCAACATCCGTCTCCTCGCTTTAATAACATAATATTTAAAAAGTAACCTTAAGCTTTTTTATGGGAAATTAAGTAATATAACATCTTACCAAAAGTATTTATTTCAAGTCGTATAAACAAAACTTTCAAATAAAAAAAAATATGTTTACACGATACTACATAACTCGATTAATTAAAAACTTTAATCGATGTTCCGTTTGAAAATCGCACAAAATCGAATTTCTGGAGCGAAATCGAGTTGCGAATCGAGACAAGACCGGGGTCCTGTAACAGGCTTAATTCCATTAGACGGGCTGAGGCTAAGAGAAACTCGGTTAGGGAAGTTTCGCGACCGATAAGTGAGCTAATCGTGGGCCCTCGCTTATGCAGTTAACTTAGACTAGCACTTAAGGGCGACATTATTTTAGATCGTAAACTTTACGCCGCCTATAAAACATCTATAGTTAATATGTTACATAAAATCTGAATGTTACCAATAAAATTACAATTTCATACCAACTTTTTGAAAGACAAGTTAAAATAGTTTATACAAAACATAGAATAAAAATTTATTAAAAAAACAATAAATATTAACAGTTCACTATATTTCCGGGGCGGTGACTTGGGACCCACTCGCCCATCAATAACCATATCATCCACTATACTAGCCAAGTGTGAGTTAGTAAGTTTTGCAAGCCCACAAGAATGAAACCTGTTAGATGCTTTGCATGTTTTCTTTCAATTAAAAGTAAATCTCAGTAGAGACCGCGGCTCTTCATGTTGGTAGCATAACCATAATAATAACCATCGCTATTATAGGCTAATAATAGTAAGATGACAAGAACATCATCTTGTGAAGAACAATGAAATTCTGGTTCAGTTATAATCTTTTTCTCCTTCGTCGTTCTCTCACTTCTGAGAATCGTAACCACACACAAACTGTCTCCGTTGACTGTGGTCACACGTAGCGTGGACCGCACGGTGTATACTGCCACCTATCGGCTCCCTGATGGTTTCTATCAATGCGGTAGTTACTCTTCCATGAGTACGGTTGCGATCCAGTTTCCTAAAAGTAACTAACCATGGACAGATATGACACTTACCGTCAGGTGGACATCTCGTTGGTCTCTTAGAATATTAAAAAAATTGGATATTTAAAATATAAAAAAAAATCTCTGTTATGGTTGATACTGGACATATTGTTCATATGTTAATATCTAACTCTAATACACCAATATAAATATAGACTAACTAGACAATGTCGGCCCGGTTCATTCTTATATTATATGAGAGGTTTACTCACATGGATGTGAGGCAGTGAATGGATACTCCAGGGTAGGCAGGCGGTGCTGGTGCGGCGGCAGGCTCGGCGGGCAGTGGTAGCAGAACAGGCCACGGCCGCCGCCGCTGCCGTTCGCCAGCTGACACGCAGAAAACATTTAACTATTACACACAGTAAACAAAATCATGGATATCATCAAAGGATGACAATGTAAGGTATACGCTTGTAGTAATTTCCCTAGTAATAGCATCATGTAGACTGGAAGACTACAATGTTGCTGCATTATCATAAACTAGACGGTAAAATTCAACAGTGCGAGCGTGACGGAATCTATAAAAAGTGGTACGTGATTGTCACGTTTATTGCTCCGTCAACGCCATCAGAAGATTAAAAAAAATCACTTCAAAACATAAAGTGTTGCTACGGAAATTAGTATATACTAACTAGTAGTAGCGCACAACAAAATGTGATCCGCAGAGCTGGTGTCCAATATTCATTAGTTGAAGATACATAAGAAGAATAAGAATTCATTTGCTAATAGATACCCACTACTGGGTATGCCCAGAGACCTATGGGTCTCTTTCAAAGATTTCTACACCAAACAAACTTTCTCTGCTTACATTCAGCGGCTTCCCACGACCTTCACCACATCGTCCATCTTCTGGGAGGTCTTTAACACAATTTCCCATCGGCTCTCACTCTTTCTAGAAATATGTCCTACCCATTGTTATCTAATGTATATATTCCAGTTTGGAGCATCAGATATTTTTCACTATTAACACCTCCCTAGTACTTACTTTTCACACTCATTTAATCTATAATTTTGTTCGGACTTTCTCTTCCTCTATATCAGTATCTTAGTATCTTATCTTTCAGTATCTTTCCGTGTTATGTTATTACCTTACCACGCTTTTATTCCTTAACCTTTGTCTTATTAGCGTTATTTTCCATCACCATTAGAAAATTGTTTAAATCTTTATATATGTATCTAAATGACGTTCTTTGGGAGAGGCCTATGTCCATCCCTTGACTGATACTCGCCTTTGATATTGGTGATACACTCATATTTAAGAAAGTTTATAATGTCGACGAATTATAAAGCTTATTACTAAGATTGTACTCTTTGCGAATACTATAACGGCAAATATGAATTGCAATAATTCAGTTTGTCATTCAGATCGTGATGTTATTAAAAGAGAAATGTAACGAATGAACAGACAAAGAGATCTCATACCGCATTAGCATAGACATGACGCCGCTAATTACAGGCCGCGATGACGCTTCGTCTACGTACCAGCTAAAATCGCGCGGCGTGCTATAAACGCGATACCGTGCTATAATTACAGCATAGCCGAAGCACATGATGCCTCGTAATCACCCGTCCTAGTCTCTCAAAGGTAATTCAAATTGTACGATGAATGCTAAATCAATAAAACGTTTCATCCTTTATAATCCCGACGAATAGGAAGAGTTCTTACACGTTTAACATATTAATCGCAGTTTAGTTTGAAAAAGGAACTCGATCAAGAACATTCTAAGATATAATTAAGTCGTCCTATATTTCTTCGTCTTAGTAAGCATATAATAGATAAGACAAAATAGAAAACAAAATAGGCAAGACAGAAAATAAATGTTTAAAATATATATAAGAAAGCAGAACAAAATTGGAAACAAGAAATAGATTACAAGTAATAGCAATAAATATAGATATAAGCACAAAAGTAGTTGATTATAAGATAGAGAGATAGGAAAACAGATAAGAAATGTATTAGTAATAGAAATAAGGATAAAAAATAAATAAAAGTGTGTGGCTTAGCACATTTAATAGAAGAATGAAATAAGGAAATAGAATGGAGTATAGATGAGAGAAATAAGAATGGAAGATGAGAACGATATAAAAGAGTAAAAGGATGCAAGGCGAGATCTAGGAAGGAAATTAGAAATTGTAAATAAAGCAAAGGAACGAACTCCAGGCCCACAAATGCCCGAAAAACTAAACTAGAAAAAAACTATAGCTGTTTAGAGGGTAAGCAGTATAACTTTACTGTCAAGAGATTTTTTTGTTTTTATGGCAATGTTTGTTATGAGTAATATCAATAGATTTTCTATTCATATTATATGTAGATTTTTTTTATCGACAATAGACTAAGAAATTTACTTGATTTTTAGCGATAAGGAGGATATATGACATATGGAAATCGTAAGATGTGTTTTCTTCTTGCTGTTAGATTTTGGGAGACGGGACACAGTAGTGGAGCTTCAAAAGCCCTATTCAAACTATACAGAATCTAGTCGCAGCAGGTAAATTCTATAGAACGCTTCGTTACCACTAATAATTATAGATTAAGTATATTATCTTAGTATTTTAACTAGCAATAACATTGTTTAAATATAAACACAGTAATATTTGCACTCTGCATCGTAAAACGTCTCAAAAGTTTGGGTTAAGAGCCTTGGAACCCAATTATGTATTCTTAAACATAAGACTAAAAAAGTGAATAGAACCTATGATGCATCCCTTCTTAGATATTTTCAAGTAGTTTTACTAAAATCTTAATTGATATTATCATCATCATCAGCCGATAGACGTCCACTGCTGGACATAGGCCTCCTCCAAAGATCTCTACATTGATCGGTCCTGTGCTGCCCGCGACCTTCAGTCGTATGTTGGAATTCATATGAAGAGATTTGGGCCACCACGCTGGCCCAATGCGGGTTAGGTTAGGTTAGGTTCTCGTTTGTTGATTAGTAGGGTGCACCACAAACAGGTGAGTTGTTGCTTGTGACCCCTTACACCCCCACACCCGAAGTAATATTAGGTGGTTGTTTTTTAACTACGAGTACATACCTTCCGTTTCTTATGATAGCTTTGTATAGAAATAGAAAATAGCGTCTTAAACATCGTGATATTACATGTGAGTTGTGGTTGCAAATGAATGTAATTCAATGTAATGCAGTTGCGTCATATTTATGCAGCAATCATTGATTGTGTGTGTGTACGTTTGTGTGTAGTTGGGACGTTGGTGCGCGTGTAATATACACCAACGGGTCCCCCCGCTCGCCGCTATGCAATATAGCAATTTGCTCATCGAATATAATTGATTTATGCGAGGCGCGTCCTTTGCAAACAGATAGAGCACAGACACAAGTATAAAGAGATACGTAAATATTATTCATTGCACACTAAATATATAAAAAGTGGACAATTAATGCAAATTGAGCGCCATAATTGCATTAATGTGTGTCGTTAGCGTGGTATGGGCATGTTATGCGGAGGGATGAAGGACATATACCAAGAAAGTAATGAGAATGAACGTGGATGGTTATATAGGGTAGAGGAAGACCGAAGAAAGTGTGGATGGATTGTGTAGAAAATGGCATGTGTAAGAAAACTGTGAATCCAGATATGACTGCTGATAGAGCGACATGGAAGAGAAGTACATATTTTGCCGAACCCACATAGCTAGGAGAAAGGTCAGGAGGAAGAAGAAGAATATCATCAGTGTATACCGAAAGTCAATATTTGCATGTATGAGTCAATGGTCAAGGTGAATACTCTTAACCATCTTAGATGTTATTGTTACTTCACATCGTATGAAATTTAGGTGAAGTATTAACCAATTGTAGATTAAAAAAAGTAACTGTATGTTGCAGATATTCTTACAAATTACAACTTCTTCATTACAAGCTTCCACTGCAATCTTATCTAGTAGCAAATTACGACGAAGTGGGTTATAAGTAATACCTTTCTCATAAGTAAGTAAATTTTGTAAGTATTTATATTCACCTATAGTCCACTAGTCGATATTTCAGAAATTAACGTTCGCATATAATTTATGTTTATTTGTAATGAGCGATTCTGTTCATCGTCGTCATCAGTCGATAGTCATCCGTCCACTGCTGGACATAGACAATTTAGTTAGTTTACAAATATTAGGTAACACCAACGAGGGCTTGTTGACTAACAGAGATCAAAACATTGTCCATGAGGAACTTAGTATTACCTAAATATCTATTCTTTTCTTTTTAAAAATTAATTCAATCAGGAATAGTTAAGAACATAATAAAAAATATATTAGCCTCTCTGTGAAATTTCCATTAAGTTCTTGTAAGAGATTATTTTTATTCCACTAAGCATCGAGATGAGCGGGACGTTCACCTGTTGGTTAATGATACGTCTGCCAATAACAACGTGGCGCTAGTAAGGATGTTATACACAGCACCCCAATGTGCTCGTCGCCTTTAGACATAAGATGTCGAGTCTCGTTACCCCAGTAATGTTACAAGCTACAGCGCACTTCAAAGCGGAACACGGTAATGTTTGCACACTATTGTTTGGCCGGTCTCCGGCAACAGAGACCTACCACCAGTAGAATTACATCATCTGCTCATAACAATATGCCTTTAATTAGAATGACATTTTAAGGACCTCATTGTCCTTGTTCTATTGAGATATTACATGTTATCTTCTTATCCCAGAAATTTCACTAGCTACAACTTTCTTCAAATCCGAACACTAATGTTTGAACACTATTATTTGACGGTAGAAATAGAGCTGCGATAATAAATTGATGATCTCTAGAGGTAGTCTTATCATCAGAATTTTTTTTTATGTTATACAAACTAGTGCTTGGCAACAATTTATTCTGATGGCAAGCGAAAATGAAATCGACATTAGTTTAGAAGACAATTCACTCTTTTCTTGAACAATCCCACGATATAGCTGGGCGGAAGCACTGACGCTGGCAGACTGTTCCAATCCTGATCGCTTTATAATTTATGAATTTTGAATATTAGGAATATGGCGACAATAAACTCGTTTGTGTAATTTATGTTGTACAATATAAACTGATTCCGTACGATGCCGCCTCTCAATGTAGCTCTTTATCTCTGTTAGTTTTTATTATTCACAGTGACATAACTTTATTTGCGAGAGGAAAATGGCAATGAAATTCAATTGCACGCATCAGGCGGCAGGAGAAGCGGTGACCCACGTGCGGATCCGCAGCGAGCCGCCAGTATAAATGACATTAATGGAGCTATGAATCGGCTAAACGATGCGCGGGCGCACTCACCGCCGCGCCTGACGTCAGCGCGCCGACACGCCACCGGACATACTAACAACAAACACTAGTTTTTTTATTATTATTCTATGAAATGACGAGACGAGCGTAACGTTCACCTAATAATAAGTAATACGTAGAATCGTGCACAGAGATTTCTGGTAGAGTCGGAAAACCATATCTGAAATCTCTGTGCTTATCTATACTTAAAACTAAACTTACTCATTTAGCAATTTATTTAATTTAACACCAATTTAAAAATAGTCAAAGCACAGTTATGTACCTTTTGAGTAACTTAAGAGGTTACTGTTTAGAAAGGTTTAGGGAGCAAGGGTATGCAGTTCTTATTTGCTTGCCATGCACCTCATTGCATTGTGCTCACCGCCTTTTGTTCCATAAGAATATAAGTCGCGTTACCCCGGTAATTTCACTAACACTCAATAACCTCAGTGATTTGTAAATGAAAATAATTGGAATTGAATTCGTAATTTGTGTCCGTATTATCTGGAAGCACGGATTCATAGAGCAGCAGTCCGCTCTGAATGTATTGGCTCGTCCTGTCTGCGCGCGTGGGGTCCTGATCCAGCTAATCCTGTTTACCGCGCCGCTGTCGCATTACAAACCCGCCGACGCATCCGCGCCCGTGCTTCAGCTCCGCGACCTTCGCCAGATAACAATATCTCTTAGTAATTTGTGATCGTTATCACTTCTACACGTGATAGCTAATTGCATTATTCTTTTCCTTCTGAAGAGAAAGAAATTTAATATAATAACTAATAGTATCAATGATCGTGTAAATTTCATTACAAACTGATTATTGATTTCATCGAGCAAAGTGGTACATAAACTTCCTCTTTGAAGGCTCATTAGATGACTCATGATTAATGGACTCTAAGGGTATGTAACAAATAATTATTATAAATCCTCACTAATGTTAATAATTAATATATTTCACTATTAATTTTCACTATATCCTAAGGATGTTGTAAATTAATTCATCAGATAAATCCAATAAAATAATAATCGTTACAGGTATGTTTTGTCTATGTATGGAATATAAAATTTCTGGTTGATTATAACATAATTAACGAATTCCACTGTATCATTATCATCCAAATTGATGGACCAAGAACAGACTTGCACTAAGAGTCCTGCCAGCAATTAATTTGATGTCTTCTGTCCACCTAGTCGATGGTGTTCTGGCACGGGGTCGTCATTATTAATTTCAAGTCCTCTATGTTCGTCGGTTCTAGCTATGTGCTTTATCCACTGCAATTTCAGACTCTAATTTTTCTGCTAATCTCCTCATTGCTGATTTGATCTCTCAGAGATATTGCGGGCATCGCTTTCTCCATCATTCGCTGTGTGACTCTCGATTTTCTTATGAGACCCATTCTTATAATTTACTCGCTATTCCAATGAATAAGTTATGAGACCAACAAAAGAACATAAAAAAAAATATTTAGAGATGTCCCTTGAATGTAGATCAAAATCAGATTCGCTCAGCCACTTATTTCATTATAGCATAATGAACGGCGCGAAACGCACCGGCGGTTTATGAATTAAACATGTCGGTTAGCGCGCGAAATTCTATTTACGTCTCTTTTTCCACACACCAAAGACATCCAACTAAAGCGAGATTGTTGTCACCAATTTACACAAAGACCTCTTTTGTGTCATTACTACTTTTCTGTGTGAACTGATTTATTATCCGCGGCGTCCTTGGAATAATCGTTCAACTTGTGGAAGGACCACTTGCAGGAGATTATTTTAATAAATTACCGGCAACGATTTCATTCGCAGCAGAGGCATACATATATTTCTGTTTGATAGGCGTTTTATCTGATAGTTACTACAGTAACGAGACAACATCTTACATCTTAAAACGTAAAGCATATTATCTACTATCTGACTCCAAATTTTTCTGAGCAGACGTATTATTTACCATCAGTTGAATGTTATACTTGTCAAAGCGCTTTAGTATTAAAAATAAAATAATGTATCACTGGTATCACCGGCGGTAGGTCTCTGTTACCGGAAACTGTGTAGCTACCTACATACCACTGCAGCGCCTATTTCCGCTGCCAAACAGTAGTATGCATACATTACTGTGTTCCGGTTTGAAGAGTGTTGTAGCCAGTGTCATATTATCCTACTAGCACCACTTACCATCAGATGAACGTCTCGTCACTTAATTAAATAAAAAAAAATACATCAGTCAGCTGTTTATTACAAAAATATTCAATACATATAAATAAATATTAACTTAAATGTTAAGAACAATTCTTATATAGATCTTGACGACGCTATTGGTTGACATTAATGTTATAACTCGGGGATAAATTGATTAGTTTATAGATTGAGAGGCATAGTAAAAAGGAAAATATTTAAACATCTCTGGACCATAATTGAAAATCATCATTCGGCTCCAATCGAAATTAATGAAAATATCGTTTGTGCAAATAAAACATGAAAGCAGCGCGCAGCTAATTAACCTATTTGACTCGAATTAATCCAATTGGATCGTCCAACTTGGATCGAAATTAAGCGATACAAATATAATTTCACAGCAAATTGTATTTGCCTTCGTTATTGAGATCGATATCCAATGTTCGAGTTGCAAATACTGAGAAGAATGCGGTTTGTATATCATCACCATTATACTGGCGCCATTTCACGATAAAGTTTCTCGAATTTTTCCAAATATCGTCCCCATTGTATCGAAACGTTTATTTTCATTCTAAACTCGTTTGATATTTGGTAGATAACCATCATCATCATCATGAACTGATAGACGTCCACTGCAAGACAACCTCCCTCCCCCAAAGATCTCCACACCACTAAACTGGCCCAATTCGGGTTGGTGAGAGTCAAAGCCTTATTTATTGATTAAGCTGCACCACGACCAGGTGAGGTTGGCTTGGGTCTGGTGAGTTGTTGTGCGGGACTCCTTAAACCCCAAGTAGTATATAATCAATTAACATAAAATAATATAGCCATCTCACAATTTTAAACAACAATTAAAGAGGAGAAATAAGGACGCAGTTTATATATATATGAACTTATGAGCCATGAACTGGCGCAGGAACAGGACTTAGTATAACATTATCATCATCATCATCATCATCAGCCGATAAACGTCCACTGCTGGACGTCCCCTCTTATGAATCCCTACAAACATGGAGATCTTCGGGGAAGGCCTATTTCTAGAAGAGGATTAGGTGAATATTACACAGTATCACACATGCTCTCATCTTCTGAAGACCTGTGATGATAATCTGATTACTTGGTTAATTTAACTACTTTTTTTAAAATCAAACTAGTATACAAAAATAAGCTCAAAAAAATTTTTTTATAAGGGTAGTAATTATTACACTAATATATATATACTTATTTCATATAAAGATATATCGTCTAAATACTGTTTATCATAAATAGTTTAGTGTTTTATTCAGTACGTATGAAAAGGCAAATCATGTAAAATTTTGAAGATGTCGAAATATTCTGCTTACATAGATAAAAAATATAAAATAATTAAGTATAATTATAAGTGAAATATTAGAATAAGCTAATAAAGAAATTATCGGAAACAATATTCGAGTGGACGGAACTTAAATGTTATTGAGTTAGCTGAAATTGATGCGGCGGGCCGATCCGGCAGGTTTCGACGATTCGATTCCGTTATGCAAATTAATATTATAAATTCAGGATCATGATTATCTCCATGTCCAAGTGGCAAGCTGTTTACTTGTTGTCAGTACAGTCCTTCGCGCTATATGTCTCACGGAGCCTCTAATGCGACCCCTGCTGAACTTGAACTCTACACTATCAACGAATCAAGTTATAAATCAAACTTGGGAATGTAAAATTACAGTAAGTTTATTATAAAGTATCGACCCAAAGATTTGGTCAATAATTTATATAAATTAAGTAACCTTAATAAGACACGAACCAAAATTACAGTGCGCACTCCGTTTGCAGGCCGTAAAACGATTGAACCTAATTGGCCAATGAAAACAAAGTTTACGATAGTGTAAATATCAATATATAACGCATAACATATATCAGTTTATTACTGCCATTATTAATGATTATATGGCCGAATTAAAATTATTACGAAGCAATAAAACGGTGTTATGACGCTTGGAGTACGCGTGATGTAATCAGAAATGAGATCCGCAGAAGAACCATGGTAACCGATATAGCTCTACGAGTCGCGAGGCTGAAGTGACAATGGAGGCAGGCATATAGCTCGTAGAATCGATGGACGTTGGGGTCTTAAAGTGCTGGGATGGCGACCCCACACCGGAAAGCACAGCGTTAGCAGACCCCCCACAACGTGGACAGAGGACATAACAAGAATCGCTGGGAACCGCTGAATTCAATAAGCGCGAGACCGTGCTTTGTGAGAACAGATTACAGGATACCTATGTCCAGCAATGTCTCTTCTTCTTCTTCTTCCTCCTGCCCTTTTCGCATTCTATGTAGGGTCGGCACAGTATAGTACGTTCTCTTCCACATCTCTCTATCAACCGCCATATCTGAATTCACACTCTTCTTACTCATGTCATCTTTCACACAATCTATCCACACTTTCTTCGGTCTTCCTCTACCCTTACAACCAGCAATGTCTATCGGATGAAATCATGATGATAATAACAGCAGCTCATTGTTATTATGCGATATATTAATATGTGAATATATAAAAAAATATCTTAATTTTTTTATACGAAAAATTTATACATGATATACATCTGATGATATTTTTAACCACAATGAGCTACTTGTCAATTTAACATGAAGTTAAATGATAAGTTACTAGGTAAAAATACTTCGGTTCTCGTATATTGACAACTAGAAGAAAGCAATGTTGCAAAACAGCAAATTTACAATATAAGGGTTGCAAGTAACTAGTGTTAACCCTGTTTCTTAAAATAACCTCTACCATCATTGAAATATGTAAATCCGGAATTGAGCTTGAAAAGTCTATGTAATAAGGCAACTTTGAAAATAACTTACAACGAAGAATAATAAAACCTGTTCTCTTCAAAGTTTCAGAATATTATTAAGCTAATTTTTAAGAACACTTAAAGCTTATTAATTTGAATAGTATTATTATTAATATAGTATTGAGTGTGCGATTTGCTTTAAGTATAACGAAACACGGTATATAATTTAGAAAAATAGAGATTTTATCTCGTTTTGTAGGAGAAATATGAATCGGACTAGAGACAGGTAGAGTTTAAGTTTTGTATTGAAAAGTTTGTAAGAAAATCTGGTATTACTGTCCGTATCAATTTTATCTCGATCGATCCGATTGTCGCGCCCCGATTGAACCATTGTCCGTTATTAATAGTTAATTTAAACTGTTCAATTGATCTCCATTACAGTTTATAAAAGTTCGATATTAAATGAACGAGCCGTACAGGCACTGTGATTAAATATTATTGATTGTTTCGTCTTACAGATCTTTGCATTGTGGAATAATACGTATCGATTGAATTTAATCAGTTTACTTATTTATTTACAATTTATGCAAATAAAGTGCGATAAATATCATCATCTTAAAATGTATCACCGAGGCGAGCTTAACTCTAACAAAGTTCTCTTCCAATGAATCGTTATGTGAAGATTTTTTGATCCTCTATTTGCACAGTCAAATAAATATAACTAATACAAAATGTAACGAATACAAAAAATAAAGTAAAAGCATTTCATACCAGATCATATATTATTTTCTGCGGAAAGTACGTATAGCTTGTATATGTTATCTGTTACACGAAATAAGTTGAAGTGATACTATTTTGTGGCGAGCATTCAAGACTTTTGGCTGATGATTTAAAGTATATAAAAGAATCAGTCACTTGATAAATAAAATAAATAAAGAATTAATCATTCTGTACATAGTAACTAGAAAAAGGAATATATTATTGACAGATGGATGTAAAAAAAAATGCTATTTAGTCTTTATCGTTATCAGTCATGAGCTGAAGTAATTTTAAAAAAAATTCCCAATACAAATTATTCTAATTAAATTAAGGTACACGTTAAAAATTGTATTTTTGGTTGGTTCTTTGTATGTCTGATTTGATTTTTTTATAACTGCAACCCTAACCCTAGGCGATGCTGTCAGTCACAATTTGCGTAAACGGGTCTCCCTGGCCTTTAATCAGCTTTAGGAACGACACGTCCGCCGTTCCTCTTGTTACAATTTATATCACTTTTTCATTGTCATAACAAAACAAAATATATTTTGTCTATTTAAATGTGTTACTAATAATTAAAAAAAAATACAACTTTTACATACACATCTAAAGTAATCACACGAACAAGTGTAATAACAAAGATGCTGTATGTTATATCATCTTTATAAAATGAATTTAACGATAGTTAATAATATTATAAAAATCTATTTAGTGTATATATTAACTTCTAAATTTCTGTTACTTGAAATACAAGTAGAATATTAAAATATATATTCGCTAAAGACTTTAGAAATTTAGTCAACTACCGCCAGGTTTATAGAAGAATAACGCATAATTAATTAATGATTACTATACCAACACAGCACAAGGTACCAATACAGCACCTATTTCTCCGCCAAAAGGTGTGAATATCACTGTCTTGCAATTTGAATGCCTCTGTAACTAGTGAAATTACTAGAGTAAAGAGACTAAACGTCTTATGTCTCAAGACGACGAGCCAGTGGTACCGTATATATCATCCTCACCAGCACCACTTTGTTATAGCAGACGTATCATTTATCATCAGGGGAACGTCTCAAACAGTTGAACATAACAACACGTCTCTCAACAATCTGTAGGCAGAGAGTCCTCAAAATCTTCGGACACACAGTCAAGCGAGACCCAGACAGTCTGGAAAGACTGATTATTACTGGTTGTGTGGAAGGAAAGAGAGCGAGAGGGCGGTATCCTACAAGATGGACACGCACAACTCAGGACGCTACAGGAGCTACCCTACAATCATCCATCCAAATGGCGCAAGACAGAAATGTCTGGAAAGATATGGTGGCCAGGGTAACGCACCATAGTCACGTCCCTCAGTCATGAGGTTACGACAAAGAAGAACAAGAACGTCTCATTCGCCTCGTCGCTTCGAATAAAGAACGAAAAATTGAGGAGTATGAATAAACAACGACACATTCCCTCTCATCTGCGTGCATCCCGCGAATCCTTTGCCCGCTACAATTACCATCAATTACAGTGCGGACGTACAGTTGAGACGCAATTATTCTTACTTTATCAAATAACCATCGCTCTATGCTTGGGCGCCGGCAATTTTAGTCCCTAAGTACTTACTTACAAGCGCCACCTAGCAACAAGTCGTTACATTAAACTTATCTAATATTTTTTTCAAAGAACTTTAAATTACTTCCGTGTTATCGTCATTGCTCTTCTTACCTTAGGACACAAAATGATATATCTAACTTATTACTCAATTGCTCTGACTACTCTTCAAGATGGAATATATTAATATTCTTATACTATATTATTCATATTCTTATATCATATAATATATTTTATTTATGAATATCCCCTGTTAAGACAAAAATTGATTATATACTAGAATAACAAAGCACCTTTTTTGATTTGAGAGAGCTTGGAAAAGATTCCTGGTTTTGATGACTATGTGGAAATTTTTACCTACTTTAACCCTGACGGCGGTCCTCCTTTACCTTTGGTGAAGACACAAGATATCCGTAACAAAAGTAAATTGGTCTAATGAAACTTCTGTCTTGTTTTTAATTGAAGATCACAATAAAGGGTTTGCAACGCAATAGCACTTGTAAATTGAATCCGCCTTTTCAATTCAAAGCATTAGAAACCGCTGCCAATTAAATAAATAATCGTGGTGCATAGACAGACGCGTAGAGTCCTCGCCGCCAAACTTGGCATTCCGGCTCTAACTGTAGCAGTAAGCAAACAACTCAATTTGGCCAACTACTTTACTATTCACAAAAGCCCGCCAAATAATACCCACTCCCCCAGTAGTTTCAAAGCGCGCATATAATTCCCGAACATGCCGTGGCAGGTTTAGTTGGATCTAGTTAGGGTTAAATTGCGAAAGCCTCCCGATATTGCAACTTAAACACCCTTGTTGGATAAATAAACGAAATATCGCAAAGTTGAGCTTATAAATTCATTTTGATAGATTTGCGAATTACTACGTACAGCGTACAGCGTCCGGATAATTGCGTTTCAGGATTACGTTGAGAAGATTTCATTATATCGTTAATCAGTTCAATGGTTTAAAAGTATTATTTAATTAACAAAAGTCACTAATCAATCTTGTTTAAATGTACAAAATTATCTATGATAACCAATTAAATATGATAGATTACTACGAGCAGTGTGCACATGATTGCTGAGAGAAATCTTCAAGGCGGTAACGTTTACCAACAATCTACATTAACATGGTCCTGCACCATGTCCTTATTATAAAGGACCTCGATGTAACGAAAATACTGTTTAAGTATTAGCCGTCTTTCCGTAGCGGCGAGGTGACCAGGACGTAAATAATACGGACACCCACAACAATGTACCGCTAGTTAGTATGATGTACACTACGTCATATTGAGCTCGTTGCAACGTATTATGTTAAGTATACCTGAGTAATTTCACCACCAATAACGCCCTTTAAACCGGAACACAGTAATGTTTGTACACTACCGTTTGTAGATGATTTTCAGTTTCAAGACTGTTTTACATTTTAATTTTGTGTAGATATTTCTCATGGCTTATGGGGGAAAGTCTCTGTTGCCGTATATAGTTTAGGTAGTATGCAGACGGTTTTGTGTTCCGGATTGAAGGGCGTGCAGCTAGTAAAATTACTGGAATCTTTAGCGGCGAGCACAATGTGGCGCTTTGCACTCTTTCTATCGACCGGCCTCGCTCGTCTAGTCGCTTCGTAAAATAAAACAATGTGATATCCTACAAAGTATAATCAAATATTTAATAGAGTGTGAAATATAACAACACCATTAATATATTAGCCCGGCATTAATGTGGCAACACCGCAAACATCCGTTTACACTTACAATCCGAGATTAATAACAAAGGCATCATCGGGTAGCGTCAGTGAGGGTACAGGGTACAGGAGCCCAACCCGGGACGCGGCCCGTGTTAATAATAAACTAGCCGGCGACGCGCTGCGCAATCGCACGCAATTTGTGCAACCTGTGAAATATTATTACGAGATATTCCGTCTGCGCGAAACCAATGTCACCTCCTGGACTGCGTAATCACTGAACAACGCTACGGATCAGGATGGTACTGTGATAACACTATAATATTCATATTATAGTTAACCGGTAACGCAACAGCGAGATGCTAGCTGTAATATTGGTTAACTGTCATCATCCCAGTGCTACTGTGCCAGTTTGGGAAGAATTCAAAAGGTTATATAAATTGAGAAAAGCACTGTATTTGGAAATATTTTTAATTGAACAATAAGAGGAGCTTACTTAATCTCCTCAAACGTTACAGTCGTGACTAGTCGTGATGCGATCAAAGGGACCGCCTTAGCCGCTTTAACCTAGCGTATCCATCTCATGAGCTTCCTCATATCTTCTACCGTTCCTCATAACAATAACCGCCCGACGTTCACATTATTCGGATTCCCTTGAAGCTTGTTCATGTCTTGTTTATTGACTTTCGTTTAAACTCTTCACTTATATTTGTCGTTACCACGAATACGTTCACCAGAATATTCCGATTCTCACAAGTCGATAGCCGAAAAAGCATGGTTGCTGTTCTGGCGAGGTATAAAGAACCTCACCACCATCCTTACCATAATATAGCCTCAGAAAAAAATTGAGATAAATTTAAAGTAAACATTACGGCGCAACATTTAAATCAGCTTCTAAATTTATTATAGTAATACAACAATAATGACTAATTGTTGTATTTTGATCCTGAAAAATGATTAAAGGTCCTGATGTTCCAATATCGTTTAATTTTTTTTTTTAATTAAAAACTTTAGAGCTTAGCTCGATTCCACCTGGTTTTAGGTAGGATGATATAATCTGTGTCTTTAAAGCGCATTAATCTAGTAACACCCTAATCACTCTTCTCAATGAAGCCTACGTCATATTTCTGCGGGTACACTTGACGCTGGCGAGCTGTTTCACTCTTTAGCTGTTCTTATCAAGAACGAGAAGGTGAACGTCTTTCTTCGTAAACTGGAGATATTTACTATGTAAGGTAATTTTAATGAAATTACTTGACTGGATGGTTGGTTACCTCGATTGTTACTCTTGCTACAGCGCCCTTCAAACCTAAATACAGTAATGTTTGCATACATTACTGTTTGGCAGCAAAAATAAGAGCTACTGTGGTATTAATTTCGTCTCTGGCAACAAAGACTACCATCAGTTTTATTCAACTAAATTTACACAATGCGATTGATAACGTAAAAAAGTAATGGCTTGTACAGTTTGTTACCTATTACTAGACTTTAAACCGGAAAGTAATAATTTTTAAGCTCCTTTACTCGGCGGCAAATGATTACTAACAAAGTTTCATTATATTAGCTCCTCAACATTCCCTCGACTCTGAAAATCCCATCGTCTGAGGTGTTGATAATATCATCATCGACTGATAAACGTCCACTGCTAGACATACGCCTCTCCCTGAGATATCTACACCGATTGGTTCCGTGGGCAGCGCAGTAGAGCTTTGTGGAAATACAGTGGCCTAAAATAAGCCTCAGTTTGATGATGATGAGTTACACTTGAGGAACATTGTCGACGGAAGGCGGTGCGCCGCGTAGCGCCGCTGTAATTGCGCCCGGCGCCGGCCGCGATTGCATATCAATACAATAAGACGCCGTGTTCGGGCGTAATTGAGCCCATTGCCCGCGTCCTCTTATTGGTCTTTATTCTATTATAGCTCGCCGATTGATGTCTTGTGTTGCACTGTGACGTTGATAAAACAATTGGTGCGACGCCGGCGTGCAGATACTATTGATGTACCCAATCAAGAAATTGTTGTCGCGAAATGATTATAAAGAAAATCGGAGCTCCCGGTGGAGAGAAATTTCATGCGTTAAGATTTAAGGTTCAACATAGACAAAAGGGTAATACAGAGAGCAAAAGAAAATTTAGGGACTACACTAGATGGAGTCCTTGCAGAGGTGAGGAAGTTTGATTATCCCATACTAACCCAACCTATTACTGAAATCTGACATGGAGAGTAACCTACGCGAGCTCAAACCATTGGTCTACAAAACACATTAAATTACTGTATATGTTTTGATCCATGGTGAAATCCTACATCTCGTATACTAATACCTTTTCACTGCACCCGAAAAGGATGAGTTATTTTACTAAAATTTCCAAGTCCTGAACGCTTTGTCGAAAGCTACGGAAACGCATTCACACACAATCGTTGTATAAAAAAACAATATTTTTGTAAATTAAGATCAATAATGTAGATCACACTGATTCCGATAATAAACAATAATTCTAAATGCACTATTAGTATTGTAAGCTTAGTTACTTATTATCCAACACTTTATACATTATAATCATGATTTACTTTTCCTGGACAACCCCTTACATTACATATTTATAAAAAAACTATTAGTCCTGTTGACGACTTTATCCACTTACTTGGACTAGTTTGCAAATTCCGGATCAAACAGATAATAATAATTAGGTAGATTAGGTAATTGTGCTTCACCCTCTTATTACTAGTGATGAGAATTGATGATTGTACAAAATTTTATAACAATATCAAAAACATTTAATCTGACTATATCCGCGATCATTGTTATTAATATTTTTCTACTGAGATCAAAACCTATTATTAACTTTCAACGTGTCAAGATAATTTAAATAATCCTCGATGTTATTTAATTGGACTTCTTTATAAAACATTGATTTGTACTAAAGATACTAATAGTTTTTATTTGCTCGTCGCAAATGAATTTTAATGCATAAAACATGCTTCAGTCCATCTTTTACGAAAAGAAACTTACAAAAAACCCACTTACCGTTTACAATATAAATATTTAAAATATCGATACCATGGAAGAATTTTATACATTAATTAAAAAAAATTTAAACTTTTCAATAATGCAAACAATTTTCATAAAAAACAGAGAATAGAGTGCTTATAAAACACATACGAAACATATAGGTTTTTTTTAATAATATTACAAATGCACTTCCAAAAATTTTACCTTTTGCTACTATAAATCATAATTATTTAAAAATAAAAAGACTATTAAATCGGAAATAAATTTGATCCATATCATATACAAAAATTATAAACAAAATTAAAACGTTTTTTTAGATCTTTAACATCAGTACTTTAAATATTATTATAGAAAATAGTTAGTTTTTGATATTCTGTGAACGTTGGGTAGTAATTTTTAAATATAATAATGTAAACACTAAATAAAAAGGAAAAATTAAAATTCAATACCATTAAAAATTATAATACTTACAAATAAATTCTTGTTCATATTATAGAACAAAATCCACTTAACGATTATGTATTTTCAAATTACTATTTTATTGAACATATTATTATGCATTATTCTGTACAAATGTTATTTTAAAATACACCGTTAGGTTTTTTTTTGGTATTTAAAGAGGACATTTTACTCAAGTGTAGAGGATGAAATGAGAATAAGAAAATACACTTAGGTTTTTTCAACCGGTCTAGCTACCTATAATGTAAATCTGCCGCCATAGCAGTATTGCTGTTCCGGCTGTCAATGTATAGTGGACGAGCACGCTTTACTGTCCATACCTTCATTACTCTATTTAAAAAAAATCCTCAAGTGTTACCATAAAAAAATAAATAAAACACTGTCCGATAAAAACGCACTTGTTCGGTATTTAAAAAAAAAGTTCGTACGCGTTGTAATATTTACCTTATTGGCGTCTGAAAATATTTTGGCGCGTTGTGGGCGGGAAGTTTTCCCGCTAAAATGCGCGTGCGAAGGAGCGCGGTGACCGCGCGGACATCGCCGGGCACGCGAACACTCGCGGGGCGCGTCGCCGACTGGCGGGAGACGCCGGCTCCGCGGACGCACTGCGCGCCAACTCCAAGCCCGCCCTCGCCAAACAAAACCCCACCCGCCAGCACATCGCCACCTTCGCGTCTACTCCCAGCGCGCAATCGACTTAACATCCCGACTCGCATTTAACTATATGTCATAAATTAAGACGATTGTTGCAAAAGTTTTGTATGCCCGTTTTACACTGAAACATTTGTTTTATATAACAGCAAACTGTACCCCGTCTCGTTTACCTGGCCGTACTATAGAATTACGCTTGAAATTTCTTTGAAATATTCCTTGAGAGCAACCGCAACTACAAATGGCCATCAATAACAACCGTGACTATAAGAACCGCATAAATAATACTAAATGGAAATGTTTATAAAAGTTAATTAAAAATAAAATGACGAAGAATCTATGAACCTAAATAGCAAATAACCATCTACAAATCATTCCGCGTCAAGTGATCATGTTCCTTTGACGGTAATTTCACCAGTTTTCTCGTGATCGGCGAACAAATGAAACCAATTTTTATTTTATATATATGTATATATAGATGACAATTTATTAGTATTCATAACATTATTTAAACAACGAAACGAGTTAGACGTTCATCTGATGATAAGTGATACATCTGTCCATAACAACGTGGCGCTAGTTCGGATGAATATACACAGCACCATATTGTGCTCGTCACCTTGTATGTTATGTTATGTCTTATTACCCCAATAATTTCACTAATTACAACGCCCCTCAAACCGGAACACGGTAAAATTGTTTTACGTTACTTTTTCTATACTTTACGCTTCCACAATTTTGATTATTTCTCATTTTACAAGCTTTTTTAATGAAACTGAATTTTAATATATGACTGAAGGTGAAAGAATAAAATATTTATCTCGCATAAAATTATGAATAATTATTTTTTCCATAGACAACAATATATACAAAAATTAAAGAAAATCCCTTAGTAAATATAACTATAGTTGCAATAATCAAGCGAAAGAGAATAATTGGAAATACATTATAAATTTTAATTGTGTATATATAATTACTGATTGCCCTCATATTTGCAGTGCTCCGCAGCAGCTATGGTCACAGGAGTCCTAAGCTGATAGACATCCTGACATCATAATCATCATGGAGTACCTGCAACTTTTCATTTATAGTTTACAGTCCGATCTACGCAAGATGGCCTCACTACGTCTCCAAGCCTTCTAGTTGTTCCAAGCAAGGGTTTGATTTAATTATATTAATAATAGGATCCCAATCATCTCCTCTATTGAAATTAGAGTTAATTTTTTTTTACTACAACAATCTTGCGAAATACCTTTGATAGTTATCGATGTTTCTGCAAACATTTGTCGTTTATTGAAACTTCTCTTGGTATTTCACCACAATCTCACCTGATTTTAAATTACAATAACGAATCATTCAATCGCTCGAAGTAGTCAAACTGTTTCCGGGTAAGATTTTTTCTATGTTATTTATAGAGTATTTTAAAATTATATATATTCAACTAAATGACAAAATAAGCAAGATGTTTACTAGGAGTAAATTATAGGCCCGTCCAAAACTATACGGCGGTACTAAGGAGGAGGATACAACACCACATTGTATTCATCACTTTGAGACTTAACATGTTAAGTGTCATTACCCAAGTAATTTCACTAGCTACAGTGCCCCTCAATCCAGACCACAGTAATGTTTGCACACTATTTGGCGCTGCGAAGGTATGAGTTTAGATGGTTTTAACCATCAAAGGTCTACAATGAGTAATTCTTTCCTGATTGTATTTAAACCCGTGCGAGTCCTTAATAGCGTTAAACCATTTCGTATGTTTCGAGAATGTTTTCCTGAAAATTTTACCCTCCAGCATTAATCCTCGGAATTCATAAAAGGATCTTGTTTACAGATATCTGAAAAATGCAACCTTTCTCTTTCTTTACATAAATCTAACAGAAACAGTTATGTAATAGGAATAAACCCTAACTCTTTGCAGGCAGAAATTGACGCTGTGGTGATAATTGCGTAATGGGTTTATGAGAGAATGCTTTGACTTTGAGATCAAATCGAGTCGAGCGCTGGTAGCATCGCCTATCTGATGAGTGAAGATGGAAATGTCGCATATTCTTAGAATATTGCAAGGAAGTCATCAGGGAAACGATAAGAAGGAATATAATGTAGGACATTAAACATGATAAAGAGAAAAAGGAGAAAAATCAATAAGATGATAAAAATAAGAAATGTAATATAATAAACAAAAATGTTAGAAATGATGAAATAATATATATAGGTTAATATAAGAAATTGTAATACAGTAAGAAATGTGGGGAAGGATGAGAGGTGATGCCCGAGAAAAGTTTAGATGGGTTTACAGCAATTAACTAAGTTAATTTAGATAAGTCTATTTATTATGCTTTAATAGTTTTTTTCATCAGTCAATATATAGAAATGGCATAGGGAACATTTTCGCGCGCCTGTGCCTCGCTCCCGCGACCTGATTTAATATGAAGCGCGGGCACTGATTCACTTAAACGGAACGCAACCTGCTCCTCCGTCTCTATGCCTCCTGCGCAATCCGCTATTCGTTGTCACGCTCGCCGGTTTCAGAGTACGCCGGAGGCACCGGCGACGGAAAGAGATGGAGCCGCGGCCGCGGACACTTGTTTCCTTCAACTCGATTTGCATGCAGGGCCCGCTTCGCAAACTTTATGTCCTCCATTCGTAAATTATTTATACGTTTTGGAAATATTTTAGCGGCATGCATGGAAACCGAAAAAGATTGTCGGTTGACGAGTACGGGCGGAGTTAAATGGACGGTTGGACAGATTACCGTTTCGGATAAGTTAATCAGGTTGGATCCATTTAGAAAGTCAGAAGTACTGTATTCGCACAAAACGTATTTTTTTTTAATCATACATTCCATACACAATTAAAATATACCAAACATACACTACGCTCATTGCATGTATGCACCCAAAAAATGATTTTCAACGTGACAATTTTATTGTGCCCGTACATACAATTTTAACTTTTTACTTATATATACTAGATTTTTTTTATTCGACTAATGAATGACACCAGATTTCCCAAGAACGATTTGAACACCAAACTTAGGTTTGAAGAAAGCGCCTCATGTTGGTGATGATGAATGACACAAGAGAAACGTTCACTCAATTGTAAATGATACACCTGCTCATAACAGTGTAACGTTAGTTAGGATGAAATGCACGCCACAACAGTGCTTGTCGTTTTGACACATTTTTTAAACCTGGTGCATAGTAATATCAGCAGTAATATAGCAGTGTTATAGTCGGAAAACCTAATAACCTGATAAATTTTGAAACATATTTAATAATTCGTTCTGTTTGGCATTCCTTTGTAACACTTTATTGGTTGAGATTATTATGACAATATGCGATTTCAAAGTTTACGATTCAATTTGTGATTAACTCTCTCATGTTATAATATATTAATGAAAATTTACCACTTTTTAAAGTACATTTTGTAAGTGGAAGTTTATAAGAAGTTCAGAAAGAAAAGAAGTACATTAGTCGATACACCAATACCTTAAATTGATTAAAAAAACTACTGTTTACTTTCTATCTATATCCATTGGATATTGAAAGTAACCAGTACTTACTTACAGTCTTAAAAGTTAAAATAGCTACGAAGTTCATAAAATTGATTAATCATAGTCTATAATGATGTGTAAAATGAACGGAACCGAAATATTTTAATATTAAATAACCTTACGACAATACATATCCAAACAAATCAAGTAAAACTTTGTGCTTTGTTCCTTGGTATTTGGAATTGTATTAATTATACAGTAGAAACACAAAATTTCTTTATTAAAATGCACTTTGCTTATTAACTCTTATTTATCAATCAATTTGAAATGCGCCCTCTTTTGAGATGAATTGACAACAAACTCAGAGGACTGGCTTTGTCTTTTTTTTAACTTAATCACCACTATATAATCTTACATGATAATTTTAAATTAAAATGAAACAATGATAAACATTACTAGAAAAATTGTAACTTGGAAATATCGGATTATATTCAGATATTTAAGTTATACTAAATAATCATCCTGAAATAATATTAACTGTGTTAAATTTTTGGTATAGTTAACATAGGAACATTTATCCAATAATTAGTAAATTCAACACAAAATCATGTGATATAATAAACATATAGTGGTTAGCTTAATGCACCGATAGCTCAGTTCTTCAGAATGCATAAGACTGGAAAATGCATAGTTTCACACCAAACCGAGCTTCAGCTTCCTGTGAAGAAAAAAGTGTAAAGCTGTTGCACTTTCCTATAAAAACTGCTTTCGATCATAGGCAACAACCACAAACCTCTTAATTCCTTTGCATACGGAATAAACCGTAAGACTAGGGGCTAGTCATGACTAGCCTTGAGTCCTACGAGGGATATTTATTAATGATTTAATGCAGATCATTAGAAATAGTATTTTCTAAATAATATAATAACAACATTACAATTCGAAACATGTTAAAATAGAAAAGGAAGCATGAGAAGCGAACAAATCTGTAGTTGAAAGTTAATTAACAAATAATCCGTTCTCACCGCCATTCGCAAGTTAGTTAATATTTCCTCAGCCTCTCCCACACCTCATCGGGCCCAAATTCCCTTAACAGTTAACCTATCCAATTAGCCGTCATCGCATTATCCGCCGCACAATAAACTAACTTCTAACAGAGTCCGTGACCCCTTTACTAACTCTTGTTTCCTCTGCTCCTGAACTTTAATACACTACCATTGCAACTCACACTAAAATCTTTAATCACGTATAAAACTAATTAGACGAACCACTTTTTGAAACACCAAAATATCGTCAAATGATTATTATTTGTACATATGTGGATGAGAGTCTGAATGTTTGTGGAATACCTAGACTTCAGAGACGTATCAACCGTGGCTCCAACGAGAATCAGTACTGTAGCATCTTTACACTCACTTAATAAGCCGGCGTTAATTTTTACCATCACATTACCAACACAATTTGCAAATAGTTTAATTTTTAGCCTATTATCTAAACTAGTTTAATTTGTTTATTGTATAATGTGGTGATGCTAAATAAATGTATCATTACTTAATAATTTAATATCCTGTTTCATAACAATGACATCCTGGTCAAAAAGTTTAATTGCAGTCTTTAGCATTTCATGTACCAGTTATTCCAACCCCGCTATGGCGGCTGCAACACCACCTGGGTTCCTTTGGGGAAAGAATTTTGTAAAATCCAGTTGATCTTTAAATGGCAGAAGCAATATCTCTAATAAACTTTAAGTGTTTACGTTTAAGAGTTTCGGAGTTCGCGTGATAAGTCAATGAATCTCTGAATATCTTAATTTTCAATGCCCTAGAAAAATCTTGGAGCTGTAATCCAGATTATACGTCTATAGATAGATTACGCATTTACAAATGAATTGTTACAGTTTAGATCGAAAGTTTTAATAACAGTGTTTAACGTGCACCCTTCATGGAGAGAAATATATATTAATTATTTTTATACTTTGAAGTAAATGACGATTAGTTCTATTTGCCTGGTAGCTGATAGTCTCTGTATTTAAGTTTTCAATAATTTTCTTTCAATTTGATTGATACAAGATACTATTAAACTACAGTTGGATAAATAAAAAAACAAAGTTAAATAAATATTTTAAATTAACATTTAAAACATATATAATTTAAGCCAAAATAATTCAATTTCATGAGTTTAGCTAAAGTTAATTCTCAGATTCATAACTATGACCTAAAATTTGCAAGTTGCAAATTGCTACGCTAGCTACTTGTAAACTAAAAAGTTATTAAATAAATTGAAAATATATATTAATAAGTATAAATAACATTCCATAGAAATATTTATAGAACTGTAAGGGAATCCACCGAGCCCGACTTAGAGCAACAATAAATCGGCATTATTAACAAAATATACACGGACAATCCGAAATAAACTCCTTAATACTTGATAAGCAATCTCTTCAACGTCTGATTCTTTAATCAGAGCGAAGATTCAAAATTTATTTTGTCCGTGTCGATGCCTGCCTTTGCCGCTCGCTTGCAAAAGTTCGTCGGATTTTGACGCTTAAACTTAAAGTAATAGAGATAATAGTTTAAGGGTAACTTAGTTCGGACGGTCAACAAATCTTCGGAGAGGTGTAAGTGACAATAAAAGGAGAGCTTAGCTCTCGGCGCCGTCTTCAAGTGGAACGGCGGCGGGAAGGCGGCAGGAGGGCGGAGAGGGGGTAAGAGGAGGAGCCGGATATAGCCGTCTCGCTCTGGCGGGCCGCTAGTCGCGCTCATCCGTTTTATTTCTTGTTTGTCCGCCGCGCGCCTTCCCCATTTGCTACATAATTTATTTTAAGCGGGCACACTTAAAAAATTGGTGGAAGCTCGCGCTGGATGAGCGCGACGGGCGGCAGGCGGCGAGCGGCGGGCGGCGGGCGGCTGATGATAATAATATGGTAAAATGATTTCATTTGAATTGCTTTTCGGGTAATCGTCGGGGAGTGTAATGGCGCGGGAAGTCCCAGTCCATTGTCCGCGCCACATTCATTTGCGCGGTGAATTTATTTCGCACGGTTTTATTGCCGCATTCGAGTTTCACAGTCGTTTAAGCCTCACCAATACATATTTTATGACGGTTGCGGCATGATGTTTTATATTTGCCAAGTTTGTTGCCTTAATAAAGTACTTGCAAACTTGTTTGTTTCCTTCTCATTTATTTTATAATATAAATGTCTACGACAATTGTCGAAACCATACATAAATTTTTCCTGTTGTTATAAAATTTGATTTTTTGTTTCTTATAAACTCTACTGGAATTATGGTAAGTAGCGAACAGGAAGCGAAGGGAAGTCTAATACTTTGGTATTCACGATCGAAAAGTTGGTACACATATACGATTACCTGAAAAGAAATCGAAGCAGCGTACGACGACAGAATGTCTTGCACGAGAGTCTCAGGAACGAATCCTGATCTACAGGTTCGAACCAAAAAACTCGATTTCTTTCATCCTCTATCAGTACAAATAGCGGCGAGAACGGACTGCTGGTCACACATTGTGAAACTATTATAATCTAGACGAACGACGTTAAGCAATACGTAAAGATCTTCTATTTGTCGTCTGCCTCCATGTTTTCCTTAAACCATGACTGCTTTTTTGTTATGAGTGCTTAATGAGTTTATTAATAGTGATACGTAATCAATCGATCAAACTTTTTGGCCACCATTGTACATTGGTATAAATTTATAAAACAAAAAACGAGAGTAAGTTTAAGAAAAGTAGATTAGGAGATAAAATAAAAAGTAAAATACTACGTACAACGAAAAAATACTGTTCTCCTAGATTAAGCTTAAACTGTAAGCGAAAATATCACCGTCCAATTAACAATTAACGTTAAGTGGCTGTCTTACACTATTACGTGGATGGATTCCGACTCAGATTAGCCAAGTAAGAGTTTAATAAGCACCGTAAATTAACGTTCAATATGATTCAGAGTACTTTTAATTTTATGAAATTTTATTAATGAACCTAATTTTAGTATTCAAAATAAGGTACTTCAAAACCTTCATGTCTCTTTACTAAACTAACCCTGCCACCAATGAAACCCAGTTACCAGTCAAGCAGTTAAATGCCGTACCACGAAAGCAATAAACAATTATTTTCTATAAGTTTTCGTTGCCATATTCGTCATTTCCTATCAAATGCGACAAATATCACCCAGATTTTGACCACTAGCAACACTTTAAAAAATAATGAAAAAAGAAACTGTCTCTCGTTTAAAAATGTATATAAACAAAATAGTTTAATTTATTGATACATTTTATTTCCAAAATTTAACTTTATTTATAAAAATAAGATATAACTTTACTTACCAAGGTCATAAGCAAAATATTACTATAGACTTTTTAAATTTGTAAGGTATACATTGATTTAGATTACTTTTTAATTTTAAAACATAAATCTTTAAATTAATGTCTTTAAAATATTAACAAATTAAATAAAAATGTATTAAATGATTTCCAATTAATAAAAAACGCAATTTGTGTACTAGAAGCGCAAAACATTCACAGATACACAATGACTAGCGAAAACGCTTAATCGCTCCGTAATAACTACATCAATGGGTCGGTAATTGTATATCTCTTGTGAGAGGAGGTCTACCCTCTAATGCCGAAGGGTTGCCTCCCCGCGAGTGATTTATTGAAGAAAGCTTTTAAACCCTTGCGGTCTCTGGCCATTGTTGGAGATTTGTGTCTTGTATTATGCGATGGGTCATTACTGGTTATGCCCGGATTTGCTCTATTAATTCAATGTTCCGAAGTCATTCCCTTCTTTATACGTTTTATTTATTTTTTTTGTATCCTAAAGCAAATTTATTTGTTCGTTTCATAAAACATTAAAAAGTTATTTACTTCTGCCATTTTATGTCAATAGTACAAAACACAGAGACTCTAAGATTTTTTATTTTGTTGTTTCATATTAAAATGTATACATATACATAAATCTGAAAAAACATTCAGTTAATGAGTATAGTCATATTATATATCCATAAGGCATAGATTATTAATAACATTAATTCATTTACCAAATATTAATTATACTGCGATAAGTTTGTTTCTTAAATAGATATAAATAGAAAACTGAATAAACCATCGTCACTAGTTTGTTTAATATTTAAACATCTACTGCGAAGGTTGTTCTTTTTATTTGTATAACTAGCTGTTCCTTATTTGCCTTGCTGGCCATAATGTAGAATTAGACTTGAAATTTGTCTGAAATAATCCATGAGAGGAACCGACATCGCAAATGACTTCCTATAACAACCGTTACTATAATAACCGCATAAGTAACACGAAATGAGAATGTTTATAACAGTTAATTAATGCCTTTTAAAAACAGTTTCTTGCCACGCACCGTAAATATCTGGAACTCGTTGCCATCAGCGGTCTTCCCCAACAACTGCGACATTGGCTTATTCAAGAAAAGAGCATATTCTTACCTGAAAGGTAGGCAACGCACTGGCATCGCTGGTGACGTGGGCGGCGGTGAATCACTTACCATCAGGTGACCCGTCTTGCTCGTTTGCCTCTTTTTATGTTCTATAAATAATTAGAAATAAAATGGTGTACGATTTATAAGATTAAAAAATAGGTAGCCTATAATCATCTCCATATCATTCCGAGTCGAAAATCATGTTCCTATGACAATATGTTCACTAGTTTTCAGGCGATTGTCGAACAAATATACATATTTACATAGATTGATATGCAGTTATTCATTTATAGTCTATATTCGGCAATGGATAGAAATAAATATGAAAATGAGGATGCAAATAATAACGGTCGTGTAGTGGCAATCAATAAATAAACGTAAAATAGAGAAAGCAGATGATATATAGACCATCACAGTTAGTTTTGGTTCCTGTAAGTATATTAGGTGCTTCCAGTAGAAAATTTATAAAGTGCGGTAAAAATTTTCAAGAATAACTCCTAAAAAATAATTAACGATGAAGACCTCAGTATGTTAATCTATTATACTTGGGATACACTACAATTAATGGAATAAAAATTAAGTGTACCGCAGTCTTATATTAATACGATTTATTACTTTTTTATTACTTCAAATAGTTAATGCATTAATAAACGATATTTATAGACATCCAACAGATTGGATATATATTTTATTAATTTATTTAAAGTTTTCTAAATATTTCGTTCATTTGCTATCAAGTAGTTTTTTATAAAAACCCGTTGAATCAATTCTGGTTTTCTTATTTATAATAAAATTAATTCAACAAATTTTTCTTCCCAATAATTTTACTGCGATCTCAGTTTTTGTGTACAATGTAATTTATTTGTTTTGAGATCGGTAATAAATGGTACTTAACAATCCAACAACTATTGCCATCTACTAGTGGTTTAAAGCATTATAGTTAATAACTACTTGCTTTTTTTCCTTTTTCAAGTGATGATCTCAAGGGTTAATATGTAAACAGCCAATTATTTTAATTTAAATTCAAATTTTTCATTAATTGTAATTACTTGAAATATATATTATATTATCTTAAATAATAACATCTCATAAAATAATAAAGCATTTCTTTATGGTTAGTAAAAATTTTTGAATTATGAGTAAAGAAAGCAAAAAGATATAGAATTTATTTTGAACAAACTTATTTCTGCAGTGGTCACAAGAATATTTTGCGTAATTACATTCATAATTATTTTTCTGTAGTTGTACAGTATTATAAAAATTAAAAAAATATATGTGATAAAACTAATAACAATCTGTTGATAAATTATCACATCTCAAATATTAAGAAACAAAGTACGACTTATAAATAGCAAATTATTAAAATAAATTTATTAGATTAATATTAATTTGACATAACGTTAAAGTTTTGCTTTGAAAAAATTAAATTCCAAATAAAATTTAAGTACATTTCGGAGAATTCTTGCGCTTATAAATATACAAATATGAAAAAATTTACAAAACTTTTATAACAAGAATATGTATAGAATCGCAACAAATTTTATTATCTATGGCAGAATTATTCCAACATCATTCTTCAAATTTGAAGTCCGCGTCAAACGCTGCGATAGTGCTGCTATCTATTGGAATTAACAAAAATGTCCAATGTAGGTAAAACAGAATACTTTCTTTTCTTAAAAATAATTGTACTAAATAATTTATTAACACTATCACGATTTAGAATATACAATTTCGATAAATTATTAATACATTGTTATGAAAATCTCAATTGTTACTAAAATATCTTAATAAGTAAAAGTTCTAATTTATATTTCCCGCCAATAATTGTCGGCGTTTCATCCATTTTGTGAACCCCGCTACAGGAAGTGAGTGATGAAGGTGCTACGCAGGCGCAAATTGACCTTTCGGTTGAAGAACCCGTCGGTCACATGTGAGTGTCGATAAATATCTTAGTTTTATCGTGAATCCTTTTTAAATAGTCATAAATATTGTTTTTGTAAGTATTTCTTGTGGTGAATATATTTATGTGAAAACGGGATCCTGAATATATGTGGATTTTGTGTAAAATTTGGAAAGTTATGTCGCGGCGCCGGCACGTTTGTCAAACTGCTATTTTTCTTTTCTTATCTCATTAATTTGGAATTAAATTGATGTTAACATTTTTCAATTTAACCATTAAAGCAACGCGGAGTTTTAAGTAGATTATGCAAATATTTATCATTAATCGTACGAGTGCTTTGATCACTTCGAAGAATTTGGTTTAGTTATATCTATGAAACCACATGTTCGAACACTACACGCTTGTCTTACCTTCACGTTCGCTTACATCCTGCTTTAAGTTAATATTTAAAACCATACATATATTATCCTTTTACATATGCACATGTTTGACAATCCTGTACAAAGGTTTTCTATAGAAAACACTAGGTGGGGTTAGATCGTGCAAAATTTTCGTCAAAACCTAGATCCTTTATCTGTGGAAGGTGTGCTTCACTGAATTTCCTTCTAGTGTACTTTAAATAATATAATCTTAAAAGGTGATAGTAATACTTTTATCACTCTTTTTTTTTAAATTAGTTTTGATCTAAATTATTGCATTCCGTATGTATGTATCCTAAATCTATTTCTTTACATTGTCTAATTATAACTTGCTATTATAAATTTTGCTTTAACTTTAGTCGTACTTGATTTGTATTAAATACGGTTATTACCAGTGTAAATGATTTTTTTTTATTATAACCATGCTGATTTTTAACCTGACCAATATGTCGTAATTGGAAACTTGGTTACATATTGTTTAATGTGATAAAAGATTAGTTAATGTGACAATGGGTGTATTACATAAATTTTGTCAACATTGTTACATTAAAATGTCCACATGGTTAATATAAGTGATAGCCTCCTTTGTACTAAATAAATTTCAAATCAAATAAAATTTTCATGATCATGTAAAATAATACCTAAATAAATTAGTCATAATCCAATTGCCTTGAAATATATGTTTTTTACATTACACAATACAAATATACACACATTAGTGTAACCATATGCTTATTAAACTGGCAACTAGTATGTATGTAGCATAGTAATATTTTTTATTAGGTTCAAAAATATCTTGCAAACCAACACTTAAAAACCAATTAAAATCTTTCGAAAATATAGTTTCAATGGATTTTAGAATTGTTACTGATTCAAAATGCTATCAATATCTGTAAAACAATCTTTTATAAAAATTTTCATTATTTCAATCAACTAGCATTGTAAAATTTTTTCTCTAACACAACATATAGTTTTAATTCAAATTGATGTTTAATTTTGAGGTTTTATAAATTATGATTGGTGTAATTTCACATAATGTAATATGAATTGATTTTATTAATTTGATATGAAATATTTGGTGAAACATTTTTATAGCAATTTCAATAATGAGAATAGGTAATTCATTCTTGCAAGCCATGTCAAGTAGAATTACTTGATGCATGCATGCGAAATAAAATAAAAATTCAATTGTGATAATTATCTATTTTTACTCCAGACTCTTTCCTCTGTGCTAGATAACAATCTGATGTAATATAAAACCATACTATATGTATGTACTATTGTTTTAATATTGTCATAAAGTAATTTTTAATGGTTTTCTTTAAATGAAATTTAAAATCTATTAGTTTTTGCTACTTGCATTTTGTCTTACAAACTGGTCATGAAAATATGTAGAAGTTCACTGACAGGTCAATGGCCTATGTACAAATTTTGTCTGAGTCATGTTCTACAGTTAGGTTATTGAAGGCTGTAATGGTTAGATGATCTATGTTAATATCCATTTACTATTTATTGTGGTTCATAACATCATTGAAGATTTAAACCATCTCAATATTTTGTTTAATTCATATGTTGATTATTAAAACATTTTAATGTATACAATATGTCATTAAAATGTTTTATTCTAAAAGTTGCTTATTATTAATGTATAATAAATAATAATAACAAAACTTTATTGGAACAAATCGGTACTAGACACTGACTTTAAAAGTCTAGCATGCTATAATTTTTATTACATTCATTTTCCAGTTTTATTAAAATTTATATACCTGTTCACATTATAATTTTCATTGCTCTTTATAAATAGAATAGTAAGGTCAGAGTATTTTTTGTCATTGCGAGCCCATAGAGTCGCAACAGTGGTTTCTGTACTACTGTTGTGCTGAGGGTACTCGAACATTATACACCAGTTCTGACTATGCGTCTCATTGGACAACTGTGTTTTGGGATCACCGTACAGGAACACAATTTTTTTTTTATAGTAAATATATGGTTAAAGTATTTAAGTAGCAATACCTAACTTAATTTATAGAAGAGTGATTAATGAGAAAAATTTATTTATTACCCTATCTTGAATAGTTTAACTAAATCTTACTGTTTTTTTAAACATATATTTTAAAAGTTATTCTAATCAATTTAATTGTTGTTTACAGATCATTTCAAACCGTAGATAAAACTTTCTAACACAACACAATGGGTGATATTGAAGACACACATTTCGAGACCGGAGACTCCGGCGCCTCCGCGACCTTCCCTATGCAATGCTCTGCACTGCGCAAGAATGGTTTTGTCATGTTGAAGGGGCGCCCTTGCAAAATCGTTGAAATGTCCACCTCCAAGACTGGCAAGCACGGCCACGCTAAAGTTCATCTGGTCGGAATCGATATTTTTAACGGGAAGAAGTGAGTTTATTATGTAGGGATATACTAAATACCAATAAGTTTTGATGGAATCAATAATGTAATTGTATTTAAATTTATATACGATAATGTAGATATAAATTATTTTGGATACCAAAGAAAAATTGTTAATTTATTTATAACTTTTCGAGCCTATAGAGTCGCAAGTGCAGATTTAATATTGTTCTTGTGCTGAGGGTACTCGAAAATTAAACAACAGCTCTGACTATGCGTCTCAAAGCTGAATGGCTCATTGGGATCACCGTCCAGGAGTACACGATATTTATACAGAACATTGTCAATACTTCAAGCCGCTGAAGTTGTACTGGCGAATTTTCTTTCCTTTTATTTCACTGGACAGTTAGGATTTTTCGACATAGGAGAAGAGGTCTCTTCAGGTCATATCTGTAATATTAGATGTGTCTAATAACGTATTGCGATTGTTGTCAATGACCAGTGCAAATAAACATCATGTAATCTCCAACCTTCCACTCAGATACGAAGATATCTGCCCCTCCACCCACAATATGGATGTGCCTCATGTAAAGCGCGAGGACTACCAGTTGACTGATATCTCCGATGATGGGTACCTGACACTGATGGCAGACAACGGCGACCTGCGCGAAGACCTGAAGATCCCCGACGGCGACCTCGGCACCCAGCTCCGTTCCGACTTCGACAGCGGCAAAGAATTGCTGGTAAGTTAAACATTTATAATATTTTTTATTAATGTATTAAAGGTTTTTTCTTTATAAATAGTTACAAGTAATATTTAGTTCTTATAAAAGCATCCAACAGGGCTAGTGACGTAGTCTTTTCTTTATTAAATTGGCTAACTCGACCTCAATTTCACATAATGGTAAGTGATAATATAGTCTTTCAAATGGTGAAGAGTGCTCGCCCAGAATATTCTGGACACGATAACAGATTTAAGGAGTTACGTGTCGAGCGGCGAGTCGCTGCATCTTAAGCAGTAAAAGAAACATTCATTTTAATTTAATTTTGATCAATCAAAATTATCAAATAAAATCGATAAAACCTGTAGTTTTATGTTTGTTTTTATTTTTTAAATATGTGCTCGCGTAAATATAAGACAACGGTAATACAGAATTTTACTTTATTTATAATAAACTAATTTATATCATTAACTCACATGATGTTTCAATACAATGATGCAGCAGGCAGCAAGCAGTAGGCTCGCCTAGTACTGTAACATTTATATGTATGCTGACGGCACTGCAATGTTGTAGTATCGACAGACTTATAATGCGAGCTGATAGTAATTAGCGAGTTAGGCTGGTCAAAAATAATCTAAATTAATGTGACTCTTTCCTTATTGTTTTTTTTTTACCCTACTTTACTTGTGGGTAGGTCTCTCTTGCCGGAGGTCGTTTAGGTAGGTATCATCGCAGCGGCTACTTCTGCCGTCAGATTGTAGTGTGCAAACATTACTCCTTTCCGAATTAAAGGACGCTGTAGCTAATGTAGTTACTAGCGTAACGAGACTGAGACTCGTGTCTCGGGCAACGAGCGCAAATATAGTGTAGTATTTACCATCCTACCTAGCGCCACGTTATCAGTTGAACGTCTCGCTCGTCTCGTCGCTTAACTGAATAAAAAAAATACCCTGGAATTGAACCAGGGTGCTTGCCCTCGAGCTGATGCGCTTTGTCTGCCGGCGAAGCGACGCGACGCCGCGCTCGCAGTACATCCATACGTTTACACAAGTGACTAGCGCCGGCTATCGATCCGGGCGCGCGCATTAACAATGCATAGGAAGTGCACCAGCCGCCCGCTTCCTAAATACACCACCGCCAAACATATTAACGACGACATGTACTTTCTTCTATATTTCTTTTAACCCTCTAACTACTAATTATTCATAGAAGTGTTTGTATAAAAACCACTTGTATCATCGACAAAATTTCGATAAAAGCTCTCAAGCGACGCCCGTTCTCAGTATATCTCATGTCTTTAGAGACAACCGTCTTTTACGAATATTTCATTCCGTCGTCTATTGACCTCAACCTCGTCTCATGATAATCTCGCTCTGTCATCTTTTGAGGACAACTGAAGTCAAGGGGTTAATCATATAAACGTTTGTATTTAATAGTTTTGTGAATACATGTATGGTATACAATAAATTGACTAAGAATCCCCAATTGATATACTCGTCATTTAATATAAAAAAAAAATATTTTTCTTAGTCTGCGAATAAAACCAAATTAAAAATCCTTTTTTTTATTTTATTTTTTTCATTTCATTTGTTAGTTATTGACACGCCCGTCCATAATTATGTTATGTGGCGTTTGTTAGTATGTTATACACAGCACCGCATTGCGGTCGTCGCTTTGAAACATAAGATGTTATGGTCTCTATCCCACTAATTTTCATAACTACAACGCTCTTCAAACCGGAACACAGTAATGTTTGCACACTATTGATTGTCGGCAGCAATAGGCGCTGCGGTGATACCTACCTAGAGACGTTCTCCGGTAACAGACTTCTCAAAGAAGTCTGTATATTAATAATAATTAATTTCTTTTTTTTTTGTCTTAATATTTTTTCCCTAATATTTACGTTTAATATAAAATTTACTAGTTATTTCTTTTCGAATTAAAACATCATCAACATCTCGCGAATGATGTCCACTCCTGAAAAAAGATCTCTCCCCTAAGATTCCCACATCAATCGGGTAGGGAGTCATACGCGGGGATTTGAGCCATTTCCCACCACGCTGGCCTAATGCGGGTTGGTGGTTGAGTTAAAACCTCATCAAATTGTTAAAATTTTATAATTGTTTTATTTGTCTAAAATCTTACTCAAGTACTGCGTAAAAACAAAAAATATAATCTGTATATCCTATATTTTATCGAGTATAGAGTCTCTGGCAGGCTTACATAGTCTGCTGGTGCTAAATGCACTCGAAAATTATATCTCCAGCTACAACCTGAGCTAGCGTTTCTCGTCAGCTATATGGATCCAAAGCTTTGAGTACAGTTTTATAATTTATCAGCTGTTCCCCGACAGCTTTGCTGATTGTAACATCCGTACTACTTCCATTGGGAAAGAAATTTTGTAAAACCCGTTTTTATCTAACCTATATACGGCAGAAGGAATATTCTTACCGAATTTCAAGTCTCCAGACCTTACAGTTACAGAGATACCGTAACTAGTCCGTACTTAAGATCTCTTATATATATAAATTACAATTAATGTTTAATTTAACTCCATGGCTTCTGCGTGGTTTTCTTTTGCTATAGAGGTCTCTGATACGACTCGTAGTCCTCATAAATAGCGGAATGACAGTGGTGGTATTTTTACATGTCTTTATAAATCTTTCACCATACAGTATTGGAATACATATGAGAAGCCGAAATATTACTGACGCTTGTCCAATTTCCAGTTTATTTTAGTCCAATATTATGTAAAATTGTGTTTCTTTACCATATTGTAGGAATTTTCTAACTTTATGTAGATAATATTGTAATAGTCCGTTTTGTGAAAAACCCTTGATCGATCATAATGTTATTCTTTCATACATTAGATTGTTTATTACGTTCCGTACTAAGCCATTATCGCCTGACTTGTCGTTCAGGCCATTTGATATTTTGACTAAAGATCGATATGTTATCACACAACGTTTCATCTTATCATCAATTCTTAAGCAGTTATCACATCGTGTACCACCGGTGGTACACGTAGCAGGAGACGTATTAAATAAACTTGTGTTTTATTCTATACTGCATCTTGTATAATGCTTAATTTTTTAGGAAGAAATAATTTACAGAATTATTTAGGGGTGTAAGGGGTCACGCAGAACAACTTACGAGACCCAAGCCAACCTTGCCTAATCGTGACGCACTCTGCTATTCAATAAACGAAGCTCTGGCTCCCACCAACCCGCATTGGGCTAGCGTGATGGAAAATGGCCCAAATCACTCCATATGAACCTCTACAAACGACAATCTCTATAGTGTGCGGGCAGCGTAGGGCCGATCGATGTGGGGGATCTTTGGTGGAGGCCTATGTCCAGCAGTGGATGTGTATTGGCTGAGGATAAATTATATTTGTATTGAAATATATGTTTTCAGCGCATTGAATAAACATGACCTACGTGTACCACCGGTGGTACACGTGGCACGGAACGTGATAATACTCCCATTTTATAATTATAGAAGACACGTGTATTACAACTTATCAGCTAACATTATCTTAATCCATTGTTAACAACGTTTTCACTTTGCATTGAATATCACAATTTGTATGTTATGTAATATTTCACTGGTGGCAACAGGCTCGCCCCCTGTTACATGGGACCTAATCTGACCGCATCTCGCGAAAAGTGGGTGTTTATTCGCTTGTCTCTACTACTGGGGAAAGACGTGATAATATAAAAAAAAATCAATTCCTTCAACGCTAAAGGTAGAATTATATAAATTATGCAACAAACCAGATGCAGGACCGGTCGATGTCGAGATCTTTGGCGAGGCCCAGGTCCAACAGTGGATGTCGTGTCATGTAACATAATCAACAGTTAAATTGTATAAGAAAAGTTCAACTTTTGATTACACAATAAGTTATAACTTTGTGAGAGGTTCGCGCGCGCTGTTCGTCTAGAAGAGGCACGGGTTCAATCCCCGGCTAAGCTTCCGGTGCAGTAAAACATCTTCAGCATGAGGACGTGCTCCGAGAATGCATGTCATCCACCAACTTACAATAGACTAGCGTGGTGAATAAATGGCCTTGCACTCTTTCCTCGTGAGAGAAAACGGTGGGAGCATTAATGTTTTAATGTTGTTTTATTAGAATTTTCGTAATGCTTTCTGTTTTCATGTATGAAGCATGAGGGACTCATTGTCACTTTATGTCATGTGAATTGAGGTCAAGTGTTAACACACTGCAGATAGATAAAAATGTATTTTTGTTATTTACACTACGAATCGAGAAAAACACGCAAGTTTCGACTGTTTATTGGTTGCTATTGTAAAATAAATTATTACGCAAACAGAATATTTGCAATCTGTTAAAACTACAAACATTTAAAATGTTGTCTGTTTGTTTCCAGTGCACCGTGCTCAAATCCTGCGGCGAGGAATGCGTGATTGCAGTGAAGGCAAACACGGCTCTCGACAAATAAACAAACTCAGCATTTATAGGGATTTAACAATCGTACTACAATATAATTTTTTTTACAATCAAAAGCTCTTACATAAATGTAAACATAATACTATATTTTAAAGTTAATTACCACGCGGTCATGTGCGGCTTGAGAGCTACGGGGCGCCCCCTGCTCGCCGACAGTGTCTGACGGCGCTCCCACGTGGCCCGCCGCCCCGGGAAGTCGAGCTGTAGCTGCGGCCACGGCGCGAGTCTGACATAACCAGCACTGCATCCAAGACTTGCATTTCTCCCGTAGTGTTCGAATACTGTAGTGTGTGTACGTTGGGGGGCGAATAGACGTATCCGATGGCCGCGCCGCCGCTCCGGACAACTTCACGTTTGTTTTGTTTTGTTTGTTCTCTTTTCGCTTACAACGTCTACGTAGCGTTAATGTTAGGTTGCGCTGATAACGCCGAGAGTTTGTTGATCGACATCGGTGGTGTGTGTGTGAGAGATGATGATAATCCCGTGTGGCTGGACATAATTGTTTTATAGTGGTTTATAATCTAACGAAAAGATCGATGCAAACTTGAAGTTTCTATCAATACAATAACGCTAAATTAATTACAATACACCGACGTTAAAAGGGGGGGAGAAACCGAAAAAAATAGAAATAAAGGAAATTCTTGAATGTGTTGTGTGATTGATTAGTCCTTTGGTTCCGCGTCGTACGTCGCGCGAATATACATATACTATATATATATATACATACATATATTTATATCAGTAATGTGTAACACTTGCCATATGTTCAAATGCCACCGCCGGAACAATAGTCCATTATAACATTGTAACACAATTCGAAAAATTCTTTTACCACCATCCCTGATGAAGACTGACAATAAACTGACACACGCGAGAAACCGTTCGTTTCAGTCGAGACTGAAATTTGCATTTGTACAGGAATTAGATTTTCGTTTAAATATAGTACATAACAGTACTGACGTGTCGGCCTGTAATCGCTCTCTTTGTTTTAGAAATTTGAACAAATGAAATATGTTACACATAAGCTTAGATGATCGCCTTTCCCTAGTGCCGCCTACGAGGGACAAGATAGGGTACTTCGACTTGTTCCTTGCGCGCGTGGACTTCATCGGTTCTGTCAAGATCAGATTGTCAAAGACGATATGATATACGAAATTAATGTAAGGATGTAAGGTAAGGCCCTATGGGAGAGATATTTTTTTATGTCGTCGAATTTCTTTTTCCCACGCGTACAAACAATCCCCACGATGTTTATACAACGGAACATTAAATTTCAACCCTTATAATTTCCACTGTGTGTACATTCAAAATTGCATAATCGTTGATGTTGAGGGAGTTTCTTTTTTTTATAATTAACAGCTTGTAATCAAGTTTAATTTTATATAAAAAAAAAAAATACCCGCTAAGGTATACGTTAAGACATCGGGAAGTGTAAAATAAATACTTTAGTCAACAATGATCAGATCTTTTTACTGCGGCCATGTCATCCCCCGATGCGAGATGTTCGTGTAACGATACCGTATGAAGTGTGTAGGTCAACTTGCGCGTTAAATGTGAAACATTCGTAACCCTTATAATTTATAACGAATTAATATTTCTCTCGTTCACGTGGCCACATCATCGGCCGGTGTGGACTTGTCACTGTTCAACGGAAATTCGCGCACGACCACGTGAGTGGGAGGGACGTTAGTTTCAAATGCAATTTATTGTTTATATATTATTTTTTAAATGGGCGAGGGAGACGTGGCGTATATCTGTGTGAAGGTAATTAACTGAAGCTCTGTATATACGTAAGATTTGATAAAAAAAAAATAATTAAATAATGAGATGGTCTAATTATAAATTTCTACGGTCCACTCGGGCGCTAGCCGACAGCGATTGTTACTTTGATGTACATGTGCGAACGTTACGGATAACCAATAGCGGCAACCGATGTATGTGAACTCAGTAATAAGTATTTAACAATCTGTCAAATTAAATCTGTACAAAACGAACGAACGTGACTTGTGATTCTAGCACCTTTTAAATTACTTTATTTTTTGGAGATTTTTTTTATAAAACCTATTTTATTTTTGTAGTTTTCGAGCAATGTGAAACGATTAACCTGTGCTATATAAATCCTTTGATGGTAATGGATATGCTCCACGATAGTGCGTACAAGAATAAAATTTTGTATCCAGATTTCAAGGGGTGAAATAAACACAGGTTGTAGCTCTGAAAATATCAGCGGCCTATTTAAAGATACTATGTTAATATATAGAGATGATCAGAAATCCATCGAATTCGTCGCGAGATATACTAAACTATTGAGCTTAAACACTAGAAATTTGATAGAGATATTGCTTCTGCCGTTTAGAGGTCAGCTAAGAATGGATTTTACAAAATATCCTATCAAAAATGAGTTGCGGGGGTGTTAATAACAGGAAGGGGGAGGAGGGTTGCGCGAAAGTATTTCTGACAAATTTCAAATTCTGTGTTACGGCTAGCGGAGAGGGCGGTGGTGAACAGCTATATGTATACATTATTCGAAAATTCTTCGTCAGCCGATAGACATCCACTGCTGGACATAGGTCTCCGCCAAAGATTAACACATCGATCGGTCTCCAAGTTGCTCGAATCCAGTGGATTCCCGCGATTCACCAGATCGTCGCTCCACCTTGTGGGAGGCTTCCCAACGCTACGTCATCGGCCGTCGGTCCTTCGATCAATGTCCCCTGACCACTTAAGTCTGGCAGTTATCTTCATAAGATTCTTAGTCGCTTATAATGATACCAACGCCAAAAGACGTTTCAGTTTCTATCTAGACTGATTCCAGTAGGAGAAACTTATCCTAGAAACTTAAGCTAGAATTTGTTTTTTATTTGAGAATATATAATAGTACTATAGAAAAGCTTACAGTAAAGTATTATGTAATGTTCAATATGAGAAAAATGTGAATCGTAACTGAGCAACGAACAAGGGCCCGGAGACTACGTAATCCGAGATATTTAAGATATACACAATGATAAATTGCGTACATCACTTCGGTGAATATTTTATCATCTCTGTAAAATTTTCACCAGCTACCTCATCCTGAAAATCAAGGCGCTCCGTGTCACCACCTGGCGACAAATTGGCGTTGCGAAGGTACCTAGATGGTCTCTGTAAATGACGACTAGGAAAATCTTTTATATACAAGAAACACGCAGGAATCCTATAATCAATCGTCAAAGCTGGCGATCGAACCCCTAACAGCCAATTTACGTCCCAATGTTAGGGCACAGGCCTACCCTCAATATGCGGTTTGGTGACTTCACACAGCTTAGAATAAATTCTAATTCATGTGCAGGTTTCCTGGCGATGTTTTCCTTAACCGTTTGTATTTCGCTGTTGTAACTAAAGTTCACGAAACAAGTCATTGGTACATGCTGAGATTCGAACCCACGACCCTCTAAATGAAAACCGTACGCTCTAACCAGAGCTACTAGCGATCCAATCAAACAACCTAGGCGTTGGCAGGCATTAACGCAGTACCTCTGGATTGGGCGCCCACATTTTAAGCATTTTCTAGATGCAGTAAAAAAAATATTGTTTTTTTTTTTGACATTTAATGTACAATGTCATGTCCAGCAATGAACGTCTATTGACTGATGATGACGATATGATGAAAGAGTACAAAACAGTAATACGTCTGTGTTCGCAGTGACCGGTCATGCGCGTGCGCAGGACGTCGCGCCTCGCATATATTCATAAATTTTTCGCGTGTATCTTACCCTCCGTTTCAGTGTTTTTTTTTGTCTAATAATAGTACAGAAGTACATTAGTCTTTAATAATCAGTTTCCAAATTATTTCTTATTATGGGAATGAGTTTACAAACGTCTCCCACTACACTGAAAAAGACCAGGCTATTGTCATAGAGTTCAGGTCAAATTAAGGATTGCAGGATGCACTAGCACTAGAAAAAAATATTGATTGAAAGTAAATCATTGATGCACATTATCCAAGTTAAATGCAGTTCTTAAGGGCAACACATTCGTAGGCATGGATAGTATAGTATACTTTATGATTTTTAACTTACCAATAGCAGCTAAAATTACACTATTCATCATCAGCCGATATACGTCCAATGCTGGACATAGGCTTCCCCCAAGGATCACTATTGTATGTCTACAATCATATATATTATATATATATCTTTAATTACCATCAGTCAAAAATAATGAGGATCTAATTGGTTTTCTCAATCTGATCGCCAAACTTCAGTTTAAGGACAGCACCTTATGTGATTGATATATTTACGGGTCAATTTAAGATCAATGGCGTGAAATAAAAATCATTGCTATCCCCAAAGTAGTAACGTTCGTTTAATGATCACACTCTGGGTTTCCGACGTGGTTTCTCACCTCTTGATAACCTGTCTCGCTTGCGTAATTGACGCTGAAATAGCTCTTACCAGAACGCATGCTTTGTAGGTTTCGTGTCATAACTAAGGCCTTTAATATTTCGATTGTATGTGTTTCATCATTATCATCCGATAGACGTCCACCGCTGGACATAGGCCTCCCCAGAAGTATGTGTTTATGATTGTTTAAGTAACTTCAGTTTTGTCCCATAATTGTGTATATGTTTATGATACACTGGTGGTGGGTCTCCGCTGCCGGAGACCGTCTCCGTAGGTATCACTGTAACGCCTTTATCTGTCGTCAAACAGTAGTGTGCAAATATTACTGTGTTCCGGTTTAAAGGGCGCCGTACCTAGTGTAATTACTGGGGTAATAAGACTCATCCATCATGTTTTAAGGCGACGAGTGCAATGTATAACATTATAACTTTTTTTTGGTTTCGAGGGGGAAATCTTCGAAAGATATCCTGATTCTGGGGGAAGTTAGGGTTACGTGAGTTTTAATCATTAAAACCTCTGCATGAGTGCATTAGGAGAGGCTCGGGGATATTTTATAGAACGTACCGGTGCCCCTCTATACATTATGTTAACATGTCTCCAAAGTGGGTTCTAACCCTCCTAGGCACCATCGCTGAGCCATAAGCTGTCCCACCTAGGTTCGCTTGTTATAGCGATAAGAGCCCCTCTCCTCAAGGCATGCGAAAGTCCTAGTCCATTTTAGTCTGCTACTACTAGAGGCAGGACTCACCTTAGTCCCATTCATACTAGCCCAAGACTAAGACTGCAGGGCTGACAACATTCTAACTAGCGCCACGTTGTTGCGGGCGGGCGTATCACTTACCATCTAGTGAACGTCCTGCTCGTCTCTTCGCTTAATTAAATAAAAAATAAAAATTATTTTCTGAGAAAACAACACCTATTTTTGTTCCTGCAGTCGGGTAAATGTTTATCAAGAGTATGTAGTCAAGGTCTTTGTCAGAGGGACCCTTACGTCTCCGATATTATTTAATATTATAACAATAAATATAAGTAATAGGTTACCTTCAAGCACGACCGTCAGTCATGAAGAAGGAGAAGAAGAAACATTAACCGGGCAGGCTCGAAAGGCGATGAACAATGTTGAAAACGCGCGTTCATGGCACTGGGCATGATTTTTTCCATCCAAATTTATAGATGTTCTGCACACTCTGGTCACCAGGTAAATGTATAATTGACCTCATTGTAGGTCTACAGTAATTTTTAACAGAACATACTGATGAATTTTGTAAATATTACTGATAAACAGGGGTGTAAGGAGTCAACGCACTACAACTCACCAGACCCAAACTAACTTTACTTGCTCATGGTGCACCCTGTTAATCAACAAATAAGGCTCTAGCATGCACCAACCCACATAGGATTAGCGTGGTGGGAAATGGCTCAAACCCCTAGCGCCCAGCGGTACCGGAGGCTATGCCGACTGTATGTGGAGATTTTTAGCAGAGGCCTATCTCCAGCAGTGAACGTCTATTAGCTGATGATGATGACCGATAAACAGTGGACTTGCCTCGCGAGTGGCCAGTATTGAAGTAAAATTAAGGTGAACTTGTACGCAAGTCGGCAGCACCGGAAGTATTAAAAAAATTAATAACAAGCCTTAAAAAACCTTTTACTCATCATCTGAACTACTATCGGACGAAATTTCTATAACAAGAGATGGATCTTCAATATCCTGTGCAGTAGCTGAGCAGCTTTCACCAAATTCCTGTGACACTTTTACTTTATCTCCTTCAGGTTCCTTTATCACTTTAATTTGTAGCACATTAACATTATCTATTGTGTTATTAGAGTATAACTTTTCATCTAAAATAATTAAATCTTCTAAATCTGAGGAATTATCATTAGTAAAACTTTCTAAATCTTCATTTATACTTTCTCCAGTTTCATTAATTTTTTTTGACGGTAAAGACTCAATCATTGAAAATCTGAAAAAACAGACCTGTGATTATTATTTATATACATACATTAATATTAATTAAATAACAAACATTTTCCATTTTAGTTTTACCTAGACATTTGGGACTCGGTCCTCGCAATAGAAAAGTTTATTCAATTTATCCACCACATCAGGTAAGTGCAAATTGTCAGATGTCTATTAAAAGTACTGGTCATTGCAATAGAATGGATGTTGTCTCTCACCAGACACTAGCAGTGCATTGAACAGTGTACAACCATCTTACAATCTCGCTTACCAAAAAGGAGGGGTTCTACTTAAACAATAGATACCAACACGAGCAGCAATATTCCCATGACCACAATGATAGCTATTGGCCAGAGACATTAATGTGAAAAAATTGTGCTAATATTTTTTGATATGTAGATATTTACCTTTCCAAAATTTCAGCTTCCTTTTTCAAAGCAATGTATCTATTTGCTTGCAAACGTGCCTCAAGTTCAGCATTATTGATCGCCGGGTCATTATCACATTCTTCTTCTTTTACCCTGGACATAAGGAAACGCCATTCTCGTCTTTGTCTTCGTGCTTGCAGCGCGCGTCCACATTGCGTGAACAGTGCCCTAGCTGTAAATGACAAGGTATCATCCGATCTTTTTCAAATAACATCTTAAATAGAAATTCAAAACATACCTTCTCTTAATATTTGAGACATATTCCATCCGAGTCCATCTTCTTGATTTGAAGCAATTACACATTTCACAACATCATGAAAATCAGGGAAAGGTGGATGTCCATCAGGTCCAATGTTATCATTTATATGTTTTTCAAGCCTTTGCACAGGCCCTGGTGGGTGACCATCCTGGACATTAAGTCTTACCTCACTTCGTTTAACTGACTCTCTTCCTGTAAGATCACACCATTCTTTATATAAAGCAACTATCATCACTTTATATCTGCAAATATTCAGGAAGAAGATTATTCCCAGAATGACATTTTAGGTAAAAAGTTTTTGTGTAGAATATCCAAATGTTACCTTTCACATAAAATATATGGAGAAGTGTTCGTATCGTCATCCACTGCCAGTTCATCTAACATTGCAATTTTTTTTTTATATAATGCTATTTTCTTTTCTATCTTCTGAACTTTTTTAATTACTTCTTCTGCGTCTATTTTATGAAACACTCTAAATATTTTTGGCATCAACAATGCATTATCACAACTTATTTCCTCTACATCTAAGTTTATCTGAGCCTCATTCTTTTTGCTATCATCATTTATAGGGCTAACTGAGTTTGAACTGATTTTATTACATTTAAATATAACAGTCATCATTGTGCCTGACACATCAGCAATCTGCTTGTTTGGTTCTTTGTCATTATTCTCTACATTTCTATAGGTGTTCTCTTTTTCATTCAAAACATCAGGCTCATATTTATCCAAGTTTATTACAACAGGTGTATTATCACAAACTGAACCACTTGCACCTGCTCTTGGTTTCTTATTACTATTAAAGTTATAATCAGTCTTTCTTTTAATTTCATTATCTGCAGATTTTTCTGGAAAGGTACATTGAATAAAACATCAGATTGAACTTGCTAATTTGTAACTTCGATCTAAGGAAAGCTTTTTTACCTTTTATATTATTAGGTATTGTAACAAATTCAACTTTTTTTCGTATCTTATGTAATTTTAGCGTCTCGTACAGATCTTTAATATAGGAAAATTTATGGAACGGATCTGTGTCTATTAAAGTTATAGTTCTACTTAAAATCTTTTCAAATCTTTTTGATTCTTTATAATTATGGTCTAAATCTTTGAAAGCTGGTAGAAGTATTTTGTTAAGAACTCTTATTATTCCTTTTGAATCAGATAGATTTAAACATTTATTTATAAAGTCAGAGAATAGCTTATGTTTTTTGTATGTGACATCCCATAATATTTCATTTTCATCATCATCTATCAATATGGTGTCAACATGCTGTAAATAAAACATCATAAATTGTAAATAAGTATCAGAACAAGAGTTATTTAATTATTTAAAATTAATCTTATGTATCCAAAACTATGAGGAGCTATGTTTTGGACAGATATCATATTACATCATGAAGTAAACGATCTGGATATGTGGATGGATAACGATACCTAAAAACTTTATTTACTCTATAGTTATCTACATTAAAACCATTGATTAATTTAATATCTTTATAATTTAACTATGAAATATAATATTTTGAACTACACCACCTTCTACTTTCTCTAGCATAGCCTTAAAAGCTACGGGTTTAGATCTAGAACATGAGTAATATGTCCTACGATTACTTTTATTATCTTACGTGTATAAAATAAAAGGTTACGTACCTTGGTGTCATCAAATACCTCGATAACCTCATTGTTCATTATAACAATTAGAAAGTTTTCATAAATATTAAATAGTGAAATTTGTTTTAGAAATTATCACAATATCTAATAATAATAAAATAATAGTCGCTCTAGTTTGTATACAAATTTCATATTTTATCTTTGCCAATCGTAATATTTGAAAAATTACGCTGACAATAGTGCAAGAGTGTTGCCTGGAGATAAATAATTAGTTAGGAATGGTTTTTGTTGCGGGAGAGTATTCTTTAAAATTGAATTCAAAAACACAATTCTCTTTTTAGTCGTTAAAAATGTTTTTATTAAAAAGTAAATTGCACGTACGCCATTTTATATTATTGTTAAATATAAAATTTGTTTATTTAATTATATATATTTAAATTCATTTTACAATAATAGTTACTTAATAATAAAATATTTTCGTTTAAATAATTTTTAATATTAGGTAATATATGTTATAGTTGTATTTATTTTATGCACTTACCTCAGCATCTCTGCATTACCCAAAGAAACTGGGAGGATACTGCCAGTGGCATTAAGTCCGTCTTTTTATGATATATATAAAGTTAAATAAATAAATAATATAAAAGTATTGTTTCCATTATTATTATATACAGCAATCAATAACAAACAGTAAATTCAAAATTTGTTGAAGTGTAACATATTGGATTTGTTTTTTTATGTACTAGTTTAGTATATTCTATTTTGTCAACATAGTTCATTATTATTAAAGATCATGTTTCCATTTTTTAATTTAATCAACTAATGCAAAAATTTTATTACGAACTTTTAGCCGCGTCTTCGTTTGCATTTGTTGTTTTTACAAAGTAATTCTTATCGACGATAGATATTTAAATAAAAATTATAAGCAATCTTAATCGTTTATCATTAAAACATCCGCAGTTTAAAGTAAATCGGACGACGCATTAAAACGATCCATTTAGTTTTTCACTATTCTCTCATCATAAATTTTAGAGAGAATAAGTAGCCCATGGCCCTGCTCATAGGTCCCATTTATCTCAATACTAATATTCACCATGATTCATCGGTTGATGCCTGGTTATAAACTAATAAATAAACGCACTTTTGCATTCATTAGTCAAAATGTCTTTATACAGATGTATTAAATGAAAAAGTAATATTTGAGATAAATACATATTTATTTAGAGAGGCCAATTTAAATCTATTGTAAAAGATAGGTACATATTTAAAATTTATTTCACCTTTTTCAACTGTTATTAATATACAACAATAAAACTGATAAATTAGTGTATGCATTAATGATGACCATTAAAGTTACATTGAATCTCTTACTGTTAGATATAATCATAATTTAAAAATACGTTATCTTCTAATTTGCATTAAAAAAAATCTAAGCAAGCAGAAAATGAGATGGAAAATCATTTAGGACATTTAACTGTTCATATAATTAATATTATAAAATTAATTACAGATTTAAAATCTTTTTCACCTAATTAGATATTCAGAAACATTCTCAAATTATACAGATATTTATAATAAAAGCACCATACATGATGCGTTTAACATCAAACGAATATCTTTACTAGTTTTCTATTATTCATCGAAGTTTATTCACATTCTTTACCAATCTACTTTCATAACTAACATCTTTCTGCTGTCCATTGTTAATACTCTGCTAATGTCTCCATCTCATCTGTAAAAATACAAAACATGGTATTTATATTAAATTTATAAGATTGCTTCATTACAAGTTTGTTTGTCATTTATAAATAAATTGGTCCTGCATGATGCAGTGGATTTCCTTAATGTGATGGTTAGATACCTTAACCAGATCATACTACATATTTATATGAGGCGGCCACTCATAAGACCTAAATACCCATTGGCAGTCAGTTCTTTATTCAATGTGCCAAGACAGGCTATACTCAACCATCAGCCGGGCTTTCACTTATCTGGTGTTACCATAGTTTAAACCATTTTGTATATCGCGCCAATTATATACGTTAACATATTATATAAGCGATTAATTAATGTAAGGTTGTTTACAATAGCTAAAACAGTCGTAAAAATGTATAAAATCATTAAACATATTTTCATTTACACTTTTTTGTGACTCTTTATGAAAGATAGCTAGTTAACGGCTGGCCTAAACAATTGCTACTTGAATGTAGTCAATTTTCTAACTATATAGATGGCCTTAGTTATTGCTCGGATTTCTTGATTTCTGTTCACATGGAGTAAGTATTGTCTTCAAGATAATAATTTATTATTTTATTATATATATTAAGACTAGAAAACAATAGTGTGGAAATATTTTTGAGCCTTTAGACAAGTTTTTTCTGAAATCCATTGTTAGCTCTGTGTAGTCAAAAAAATGTTTGCATTGAATATGTTTATGATTAAGGTATACCTGTGTGCAGCAGAAGCTCTACTCAATCGGCGCGCACTATGTTACGACGCTGCAGTGCGATTGCCAAATCGTGCTGCAAGGCTGCAGTCTTGCGCGCAACATCCGCTGGTACTACTGACCGGAGACCATTTACTATGTCCTTTGTCTTTCCTGTTTATAATAACAAAAATGAGTTTTAACAAATTTTATTCTATGAGACATACAAACATATATATCACGCCTAATTCCCAATGGGGTAGGCAGAGACCACCTCTCTACACTCCACTTGCTACGAATCATGGCACACCTCTCTCGCTTCCTCTACTTTCATGAGCGTCTTCATTCATGCTCGTCGGTTGCGAGTACTCTTGATCCGGCCTTTCTTTAGGACATGTTCGAATTAATCGGAATATGTCTGCATAGGTCGACCTGCACCGACTTGTGCAATCATTCTTACCTTGTATACCTCTTTCGTTAAACTTCTTTCATCTATTCTTTCTACATGGCCAAACCATCTAAGCATCCCTTTCTCTATCTTTATTACTACATTTTCAATCATGGCGCACCTCTTCCTCATTACACTGTTCCTCACTTTGTCCATCAGCTTTAGTCCTGTTATACATCTTAAGCTTCTCATTTCCACACACGTTAATCCTACTTTCATGTTTCTCCTGTCATACCCAACATTCACTACCATACATCAGTGTAGGGATCAACATGCCTCTATGCACAGCCAGTTGTGCTCTTCGTGATTCATTCTGGCTATTCATAAAGTGATCAAGTGAAGAGCCCCATTCACTTGATTCACTTTCAAAACTCTCCTTTCAATATTACTATCACACTTACCATCTCACATAAACTGTGAACCTAAATTTTTGTCCCTTAATCATAATGTCACAGTTTGTCATACATTCTTCTCTTTCGAAAACCATTACTTTAGTTTTACTTGCATTCACTTTCATTCCTTCAATTAATTTCTATGAGACAAGGGAGACGGTCAACTGATGGTAAGTAAAATGCCAGCCCTTAACAATGTAGTGGTGGTCAGGATGTGATAAACAACTCCACACCATGTATGATGCTTGCAGAGGTAAGATATTTCTCACTTGCTACAAAGCTCCCAAACTGTAACATTGTAACATCTGCACATGACTGGTTGACAGCAGAAATAGGAGTTTTTGTGGCACGTACATACACAGTCCCAGGCTGTAGAGACCTACCAATATTGAGGATGGTATACACTGCACCATATTGTGCTTGTTGCTTTGAGACAAGATTACCCATATAACACCAAGTCAAATGATATCATACAAAAAGTTAAGAAAAAAATGGCTCATAAAGATTTTCATTGTTTGTGATGAATTTAGAATTTTCCGATATCATAACTTAGGCACAATGTCATATCTTAAAATCAACCAATATTTTTATGTTTACCAAAGTAGATGTCATTGAGAGTATTCCTTATCTTGTTCTCCATATCTTCAACCATGCGGCCAATGTTGGCAATGTGCGGAGTGACATCACTCACTGTAGATTCTTGTTCAGCCTTAAATAAACAAAATATTTGTGTAAATTAAAAATTACTTACATTTAAGAAATTAAATTCTAAAAATTAAGTATTTTTATATATAAGAGATTTCCACCTATGAAGAGATTAATCACAATATCTCTGGAACAATAAAGCAGATCCCAGCTCCTTCGCCTTACCATAGAATTAGATATGAAATTCGTCATATATATTTCCCCCAGCGACTTGCCTCCACAGCTGTTCCCATTATTAATACCCTACAACCTTTTCTGGCAATAACATCCTATAAAATATGATCTCAGCTGACATATACTTGGCAAAAGGAATATTCCTACCAAATTTCAAGTTTGTAGGTCTTTTGGTTCCAGAGATAATGTGATAAGTCTCTTCATAATTGGAAACCTCATATATGTAGATAATATCTTTAGAATATCAGTTAGAATAACAATTTTGTTTTTGCGTAGAGATAAAAACCTGTCGAGTCAAACTTCCTCCAAGATTCATAGTACCACTGCCTTCTTTATTAGTCTGCAGCCACAACATAGCTGTGGATGTGAGCTTATAGTGAGCATTCCGGCCAGAGCTCTTCTCTACGACTTCCACAACATGGATGGAGTCCCAGCAACCTTTAATCTTTTGGGAGCCATCACCAGCTTTTTTTATAAGAATCACACCTATAAAATAAATTTTTATTCAGTATGATTTAATTTCAAAATATGAGCATTAATTCTTTTAGTAATCATATTTGAATTGTATTAAAAACATTAATGTAAGTTTTGAATTTAATGCATCTAAAATTGCTCTCTTGTGATACAAAAATAAATAAACACTTCATATTTTCCACCATATTAATAATGAACATATTAAAAAAGCTATATGACAAGTAAAATATAATATAATTGAATTCAAATAAAGGTGGTGAAAGAGCTGAATGTAAATTGGACTGTGCACAAAATGATATATAAATTGTTGAAAGGATGGTTCAAAGAGAAAAATAGAATGTACAAATATTTAAAATTTATTTATATTGATAAGTAAACTACCTGCAAAGCCATGATCCATATCCCATAAATAAACTGAGCTCACTCCTCCTTCAAAATACATTTCACGGTATTGATCGAAAGCGTGATTGGCATCAATTTCCAATTTCCTTAACCTTTCTGAAGGCATTGACCCATCTTCCAAAGGTGGGTCATATGTGTTAGACCATGGCGAGCGATATGAATCACCGTCACGGTTATAATCGCATAGAAGATAGTCTTTCCCATTGCTACGATCTTGAGCTATTTTCAAAGGTTGATCTACAGATGACAAAAGATCCTCGCAAAGACTCGGGACCAGGTCAATTAAATCTGTTAAATTTTTCTCAATTTGTTGAGGAGGCAGTCGACGCATTAAATCCAGCGCACAGTCCATTTGTTGCTCTGTCTGAAATTTATATTAATGATAAAATAATCACAAAAGCATCAGTATTAGTCATCAAAATCATAACAAATAGTTTTCAACAATTTATATAAAATAAGATATATATACAAAACAAGTTATTTTACCATGTTTAATTTAAACTATCAACAACTTAACAATAAAGATAATATAGTATGTTTGGCTTTAAATTAAAGAACAACTAAATTTATAAATTGAAAAACTCTTCCAGCGATGGATGGCAGCTTAAATTGACATATCTTTTTACGTTCTGTAATATACATTCTATCGTGTCCTCAATTACTTCTTTGACTCAATATTAATAAAAATTGGTGACAAAAATTTTATAATTATTAAAGGTTAATAATTAATTCAAAAAAATACAAATGGTAAAAATTATCTATTCTGAATAGTTTGTTAATAAATAAAATAAGTCAAATGTTTCCATTTAATTCTAAACGATATGTGTTGACGTAATAACGTTGGCGTTTCCCGTATCTTGTTTACTTATATGTTTGTCTTCTTTACTCTTTTGAATTTGTTAAACTTAAATAGGTACAGTTATCACTTTATCTCTTTCGATACATATATCTCGTTTATTTTATTACCGCTTCACGTTCCGCTAAAGATCTGACAGTTTGTCAACTCAATGTTGTTGTGTCAAAATTTGTTGATTATCCTCTTTTAAATTAGGTAATGTAAAACTCTGTATTTGACGATTTTATAAATGAAATAACTTAACTAATATTACACTTCACTAACTTAAAGTTCCATGTTAGATGGAATGTATCGTTTTGCACCTTAGATAATGATTCATATAGTGGGAATGTTAAACATGTTATTGCACCTTTGTCTCTAATAATTCTGCTAAAAAGGCTTGTCAACCTTAATGCTATGTCCTTAACGGTTCTTAACCAATTAATGTTTACAAAAAACCTTAAATGAGACTGATCTTAGGTTATAACTTTACGGTTACTTATTGGAATTCGTTATAACTGGACAGTTTTTCGTTTTAGGCATTTTAATGATTGTTTATATTTATTTTCAGTAGTAGTTTCGAAACTCAGTGCCAATTTTCTGACTCGGGAGTGTTTATAAACCTGACATGATGCCAACTCAAATGTTGCAAGAAAATCACGCAAACGACGTACGTGTGAAGACAGTGTATAGTGGAGATGTTATGATAACTTACATTAACCATAACATAACACTTGAAGAGTTTACCCAGGAAATGATAGCAATCTGTAGATTCTTGCCGGACCAGGTTTGTTTACTACATATTTAATTGTATAAAAGATTATTTAATTTACAAAAGGTCAGCTCTTGCAAACATCTAATTCTTCTGTCATACTGTACAAGATCATCACATACATTTGTGTATATTGTTATTAAAAATATAATGTTTAAAAAGGCAAATGATTCATTTTTAATATCTTGTAGGAATGTAATTTTTTTATATATTGAATTGTTAAGTAACTGTATGTTAAAGTTACTAACATTAGAAAAAAAAAGGCTATTATTGTAAAGGATGTTATACTATTAATAGGTCCATTAGCAATAATGTTTCCATGAGAATGTATCTTGTGACCTTAGCCTATGAACTTTTGCAAAAATTGATATGCTTTTAATGCAATCATTATAATCAAAAAAATGCTATGCAAAGTAATATAGCTAGTGCTATGAATTCATAGACATCGGAGTTGCTCCATTATTATCTTTATCTGTTAATTAAAATAATGAAAGTTTATGCTGCTATATATTAGTACCTACTTAGATCAACTCTGGCAATAGACTTTTCACTGGTAATAAGTTATTTACTCATACACATAGAAAGATTTTATTGAAATTGAAGTAATTATTAAAAATTCTTTGTCGTGTTTATTTGCTGACAAACTGTTATTTTTTACAATATATGACTTATCTTCACATATTATGTAAATGGTTCTAATTTTGCCCATAATGGTGTTAGTTAGTTAATTTAAGTATTAACTATTGTTTTAATTTGTTAAATTTCAGGTGTTTACAATGAAATGGGTGGATGAAGAAGGTGATCCCTGTACAATATCAACACAGCTGGAGTTAGACGAAGCTTTACGTTTGTATGAGCTGAATCGTGACTCTGAGCTCACTGTTCATGGTAAGTCTGTTGTATTAGTTACTTCTGTAGATTGAAATGCTTAGAAAATATGAAATTACTTCAGTGTTGTATACAGAATTCAATGTTGCGTGAACTTGCCGTTATTTTCTATTTTATTGTTGAAAAAAGAAATAGGAATAGTTGCTATTATTTTTAAACAAATTAGTAATGAAGGTTTCATCTTCAATTTCTCGTGCAAGTTGTGATTTGATCTTAATATCTTCTTAAATTAAATAGACTATAAATGATATAGTTATTAAATTTTAATACATATACACATGTTAATTAACCGATAGCATATTTCAGTTACATTGTATGTACATTTGTGGCTTTGTATTATTTCTTTGTACATGTATGTGTAGTTATGTCTTGTGAACATGTTTTACACAACAATTTGGAGTAATTAATCAGTTTACGCAGATGAATTATGACAATTAAATCTCTAAATTATTTAAACCTATTTTTGGTACAGTATGTCTTTTCAAATCAATTTTTACTCTTCTACTTAGCGACTTACTTACTGGTGGTAGGTCTCTGTTGTCGGAGACAGTCTGCATAGGTACCACTGTACCGCCTACTGCACTTGACAAACAGTAGTGTGCAAACATTACTGTGTACCGGTATAAAGGGAGCTGTAGTCAGTGTAATTACTAGGCTAACGAGACTCAACATCTTAGGTCCCGAGGCGACAAGCGCAATGTGGTGCAGTGTATACCATTCTAAATAGCGTCACGTCGTTAAGGGCATGCGTATCAGAAACCATCTGGTGAACGTCCCGCTCGTCGCGTCGCATAATGAAATAAAATAAGAGCTTACAAATAAGCTTCGTGAGTATTCCATAGCTCCTAAACGTATCTTTTGAAAAGAGGGCTCTTAAATATAAAGGAAGATTCTTTAGCCATTTTAGATATTCTTTAGAGAATGTAAATAGAAATCTACAAATCACTTTATTTAAATAATTAATTTTGGTAACGACATCGGTTGTTTGAATTAAATTCTGACGACAGATGTCTGCCGGTACTTCTGTGAAATTTAATTTACGGAGACAATACAGTAGTAAAACAAAAATGTTATTAAATGCGAAACCCATAACAATAATTATATATTTGAAGCTGATGTTATCCTTAAATTAAAAATAAAGGATCATCTCATTGATATTTTTTGACACTATTTGAGTAAGCAACTAAGAAATGTTTTGGTGAGTATTATAATAATATACAATTGATTTATTATAGCACCTCTGTGATATAAAAGATTATTGAGAGTTTCCTCTTTTTTGGAGCTTGCAACCCTTACGGTTATGTCTATTTCAAAACTCCATTATTAAAAACACATAAAAAAATATAACTAATAACTAGAGCAGTACTATCTTTAGCTTAAAGATGCGCACTGCTAGACTTAAGCCTAGCGTAGGGTGTAAGGGGTGCCTCACGGGATCTAAGCCAATCTCACCTGTTCGTGGAGCACCGTGCTAATCATCAAACGAGGCTCTGGTTCCGCTAACACTCATTGGGCCAGCGTGGTGGGAAATGAACCTAAATCACCGCCATATGAATCCCTACATACTACAGCACTTAATGCCCAGCGGTACTGGAAGTTATGCTGACTGTATGTAGAGATCTTTGGGAGGTCTATGTCCAGCAGTAAACGTCTATCGGCTGATGATGGTAAGAACGTATTCACCATAGGTTTACAGAGAGAATTCAAGTAGAAGGATTCAAGGAGAAGGTAGTGCATACCGTATAGAATATTACTCTGCTAATCAATAGTTAAAAATAAATTTACTAATTAAAATTCAGGATAGTCGAGTACCTGTTGAGTAACTTGAGAGGTTATTATTTAAATAGGTTTAGGGAGCTAGGTAGTGCAGCGCTTGTTCCTCTATACGAAGAGTAATCCCCTGATCGGCATGTAGTTAATTTAAATATATTTATGGTAACCTCCAAAGACGCTTTTATACTTACCAGCGAATATTAAGGAGGTGTGTAAATGCGATTGGCCGTTGAAACGTAAGTACGGGACAACACAACAGTAGGTATCCTGTTATTTCGCACGCTTATCGCGTTTCATTCGAAAGTGGCTATTTGCGTGTGCCGCCAGAAGCCCGTTGCAGATTTTCGCTATAAAATACCTTATCTGGGCCGCAATGCGAGCGCGGCTCCTGCCCATTTCCATATTCAGATTGTCGCTCTGTCGACGGCGCCGCCGCCGCAGCCGCCTCCGCCCGGCCCGCTTTCCCAGCCGTCTACTACGTCTGTTTAAATATCAGCTAATTTAAAATCATAATTATAAACCAGTGGTACGGGAAACTGATATAAAAAAAAAAACAAAATTGTAATGTAAAAATATACAGTGATGAAATGTAAAACAGTAAAGCAGGTAGCGACGGTACGAACCGGACGTTCTGTCCAGTTTGAAGATCGTTGTACCTAGTTAAATTACTGGGGTAACTAGACTCAACATCTTACGTCTCAACGCGACGAGCACAATGCGATACAGTGTATACAATTTTAACAGCACCACGTTGTTACGACAGGAGTAGGCCTTATTACAAAGTAGGACACCTTATAGCGAGTCCTACGCCTGCTCTCGGTCGTCTCGTCGCTTCGTAGAAAAGAGAAGAAATCTTTTCAACATCATTTAATAATGATAAATATGCCACAAAAGGGGTGTAATGGATTCCGTCCAACATCTTACGGCGGCCAAGTCAACCTCACCAGCACGCGGTGCAACCTGCTGAATAACAGACGGGACTCTGAATACCCACCAACGCGCACTGAGTCAGCGTGGTGGGTTACGGCCCAGTTCCCCTCAATGAACTCCAACAAACGACGTGGAGATATTTGGGGGAAGCGTATGTCCAGCAGTGGACGTCTGTCAGCTGATGATGATGATGTTACACAAAAGTTTCCCGTCTTCGCGGAAAGATTTATCGTGCCCCAGCTGTGTATGCAGTATATTGAAGTATAAATGAAATGGTGGCAGTGTGAAGTTAAGTGCATACCAAGCGATAACTTATAAGCGATAAGTAGCTCGCTGGCCTAATGGTTAGAGCATGCGGCCTCTATTCCGAAGGTCGCGGGTTCAAAGCTCGGCATGTACCGATGACTTAATATTTAAGTTATGTACATTTGTGAACTTTAGGAACATCAGCGAAATACAAACGGTGAAGGAAAACATCGCGAGGAAACCTGCACATGAATTAGGATTTATTCTAAAGTGTATGTGAAGTCACCAATCCGCATTGGGCCCGCGTGGTGACTGTGGCCCCATCGTCCTCACATTGAGGGTAGGCCTGTGTCCCAACAGTAGGGACGTAAATTAACTGTTGAAAAAAACGATAACTTGATCCAATAAAGCACAGATTGCGACACATTTCCGTTCAAATTCGGCCCAAAATCCTGCACGAGTGACGCTCTCCGCCGACTTCCGGCTGATTACTGGATCTAATTAGCTCTGATGCCGTTATAAAATTTATTTCTGAACGGCGTTAATTTAATACTCGCATAAGTGCCTTTGTTTGTTTGTTCGCCGATTTCCCGTTAATACACCTCCGTTTCCGTTCGCTAATGAATGTTGACATTAACTGATGGACTCCAAGCTTGATACTGGAAAAGCGATAAGTATTTTGCTATTTTTTCCCTCTCTTTATTTATCTTCTCTGTTTAATTTAATATACTGTATTAATTCTCAGTTTACCTTCATTACATAATTTTTAATAAAAAAATCTATACTTTTTATGGTTTTAATCTTCAGTATCACTGCAGTTCCTATTTCCGAGGTTAAATAGTCAATTATTCTCCTGTTTGAAGGGCGTTGTAGCTAGTGAAATTACTAGAATAAAGATATATAATATTTTTATGTTTTACATCTTATGTTTTATTAATTTCTGAAGCCGTCTAGAAAAAGCGTGGGTTCAATCCCCACTGAGCTTGAACTTCCAATTAAGGAAAACATTGCGAGGAAACTGACGTGTACGAAGACCGACAGATTTCGTAGATATGTGACATCAGCCCACTCACACTTGGCTAGTGTGGTGTAGTAGTGGGAACATTAAGAGGGCTGATTGTTTATTTATTTACTTATCTTATAATTCATTGGGACGAGCACATTGTGGTGCTGTGTTTATCATCCCAACTAGCGCCACGTTGTTATGGGCAAGTTACTAATTGAACGCATCCAGTGGTGGTTTATTTTGGGGGATTTGGGCCATTTCCCATCACGCAGGCCCAATCCGTTTTTTTGGTGGGAGCCAGAGCTTCGTCTGTTAATTATAAGGGTGCACCGCGAGCAGGTAAGGTTGGTTTGGGTCCCTTGAGTTGTCGTGTCGTGGGACCGATCGATGTGGAGATCTTTGAGTGAGGCTTATGTCCAGCTGTGGACGTCTATCGGCCTATAATGATGAATAATGCTATCAATAGAACATTCTATTAGTCTATTCGCTTTGTGAGAAAGATATATCAGATTTTTTTTTCAAAATTATACGCGCTTTCTTAACGTGACTTTAGTTAGATTGATAAACACAGCATCACATTGTATTCGTTGCATTGAGACAAGATGTTAGAGGTCTTGTTATCTTATTAATTCTACTATCTTTAACGCCTTTCAAACCGGAACACACTAATGTTCGGACACTTGAAATAAAACCTTCAGTGGTATCTACCTTTTTTATGGCGGGGGAAATTTTAAAAGATACAATGCTTCTGGAAGAAAACAAGGTTATTCGGAGCTTCTACCTTCTAAAACCCCTTGGGGGGTCTCCGTTAGTGCGATAGGAGGGGCTCCAGAATCTACGGAACGCACCGGTGTCCCCTACACTCAGGCTATATCATCCTACGGAAGGGAAAAGCTCTCTTTAGCACCCGCGCTGTGCTACGACAAATACAACACTACCATGCATTTGCCAGTGCCCCCACCCTCAAGGCTCAAGAACCCATGGACCCTCTTAATCGCCCTGTACGACAGTCAGGGAATACCTTAGTCCTATTCTTAATTGCCAGAGACTACAGGGCTGAGTGGTAACTATCTAGATGTTCCTAATCAACAGAGACCCACAGTTGTAATAATGATTATAATGTTATTTATGTACCCTTGTTCTCAGTATCGTGTGATAGTTTCGCAAGTTAATACTTGTATGATTTATCAAAGTGTACGGTTAAGTTGGGGCGCGTTACCTGCTAAGTATAAATAAAGCAGGAGCGGTGCAAACTTGAATGTAAACGGGCCGCGGGAGCTCGCTCTAACAATGTACAAACATTGCGGGACGTCGACGCCCAACACGGGCTTTACTTTCGTCTCGCTTTCCCTCACCTAATTACTGGTGATTATATTCATTTTAATGGGGGTTAAGAAAGTTGAATTCGTACTATATCCTAATCGGACGTATATATTGAACGGATCTTTGGAACCATTGCTTAATAGTATCTTAATACATGAAGTAAGTATATTGGTATAGACAAAAAGCTATGGGCTAATATTGTCGAAATTATCCACTTATATCCTATCATTACTTTAAAACTATCTCCGTGGTGCAGTGGTTACCTGCTTGCTTTGTAATACGAAAGTCTGTCGTTCGATTCCTGGAACAAAGGTCAAGTCTAGATTAAGCTAGTTTTGGATTTTGCAACCTACCGTTGGTAGGTCTCTGTTGCCAGGGATCGTCTAGGTAGGTACCGCAGCGGCAATTTTTACCGCAAAACAGTAGAGTGCAAACATTACTGTGGTCCGGTTTTAAGGGCGCTGTAGCTAGTGTAATTACTGGGGTAACGAGGCTCAACATGTTATCTCTCAAGGCAACGAGCACAATATGGTGCAATGTATATCATTCTAACTAGCGCCATGAGTGTTGTGGGCAGGAGTATCACTTACCATCAGGTTGATGTTGTGCTCGTCTCGTCGCTTAATGTAATAAAAAAATATATACTATGTTAACAGTTTCGTTTTCTTTGTTCCTGTGAATATATGAACCGGAGTATTCTCGAGGAGTGTCTTCATCTTTTATCTCATTTTCACATAGTTTCTTAATGTACAGTTTTTTTAATACATTTTATTACTATGACGTCGTTTTGGTTCCTGCTCTTAAAGAGTTATGGAGAACTGTCATGTAGAATATCCAAGAAGTTATCCGTCTCCTCATAAAAATGTAAATCTAGGTAGGATGTTATACACTGCAACAAGTCATATTGCGGTAGTCGCCTTGCGACGTAAGACGTTAAGTGTTTAGTTTTATTCACGGGAGACAAGAAGGTGACGTATGTGACCTGACCTCGAAACCTGTTCTTGGGACATGTCGGTTTTCTTGTGATGATTTTCAGTACCGGAAACTTAGTAATGTAAGAACAGTGACACTTTTACACACTACTCGTGACTATGTATATATTAAAAAATTGCGCATGCATATGCGTTTAATCGTAATGCAGTGGCAAGATTGCACTGATTTCAAGATTAATGTGCTCCGTGATTGCTACCCGTATAAGCAATTCTCAACTACCCGCATAACAAATTCATAGATACATTGCCTCGACGTTCGACGCTGCTGTTAAACTAATCATTATAACTGCAGTTAAACCTTCAAATATATCTACATATATGTATATCTTTAACATATAAGTATGTATTGTATTGTATTATATATATATATATTGTTATTGATCCCACTGCTAAGAAGAGTTAAGGCCATTTATTTTCAACACAGGCAGTGTGTATTGATGTATGTCACAGGTCTTCGAAAGCAGTTATTCTGAACACGACTTCCTCACAATTTTTTCTTTACCTTAAGGTGATTTTTTCATTCTGATATTTGACTAACAGATTTTGGAAACTAATAAAGGTTTATTCATTATTTTTTTATTTACCGAAACAATGAGATGAGTTAGACATTCACCTGTTTGATAAAATGGTTGAACTATACGCAGGTCGTCTTAAAACAAAAGATGTTAAGACTCGTTACTTCAGTAATTTCACTATCTACAATATCCTTCAAACCGGAAAACAGTAATGTTTGCACACAACTGTTTGGCGGCAGAAATAGGCGCTGCGGTGGTACCCACCTAGACGGTTTCCTGCAACAAAGACCTACCACCACTAATGTATGGCATTGTACCTTATAAACAGTTTCACAAACCTTGATTATTTAAATAGTATATGACTATATATATAATTATCTTTAATAGTTTATCTATTATAAATCATACGGTTTACTACTGCATTAGGGTTTACATAAACAGTTAAACTATTTAGTTTAACTTTTTATATATATTTTAATACAGTACACATAACATTGAACAACGTTTAGTTAACTATGTTAACAGCCCTGCCTTAGTTTTTCCTTTTTATAACTTAATTACATTAAAGGACTAGATGTCCTTGCTAACAATTCTTTGTTAGTATCATCTATTACAATAACAGCTGTGTTTATAATAAAAGAAAAACCACACAGAGGTGCGTCGCCATTGAAACAGCAAACTGCTTGTAATTTCCCGTTCCGCCCGCTTTACTCATTTCTTGCGCTCATTTCCCTCTTCGGATGAAAGGGAAAAAACTCATCTTTATGACGTAGCTATTTTTTAAAAGTTTCCACCCCGTTTATCTTAACTCATTAATAACATTGTTTTCACTTAACAGTTGATTTGAACCGTTACATAACGCGTTATACGAGGTAATATGTACGCGTTTTACGAGAATGCTCATACAACATATTTTCTTATAACGCGGAACTAATATATCCCCCATAACACTTTAGGGGGGATTACTGTATTTATTTTTTATTGTTATACCCTAATAACATATATTATAGAATGTGTAAATTAACTTTTGTATTAGGTAACCAAAGCTAGAATATATAAAGAGGAGTTTGCTTCCATTATTAGCATAGGGTTTGGAGATTAAATAGCAAAATCCACTTCCGGTATAGACTATTTAAGAAAAGCAAATCAATACAACAAAAGTATTTTATTCAATGAAGCTATAAAACTTTCAATATATATAAAACGGTTCGGTTTAAACATGTAAATGTGGCACTAGTTAGGATGTTTACTCAGCGCCTCAGCTCTCGAAGCATAAAATCTGTCTTATTACCTAAACCGCAACATTGTAATGTTTGCACACTACATCTTAGAGATATATGTTCGAATTTGGATATGGTTTGCAGTACCCAAGTTTACTAATGTTAGATAAACTGCGTGTTGAGCGATTGTTATATATTGAGAGGGGGAGGCCGGGAAACAAAGGATTGTTGCTAACAATTCATTGTTTTCTGATCTATACTCGGCTAAAGGAATATTGATACCAAATTTCTAGTCTCTAGGCCTCATGGTACCAAATATATCCTGATGAGTCCCTACATAGGTGGAACTCCGTATGTCTCTCTTGTTGATGAATTGTCTTCTAATAGATGTAGTGATAAGCAAGAACCTAATTAATTCAGGTTCTAGACACCTGATTTAGGAGAGTTCTTATATCCATCCGTTCATGGCAGTCCCATCAGTATAATTAGGCGACTAAATCAGGATTGCAGCATGCCACTAAAGTTGCATAATCGATTTCATCCGTATCAAGTCAGCAGGTGGCCATTTGTAATAACATAATAACTTGAACGCCTGCACACGTGAGATCGTTCATCGCTCACGTAAATGCCTACCGCTAACTTAACTAAGCTGCAGTAATTAGCTTGTGGTTCAATTATACGCTCACATGTACTCCATTACGTAGGATATATAAAGCTATAACTACATATACAATCGCCTTCTCAGAAATAATAGTTATAACTATAATCATACTCATTATACTTTAAATGCCCACCTACCCGCATTGGGCCAGCGTGGTGGGAAATTGGCCAAATTCTCCATATGAACCCTTACAAACGTGGAGATCTTTAGGGGAGGCCTATTTCCGGTTGTGGACGTCTATCGGCTGATGATGATACTTTAAACACACTACTTGTTATGAATTTACAATATAAATAAATGCTTTATAGATAAGTCTAAACTGTCCCCTTGTAAGAGGCGGGTCCGGTCCCAGCAGTGGGAACATTTAGAGGGTTGTTTATTATTATATAAATATACATAAAAACACTGTGTCAGATTTTTATACATTATGACTCACTGATAAATTCTCACTGATGGTGGGTCTCTGTTGTTGGAGACCGTCTAGGTAGGTACCTCCTGTTTCGGCTGCCAAACAAACAGTAGTGTTCAAACATTCCCATGTTCTCGTTTAAAGGACCCTGTAGATAGTGAAATTAGTTGGGTACAAGACTTAACATCTTATGTCTGATGGCTCATAGCGTGCACAGCACAACGCGGCACAGTATATACTATCCTAACGCCACGTTGTTATGGGCAGGCGTATCAGTTGAACGTCTCGAGCCTCTCGCTGCTTCAATCATCAGCAGATAGACGTCCACTGCCTAACATAGGCCTCCCCAAAGATTTTTATATCGATCGGTTCCGTGCTGCCCGCATACAGTCAGCATGGCCTCCGGTACCGCCAGGCGCAAAGGAAGGGTTTGTTCGAAGGGATTTAAGCCATTTCCCACCACGCTGGCCCAATGCAAGTTTGTGGGAGCCAGAGCCACGTTTGTTTATTAGCACAGTGCATGACGAGCAAGTGAGGATAGTTTGGGATCTGTGGGTTTTTGTGCTAAAAAAACCATTATGCGACTTCTTTCAATAAGTTTGTAAAGTTTACCAATATTTATTAAAATTTTGAAAAGACAATGTTGAAGTTATGACAACACTAATGGTGCTTAAAATTATTCCATTTTTTTTATACTATGAAAGCTACGTGACAAGCGGGACGTTTACCTGATGGTAAGTGATACGACCACCCATAACGTGGCGCTGGTTATACACTGCTCCACATTGTGCTTGCGCCTTGAGACATAAGATGTTAAGTCTCGTTACCCCAGTAATTTCACTAGTTACAGCGTCCTTGTAACTACGACAGAACACTGTCTGTCGGCGGCAATAGGCTGTGCGGTGGTACCTAAACAGTCTCCGGCAAGAGAGACCTACCACCAGTAGTATGTTTTTGTATATTTCTTCAGCACATTCCGGTTATAATATTAAATCTAGACAAGATTTTTAAAACAAATTAATAAAAGTGATAATAACAGGGGCGACATAATAATATTTGTACTAACTCGGGATTCAGAGGCATCTCAACACCGTACAGAGAGTATTTGCGATGAAACTCTGTAGATCGTACCGCACTGTCTCTCTGCATTCAGCCCTTTGTTGTCCGGGTACTGTCTTTGGATCTTAGAATTTAGGAGGTGTTCGACCTGTATGAGACTAGGAGAGGGTTGTCCCAGACATTTCTAGGCGATAGTAAAGTAGAGCAGGTCGTGGGATTTGCAAGGACTCCTCACCCCATTTTGCAAATGAATCTTAAGTATATATGTTTGGTAGACCAAAATTCTGTGCATGAGCACAACGTGCAGACGATGAACATACATACCGATGGCAGTAAGCTTGAGGGGGAGGTTGGAGACTTGCTTTCCATATGGAAAGGTGACGTCGAGGTCTAAAACCGGAAGCTATATCCGTCCGCGTACTGTAGTCTACCAGGCGGAAGTCCTGGCCATATGTGAGGCAACCAAAATGGTCCCCAGGAGGACGGAAGCGACCTATGCTTTGTTCAGTGACTCTAAAGCCGCGCTCGATACTGTTAGGAATTATGGCTCGCTCCATCCTCTTGCCGTGGGGCCAGGGAGAATTTGCGGAGGGCCTCTACCGAGAGCAAAGACGTGTCTTTGTTCTGGATCAAAGCTCACGCAGGGTTTCCTGGTAATGAGCGTGCTGATGAATTAGCCGAGCTAGCTGCTCTTAACAGCAGAAGGAAACGTCAACCGTTTGCTTCGAGATGCCTCTGTTGCGAGATGGAGCGCAGGATATAGCGAGGCCAGCACCGCGTCCATCACTAAGTTATTTTTCCCGAACGCAACAAAGGCATATCAGTTAATAAGGAAGGTCCGGTCAACTGGACAGTTAACCTAGATATTCAGTGGCCACGGCGGATTCTCCCAATACCTGTACCGTTTCAAGTGTCGGGATACACCGTGGTGCAAATGTGATGACGTCGTGGAGGTTCCTCATTTGCTGACAGTGTCTTATACATAAATGCCTAAGGTATGACTTTGAGTAGGAGACAGGCTTAAGGATAGATACAGCCAGTCTAGCCGAGATAATAAAAAATTTATTAGTTAGAAATAATTTCATAAATAATTGTATAAAAATATGTAAAACAGTAAACCATAGAAATAAGGACAAATAAATGTTACTTTATCCATATCTACTCAATAATATTATGTATTTCTGTGTATATTAGATAGTTAAATAACATAAGTTTAGATAACATATAAAAAAAAAAACACTTATATAAAGTAAATAATAGGATAAGTTTAGCCCTGACTAATAATATCAGAGAAAAGTTAGATATAAATAAATATATATATATATATATTGCACTATTAATGTTTTCGGAGGGTAGTCAGGGTTACGTAAGAAACGGGAGTGGACCGAAACCACATCCGCCAAGGAGTCCATCTGCAAGAGGCTCGACTATGTTTATAGTTAATTTAACTTTAAAACATAAAGAGGCGTTAAACGAGAAGAAAGTTGTTTTTACATATTTTCTATAAGAGTTGAAATTAGACTAAAAATAAATAGTCGTCTTATTGTGTCCACAACCGGGACTCAGACTCTACACAAGGAAAATTACGCTGGTGGTATCTCTCTGTTGCCGGAGACAGTCTAGGTACCACTGTAGTTTCTATATCTGCTGCCAAACAGTACTATGCACACATTACCGTGTTCCAGTTTGAAGGGTGCTGTAGTTAGTGAAATTACTACTGTAAGGACATCATCTTAAGTCTGAAAGCGACGTGCAAAATGTGATGCTGCGTACATACTAACTAGCGCCACTTTGTTATAGAGAAGTATGTTATTTAACCGGAACCTGTAGATTTCTTTACTAAATATATATTTTAACCGGAAGCTCAAGGTATCGACCTGTAACGGATTCGTCGGGAGTCGTTTTCCTCGAACTCATCGAACTGAAAGCGGTTTGTTAATAAATAAGTGTGTTCTCCATTGTCCTCAATTACTGCAGCTTCCCTCCAGTTGACGACGTCTCCGCGAGGGCATACGTCCCGTGACGTCACCACTCCCTCGCTCTTCCCCCCCGTGCGTCAATTGGAGCTCATAAAAATTACGATCCGGTCTCGGCTTGATATAATTGCGCACCAACCAATGACTGCGTCCGATGTGCCAACGAACTTGGGACTAATAAACAAAACTATTATATATCATCTAGATGAACTATACTATGATTGGGTAAAATTATGCGCAAGTATTCGTGTTGTAAGAAAATTGAATGAGAAATCTGGTGGTAGGTCACTGTTGCTGGAGGCTGTCCAGGTAGGTCGCAAAACAGTAGTGTACCAACATTATAACGTTGCGGTATAAAGTGCGTTGTAACTAGTGAAATTACCGGGGGTAACGAGGACATCTTATACCTCAGGGCCAAGTATAGTGTGATGCTGTGTATATTATCCTAACTAGCGCCTCGTTGTCATGAGCAGGAGTATAGTTTACCATCAGATGAATGGTCTCGCTTCGTCAAATTATCATCAATAGTTGTGCTTTGTCTTCGTGGTAGATGCCATACTGTCAGTCTTGACTAAAACATAGCAATCCTTTGGGCATAATAAACATATACTACTAACTATAATAGTCGTTATTTAAAAAAAATATTTCTTGTTCTCAATATTTATTTTTAGGCAACAAAGCAACGAGAGAAGTATACTTGGTAATAAGTGATACGCCTGTTCATAACAATGTGGCGATGGTTAGGATGATATACACAGCACCACATCGAACTTATCACTTTAAGACATAGATTCTACGTTTCCTTACCTCGATATGTTCAATTGGTACACAACGCCCTTTAAACCGAAACATGGTAATGTTTACACAGTACTATTTTCCGGAAATAGGCGCTGCGGTAGTACCTAACTGGACGGTCTCCGGCAAGAGACCGAATAGTTCGATAATGGTGATGGTTAGTGACTAACGCTGTTATTATAAGCTCTTGCATTTTACTCCGCGTTTTCCCGCAAAACTGCGTGTCTCTATTGTAAAACTTACACAATAAGTTTTAATGAAGTATAACTTCACACTTCCTTATGGAAGTGTCTGCGAAGTTATGAGTACCGACTTATGTAAAATCATGTTTCGCAGTTCATCGTTCGCGGGCGGTGATTGTCGTCGTTTACAGCTTTAGATAGGGTTGTTGCTAATGTCTATATAAATTGTTATTATTATTCAACCCAAAGAGAAAAAGAAACCCAAAGAGTGGAAAAAAATCCAGTAAATAATTACTGTCATCATCAGCCGATAGACGTCCCCCAAAGATTTCCACATTGATCGGTCCTGCGTTGCTTGCATCCTGTGGGTTCTCGCGACTCAACAGATCGTCGGTCCACTTTGTCGGTAGCCTCCCAACACTACGTGTACCGGTACGCGGCCGCCACTCGAGGACCTTACTGCCCCATCAAACATTGGTCCTTCGAACAATGTGCCATGCCCACTGCCACTCAATTCTAGCAATCTTTTGTCGATGACTAAACAATTAATAAAATGATTAGAAATTCTGCGGGATTGCATCACATAATTATTTTAGTCCATAGGACATCAATGGGGGCGGCAGCGCCCCTAGTGAACGCATCGGCTTTATTATAGCACAGACTATTAATAGATAGACGCATGTATAAAATTGATATATATTTTATTATCTATTATTTAAATATATTCATGTTTGTTTTCATTATACAGATCGTGTAAAATTTCACTAATTATGATGATCTTTACCATGATCTCATCTTAGAATTTTCTTTTGAAGATGTTCATATTCAATTATGAATTTTATGTTGTAATACTTGTGATTATGAATACTAAAGTCTAAATATTGACTAACAAATGGAGACTATAATGAGTTCGATTATATATAATTGTAATGATTTTTCTTTGTTTGCCAATCACGTGAAAACTAGTGAACGGACCGACTCGGGAACATGACCATTCGACACGGAATGATTTATAGATGGTTCTAAGGATGTTTATTTTTTGAATTTCATATATTCATCTTCATTTTATTTCTAACTTTCATAAATATTTTCGTTTCGTATTATTCATGCGGTTGCTGTAGTAACGGTTGCTACAGAAAGTCGTTTGTGGTTTCGATTGCTCTCATGGAATATTTAAGACAAATTTCAAGTCTGATTTTATATTACGGCCAGCGAATCGGGCGGGGTTCAGCTAGTTGTTATGTATATAAATGTGGTAGCCCTACCCTCGGTGAAGGCCGCACCGGTTAATTGGCGGTGCCCGACCGCCTCCGCGGGCCGCGGGCGCATGGGAAACAAACAGTGGCTTTGTGAAAATCCGTGCGCGTGCGCGTGTTCGCCGCACGGACGCGCCACTCGCGCGCCACCCGCTCACGCGCCGGCGGCGGGCAGCACTCCGACGCGTCCGCGCCGCCGCACCGAACGTACCGCGCCGCGTGTGATGCTGTACGCTGCACTGTTTTGATTCTGGTTACGTGAACCGCGCCGCACGAATGGAAGCGTTGACCTCCACTGCACCCGTACTGGTTTACCTACACGCTCGCGTGAAGAGCATCAGTGTTACCGTCGAAATATTACGTGGGTGTTTTTAACAAAACAGTGAATAACATCACCGGGAAACACCAGGTAGGATCGTGGGAGCAATGTCGTTGGTTTCGCGAATGAGGTTTTGTGTTTGTTTTATGACGAGCTTGAAATAAATTTTCGCTCGATCACTTCGCGGGCATTCGCCTCTGTGTTTTTTTTTTCTTTCTTCCGATTCCGTACACCCTGGTAGCGTCGCGCGGCTGACCCACATACTGTATACACTGTCACATATTGCGAAATTCGACCGGTTGTATTACGGGTTACGTTAAATTTGTTTACTGATAAGGGGATTCAGGCATTGTTTACTGTTTGTTCTGTGTTAGTAAATTACGAGCGTAAAGTTTCAGGCATGCGTCAGATTACAATTGTCGATGTTTAGATACAGATCGATATCGAATTCCACGGAGATCCGGATGAGATGGTTCGTTGTATTAAAGTTATTTCGCAACGACAAAGTCGGCTTGTGTTCACTTATCTTAGTGATATACATATTATGCGGTTTTATAATTTGCAGTAATTGAAGCCGTTTTATTGGGTTAATTGTGCATTTGAATTTGACCTCAGCAAGGAAGTGGCGAAAAATTAACTGATGACCCCGAGCAATGTCGATAAGTTTGAGCTGTAATATAAAATCATCGCATCATCGAAACAAAACGTTTGTTATTAATCAGCAAGTGATTGCTTGGAACCGTTTTGTATATTTGCCTTTTATTGCCTTTATAATAACAAACCGTGGTCAGTAATGAACTATAAAACATTCGTGTAGGTCGCTTGGTGGCTGCGGTTACCACTATGTTAAGCTGGACCGTTTTAAAGTTCGCCTCCTTTTGCTCTTGGCCTTGATTCTTCTTATGTTACGTATGAGTCACTTGGTCGAATTAGCATAGGTAATACTGCTACAATTGTACAATTTCGCTCCACCGGTACGACGTAGAAGCTTCGAACTGTTTTGCTTCTTAAGCTGATAGTAATAAAGACACATGTGGCGTATTTTTCGGCGGCGACTTAAAATGGGTCTGTTGCTGCGTACAAACTGATTTATGATACATTTTCTTATAGAGACCTGGTTGTATTACCGGTCGTTTTAAGTACGTACGTGTACGACGCAACGTGGAGACGTATATTGACCCTTGTTTGTTACTAGCGAGAGCCTCTTTTCCCGCGGCCCCGATCGGAGCGATAACTCCCAGCAAAGCGACCAGTCGGCGGAACTGGGAAACGACCGACATTTTCATCAAACGATTTCTATTGAATGCCTCAAACAATGGTTTTAACTGTTTCTTTTGGAAAACCGTTCGGGTTAAATTGATTTCGGGATATTCACAAAGTACCTGCAAAGTAGACTGAATTGAACAAGAATGTTATGTAAAGTATTAAATATTTATTTAATGCCTTCAGCGGAACTTGGTTTAGTAGCGAATTCGATTTCAGCATGTATCACGTATTTCTATGCTTATTTTTTGATCGAACGGTGTAATATATATGTGGTGGAGGTCTTTGGTGAAGGCGTATGTCCAGCAGTGGACGTCTAGCGCCTGATGATGATAATGATCATATTTATAGAACATACATATAGGAGATATCCATGTATTCATTGACTCATCATGAGATCTCCGAAACTATTAGATATAAACACTTAAGATTTGGTAGATAGATATCGCTTCTGCCGTTTAGAGGTCAGTTAACAATAGACTATTATAAATTACAAAAAATTTTTCCCAAGAGGGAGTTGCGAGGGTGTTAATATATGTATATATACCAATAATGTCTATATTTTTTTTTAATAATGTTTACTATGTATGCGATTCGAGGACACGAGTATTTGTTTTTGCGTTAACATTTCCTTTTGTTTGTTGCTCATACATTTATTATAAATATCTGTATATTTCTAACGTAAAGGTTATGTTAGTTCTTTATAACATTTTTAACTGACTAGAATAGACAATCTTCAAATGTCAATGAACCCGAGCGGTTATTTTTTTTTTATCTTTTCGTTCGTTACTTACAAACTTGAAGAAAGATCGTTTCTGTTGACGAGAAAAAAGAGCGCTTGCTACAAGTACAAAGGAAACTAAAGATTTTTTTATAATTTGATTGTCTTGTTAATACATTTTATGTAGTATAGCATATTCATACGTACGTATTTGGTATTTTAGCAAATAATGAATTACCTACTAATCTAAAATGCATTTATGAATTTATATAGTAATTTGTTAAGGCGTTACAGATAGATCGTAAAGGGTTGTGATTTTTTTTATTTAATAAAGCGACACGAACGGGATGTTCACCTGATGGTAAGTGATGCGCCTACCCATAACAACGTGGCGCTAATTATAGGTACAGCTCGAAATTGTACTAGTCTTCAGACATAAGATGTTAAATCTCGTTACCCCAGTAATTACACTAACTACAACGCTCTTGAACCGTAACAAAATAATGTGTGCACAATACTGTATGTAGGTAGAAATAGGAGTCGCAGTTACATCTACCTAAACGGTTTCCGGCAACAGAGACCTACCACTAAAACAATTATAAACAATATATTAATTATATCATTATGTTAACGCTTAAACTTAAACGTTTAAACTAAAGCATGAGTACACTTTATGAAAAAAAAAATACATGTTAAATGGTAGAAAGCCGTGCAATTATTGCATTTGTCCATACTTTCTCTCAATCAAAGTCGCAGCCTGCTGTAGCCGGTCGGGCGTCCCGCTTGCGCTTGCGCAGCGCGCGGCTCGTGTGAACGTAACACGCGCACGGCGCGCCCGGACAAGTGAAGCGTAAACTGGACGATCGCGTATCAGTAATTGGTTATTTTCGGCCTTGAGTGAAAGTTACATTCGGCAAACACGGGAACATGCACCGCACATTCGTTCGATCACATTTACGCAACTAGCTGGAGGTAGTTATCACCGCAGCGCCAGTTTCTGCCGACAAACATTATTGTGGGGTAACGTTACTCGACATCCTATGTGTCAAGGCGACGAGCTACAACGTGGTGCAGTGTATCTTCATCATCAGTCTTTGTTAATCCACTGATGGATATAGGCCTGCTCCAATATCTTCCATCAAATGCTATCCTCAGCTTTTCGTATTGACTTCCGATTGCCTTGACGATGTCGTTGGTCCATCTGAAGTGAGGGCGTTCTGTACAAGGCCTCTACTTCAAGTCTTTCTTCTCCTATCGGTCACTGACACGATAGACATTGTTGGCCCACTACTACTTCAGCTTGTAGATTTTGAAAGCCACGTTGATAACTTTAGTTTTCCGTCGAATTTCTTCGTTTCGGATTTTGTTCCCTAGAGAAATACCAAGCATAACTCCATCGTTCGCTGTATGACTTTGAATCGGTGGACCAACCCGGTGGTCAGGTGCCAAGTCTGTGCGCCGTGAGGGCGAGGAAGGCGCACTGGTTGAATAGTCTTGAGACATTTGGTTATTTCCAAAGTGAGGGTGTGCCGGAGTTTCCTATACGCTGCCAATCTAGCCGAATGCAGTATATATCAAAACGATGCGACTAGCAGGATGTTCACCTGATGGTAAATAACACGCCTGCCCATAATAACGTAGCACTAGTTAGGATGTCCACAGCATTACCATGTCCTTGGCGTGTTGAGACAACGAAAATTTCGTTATCTTGGTAATTACCCTTCAGCAGAAATAGGCGCTGCGGTGGTACCTACATAGTCGGTCACCGGCAACAGAAACCTGCCACCAATGGTACAAGTAGATATCGATTTCGTGAACACAGTGTTGCATTAAACACTGTATGAATATTCATACAGTTATGTCATTGCATTGCTATTTCTCAGTGCGGGACCGGTCCAGCGTTCGAAGTCGGCACGTTAACCTTACTAAATCTGTGTTAATGGTTGATTTGCTCGTTTTATGGATATTACGCTGTGGTATTGATTGTTCCAGCACGATTTGTTTGCGAATGGTGCGAACTATGCGCTAGTCGCTATTTGGGCCAACGATGACACTACATCGATACTGTTGTCTGTTGCTGTGTGAAAAATTATAAAGCATTATATGCATTGTCAGTGTCCATTGCATTCCTAATTATATTAAAAGTTCAATACTTCCGTAAGAAACGGTAATTTTGTACATACTATCGTAATTTTGCATACCATACAAGGGGTGTGTAGCGTAGCTCGCTAGTCTTAATGGTTATAGCGTGCGGCTTTCATTCCGAAGGTGGCGCGTTCGACTCTCGGCAAGTACCGATGACTTTAATATTTAAGTTATGTACATTTGTGAACTTTAGTAACAACAGCGAAATACAAACGGTGAAGGAAAACATCGTGAGGAAACCTGCACGTGAATTAGAATTTATTCTAAGGTGTTTGTGAAGTTACCAATCCGTATTGGGTCCGCGTGGTGACTATGGCCCCATCGTCCTCATATTGAGGGTAGGGCTATGTCCCTAATAGTGGGGACGTAAAATTGGCTGTATAACATACAAGGGGTGTAGGGTGTAAAGGGATCCCGCACAACAATTCACGGCAGCCAAGCCAACGTCACCTGCTCGTTTTGTACCCAGCTCATCAACAAACGAGGCTCTGGCTCCCAACAACCTGTATTGGGCTGGCGTGGTGGGAAATGGCCCAAATCCTCTCCTATATTATTATTTAACCTGATCATATGGGAATGTGAGGCCTACGTCCAACTGTGGACGTCTTTCGGCTGATGATGTGAATATTTACGTTATTCCATATGAGTGCTTATTGTTTCCATTTGACGGGCACTACATCCATTACACAAAAGTGCGATGACGTAGTGTGTTTTTCTGGACGAAGAAAACTACTTCTGAGAACAAACAATCGTATGCAAACATTAGTGTAACTGGTGAAATTACCACGGTAACGATATAACATGTTTTACGGGCAATATGGTGCCGTTTACCCCTCTAACCAGCGCCACATTATTATAACCAGGCGTATTCCTAACTATAAAGTATAATCGTTTAGTTGAAAAAAAAAACTTGGCTATAATATCTATAACGGGTTATGGATTACTTTCCCTTAACTTGCTTATGAGCTCTCGTATCCCAACTGTGGGATAATGAAGTAATATATTAGCTTTTGGTTTTTTCGGATATAACCGTAAAGATTCTAGTACCTTTTAAACTCCAGTATATGTTACGTCGGAAACCAATCATGTTACAAAGCAAGAGTTAACCTTTGCGTTACTAAAGCAGTATGAATATAGAATTTGGCTTCAGACCTAACTTACTAACTTAACATACAGATACTCGTAAAGTTAATTTATCAGTATTAATAAGCCGAGGACGTCACGGTGTGAACAAGATCAGATGGCGCTGAGCACATTTTTCATATCACATATCCAATCTCGTTAACCTTGTTTATTCGCACATTAACCTAAATGTTAAATATTAACCGTATTTACAGCAGGTATACTATTAAAATTATTATATCGTTTAATAGTAAATTTTTATTATTATACTATTATACTAATGTGTGGTTCTTTTCGCTAATAGTCTATTCAGTTATCATCGCAGCTTTGATTTCTACGGCTGTACCTGTACCCTTCGGTACCCATGAACCTTATGAAGGTACACCCATTCTACCGGGGTGTACCTTCATATTGGTTTCTCTAGAACTTTTTACTTAACTTACTTAGATTACTGTTGGTAGGTCTCTGTTGTTGGAGAGCGTCTATGTAGGTACCACCGCAGCGCTTATACCAGCCGACAAACATTCGTGTTCCGATTTGAAGGACGCTGTAGCTAGTGAAATTACAGAAGTAACGACGCTTAACGTTTCACGTATCAAGCCGACGAGGTCATCGTGGTATTGTATACAACCTTAAGTAGCGCCACATTGCTAGGGGCGGGTGTATTGCTTACCATCAGACAAACGTGTTGCTAACAACTGCTTATTTGTTTACTTGCTTAAAAAGGTTTACCACCAGTGGTTAAAATAACTAGAAGTATTCGGGAGAGTTTAAATGATGATATAGAATATAATCTTAGTATATATAATAGTCCTTTGTTAAACACTAAAACTGTTATGGCTGCGGTGTAAAATGTTTACATTTACGCTTATCAACGTGTAGGGAAACTACGCTGACCGTGTAATGGGATGTCCGGTTCTAAAGTGCGTCGGCTCGTATTATTGTACGGCTGGTGGTACCTTCATAAATCCGAGGCCGTATTTAAATAGCCGCACCGTCTGCCACCCTTTTGTTTATATTATGTGATGTGACATCGGACTTGTTACATATTATTGTAATGTTGGTTCATCCGTCAATACATTTTGTTACAAAAAAAATGTGTTACGGCATTCATGTCAAATTATCACTCGGAGTTAAGTGACAGTGAGGCTGTGCGTAGTGAAGCACGCTCGCCTGGAATACTCTAATTCTTCGTATGTTGACGGTAGGAATAAATAGATTTTGTTATTGCGGTAGATTGATATTTTTATTTGACGCAATGTCATGACGTTCTCCTGATAGTGATACGCTTGCCCATGACATTGTGGCGGTAGTTAGGATGGTATACACTGCACCACATTGTACTTGTCGCCTTGAGACATAATATGTTTATTCTCGTTATCCCAGTAATTTGACTAGCTACAGCGTCGTTTCAATCAGAACACAGTAATATTAGCACTGGTACTGTTCGGTGGCAGAAATAGGCGCTGCGGTAGGTACCCTCCTATAGAGATATATATTTAAAATATGGGGGTGGTACTTGGTACTTCGAGAATTCTTACCACCAACCAAACAATATGTGGTCGTTCGAACCGTAGACTATGTTATTTAGAAATCGGTTCACTACTGGAACGTGAAGGCAGGTTAAAATTATTTTGTATAAATACGATAGATTTTCTGGTGGAAGAAATATATTTCCGGAGACCGTCCTGGAAGGGTATTGTACGTAGCTGTGAACCGGCATAAAACTACTGAAGTAATGAGTTTTAATATCCCATATTTAAAGAAGATGAGCACAATACCGTGTTGTATACACCACCCTAACCAGCTAAGTTGTTATAGGCAGGAGTTTCACTACCATCAGACGAACGTCTCTCTGGTCTCTTGCCGTCCATAAAATCATCAATACAGTTACCATCTATCATCATATGAATTGATGGTAAGTTCTCGCTATATATTGACGGTATCAATTGACATCATCGCGCTTAATTTACTAGCGTAGCGAGGACTGCCATCATATCAGTAGCGTTATACGAATTTCGTCTTAATTGCCATAGTAACAAGTGTGAGATTTTCATACACAAGTTCCACTTAGTATCTTCATATGAAACTGTAGTTATAATATGTTTCTATTAGAATATATTGATGTCTAAGTCTACAAATCATATTTAATATTCTGGTAGTTAATAGATCATTATTCTGGTAATATATCTAGGAGGTTTTCTTTAACTAGATGATTAAATGTTTAACTGTTTTTAATTTCCATAAAGTATTATTGTAATTTAACCTAAGTTAATTATTGCAAAAGAAAATATTCCCAAATAAATGATATCAGGAAACGGTATCGCTATTGTCATATATAATAAAAACAGTTATCTATATGTATATGTTTCTATATATCTATATATAGATAGGCGAATATATAAATATATAGGATGGAAATAGAGTTCCTTTTTTCGCCAGTCACGTGAAAACCAGTGAACATAGGAATATAAGCATTCGACATGAAATGATTTTTAGATGGTTGTAATATTTTCTTACTTTCACAGATCCTTCATTATTTTATTTCTAATTAAGTTTCATAAACATTTTAATTTCGTATTATATGTGCCGTTGCTATAGTAACGGTTACTATATAAAGTAATTTGCGGCTGCGGTTGCTCTGTGAATATTTGACACGAATTTCAAGTGTAAATAATATTACGGTCAGCGAAGGAAGTGGGGAACAGCTAGTATATGCATATCTATCATTTAAGGGTCTGAAAATAAAAAAAGACTAACACCGGACATCGATTTCTGCTGAAAGAGAAATTTTAAAACAAATGCTCTTCTAAGAAGCGTAAAAAAAACATATATTGCTTCTCATAACTTCTATTGAAATTTGTTGAATTGTTTAACCACGTTTCTTTCGCTGATTAAATGTTTTCGTGAAATGGTCACATGTCAATTGAACTGTCCTGTCGCATGCGCATGAGTTACGTCACTCAGTAATACGTGAGTGCAATCCGAAATTTAATACGGATAGTAAATATGTTGGGCCGCTTGTTAATTGAGATGTACCATACAATGGGAATTAGAGACAATTTGTACGCCGGAGTCGTTAAACTCCGACATGGAGCAATCAAATGCCTGGTGAGAATCTAAGACGTTTCTAATCGGCATTAGGGAAGCATCGCTTTGATGCTGAGGGTTGTGGTTGAAATATGTAGCTGGCTACAGTATGTATAATATGGACCAATGATCTATTTTGGTCAAAATCAACTGAAATGCTAATATTAAAGAGAGGTTAGGTCAGGCTATATGTTTGCGGTTAGGATGGAGGTCCTTATCATTGTCTAAACAATTCCGAAGAGACAATGGCTGGATGGTCCCCGGCCATTGTGGCAGTACTCACAAATTTGCTGGGAGTGCACTAAACAATCTGTGAGATAGATTATATCAGTATATCATTAGAGAAGCCGCGGAACTGTTCTGAGCCGAGATTCCGTGACCTCCAAATATTGAGAGTGTCCACGAAGATGTTTAAAACCTCCACAAAACCCTAACTTTTTTTTAATTCGACGTAGCAACGAGATCAATGGGATATTCATCTGATAGTAAGCGATACGCCTGCCCACAACAACCTGACACTAGTTCAGCTGATATACACTCCACCATATTGTGGTCGTGGCCTAGAAACCTAGTAATTTCACTTGTTACAACGCCCTTTATACTGGATCTCAGTAATAATTGCACAATACTGTTTAGCGGCAGAAATAGGAGATCAGTGATACTACCCAGACGGTCGCCGACAACAAAGACTTACGAGTATCTTGAGTGTATCTTGTCGAAGATCACCCCTTATCTCCCTCCCGAAAAAAAGTGTTTGGTACCGTTTTATATCATACTCAATGTTATTTTATAATCTACGGTCGTTATACACAATCTTCTCGTTTTTGTGTTTTAGTAACATATATCCGTCGCGGTGGTACAGCTAATTTGTAACCGCCTCATTGATGCGTGAGGTTGCCACGAGATACAGACACTTGAATAAATAAACTCGACAAGCATACTCCGAACATGCTTCCACCATCTTCGGCTCACCATGATGTGAAACTACTAAATGTGAAATTATATATAACTATCACAATAATTATTGTTCGTATGTCTCTGTCGCTGGGGACAGGCTAGGGTCGTTACCACCGCAGCTCCTATCCTTAACGACATATATTGCTATGATTTCGAGGACGTTGTAGCTAGTGAAATTACTAAGATGGGCTTAACATCTAACGTCTCAAGGCGACGAGCACAATGTGGTGCTGTGTATATCTTCTTAACTAGCGATGTTTTTTGTGGGCACATGTATCACTTATCAGAAGTAGGACGTCTCTTGTTTAACTTAAGTTTGTCTAATGCAAAATAATAAATAAACTCTTGGTGTTGTGGTGTAATATTAAAGTTCTTCTTTATTCAGTTAAGCGACGAGCGGGACGTTCACATAATAATAAGTGATACGCCTGCCCGTATGTGGCGCTAGTTAGAATGATATACACTGCACCATATTGCACTCGGCGCCTGAGACATAAGATATTGAGTCTCGTTGCACTAGTAATTATACTAGCAACAGTACCATTCAAACCAGAATAAAGTAATATTTGCACACTACTGTTTCTCGGTTGCAATAGGCGCTGCGGTGGTACCTTCATGGTCTGCGGCAACAGCCTATCACCAGCAAAGTTTAATTAAAGTAAGGATCTTATTGTCTATAAGTAATAACAAATAGGCCGATGAATGTTTCCAATGTTAAGAGATTTCAATGACTAGACTTCTTTTATAAGTAGATACGTAAGATCGTGTAGCCACTACGCTGTTCACCTGCAGGTTGGTGAACACCTTGGCTATATATGCATGTACACAGGCTGAAGTATACTCGTTAGTTAATTTATGTTTTCACAAGAATTGTATCACAGTCCCCCGTCGCGGTGTCGGCGAATGCTCGTGTAATTGGCATCAATTGCTCGACTCCCCAAGTGCCGATTTAAACCCAATTTGGGTTGCTCTGATGCCAACGCAATTATTCCGACCGTTAGATGGGACATTTGAATTTACAAATTTAACCTTTCAGTTATACAACTAGTATTTTTTTTTAAAAAAATCTTTTATCTAAACAATCAGTACATATTGAATTATTACTAACAGTATCGTTAAATACTAAGATAGATCGTTTTTGATCGATTAAGCGACGATACGAGCGAGACGTTAACTTGATGGTAAGTGATACGCCTGCCATTTGCAATGTGGAGCTAATTATGGTGATATACACTGCACTGTATTGTGCTCGTCGACTTGAGACATAAGATTTCACTAGCTGCGTCATTCAAATTGGAACACAGTATTGTTTGCACACTGCTGTTTGGGGGTAGAAATTAAATATATTTAAAATTAAATTGAATAAAGAAAACTATGTCAGGGAGCTTAAATGAATGGCATATCACATATATTATGTATGTTCATTACGCAGTAACATGTAGGTATCGGTAAACACCTGTTAATAATTATCTTACTACATGATCGCAACATCTGCTATATAAAGAAAAATTTACAAATCATTACCATGAGGTACTTTGTTCAAACTGAACAGGCAGGTCTCTGTTGAGACTGTCTAGATAGGTACTGCCGCAGCTACCATTTCCGTAGAAAAACGGTATTGTCCTAATATAGCTGAGTTCCGGGTTAAAGAGTTGTGGTTAATGAAATTACTGAGATGACGAGACTTAACGTTTTAAGGCAACGAGCATCTTTACTAGTGTTACGTTGGTGTGGTACATTACTTACTGTCAGGATAACTCTTCACTCGTCTAGTGGTTTAGTTAAATAAAAATCCTTTTCTTAAATACTCATGCTTTGATATATATATAATATTTAAATAAAAAAAATCTAATGTAAAACTGAATGGTTAAGTTTAAATTATTAGGTTAACGAGACTTGTTAGATCTTATATAAGGCGAGAAATGCAATGTTATGCTGTATACATCCTTATCTAATACTACTTTCTTATGTACGGTTGATTCTATTACACTTTCCATCAGGATAATAATCTTCTGGTCTTCTCACTTCGTTGTTCACATGGTTAAATTCATAAAATGTGTTGAAAATATAAATCTAGTAATTGTAGTAATCACGATGCTATAGAGACTTCCATCGAGAGTTAAGGAGGCAGGCGCTGTCACTTCATTTCCTTTATTGCTGCAATGTAATCAACGCCACTTGTGTGTTGCCGTTTTAATCAGTGGTCTGTCTCTCATATAAATAGTACACTGTTATGGATCACCATAATTTTTTCTCATGTGAAACAACTCGGAGACGGCCACATAAAATGCACATTAAGTCCCGGAGCGAGAGATTGCGCGCAGTTTGGAGCGCGGTACTCGTAAAATAACGTATGAATCCTGTTTCGGGGACGCGAACATCTCGTACATACCGCTCATTGAAATATACGGATGTAAATGTGAAATGTTTTCACTGCAACATATACCGATACAGTTTTTTTTTTATATAAAATATTCCAAAAAGCGTCCAGTTGAGCGGGAAGTTCATTTGATGGTAAATGATACGCCTAAACATAACGTGGCGAAAGTTAGGATGTTATACACTGCATCACATTGTGCTCGATGTTATGAGATATATGTTTTCTGGTTTGAAGTGCGGTGTAGTTAGTGAAATTACTGGGGTAACGAAACTTAACATGTTATGTCCCCAAGGCGAGGACCTCAATCTGGTGATGTGTATGTCATCATAACTAGCGTCACGTTGTGGACTAGCGTATCACTGTAACCGCCAGGTGAACTACTTGTTCGTTTTGTCGTATCGTTGAATAAAAAAAAACTTATATATATTAGAACATTTCCGAATAGTACCGTCCATCAGTTCGCGAGACGGGGATCGTAAACTGAGGACGTCTTATTGCCTCCGATGGGATTGCTTCGTAGTAAGAAAATTGCCCAAATAAAACGTTAACTTCAGGTTTAGGATTCTTTATATCGGACGACGTGGATTTGTACGTTTTATTTTAACTGTAAAACGTACCAGCGAGTTTTATTTCTTAAATCATTTACATACACTTCTACGGGCATACGTTAAAGCTTGGTAGAGTCAGTCTAACATTTTTCTTTATGGGGATAATCACTATCAAACTTTCAACTTATTTCATTATACTAACAAAAAAAAAATTAAACAGAGAAGTGGAAATACATAAGCGTACTTATAGCTTTAAACTAGTTTCCGTGCTTTTGTTAGTATAAAATTTAAGCAAAGATTTTAATTTAACATAGTTTTTTTTTGTTTTACGTATATGTTAAATGACAATAGACAAACATTGGATAGGGTAATAATCTATCGTACATTACTATATTAAATAGTTACATTACGATACTATATTAACCACTACTTGGACCTCAAGAGCAGATGTGCTATGGCAGTACTGCTATACTTTTGTATTATTCGAACCAAAAATAGTTTCATACAAATTTAATAAAGTATGAGTAAAACTGATAAAATTTAATATTTCTTATCAATTCCTTTTGAGCAGATTTATATATATATATATTTTTTTGTATGAAAGCAACCAAATACTATGTATGTATATGCTGGAGTTTTACTAGCTGAAATTATCCTATGCCTTATAAAAAACTAGTGAAAGTCCCTGAAAAGCTGTCATCTTCATTTTACAAGCATATATTTAATTTTTATGGATATAGAGATAAAGGTGATTCATTAAAGCAAGCGTCTTACATCGGTGGGAGATCAAGGTCCGGTTCGGAGTCACCCTCGTCTACGATAACGTTCACAGAGGCGCTATAGGTATTTTCCCGCGACAGCTCTCACCCTCGCTTTGTTGCGAAGTGACAGATTGTGATTCCACTCTAGGGCCCTTTCAAGTAATAAGACGCATGTATCTATCGTAGATAACACTGGATTTATAGTAGACGGTTTAGCAAATGCTAATGTACACACTTTAGGGAACACTTTGCATAACTTTACATACCATTTTCACAGTCTTCACACAATTGTAGATAAAGCCAAATCTAAATATCTCGTGCTTGAAATCCCCATTCATATCAATCTATATGATAAATCAATTCGAATGATCCCGATGCGGACTAATTTACGATACTATTAATAATATTTCGGTAAATCTGAAAGGATGCCAATCGAGACAAAACGTCAGTAGTATATATATTTGATTAAATCTTTGTATTCTACCATTATCGCTAACAAACACAAAATCTCTTTTCACTTAAAGTGTGAAGTGTTGAAGTGAAATGAAAAAGAAATGCAGTGATGGAACTTTTAACATACATTGGCACATTGAAGGCGTTGAAAATGATTGTGTTATCAAATATGTTCCGCGGAAGTCACCCGCAACAACATTTGGGATCGGCAGAGAACGCGACCGAAGAAAGAAGTGCAGACGGGAAACTATCGAATCCAGCAACACATAGTTCACTAAGAATAAAGCAGAGAATAAAACTGCGCGACAGCGTTATGCAAAAACCGGAAATGGAAAAAACATCACACATAGAAAATGATAAACGAATGTCGTCTACTAGTGTCGATGCAATTAGTACCAAAAGAGATATAAATAACAAAGTGATATGCAGTGCCAAAGGTCTATTAGAAACTAATTTAGATGATTTATTTACAGACGTCCAGAAACTGGACGTTTGGGCAGATGAACCAAAGAGTTTAGGTGCAAGTGAACCAAGTTTGACTATTAGTGATGATAATTCTCAAGCGGTGAACAAGCGTGAATCTCTGGTGTCAGAAGATGATGCGGCAGATGATACGGCTACCGATAGTGACTGTTTGGATGAAGTGGTTCGGGAACAGAGGAAATGTATGGGTGCACGCCGCTTTGGTCACATGCTGCGAAGAGTTATTTCTAGAAATGGTAAGAGAAATACGATTTTTTATTTGTTATCAGGTTAAGCCAAGCAAACGCTTCTTTATTATATATACCCTTAGCTAATGTTATAAAGGTGAAAGGGCGTATATCTCTGTCCATTTTACCATTGTAGCTGCTAAACCGGTGGTGATCTTTGTACAGGGGTAGATTAATATAATTTAACACTTTACCATAATCTGATAGTAATAAAACTAGCTTCAGCAATTACTGCTGGATGGTAAGAATATAAAATGTGCCTCCAGGGAAGATCTACAAATAGAATATTTGCATAGAGTGCTGTCAGAATTAAGTACTAATTAATTTTCAGTTTTAACTTTTAATTAAAAGTCCTAGTTAAGTTTTTTACAATCTCTTGGATTATAAATTTCCAAATTAGTTAAAATTGCTTTTGGGAAACCAGTAAAATTACTTCACTCTAAGATAACATCTGAAGAAGAAGAAATAAAAACATCGCCGGCAAAGACCGAGGCAAATGGCGACAGCGACGGTCATTTATTTGTTTTCAATTGTTGCAAATTGCTTCACCCGCTCTGATTGAGCTGTGCGTCCTGAATCGTTGCTTCAAGATCTTATCGTGGGACTTCCTATTGATTTTAATCAATACAATCATTTCTATTGTGTGCGCTCAGATAAATTTATGCTTAAGTAATATATTTTTTTACTTTATTTATTCGTTTTTCTAAATCAGCGTATCGTATAGTTTTAGCTATGACCATTGCTAAAAACTTGACTGATGCTCTGTTGAAGTTTAATTCTGTTAGATCGACAGACACAGTTCGTCGGATGCTTGGCTCGTGGACCCAGCGTTCGCAGTTTAAATTTATTTTAATTTGAACTACTTCTGGATTCTTTTTAATTTATTTTAATTTGAACTTCTTCTTCTAGATTAAGTGTAGGGTTTTTAATTTTCACAGCTAACCTATTCGGTGGCCGAAGACCAACTCGGGCCGGTTTTCTATCCACCTTCTCTTGTATCGGAAATTCTAGATATAACACTGATAAAAATTTCAAATTACGATGGTGTATATAATGAACCTCATTAAAATTAAAAACTAAGTATTTTCTTTGCAGTCAAATAACTTCATAGTTTTATTTACGTAAAAGTCATTTAGATGTTTCGAGTTAATGAAAAATCTCGATACTAAATCGTCGAAAAGCTTATTTGGGAACTGTTAGTTTAATTTGATCCGATTTATCGATTCACGTTTAAATTAAGCGGTGTAAAGAGCGAGTTGCAATTGGATCGATGTAATCACCTCGGCGCGGTTCATTCATCTATCAAACCGCACCGGTAACTTTCGGCAAACACTGTGATTTCATTAATGTCGTCAGCCGCTGCAATGCAGAACTATTATTCCTTTTTATTTACTGGATGATATATAATAGAAAACATATGTCGGATACATAAATCATTTTTGTAAGAAACTCGTAATGTTCCCACTTCGGCGACGTTGAGCCGTCTTTGACAAGGAAAGAATCAAGTCAATAATGATTGTACAGAAAACAAATTATTTATTAAGACTAAGAGATCCATTAGAATTTATCACATACAACAAATTATTATTGCACTAAAAAGAAGTTGCAACAAAAATCATTCTCCGGAGCGGCGAAGTTCTTTACATTTAGGTATGTGTCGGATCGATCTATCTCCATCATCTCCATATATAATATTTATTACTATTCTGTTCATTATAAATTAATTCTTCCAGAATATCTGTTGCTATGTCCGTTAAAACCTAACTTCCACTTACCGGTAACTAAGCTAACTTCCGAAACTTTCCGCTGAAAGCTGATGTTATATTACCCTCCTCAGAACTATCGATTACATTTATTTGAACTGGAACTAGAGTTTCGTGACTTGCAAAGTCATTGAGTGTTAAAGTTCTTTTTTTAGTATAATTTTCATATCACAATGAATTAATCTGAACACTGCATTGATCGATAGAAGCTCATTTGGATGTTACCAAATAATTCATGTTTACTTCAGTGACTTTAATTTATGAATAATTAACGGATGATTTAGATATTAGATTACATATCAGTTGTCACAGTTGTAACAATGTGTTATTTCTTTTAATTTTAAAAATATTGCTTCTACTTCTTCTTCTTTCTCCTGCCCTGGTCCCACTTTATGTAGGGTCGGCACAACATGTTCTTCATTACCGAACACACACATTTTTTTCTCTTCCCCCATTTGTATTTCGCTGTTGTTACTAAAATTCACAAATGTACATAACTTAAATATTAAAGTCATTGGTACATGCCGAGATTCGAACCCGCGACCTTCGAATTGAAGGCCGCACGCTCTAACCATTAGGCCAGCGAGCTACTATTGCTTCTACTTCTAAAGTTTTTTTTAAACATTTTCCAACTGTAGTTTACTGTTGGATAGAGGACTCTCCCAAGGAACGGTACTTAGCCCGACCTTCGGCTTAGCAATTGGAACATACAAAATCTTAATGGCCTAAGAGTTAACGATTGATTTGTTTCATTGCTATCTAAATACTAAATATTAGACATTACAAACTTTTTGAATGAGAATCTGAATAGTATATTTTTTTATAACTTAAATTTACTGCCGATTTGAATATTTGGAGTTTATCATTTTAGCATTAATAGCAATTTATAGTAGTATATAAATCTTGTTGGACGTAGGTGGTCACGACTTTGATGTAGGAAATACTATTTATGGCTATCATTGTTATCGGAGATCTAAGTAAGTGTTACTGTTGTGTCTATCACTGCTGACGTGTAGTGTGCAAACTTTACTGTGTTGCGTTATATGTGAGTGTTGCTTGTAATATGTAGTTTTTGAATGATTAAAATGATCATTCGTGTCATCTCGTGTTGCGACGTCAAGTGTAGTATTACTGTGTGTATATTCTAACTTACCGCTAATAGAACCACCTACCCGTTTTGCTGTTAAAATAAAGTAGCACCATGTTTATTTTGTACAATTAATTCAAATAAATAAACGAGTAGAGAAACATTTAAATATTGTTATATTAACTTTATCAGTTACCGTGTATGTGTTTATTGTAGTAATAAAGTGTACCCGGCGCAGTGTACAAAGTAGGTGTTTTTCTTTTATTTCCGCTCTGCTGTGTATATAATTGGTAATAGCAATAGCGTGAAATGTGTTCGTTTGTTATCCGCTCGCGGTAAATGAGACGCTTTCTCCCTTTGTTATAATTAAAACAAACAGAACAATTGGCCGCGCTCTCGTCCTGTGTTAACATTAACATTCAACTTTATATTGGCAATGGGTTGTATGAATACAGATTATATTTAAAATTGTGCTACGTAACCAATTTTGAAAAACAAAGATAAAGCAATACTGTTAGGTTTATATTCTTCTTTCTTCTTCTTTGTCGTAACCTCATGACTGAGGGACGTGACTATGGTGCGTTGCCCTGGCCACCATTTCTTTCCAGACATTTCTGTCTTGCGCCATTTGGATGGATGATTGTAGGGTCGCTCCCGTAGCGTCCTGAGTTGTGCGTGTCCATCTTGTAGGATACCGCCCTCTCGCTCTCTTTCCTTCCACACAACCAGTTATAATCAGTCTTTCCAGACTGTCTGGGTCTCGCCTGACCGTGTGTCCGAAGAATTTGAGGACTCTTTGCCTACAGATTGTTGAGAGACGTGTTGTTATGTTCAACTGTTTGAGGATTGACTCGTTTGTGCGACGTTCCGTCCAGGATATCCTCAGCATTCTGCGCCAACACCACATTTCGAACGCGTCAATCCTCGATCGACCTCGAGGTTTATATTAAGCGTTTCCTAAAAGCTATCGTTTCGTGACTCGTCGTTCCTGATGTTTTCGTGACCCGAACTATTCTATCACGCTTTATTAAAGTAATAGAAAGTAGATCTTAATACTCAGTTGCGAATGAAACCTCGCTTGCAAATCCGATGACATTTGCGAGGTCCAATTACGAGGTCTCGACGCCTGAGAGACTGCCCCCTTTGTTCCAGCGTATAAAAGCCATTTATCGTCACTCCGACCCCACAATGGCTTTCTAATAGATATAAGTAGCTGTTCTCCCAGCGCCGATTACGACTGCATTTGCATACTATTTTTGCATTTGGACTTGCTATACTGATCACTACATTTTAACGAAGCGATAAGACAAGCGGGACGTCCACCTGATGGTAAGTACAAACGCTTGCCCCGTCGGACGTGTGGCGCTAGTTAGGATGGTGTATACTGCACCACATTGCATTCGTCTAGTTGAGGCATAAAATGTTGTCTCGTAACTCCAGTAATTTCGCTACTTACAACTATTTCTAATATGGAACACAGTAATGTTTGCATATTATTGTTTGGCGGCAGAAATAGAGCCTGCGGTTGTATCTACCTACGATCCTATCTGATGAAAACCGGAGATGCTCTGGGTAGTAAATCGCATTAGTCTAGAAGAAGCCTATTCATTCTTCTATTGCAAACTCCCTTTCCATAGCTAGACGGAAACACTGAAACCGGTAGAATGTTATCCTTCGCTGTGCGCATTATGACGTGAAACGTTTTATCCTGTCGCGCGAAATATGGACAAAGAAGGGATGAATATCTGCTGTGTGTCTATATTTTCGATGGCAAAAGGGGGATGGTGGGATTATATAATGCACTCTTCGAAATTCGGTAGAACACCGGGCGATTAGCTATCATACGTCGGCGACCCAAGGCTATCCAGTATTTAATCTGACGATGAATGATTGATTTGAACTCAATAGGAAATATATAAAATTTCTCTATATATTTGATTGTAAATCATTTAGCAGTTTTATTTAAGGGATTTGGTCCGAAATCCCGATCGTGTTTAATTCGAGCGCGCTTTAACGTTCGCCTGTTAATTGTTGGAGCGGCATTGCATTTTCAATTACCGCCGGCAGCCGTCGTCGGTAACGGAGGCCTTTTTAATTATGAAATAAATTAAAAAATTTAAATGTATCGTTTATAATTAAAAGCCTACTGTGTGTTCTCTAATTAATATACTTAATTAATAAATCATCATCATCGTCATGTGGTGCTTCGGCGCTCAGATTAAGAAAACTATTCCGATCTTCAACTCCTTTCAACTGACGATCTTCGTTAATAAAGTGTTATAATTAATTTGTTGATGACATTAACTTTCATTTTCTATGGGTATATAAGTAATGTATAAGTTTTGTATGAATTTTATTAGGACGTACAAAAACAATTTCTACAATCATAACAACTTTGCCGTCTCCCGATAGTGAATACATGATCACTGAAGTATTCTACTTTTTTTATTTGACGAGGCGAGAGATGTTAACCTGATGGCAACTGTGACTGATCATAACAACGTGGCTCTGTTTAGGATATAGATAGCACCGTATTGTGCTCCTCACCTTGACACATACGTCTGTTTACTCCACTCTAATTTTAGTAGCTACAGCGCCGTTTAAACCGGTATGCAGTAGTGTTTATACACTACAGTTTGTCGGCAGAAAAAGTAGCTGTAGTGGTAGTTACCCAGACAGGTTCCGGCAACAGAGACCAACCACCATCTTAGTTACCACGTCAGCTCTTGCATCTGCTGCCAGACAGAAATTAAAAAAAGAAACAGAAGAACAAAAAAAAAGAAACAGACAGAACAAAAAAGAAACACAAAGAACAAACATTACTGTGTTCCGTTTTGAAGTGCACTGTAGCTAGTAACATTTTTTGGGGTAAAAAGACATAACATCTTATGTCTTAAAGCGATGAGCACATGTGTTGCTAGGGTATGTCGTCTTAAGTTATTCCTAACCATCTTATTCCTCTTTGTTATGGACAGGTATATCATTCACGATCAGTTGAACATATCGTATAAAAATTTAAGGCTCCTTATAAAATGTAAATTCATTGCAGAATGAGGTCACACCACGTTTATATTACAGTATTTGCTGAGTTGTGCTTAAAATAAAGCCGCCATAAATAGAAAGGGTGAAGTTTAAACAAAGTTAATAAAAAAAGGTCGGAGGCAGCGGAGCGCGCCGCTGGCTATACACCCGTGCAGGTCACTTTATCTATGGCATGAGGTCACTATAGTGCCCTCTGTTATCCGCGTTAGGCACTTCGTATACTGTAACTTGTTAAATCTAGATACTATAACTTCTACATTATATGCCGTATCTAATGCGCGATTCAACCTTTTGTGTAAAAAAATGAAATTTCCCATGTATTGTTAAACACTGGTTTGGATTTGAACGAAATTAAATGATGCCTCAAGATGAAAACGTTGAAAAAAAAAACAACTAAAATAAATTCTTTACACCACTAAAATCACTAGACAAGGCGTATAGCGCTTGTATCTCTCCCCCGAATAGATTAATCGCGGTATCGCCTCGAAGTTCAAAACGGGAGTGAATCATCCCCTTGCCGAACGCTTAAAAAAAATACCTTTATTGCCTTACATGATGATCACATGTAAATTCTTACAATTTTACCAATCTATAGAAAAGACAATAGCTTCCTAACTTTCCCAGGTGTTAGGTGGAAGATTTGTAACGGTGGTCTATTAAGTGACTTTTGTATATATGTATATCGTTCGCTTTATCACTCTACAAATTACTAGGAAATACTACTACAGAAGTTTCTAGAGAACTTATTATACAACATGAATGATTAGTAGTACTAGTGGTAGGTCTTTATTGCAGTAGACCGTTCAAGTAGGTATCACCGCAGTTTGTTTCTACTGCTAATCTGCAGTGTATAAACATTACTGTGTTTCAGTTTGACAGGCGCTGTAACTAATGAAATTGCTGGCGTAAAGAGACTCAACATCTTATATCTCAAGGTGACGAGAGGAATGTGGTGCTGTGTATAACATTCTAACCAGCGCCACATTATTATGGGCGGGCGTATCTATTACCATCAGATGAACTTCCCGCTCGTCTCGTCGCTTCGTAGAAATAATAAAGAAAGAGATGACTCATTGTTTATTCCAAACTCTCCGCCGGAGACCTAATTATATTTCTTGAATGTTCTAGTACTACATTCGATCTCGATAGTTATTTTTAACAATATATAATCGTTTAGTAATCGCTCGCTTATAGTAAACAAACTGTTACCCGCAGCTTTGCTGGCTGTGAGACGTCCACAATCTCTTTGGGGAAGGTAATTTTATAAAATCCATTCTTAGTTGATCTCTAGACGGCAGATGCAATATATCTACCAAATTATGAGTATTCACGTCCGATAGTTTTTTAGATCTCATAATGAGTCAATCTCTGGAGAGTTCTTATTTATATACATTTATTTTATCACAAAAATATCTATTTGCCATGAGTCTATCTATATGCGTCATCATCGTCATCATCATCAGCCGATAGACGTCCACCGCTGGACATAGGCCTCTCCCAAAAATCTCTCCACCATCGGTTAAATCTATATAGATTACGCATATGCGTATACACATAATAAGTATAGTATTATGTGTATCAGCCAATTAAAGCCGAAATTTTATTGTATAATTGTTCGCGTTAAATATTTTACATATACATATTTCCATATTACATATTTACTCTAGAAATTATTTTATCAGAGATTAATTTGTAACGGAAGTTAATTCCCGAAATACAGGAATTATTATTAGTTCAAGTCAAGATAATTGATGTCTTTGTATAGTATCGATATTTGTAAAAGAAAATAAAAAAAATAATATTAACAGTTAAGTACTAAAGTTAAGTTTATTGGTGGTAGATCGCTTTTGCCAAAGGTCATCGCACTCCTGTTTCTGCCGCCTAACAGTAGTGTGCAAACATTAATGTGATTTGAAGGGCGCTGTAGCTAGTGAGGCGTGAACAGTCAAAGATGACCTTCGGAACCGGATTGAGGTTTTCGAAATGTGGGCATATTGCCACGTGGAGCTTTTCCTAACTATCAACAAGCGGAATACAGCGTGTCTAGGAAATATAACCCGAAATTCCAAAAACAGTCTTCCCCTGTTAGGAATAATGGGAAAATAGCGGAAAGAGAAAGATCGGCGGTAAAAAGAAATCATAGTTAGATAACATCAAGGAGTGGATGCACATCAAAAGCACCGCACAGCTGATCCACCTTACACACAATAGAAAGGGATTCGCAGAACTTATGTTCAATCTACACTAGCAAGAGAGGCACACCAAAAGCTGAAGTAGCTGGTGAAATTACTGGGTTTAGGAGGCTTAACGTCATAATTCTCAAGATGATGAGCAACAATATGATGCTGTGTACACATCCTAACTATTGCTACGTTGTTAACAATTATGTAGGGTGTAAGGGGTCCAGCACTACAACTCACGGGACCCAAGCCAACCTCACCTGCTCGTGGTGCACCCTGCTAATCAACAAGAGAGACTGGCTCCCGCCAACCCGCATTTCGCCAGCGTGGTGGGAAATGGCCCAAATCCCTCCATATAAACCCCTACATATTACAGCCCCTAGTGCCCAGCTGTACCGAAGGCCATGCTAACTGTAGGTGGAGATCTTTGGTGGAGGCCTATGTTCAGCAGTGAACGTCTATCGACTGATGATGATGATCATGAGAAATACTAGTATGTAAAAAATCTACACATATATTTGTATAATACAATATCTTTACGATGAAGTTTATTTAGATTATATTATGGAATTTAATTATTTAAGCAACTAACTTAAAAACACTAGAGGTTAGAAGCTCAGTCTATTTATGAATTTTCTATTTCAGTCATATAATTACTGGTAACGAAGTATTACGTTTTAACCAGAAAATGCGCTGCTTTTCATCTCTTACTCTCTTTGTGTAAGCAAGTCCCAAAACGTAAATAGAAAAAGAGTTGTCTAATTAATTTCATTAAAAGCATTGCTGAGCAAAAGCTCTGGGTTCCCTTACCTAGTTTAATTACGTTAGAAACTGAAAATATGTTTTTGTTATATGGACGATGAATTTTCAGTTTCGTCTCTTAATTATTTAGATATCTTTCACGCGAGTGTTATCCTCTTTTCACAATTATTAAGCGACGAGTCGTGCGCGAAGTTCAGCTGATGGCAAGTGATACGCCTATACATAACAACGTGGCCTTACACATAAGATGCTGAGTTCGTTACCCCAGTAATTACACCAGCTATTGTCAAGAGTCATAGCCAGGAAAGCGCATTTTTGATATTGTATAAACACTACTGCTTGATTACGATACTATCTGATGGTAAGCGGAGATGTAATCTAGGTGGAACAGCGCATTAGTCTAGAAGAAGCTTAATCATTTTTCTCTTAATGACTCCCACATCTTACTTGGATGTATCCATCGCTTGACATTTTTATCTCAATGAACGGAATGGCAACATTCTCCATAATTCTCAGTATAACACTTGGAAAGAACCCAACGTTAGTGACTTTCCTCTTACTCGTGGTAGGTTTCCACTACCGCAGACCGTGCTTGTAATTATGTACCACCACAAATTTTATTCCCATCTTCTTATACTATCCTCATCTTATTTCGACTTCTAATAACTGAAAGCGTGCTTTATGAATATGAGAATTAGTTCTATTTTAACGTGAGGGATAGCAGTGGAGTGACATACTTATCGTGTGAGCTTTGTGCTTGTTTGCACTATCGCAACACAAAAACACAATCGGCAATATGTTCACAATCGGATTACGGGGAGTGGGTCACAGTGTAATTGCCCATAAAAATATTTTAAATCTCGCTGCATCCGCTCCGAAGCGACGTTAAATGTACGACTGTTTTATTTAACTCGTCCAGCGGAGTTTAACACGAATACGATCGCAATATATATATATATATATATATATATATAACGAACCGATAGATTCGTTGATGTATAAAAATATTTTTAACATAAGTATGTCACATATTAATATCGCAAATAGATCAGCCATTATAGGAGATGAACTGGCGATGATAAAACATGTGCACTTCATTAATTATTCTTAGAGCATTCACTAGACGTACTAATATTTATATTATGTTTGTTGCTAGAGACCGTCTAGGCCAGCTCTGTAGTCTCGGGCTATTAAGAATAGAACTAAGGTATTTCCTGTCTGTTGTACAAGGCGACTAAAAGGCTTCGCGGGTTCGTGGGCTTTACGGGTGGGGCCCCTCAGACCTCAATAAGCGAGCCTCAGGAGGACGGCAAATGCATTGTGGTCTTGTATTTGCCGTAGCACATCGTGGGTGCCAATGAGGGCTTTGCTCTTCCGTAGGATGTTTTAGCCAGAGTGCAGGGGGGCATCGGTGCGTTCCGTAGGAGATCCTGGAGCCCTTCCTAATACACTGAGAGAGACCACTCGAGGGGTTTATAGTGGGTAGAAGCCCTCACATAACTCTTGTCTTCCTCCCATCAGCAGGGACTGTTTTAAGATTTCCACCGCAATAAAAACGAAACAAGACCATCTAGGCAACACCACGACTCGTATTTCTACTGTCAATCAGTAGTGTGCGCATATTACTGTGTTTTGGTTTGCGGGGTGTTGTTCCTAGTGAAATTACTTAGGTTACGAGAGTTATCCATCTTACATCTCAAAGCGACGAGCACATTCCCGTGTTGTTTATTTTTCTCTTCATTCAATGAAGTGACGAGATAAGTGAGATGTTTATCTAATGGTAAGTGATACGCCTGCGAATAATAACATGTCATTAGTTAGGATAATGCACACAGCACCACATTGTGCTCGTCGCCTTGAGACGTAAGCTGTTAAGTTTTGTTGAAGGGCAAAGCGCTCCTTTAGCACCCACGTTGTGCTACGGCAAATACAAGACCACCATGCATATGCCGTCCTCATAAGGCTCGCTTATTGAGCTCTGAGGACTCCCACCCTCAAAGCTCATGAACCCGAGGACCTTCTTTAGTCGTCTTGTACGACAGTCAGGGAATACCTTAGTTCTACAAGCCTAAGACTACAGAGCTAACCGGCAACAGACCTACCACCAGTAAATTTAAGTAGGTTTAGAGAGCCAGGCTACGCAGTGCTTATTTGCTTGTACGGAGTGCATGCCTATGCTGGTAAAGATAAAAAGCAATAATTATATAGTATTATATATATATATATATATATATATATATATATATATATATATATATATATATATGTGTATATATATATAACAATTTTGTACATTTTATAAATTACAATTTTCACTCTTAATGGAATTATTAAGTCCAATTCAATATTTGAAATATTACGAAAACCCTTCTGACCGTCATTCATCACTATTATCCCGACACGGCCGTCATCCGAGAGGCTGTAATTCTCCGACACGGGTATCGCCCGAGATGACCGTTTCGTATAATAGGCGTGCCTTAATGCTCTGCAATTTGAACAGGAATTGGTATCGGTGAGATTTCAAATGTTATTTTAATATTGACACTGTGTTGTTGTTGTCATGTTTGTGGTCGTAGCTAACTGTTGCCGGAGACCGTTTGAGTACCACCGCAGCTCCTATTTCTGGCCACAAAGAGTCGTGTGCCAACATTACCATGTTCCAATTTTAAAAGGTGTTGTAGTTAGTAAGGGCATTGGATTAACCGGCACTTAAGATCCTATATCTCAAAACCAGCACAATGTGTTGTAGTGTATGCCATTCTAATTAGCGCTACACGTCAATGGGCAGTTGAAGGTTTACTGGTAACTGCTGCTGGAAACTGTCTAGCTACCACCGCAGCTTTTATTTCTGCTAACAAATAATAAGTTGCAAATATTATTGTGTTCCGGTTTGAAAGATGTTGTTACTGTTGAAATATTGCGATAATGAGATTGGAAATCTTGTCTCAAGACAAGTACAATGTGCTGCTATGTATATCATCCTAACGAGCGTAACATTGTTATGAGATGAATAAAAGTAAATGTTTTATATGAACCGTCGCTTTTCGAATGAAAAAAAGGTTACATTTCTTATAATAACAAACTTTAGCTGATCACTCATTTAAGAGAGCGAGACAGCGGCAGGGTTACCAGCTCCCTTCATAATGTCAAATTGATTCCATAACAGCATTGTCGTGTTCCGGCAATCATATATCTTCAGCTACATTGTCACTTAACGTAACGTGAAATTGTCATCGAGTTTTAACGCTTTGTAGAAAAAAAATGATTGATCATATGATCATTCATTTATCAACGGATTGTTCAGATTTGAATCTGTTATACCATTAGATGAAAAATGTTTATACGGTCGTTGACCCTAACGGTTCCTTTGGAAAAATACTTCACAAGTTTAATAATGTCATTTAATCTCATTGTATGTTCTATTGTATTATGAATAATAATATATATAATAATACATATATATATATAAAAGAACGTGCTATGTGGAACATGACAAGAGACCTGTTTCCTGGAGTGGACGTCCATCACCGCCTATTTTCGCCGCCAAACAGTAGTGTGTAAATATTATTTTATTACGGTTTGAAAAGAGTTGTAGTATGTAAAATTACTGGGGTAACGAGACTCGACATATTGTATCTCAAGGCGATGGTCATAATGTGGTGCAGCGTTTACTATTCTAATTAGTGCCACGCTGTTATGTGCAGGCGTATCAGTCACCATCAGATGAAAATCCCGCTTGTCCCGTTGCTTTGTTGAATAAAAAAAATACTTAGGTTCCTAGCAATTGTGTGTGAATGTGTGTGTAATCGAGGAATAGTGGTTTTTTTATGCAAATCCGAATAAAACTTTTCCATTCTCCCTTTTGTTGAGGAAATGACTCTCGTGTAGATTTATGATGATATTAAGGCATTATTTTCTTTTAAAAACCACTGACAGCACATTATAATAATGACGGATTATTTCCATACATTTCCAAACATTTCAGCGACGGAAATAATTTTATTACTTAAAGTAAATCTTCTATTCATCCCATCCTTAAGTACCTCTATATAATATACATACTCACTCACTCTGGCGCAGCGACGCTAAGCGAGCCTTGGTCTCCGTAACAAGAGAGCGCCACCGTCGTCTGTCCTGCACCGCCTCTGGCCAGTCCAACGCTTGAAGCTTCGTGTCGGTCGTGCTCTACGGCATCCTTCCAGCGGTATCCGGGCCGGCCGATAGGTCCCGATCACGGTACCGAGAAACGTTTGTTTTTGACTCTACGATCGTCTCCCATGCTTAGCAAGTGGCCTATCCAACGAGGTTTTGGCTTCCCCTATGATATTCGGTTTATACATATATATATATATTAATATCGGACTCCATTTGAGACACCCAGAAGCTGATGCGGTTCAGTCCAAATAATTTTTTTATTTTACGAAGTGGCTAGACAAACGGAACGTTCACCTGGTGGTAAATGATACGCCTGCTCATAACGTGGCGCTAGTTAGAGTGATATATACAACACCGCACTGCGTTTGTCGCCTGAGACATAGTACGTCAAGTCTCATAAATTTAGTAATTACATTAGTTGCAGCGTCCTTTAAACAGGAACGCAGTAATGTTTGCACGCTACTGTTTGCCAGCAGAAATAGACGCTGCGGTGGCTGGTAGCTATCTTTACTATCTCCTGCAACAGAGACCTACCAGCAATGCGAAAGTGTGAAGAGATTTCCACCTATGCAAAGACTCGTCTCGATACCTCTGGAACCACAAGAGCTAGCGACCTGAAATTTTTAAGAAATTTTCCTTTTGTCAAATATAGGGCAGCTAAAAATAGATTTTACAATTTTTTTTCCCAAATGGACTCGCGAGGGTACTCCAGCTCGCAGAGCAGGCAGGGGAACAAGCTAGTTTGTTGTTTATTATATCAAAATTTACAATAGTCGGAAAACATTGGTTTCAGAGCGACTCATCTGTCGATAAGATAAATGACATTTCTCTGTTTACACACCAGTTTGTTTTTAGGTCACTACATCACTTTTTTTAACGTGTCATCAATTCCGCTCTAAAATAACTTAGCTCCAAGGCGAACCTTTCAGATTGATTGCGCCTCGCGCTATTTACGATCCGAAGCATCGACAATTATTTACTAGAAATGTTTGTTTTTTAGTTATATTTATCACTGTTTTATTGAATTTATGCAGTAGTAAAGTAAGCGATTAGTTTCTTTTTTTATCTGTTGTATTGTTTATAAACGATACTGTTTCCAGAAGTTAAAAACCTGTTATGAAGATAATGTACGAGTATCTCGTATTTGAGTAATTTCAAAAGTACTAGGTATACATTAAAGTAAGACTGTAGCACTTTTACTGGTGGCAGGTCTCTGTTATTGAAATCTGTTGACAAACTAGTAAGCAAACATTACTGTGTTCCGGTTTGAAGGGAGTTCTAGCTAGTGAAATTACAGGGGTGATGAGTTCTTGGTCTCATGAGCGCAATGTCGCGCTGGGTACTTGTATGTCATCCTAATAAGCGCCTGTTATGGACTGGCATTTACCATCAGGTGAACATACGATTTGTCTAGTCGCATCGTTGAATAAAGTTTAAACAAGACCTTATGATGATGATGGAGTAGCTGTGTGCGTAAATTAGAAGCAGTGACAGAATCAAACCCCGACCCTCGACGCCTTGATTGTCGCATGAAAACTATAAATAAGAAATGTCTATTTAATTATTTTTAATATTACCTAAACAGGGTTCATAATGTTCCCACTGCTGGGCCTTAGGGCTTCCCACTACACTAATTAAGTTGACGGCCGAGTTATATTTATAACTTTTTTATAACATTAAAAGCAACTTATAAATTGAGGCAGTTATTGTTAATCGTAAATATTTAACATGCCTCTGTCTTAACCTATAATTTTTTTTATTTAATCAATCAACGAGACGAGCGGGACATTCACCTGATGGTAAGTTATACGCCCGGCCATAACTATGTGGCGCTATTTAGGACGGTATACACTGCATCATATTGCGCTTGTAGCCGGAGGCGTTAGACGTTAAGACTTTTTACCTCAGTATTTACACTAGCTACAGCACTCTTCAAACCGGAACACTGTAATGTTTGCACAGTACTGTTTTAACGGTAGAAATAGGCGCTGCTGCGACATCCACCTAGACGTGTAGTACCTACCTAGTCTCCATCAGCAGAGACCTACCAACAGCATATAGACGTTCATCTTGTAACCATTATTCATTCAGATGTTACACACATATACCACTGAATAATAACAGCTCTTTACAACATAATTATTTGTTTATAACGAATTCTTTTAAACCGCTTACATAAAGCACTTGTTTTCGAGTGAGCCGTAATGTAAGTTTAGACGTTAAGTTGTTATTGCATACCCTTTGTTTTATTGTTACAGGTAAGTGCAATTGACCGGGGTTGTTGGCGCGGGCTGCGGCCGCTATAAAATAAATTTATGGTTATTAAAAAAAAATACAGATTTATGGAGGTAATGTACGAAGCGTCGATATAAACAAGATAACCTGATGGTAAGTGCCTTTCTATAATAACGTGTCACTAATTGGAATGGTTTACACAGCTCAATGTGCTCGTCGCATCATGAGAAGATATTAGAAGCAGCTTTATACCCATAAATCGATACAACGCGACTTCAAACCGGAACAAAGTAATGTATATATTTTTTATTGCGGGGGAATTCTTAAAAGATACCCAGCTTCTGGGGGAAAGACAATTAATTATATATGGGGCTTCTACCTACTGAAAGCCGCTCAGTGGTCTTCTCTCAGTTCTTTAAATGGAGCTTCGGGAGCTTCTACGGAACGCACCGGTGCTCCCCTGCACTCTGGCTAAAACATCCCAAAAGAACAAAGCAGTCCTTAGCACCCACGCTGTGCTACGGCAAGTACAAGACCACCATGCATTTGCCGTTCTCCTAAGGTTTGCTTATTGAGCTCCGAGGACCCCCACCCTCAGGGCTCACGAACCTGAGGTCCAATTTAGTCGCCTTATACGACAGGCACGGAATACCTTAGTCCTATTCTTTATAGCCCGAGACTACAAGGGTGACGGCGGTACATACCTAGACGATCTCCGGCAGTTATCATCAGACGACGTTTGCAGTTTACTTCATCAAGAACTCAAGCATATAAGACATCACTTCGACGTGATCTTAAATATTACAGAGCTCTCTCATCTCATCCCTGTAATGGATAAACATTCCTTTGCAACACGGTTCATAATCATATATTTGATCAAATATAATATTAGTATTATTAAGGAATTCACGTATTCGTCTTCTTTATCTGATCACCTTTATACTATTACAATGAGAAATCTTAATTAGAGCTTTTATACGAGCGTTGGATGAATTGAAGCAATGCAGGTAGTACGTGAACACGTTTGAGTTTTTATTAAGGAACATTAAAAAATAATACATTTTGCATTCTGCAATGTTGATTATACTAAGCTGCTTGATATAAGCTAGTAAGCTGCTTTGTACGTTTATTATTATTTTACTCTGGCTTCGCACACAGCTTCTTTTATAGGCAATATCAATGTTCATGCAGATATAATCTATCTCTTACTCATACAAAATTATTTCCTCTTTAAGTAGAAAGTCCAGTATTTTTTAACATTATAATCACGTGATATTAAAAGTAGTACCAGGGTAGGTCCTGTGCTTGTAGAATACATTATAGGTTTCAGATTCGCGGCCCATGAAGGTGAAGTCCTCGTTGCTCAATGGTAATACTAAGACGGTGGTTAAGCTCTCTTTAGCACCCTCCTTGTTTACCGTTTCTTAAAACGTGCGTGGCAAATAGCATATAAGAAGCACGACTTTATTCTATAAATATCGAATCCCCTCCTGATGAGTGAGAGGGAAGGAGACCACCGATATGGTATTAATAAGTATAATTCACATATAACCCTGACATCGCCTTAGTAGCCTTCAAATATTCTCGATTTCTTTTACTAAAATATGCCTATTCTAAAATTGTATCTGACACATCGCTTTAGGTAATAATGTAACAAAGACATAGTTTAGTTTGTTGTATTAATGTATAAGTCGCAATATTCCGAGCTGGTAATCCACTGCGACTCCTCAAAGACAACGGGTGACACCTCGCCGCGGCGCGTCTTTACATTTACGTTTGACATGTCAAGACGCGACCGTATTTTACGCAGCCGACTTCCAATTTACTAGAGAGCCCTTTTTAACTATGCATCAGATATGTCACCTTCATTCTTCAACTGCACTACCACATTTTAACTATAATAGCATCCTTACTTTATCCTTACCAACATGTGACAGAGATACCAAATAGAATACTATCATAATATACTTAACGGGGCGAGTAAAAATATTCTTACCGATATTATTATATTTAATACTATTTTTTGTATAAGCTATTTGGCTGATTTATTTGCATTTGATGCACATGAAATCTTCGTTTCCTTATCAACAAAACTTACCCTGACACAATGATCTGTTAAAATAATTTTTAAAATTTTTTTAACCATTTCGTCGGCCGCTACCGTCGTAGCGCGACTTGAGTGAGGGTCAGCTTTCGTGAATGTTCATCCATGTTTAAGCTCTGTACACTAACTTGTAACTGTAGGATACGGGGCAGCATCATCTATTAAAGAAGACCGTAACTCTTGATTAACTAGTTATGTAATAAATCTCTCTAAGCAACAAGCAACGACAGACAGCAATTTTTGCATTCTTTTGAATAAAAAAAAGGATTGTAAAATAATATTTTTTTCTTATTTTCTCAATAATGTAGTTTGAACCTCATTCTCACTTTAAAATGAACGCCCGTCGTATAATGTACAATCAATCATAGGTATACTATTTATTTTTCTAATTGTTCCGATTAATTTTATTATGCCTCTGTTGTGGACGCGAACATACGTCGAACAGTACCAAAAGGAATTATCAGGTTTATTGATGGTAGGTCTCTGTTGCTGGGTGCCCTGTAGTCTCAGGCTATTAAGAATAACACTGGTGTGGACCCTACCTGCCGTAGAAGATCCCGGGGCCTCCAGTAACGCACCGAAGAGGGTTTTAGTAGGGTTTTCTAAAACTATCAGGTGAACGTGCTGATAGTCCTGTCGCTCATATGAATTTCATTTAAAATATTTAATCATTTATGTATATATATATATATATATATATACATTATGTTGTATTGAGAGATTATTCAAATAGTCTGCTATGACGTATGCATCTAACCATTCAATTCAGATAGAGGCGGTAATTCTCACCCCCGTCCATACACCGCAATGGACTCTCACCATAGGAACGCTTCAATCGGCGCAATCTAGAGAGTGGTCTGATCGGTTGGACATCCCACCATTGTATGAGAAGACGTTCCGCAGTACCTATTATGTTGTATTGCAACAGTAATGAAAGGAGAGCGTGCATCTAACAGATGCTGTATATGTGTAGGGTGCAAATGTTTATCTTAAGCTTTGTTTTCTTTCACACAGTAGAGAGAGCAGTGTAACATTTTTTGAATTGTAAACATTATACACGTCTCTAGCCAATTAGTAAATATCAATTATTATAGGAGTTTCTTTAAAAATATAATTTTAGTACTAAGGATCGGTTTCACAATGTCCAAGTGTTAAGATTTTTAGACTACACATATCGTGGAAAGCATCGAAGAAAGCTTGTCTATCAGTAAACTAAGACTGGTTCATTACGAAGATGAGTTCAAAATTAATGCGACTAATTTGTTTGAGTTTAAAACTTAAATTAATATATTTTAAACTGCGGTTTACTAAGACCTGAATCGATTGAGGGTGAGAGGTCGGCTTCTTTGGTGACAGTGATAAATTTATCCAAGGGCAAACGGACGGACTGGGGAGCGTTATTGAAATGAGGCAAATTTATTTAATGTTTACGCTTTACTCTAAATTGTTGATTTATGGAATACCTCAACGAAGGTATTAAATACTGATTATTTTCCATCGATATTAAAACTAGGCGGTGTGAAGAGTCTTGCAAAACATCTCACGGAATCAAAGCCAACCTTGTTCCTGGTGCTATTCAACAAACGAAGCTCTAGCTCCGAACAACCCGCATTGGACCAACGTGGTGGGAAAAGGCCCAAATTTTTCCATATAAATCACTACACGATCGAGCTGGGAATCTTTGAGAGAGACCTATGTCTAGCTGTGGACGTCTATCGGCTGATGATTATGATTAATACTAGAAAGAAGTTAATTCCTGTATCTCATACTTTCCGAATTTAAATGCTACGAGATTGGAGATCTTGTTCATCTTTCACAAACTGAATTCACAGCATTAGTCAGATTAATGAGTGATCATTAAGCGATGTACTGATGATAATGTCCGGGTACGTTTTTATGTATTTACATCTACATAAAGAGGACATTGAATGATTAAAGGTGGACCATTCCGGAGCCACGTCGGGATCCATAACTCAAGCGCCGTGGCATCATTCAACGGACTGAATATTGTAAGAGGGAGCGCTCCGCCCGGTTATCATATTTCCCTGCGAAAATATTCCAACACCGACATTTAAAATTTACGTTTCGTAATGCGCGTCCGCTGTTTCATTTTTTTTTATACCCTTTATTTCACAAAGAGAAAATGCCTCCATAGAATAAATGTATGCTATGTTGGAAACGCTTTTCAACGGCCGCGGGGATATTTTCGCATACGTCCCAACCCCGCCTGCATTAGCTTCTTCTTTTGGACTTTTCCTAGAGTTTTTTTTTTAATTCAATTAAGCAACGAAAGGAGTGTGGTGTTCACCTGATAGTCGGCTATACGCCTACCCATAACAACGTACCGCTTGTGGCATAACATATAATATACATCACTACATAGCGCTCGTAGCCCGAGTCGTAAGATATTGAGTCTCGTTACCCCAGTAATTACACTAGCTACAGCGTCTTACAGACTGGTACACAATAATGTTTGTAATACTATTGATTGGCTGCACAAATGGGTGTCGCGGTGGTAGTCTATCTAAACAGTCTCGGCAACAGACTACAAGTAAATGGCATTCTTCTTTTCATCTTCTAGTAAAGATCTCCGGAAGACCACAGATCTTTCCAAAACGTTCATCCAAAGTACTATTTATAACTCCATCCTTTACTGCCATTTCCATACCATGTATATACATATATTTACTTAAACCTTTATTCAGTACTATTATTTGTACCTGTTTATTATGTATCATGTATGTTATTCCTGCATCTACATACAATATCTCTAGCTTCCTAGGGTAGGTTCACTAGCAGAGATCTGTATTACAGTATGAAGTTCGCACTTTGTATATACTTTAATCGTATACCGAAAGAATAAATAAATAAATTTGTTTCGTATTTTTATAACCTATGCTAACATATACTTTTATCTTATATTCCAATAAGAACATAAAAAGATTGTATAAGACTATTTATTCGTCTCAAAAGGCTACAATGGATTTTAAGTACACGAGCAAAAATAACACTCGCAAGATAGTGTTAAATCCTTTATTTGGTTTAATTATTTATTAGTTTATCATCATCATAATTACCAGCCGACAGACGTCCGCGCCTCCCCCAAAGATCTCCACATCTATCGATCCTGCGCTGCTCGCATCCAGCTGCTTCCCGCGACCTTCACCAGATCGTTGGATCATATGGTGGTGGGCCTGCCAAAACTACGTCTTCCGGTACACGGTCGCCGTTCGAGGAATTAATTTATATATATCATAATAATAGTTAGTACATATATCATAATAATATATGTCGATCAAATTTTCTATAAAACAAGCTGTTCCTCGCCCGTTTTGCTGGGTGATACAATAACGCAAGCTCTTGAGGGTAATATTTCGTAAAGCTGATCTCTGTTTTACTCTAGGTAAACGTGCAGTTCAGCCCTGTAGTCTTGAGCTAGTAAGAATAGGACTAGGTAAAGTATTTCCTGCCTGTCGTACAAGGCGACTAAAAGGGTCCTCGGGTTCGTGAGTCTTGAGGGTGGAGTCCATCAGAGCTCAATAAGCGAGCCTTAGGAGGACGGCTAATGGTGGTCTTGGTATTTGTTGTAGCACAGCGTGGGTGCTAGCGAGTACAGGGGGGCATCGGTGTGTTCCGTAGGAGATCGATCCCGGGGCGCCTCCTAATGCACTGACGGAGACGATCGAGGCGGTTTTAGTGGGTAGCACCCTACATAATCTTGTCTTCCCTCTAGAAGCAAGGTATTTTTTAAGATTTCCTCCGCGATAAAAAAAAGGTAAAGGTGCAGTTATTACAAGCACAAAGTCAAATATACTAATTGAAGAAGAATAATGTCTTAATGGACTTTATTCTTCTTGTTGTGTCTCTATTAGATATTACGTACTTGCTAAAATAGTGTTCCGTTTTCTTATATGGTTGTGAGATGTGATCTTTTAAAAAAGAAAAGTTGTCGTCGAATACAAACATTTGAGATGTGGATACTCCGTCGAATGGTTCAGATCACGTGGAAGCAGTTTGTCTCCAATGCTCAAGTCTTTGAGGGAGCTAACTGCAAACGTAGGCTGATGACAACCGTCCTGCAAATAAAAGCTGCATTTTTCGGACCTTCAAACAGGATTTTTTACGAGTACCTAAGGTTGATCCTGAAAGGCAATATTCATGGAAAACGTGCACCTGGTAGATACCGGAAGAAATGGTTTGATTACATAAACGAGTGGAGCGGGTTTAAATACAATCTGTTAAATAGAACAGCTGAGGATCGAACTGGTTTTCTCAATTTGATCGCCAAACTTGATGGTGATGAGACTGTGTTCAAGGGGGTGAAACACAATTTTATAGTCGAAAAAATTTTCTAGCTCTAACTTCTTATAAGATTAATAATATTAAATAAATGGATTACTAACGGCAAGTACGCCAAAGTCATTCAGGCGAGGACTTTCACCGTTGGCCCTGGTACCGACAATTATGATCGCTATGAATTCGTCTCCAATTCCCAGTACTGCCATAAATTTTGTAAGATTGAAGCTGCATGAATATAATGCCAAAATTTTATTGTGTAGTATTAACATCTACGTATATAAGAGATTTCCACCTATAGAGACTCATCACACTATATCTGGAACTACAACGCCTACAGACTTGAAATTTGGTAGGAATATTCTTTTTGCCGAGTATAGATCAGATGCTGTCCAACGTCTTGCGGAGCGCAAGTCCACCTCACCTGCACGCGTTGCACCTTGCTCAATAACAGACGAGACGGGGTGACTGGTCACCCACCAAATCGCACTGGGCCAGTGTGATGAGCTAAGGCCTAATTCGTCTCAATGAACTCTAACAAGATCATTGGCGGAGGCGTATGATCCAGCAGTGGATGTCTATCGGCTGGTGATGATGATGATGAAGACCGAATTTAACAAAATTCTTTCCCCATAGAGTTCCGTGGTGTTACGGCGTGCAAAGCGGGAGAAAAAGTATTATCTAATAATATTAGATGTACATATCTTCAACAGTCAATTTACGTCCTTACTGTTACGGCACAGGCCTACCCTCAATATGAGGGCGATGGGCCATAGTAACCACGCGGGCCAATGCGGATTGGTGACTTCACACATACCTTAGAATAAATTCTAATTCATGTGCAGGTTTCCTCACGAAGTTTTCATTCACCGTTTGTATTTCGCTGTAACTAAAGTTGACAAATGTATCATAGTTTAAATATTAAAGTCACCGGTACATGCCTAGATTCGAACCCGCGACCTTCGGAATGAAGGCCGCACTCTCTAACCATTAGGCCAGCGAGCTACTATGTACATATTAACCGCGTATAATTAATTATGTACGGATAAAGCTCGTAATGCTACGCGTACACACAATTATCCAACGACTGATAGAATTCATCGGTAATGTGCCACGGGCCTTCAGTAATTAGGCTAACAAAATTAATCGTGTAAATTGAATGCGGTAGCAAACCTGTGTGTTTGTGATCACCAGATTATTACATCTGCTTCCTCTACCCACCCATATTCACAGGCTTTTATCTCCTCTAATGGTAAGTTCGTTTACTGGTGGTAGACCTCTGTTACTGGATTTTTTTGCACCGGTGCATTCCGTAGGAAGTTCTGGAGCCTCTCCTAATGCACTGATAGAGACCACCGAGCGTTATTGGGTAGAAGCCCCGTATAACCTAGTATTCCCCTCAGATGCAAGGTATTTTCTAAGAAGATTTCTCCCGCGATAAAAAAAGGTCTCTTGTTACTGGAGACAGTCTAGGTAAGTACCACCGCAGAATCTATATCCGTCAAGGGTCCTTATCGCTCATTAAGCGAACCCAGTTGTGGAATAGCTACTAGCCGTAGCTCAGCGATAGTACTCAGTTCTGATAAGAAGCTGAAACCAAAACCTCAATGTTGACCTCATAAATTTGGATAATTTCCTGAGAGTTATGCAGCACAAAACTGCTTTATATTAGGCTCTTACATATGAAATTGGCGTTTGGTACGGGCGGAACATGAATTAACTTTTTTTTTTTGTAAAATATTTAATTAATCAAAGTATGCACCGTTGATATATATGCACTTTTGCCATCTCAGGGGTAGTTCATAGATCCCTTTACTAAAACCACCATAGGGTCGAGAATCAATAAACTCTTTGAAGGAGGTTTAGACTGCCGCATCGGGGTTGAATTTTATTCCTTCGAAGAAGTTGTCCAAATTCCAGAAAAAATGGTAATCTGTGGGGGCAAGATCCGGGGATTTTAAGATCGTAAGATACTTTACCGATTTGCTTCAAGTGGATTAATACTGTTTTGTAACTTACTCCGAAGCCTGCAGCTATCTCTGAAGTGCTTTGTGATGGATACGCTTCCACTATAGCCTTTAATTCTTCATTTTCCACTTTGGTTTCCGGCCGTCCAAGGGTTGGTTTTGAAGGTCAAAATTTCCAGAACGAAAAAGTTGAAACCGAAAACGTACCGTGCTCTCTTATGCGACACCAGCGCCGTACACATCATTAATTCTTGGAGCTGTTTCTGCAGTACTGGTACTGGTGCCAGGGTAGAACTCGTACTCGTAAATATATCGATATTTCATGTTTTCTATTGTGCAGTAATAAGTGACGGCTAAGAAAAAAATAATGAGGAAATAACAAATGATTAACTGTTTTCAAAACTCAAATGTAGCAGCTAAATGAATTTATAAATTTGAATTTGGAATTCTTAATCAAAGAGGACATATTTCAGATTAAAGTGGTCAGTACGATAAAACGCTAATTTTATATGTAAGGACCTACTATATACATATAGGAAGTAATTTTGAAACTGCTAATACATTACACAAACTGGGGGTTATGAGGTCCCGCACGACAACTCACAGGAGCCAAGCCAACTTCACCTGCTCATGGTGCACCCTGCTGATCAACAACCGAGACTCTGGCTCTTGCCAACCCGCATTGAACCAGCGTGGTGGGTAATCACCCAAATCTCCCCATATAATCCGGAGACCAAGTTGACCTTATGCGGAGATCTTTGGTGGAGGCCTATGTCCAGCAATGGACGTTTATCGGCTGATGATGATGTTATCTACCTTCATAAATATTTTGATAGAATATTTAGTTTACGGCGGGTTAGACAGAAAGCTGTTTAAAACAAAGCGGAGCCTCTTAGAATATTCAATCCTAGGAATGGTGGCCCGGGTAGCTTTTGAATTATTGAAACTGTCGCCACTTCAAGATGTCTACCTTTAAACTGCATTTAGATTATTTATTTATAAACAAAAGCAACGCAATTATATTACGAAAAAACTGCACTTGGAGAAAACATCATTTAGAATAGAAAAAAATGTTAAAACTAGATGCTAGTAAAGCCTACATCAACAGCATTATCAGCCGACAGACGTCCAATACTGGACGTAGGCTTCCACCAAAGATCTCCACATCAATCGATCCTCCGTTATTCGCATCCAGCTGATTCCCGCAATCCTCACCAAATGGTCGGACCACCTGGTTGAGGGCTTGCAGTAGGCGGTCGCCATTCGAGGTCCTTAGTGCCCCATCGGCTGTCAGTCCTACGAGAGATGTGTCATGCCCATTATCGACTTGAAGTTAGCAGTCTTTTAGACTATGTCGGTGACGTTAGTTCTCTTACGGATGTACTCATTTCTGATTCGATCACGCAGGGAAACCCCGAGCATGGCCCTTTCCACAGCTCTCTGTGCGACTTGAAGACTTTTTACCAGGCCCACTGTAAGCGGCCACGTCTCGATGCCATAAATCATATATCAACTTAATTTTATATAACTTTACATAGATACTTTTCCGATTGCAATTTAAAAAAAACATTTTTTTTTTTTATAATAAAGCAATGTCGCGAATAAAAATTTCCCGTTATGATAGTAACCATCATATTACTTAATATCAGGTGATGTAGTCCTTGTTTCGATTTTCAGACGAACAAGACGTATCGCTTGATGGTTAGTGCTACGCCTTACCATAACAATGTGGCGCTAGTTAGGACACTGCACCACATTGCGCTCGTTGCCTTGAAACAAGATGGTATATCTCGTTACTGCAGTAATTACAGTGGCTACGACTTTCATCAAACCGGAACACAGTTTACACAGTACTGTTTGGCGGCAGAAGTAGGAGATCTGTTGATACCTACGCAAATGGTCTACAGCATCAGAGATCTACTGCCAGTAATAATATATACGTCAGCGGTCGGAGGTGAGTGGGCGCGAGGAGCTGAGTATCACATTTCGTGGAAGACATTGGGGAAGGCTTAAATCCTAGCAGTGGATAAACAAAGGCTGACAGTGATGAAGATAACATGTACTACTATTTCAAATTTGATTACATTTGAAACTTATATAGATTTCTATTACATTTGTATTTGTGATACAGTTAGGAACAAACGCTGCGATCCTATAAAGAGAACCGTCAGCCAAAGCTGAAGTACTGAACGAGCTCCAACAAATAAAATAAATAATAACAAAGCTCTGAAACTGAAAAGCGAACGCCGCCGTACTGTTTCAGATGAATGTGACAGCGATGCTGGGGCGCAGCGAAACTTTTGCACTTTTAAAGGAGTTTATCTTAAATAAGATTTATGAGATTTTTACTACGGGCGTTATATGGATAACCTAACTCCCTTTGGAGGAGGAATTTTGTAAAATCCATTCTTAGCTGACCTATACTCGGCAAAAACAATATTTTTACCTAATTTCAAGTATCCAGGCTTTGTTGCTCCAGAGATATAGTGATGAGTCTCTACATGGGTGGAGACCTCATATGTATATATATATATATATATATATATATACATGTTAGCTGTTCCCGCCCACATTGCTGACCGTAATATAAAATTGGACCGCAAATGATATATATCATATAGCAACCGATACTATAGCATCCATATAAATAATACGAAATTAAAATATCTATTAAAGTTAATTAGAAATAAAATTATGAAGGATCTATCTTAATCAAAAAATAAATAACCCATAATCATCTACAAATCAATCCGCATCGAATGGTAATGTCCCCATGTCAACACGTTCACTAGTTTTCACGTGATTCCCGGACAAAGAAAACCCATTTTCATTATATATATATATATAAACTTTTTAGTAAACTCTCGTTATTAACGCTGTATCTGATCCATGTACTGACTTAATTTCTCAATAACTCCGAAGATCATTCGCCTATAAAATTATTTAATTTAATTTAACTGAATTATTACTATTTTGATCAACGTAGTCACAGTACCAGTGAGACATTCACCTGTAAGTAAGTGATATTTATTCCGTTAACGTGACGATAGTTAAGATGATATACATAGCACCGCAGTGCGGTCGTGGCCTGAAGTCATACGATGTTAAATCTCGTTATCCAAGTAATATGTTAAGATTAGAAATTCCTCTTAAATGTTATTTTGTCTTATTAACGTTTTAAATAGCACTATTAATACATACATCTGGTAGACAACGGAAGAAATGGTTTGACGACATAACGGAGTAGGTAGGGTTTAAATACCATCAGTTAAAAAGAATAGCTAAGGATCCAATTATTATTCTTAATCTGATCTCCAAACTTCAACTTAAAGAAGGAACCTAATGATGATCATGATAATGCATGAGTACGTCACATTACAATTATTTGTAATATTACTTTTTGTGTTATATAGAGATGTATATTTATTTTCTTCTTTTCTTTCGTGTACTTCGTGACTCAAGGTCGTGCTTATACTTAAAATGCTCTTAACGACGCGTCAACCAGCTGTCTCCACGCCGCTCTGTTCTGGGCACGTCACAGGGCATTAGGAATGTTCGTGCCTAAGATTGCTTGTATCTGGTCAGACTATCGGGTAGGCGATCGACCCCGTGATCTCTTGTCCTCGATCTTTCCTACTACAACCAGCTTATCCAGATTATCTGGTTGTCTCCGGGCTATTTGGCCAAAGTAACTTAGGACTCATTTATAGGAAATGTTGGACAATCCGTTGGTGATTTTGTTATGCTCGAGAATGGATTTGTTGGTTCTCTTTGCTATATATGTTTTTTCTGTATATCTATAAATAACTCCATTTCTAACTCTACTGTGTTTTTCTATATACTAAGAGAATATTCGTAAAAATAGATTGTTGGATAGTTTAATTAAAATTAACCGCGATGTACCTCAACCAAAGTTGATTAGTTGCTGCTCATGCAGCGCAAGATCTGGTGTCACTTGGCAAACGTGATTACTTTAATGTCTAATTTCATTTCACACAAATCTAAATTTAATATATAGAAAATTTTATTGTATAAACGACATTAATGAATCTGGTTTCATTAGAGAAAAAAGCTTTTTAGTGCATACTATTTCCGTTACTGGGAATTGAGCACTTTTCTCACGGGAGAAATGAAAGCTGTTTATCCACCACGCTGGCTAGACGATAGTTGGTGGATATTTTCAATAATGACAAGTAATCATTACAAAGACACTCATCAATATTTTTTTCATTCAATTTAACCTTCCATATTATAGCAATTTACTGTTGGTACGTCTGTCTCTGTTGCCGGAGACCGTCCATGTGAATTTCATCGCAGCTCCTACTTCTGCCGCCAAACATCAGTGTAGAAACATTACTGTTTTCCGGTTTGAAGGCTGTTGTATTTACAGAAATTATCACGATATTTCATATCTCATATCTCAAAAGAATGAGAATTATGCAATACAGTATATGTCATCCTAACTAGCGCCACATTGTTATGGATAGACCGAATCTTTTGCAATCAAGTCCCGCTCGTCTCGCTTCCTCAAATAAAAAAAGCATCTGAAATATTCTAATACGATGGACCGTTTGGAATTATAGCAGCAGTTGAATGCAGATAGGCATCCATTTTTGCATCCGTTTGGCATCAGGGCTTTTCTTTGCCAAAATAGACCAGCCAATTTAAATTCATTCCCGAAGAGGTCGTTCAGGTGCTTCGATATCGAGTTGTGTTCAATTTATACGAGTCGTCGGCACAAAAATGTTCGCATCTCGGTTAGAGGACTCTTTAAAATTATCAGGAAATGTTGTTGGCATCAATCAGAACCTCACATTTTCAATTTATTTTCATGAAAGCGAAATAAGCACAATTTTACAGCTTTGCTATATTTATATCAAATAGTCTTTTACATTAACTTCTGAGTTTGTAGCTATGGTTACTTAGACTAAAACACTTCTTAACGCGAACAGTTAAGGATTGGAACAGTCCGCCGACGTCAGTCTACCCGTCCAACTATGACGTGGGGTCGTTAAGAGAATAGTGAATAGGCTACGTCTAAACTAGTGCTTTACCATCAGTCTACATCGCCACTTACAATCAGGTGGAATCGTATTCCAACGCTAGTTATAATTAATGAAATAGCAAATACTAGCAACGATAGGTTTATCGAATCGTAATACCAATTTGTACGAACATTTTTTGCTTTAGAAATATAGTATATAAAATTGTACATTTTTGCAAATTTTTAACATTTTACTCACATTTCATATTTTTAATTGAGAGAAATGCTTTTGGAATATCATATAAATCAACTTTATACGTTTCCTCCTTTGGGTAATGCAACAATGTCAGGTAGCGAGATACATTACAGTAGACTGCCGCTATATAATAGCCTGATATATAAATCGTCTGGTGTACAAAGATCGTGTAGTGATATTTTATACTTCGTTGTAAATTACAAAGTATTTTTTTTTTTAATTTAATTTGTACTTTTAACTGCAAATCGTTAATTATAAAAGTCACTTCGCAATGCGTCTTACTCCATGAACAGACAACAAACACGGAGGTCTTGCCTATATTCTAAACTGTACTTACTATTATATAAAAATAAGTAAACTTTTCTTATAAAGAATCCTACTTAGAATTACACTTAAGTTCACAACTTTAAAAGATATACAAATTATTTAAAAGTACATTTATTTATACTTGTAAGCTAATCAGCCACCCAACCATATCAATGTAGCACTGGTTAGAATGATATTTACGGCACTATATTATGCTTGTCGCCTTAAAAAAAAATGTCTCGTTACCCTAGTAATTTGATCAGTTACAAGTACCATCAAGCCACACGGTAATATTGGCATATTATTGTTTTGCCGTAGAAATAGGATATGCGATGGACCTACCTAGACTGTCGCTAACAAGTGTTCACCACCAGAAAATATCATATAAAGGATATACATATAAGTGCTGATTCTATAAACGAATATTAACTTACTTTAATTAAACATAGTTGATTATAATAGTCGTAAGTTCGTTATGTTAGTCTCGCATAATGTATAGACAGAAGCGTAGAATTTCGACCGTGCAGCAACTGGGGACGGTGCACAGTTTAGTACCGGCTCGGCAAAGCTATAAATACGCATTCATTGACTGCATTGAGCTCGCCAGTAAATTCACTAACACCCACCCGCCTGCACACAACGCCGTACGTTACAAACGATACATTACAGTCGATAAATAAATCCAGCAAAAATTCCAGCGATGTTCTCTACAGTTAAATACATCACTCTCCTCCAACCTACATATCCTATATGATCATGGTATTACCTTACCTTCTTTTTCTCCTCCAACTTTATTTTGTCTTCAAAATTGTGCAAATCCTACAAGTAAATATAATTTTTATTAATATTAGTTCAATTACTGATCGTCGTACATTGTTGTTTGGTGAATTACACAAACAAACATTATGATAGATCTCTGTTGCCCGAGACCGTCTAGGTGGATATCGCCGCAACGCCTATTTCTTCCGTTAAAACAGTATTGTGCAAACATTACAGTGTTCCGGTTTAAAGGGCGTTGTAGTTAGTGTAATTACTGGGGTAACTCATGTTATGCCTCAAGTGACGAGCACAACATAGTGCTGTGTATACCATCCTTTTTTTTTTTTCTTTCATCGACAGGGGAAATCCTCATGGATAGCCATGGGCCCGGGCTTTTTGGTATTCCCGTAGGCTACTGAGCAAAGCTCAGTAGCCTACGGACTAAAACCCCTATCCGTTTTCTCTCGTATCCTCTCTGGAACCGCTCCAATCTTGTGCCCATTCTGTCAGCGTACGCGATCTTTGTGTATACCATCCTAACTAGCGCCACGTTGTTATGGCCAGGCATATCATTTACTATCAGGTGAACGAACCGCTCGTCTCGTCGCTTATTTCTATATAAAAAATAATTATATGTGGTGAAGTTAAATTTTACTAGATAATAAATAATGAGGCTGTGGATGGACAATTTTGCTTGCTCTGAACACTCACTCACATATGTAGAGAGCAATGCTGTTATGGCGGCAGATTTATAATATAAAGCAAGTCGGTACAAATATAGTTTGTTACCATCGAAACTCTGCCTCCCTGGAATGTAACTAAGATTCTCCATGTTACGTTTAACTTTAAGCTTAAACTGTCCGTTACGTAAATAAAAAACGACAATTATAATTTAAGTAAGTTTGCGACAGCAAATTTTTTTTTAAGATACGATTTTTAAGAGTACGGGGAGTGTTTCCAGGTCTTCAATCATTTGATTGTAAGTGGATATCACGGCGGAGAAAATTAAAGAAATACCAAAAAATATATACCAAATAACTTATTACAGTATCTATAACCGTTCGTAATAAGATATTACAATGAAAAGACTTTATTTAATCAAGCCCTCAATTAATCAGGAGCACTCGGCTCCGTCAGATAAAATGAATTAATTACGCAGAGAGCTCAGCTCAATGCAATATTTCCAACCTACATAGTCCTGCTTCCATGGATCTCATACCCTTACATGTAAACCTATTCGGAGTTGGAATAACCGCATAAAATAGTTTCAATTTATTCTCTCACGGATTGTAGACAGCACAAATGACGCGATAGAAAGGGTTTAGTGGATACATGGAAGAGTTCATGGAATATGTAATGGTTAAAATGTTGATTAGTACCATCATCAACCAATAGACGTACCGCTGCAGAGCAGATGCCTCTCCCAAAAATCTCCACATCGATTGGTCCTGCGCTGCAATCAGCATGTCTTCTGGCACCGCCGCGCACTAGAGACCGTCGTTTGTGGTGGTTCATTAGGGGGTGATCTGAGCCATTTCCCACCACGCCGGCCCAATGCGAGTTGGTTGGAACCATAGCCACGTTTTTTGATTAACATTACGGGCGGGTGAGTTTGACTTGGTTTCCGTGAGTTGTTGCGCGGAACACCAAAAACTTTTGATTTGTATAACAAGCATTTTCCCTGGACTTCGTTTCATTATAAACAAAGATCATGAAAGAAAAATACCATGTTCTCTGCACCCTAGAAATACCATTCCGAAAAACTAAATTCCTATCAAAGTACCGTTGAAGGTCTCTCCGATCAATGAAACCCAATTTTTTTTTTATTTTTTGACAGATTCATCCGTGCTGCAGGTATTTCTAGTTCCATATCATTTTATTTACGTATTCTCTTTAAACGATCATTTTACATCATCTTATACAAGGATATATTCAGATCAATCCCATGTATCATCTCCATGTTAATGACTCTTATACCGCTCATTACTTTAGAATACAATATAGACCACCCGTCTTTTTAATTTTTTGACCTTTAAAAATACAATCAGTGATGACAAGAGAGAAATAGATGGCGGTTTATAAGAAATTGCAGGTACATGTATCATCTTCCGTTGATGATCTCCATGTATATCTTCATCAATATCATTATAATAAAGGAACATACTTATCATGACATCTCTTTTTCCGTTTTTTTTAGTATGACTATATTACTTTTTGGTTTAAATATAGAAAAAAAATTGTTGGAAAAAGACCCTAAAATCCAAACTGTTGAATATGTTACAGAAGAGTTATTTCTTTTGTCTATTCCTTCTAATTTGGTCTAAGACTGTTTCTTGAGTAATCCATTGCTTTATAGTTAATCTAATTTGCTTTAACGTCAGTTATTCGCAGGTCTGGATAACGTTGTGTGATGCTAACCAGAGCTGGCTAGTTACTCTCGCCCTGCACCCCTGCAGATACGTTTTAAGTGCTTTCAGAGACGGGAGTTAATTTATGAACCGACATTATATTGTCCGTTACACAATTTACTACTTAAGTGTATGGAGCAATTATAACCTTTATTAGTAGTTTGAATCATAGCCGCTTCAGCTCCGCAATGGAGAAAATTCAGGATTTTATCAATATGAGGAAAAATTTCAAACTTAACGATTATAGTATAATAGATATCATGGGATCATGTGTAGGTAAGATATAATAATAGCAGACTTACTCCTTAGACAATGTCTAAAGGCTAATCGTCATCTTTACTCTGTAGTACTCCAGTAGTCGATTTCCCAATCATGATCACGGTGTCACTAATTCCTTCCGCTAACTTCAGGCTTTTACTTTCCATATCCATGCATTGTTTAAAATCTACTGTGTCAGATTTTTAAGTTATGTTAGTTTAAAAAAAAATTTTATACTGCCCGTTATATAAAATTTTCTGCTTTCGCATTATTAAACAAATTCTCTGATTTCGTACATGCTAACGAAGCCAGTGATTACCAAATGCATTATCTAATCGAGTAATCTGAGCAACGGCCGGTGCAATCAATGGGTTAAATGATTAACCTAGTTAACCTAATTACTCGCTGTCGTACGAAGAATATCGACGGAAGATAATAATTGTGGCTGCGATTGTTTATGCGCTGCTATTTGTTTGTCTCCTGTCGTCACTGATTATAACTTTAACGATCAAAGTTGACATACAAATAATGATCTATATATTATTTTTCAACAGCCTATTTACGTCCGCACTGTTGGGGCACATGTCTACCCTCAATATGAAGGCGATGGGCCATGGTCACCACGCGGCCCAATGCGGATTGGTGACTTCACACACACCTTAGAATAAATTCTAATTTACGTGCAGGTTTCCTCGCGATGATTTTTTTAACCGCTTTTATTTCGTTGTTGTTACTAAAGTTCACAAATTTACATAACTTAAATATTAAAGTCATCGATGCTTGCCGAGATTCGATCCCGCGACCTTCGGAATGAAAGCCGCACTCTTTAACCATCAGACCAGCGAGCTATTATATATATTATTCTTGGATGTTAATTAAAAAATGATACTCAGGATTTGTCTGAACACGGAAATATTTCTTGACTGCTTTAAATGTAAGTTAAGGGCTTAAAAAGGGCATGGTTTTACCTGAAACAGTCCAAGAGTAAGAGACATCGCAGCAATAATTGTTCGAAAGTCTTCCTTTAAAGAAAAATCTGCTACTTTTCTCATTAAATACTGCTAAGTAGTAAGTTTCGACATAGTCAGTCAAGACGTTAAATGATAGTGTATAGGTTCAATCCCAACCTCTCCTCTGTGATGAATATTTCTAAACTATTTTATACCAACTTTGGTTTTAACCTATATCATTTATGAATCTTCAAGCTTTACTTTCTTCTTACACTAAAACACAAGTGTCGGTCTGTTTTCATGCAATCTTCCAATAAGCAGGACCGATTTTTAAAGGACTACCAATTGGAGATATAAAGCATTAAATATGCATTGGAAGCACAATGTATGCAGAATTCATCTGATTACTCTAGTCCATACAGTGGATAGATTTGTTTTGTTTGCATACTAGTTTCGCCAGTTAATTTGAAACTGCATCATAAATCTTACGACAGTTTACTCATAGCAATGCTGCGGTACCACACCGCACTACGCAGTAAGGGGTAGGCATTGTGAGTTTGTCCCTCTCTCAAATGTAGTAAATCTGTATTAGATAGGATTAAAATTATTAATAACAGTAATAACTATGGGTCCAGGATTTATAAAGATATTTTTATCCTAAGTTTCTGTTGCCAGAAACCGTTTGATTAAGTTAATATAGTTACTGTGCTCCAGTTTGAAAAGCGTTGTCGTTTGCAAAATTACTGGAGTAACAAGACTTATAATTTCATATTCAAAGTATAACACGATACAACATGCACCATAGAAACAAGTGCCACATTGTTATGGCTATTGATAAACGTATTACTTACCATCAGACATGGAAGAGATAAGCAGTAAGTAAATCATCAATAGAAATCTATATATAGGAGATATCCCGAGATTCATTAACTCATCACGAGGTTTCTGAAACTATTAGACGTAAACACTCAAAATTTGGTAGGGACATTGCTTCTGTTATTTGGAGGTCAGCTAAGAATAAATTTTTACAAAACTCCTTCTCCACAAGCAGTTATGGGGTGTCAATAAGGCAAAAGGGGCGAGTGGCAGCGGTTTGCTACCAGGCGGGAATGTTTATGACAAATTTCAAATCTAATTCTACATAAGAGATTCTTTGGTGGAGGCCTATGTCCAGCAGTGGCCGTCTATCGGCTGATGATGATGGTGATGAAAGCGGACGGGGAACACCCAATTCAATTTTACTAGCTACAGTGCCGTTAATACTTGAACGTACTAATGTTTGCACACTACTATTTGACGGCAAAAATAAGAGGTACTTAGACTGTATTAGACAAGTTTTTTTGGTTTTCAGGGGAATTCTTCAAAAGATACCTTGCTTCTGGGGGGATGTCAGGGTTATGTAAGATTTTCACTCGCTAAATGCCCCTCGATGCTCTGTATCAGTGCATTCGGAGAGGCTCCGGAATCTCTTATAGAACGCACCGGTGCCTTTCTACACCTTGTCTTACATGTTTCTGAGGAAGGCCCTAACCCTCCTAGTCACCAACGTTGAGCCATTCGCTGTCCCACGCAGGTTCGCTCGTTGAGCGATGAGGGTGCCCACCTTCAACGTCCGCGGAACTTATAGACCAGTTTTTTGTCGTGTTCTACGACAGGCAGGGTTTACCTTAGTCCTATTCTTACTAGCCCGAGACTACAGAGCTAGGCAACAGAGACCTACCATCAGTATGTATAATCTGGTTTACATTTTTTGCCCATTAAGTATATAAATGTACTTAAGGGAATGTCCTCTTACTGTTAAAATCAATTTTAACTGTTAACAAACGTGTTAAGATTTATTTAACCGAGTTTCAATTGTAAATAATCGTGCGTAGATTAGTGCCTGACTAAGTGCCGCGTGTTGGTGTACATGGAGTCATAACTCTTGACTCCACTACGGGCTTGTTTATGACCACATCAAGTTTTACGACGAAACCGACTGTTGATATTGCACACACACATATATAGACAACTTGACAATTAACCACCTATTTATTAATTGGGAACCAACTTATAGTTCAAGCTGTATTTCGAAAGACTCAGTTCTTCAGAAACGAAGTATGGGAAAGGAGAGACAAAGATGTTACTTTTTAGATCTTTCTTGATCATATTTCAAATTTCCAATTCATATTTATCTCAAGTAATAATATGCAGAGATTATTTATTCTAGTTGCATAGTATACTTTTCTACATATTAATATTAAAAAATATAGAGTTTTTTCCACAAGTACAAAAAACAGGTTGAAATTACTCTTATGTAACGTTCTTCTCGTAAAAGTAGATAAAATTATAGTAAATGGCAGGAGTTTGCTCTGTACCAGTTGCCATCTTACTGCTGCAACCAGCAAGCTACCAACTCGCTGCCATGCGTTGTATGGCAAAGGCCTCGGACGTCATTGGTAGAAATTATGTTACTAGTTGTAGGTCTCTGTGGTCGGAGACCGTCTGTACAGATATCACCGTAGCTCCAACTTCTGCCGCCAAACATTATTGTGGAAACATTAGTATGTTCCAGGTTGAAGGGCGCTGTAGCTAGTGTAATTACTGGAGTAACAAGACTTAATATAGGCGACGAGCGCAATGTGATGCTGTATATACTAACTAGCACCACGTTGTTATAGTCAGACGTTTCACTTACCATCAGAATGTCCAGCTAGTCTCGTCACTAATTAAATTAAAAAATCAGTTTGACTTGTTCATAATTTTTAAATATTATTTAAACTTTTAAATATTATAGTTATTAGTAGAATATTGTAATTTCATTCTCTGATTTCTCTCACACTACAACTTCTTCGAACAGTTGTGATTGAACCGACATCTCTTCCAGTCCACTTCCTTCCTTGACATCGATTATGGAGATAGATGTACAAGAGATGGCAGTACATGTTATACAAATACGACTGGATAAAAGAAAAGCAGCTTTCAATATTTGTTTATTTTTTTAACTAGATCATAAAAGTTACTCTAGCCATTTAAAGTATGTATCGACAAAGTTGTGCCGCCGTTTGCCAACTGCACACCGTGGCCCGATCGAGTGGGGACATAGTGTGGGGGTGGACGGGGTGCGTTTGTTGCACTTTTTGCTGCTTCAGCGGCAGAGTTGTAATTAAGAGTTAAATCGACGTTCCGTTTGAAAAGTGCAGTTAGTTGGGAACTAACATTGGTAATAAAACATTTACATAGGAAACGGAAATGTCATTTAAACTTTTGATTTATTGCCAAGTTAGAGATTTTAATAGGAGAGGTCACGTGTGGTCTATATGTAAAGATTTGTGGTTCCTAGAGCTGGGAGTCAGGGCTTTCTCTTACAACGGAAAATTCAAGGTCATTTATCTAGACAGTCGGTATTGTTCCCACGGCTGGGACTCAATGTTTTGATCTCGGGATTCGATGGCCAACAGAAGATACGTCTGAAAGGAAATCATACAGCCTGAGATTAATGTAGGCGATATCTGCTACTAATCAACTCGTAGCGTGACTACATGTCTCTTTGAAGGAAGATGTAGCTACTATTAATATAATTAATGATCACTAAAGAGGTTTATTCCCGGAAAACATGCACCTGGTAGCGCAAGAAATAGTTTAACGTCATAAAGGAGTGGACCGTGAGTTTAAATACCATCAGTTAAATGAATAGCTGATGATGGAATTGGTTTTCTCAATCTGATCACCAAACTTCAGTATGAAAAGAACACCTAATGATGGTGATGAAAGAGGTATATTTTATACAGACTATTCATGTAGGTTGGTACCGATCCGGTAGCGTCTATTTCTGTGGCTCTGTACTCTTATGTATGCAAATATTACTTTATTCCATTACTCTATATGGCGCTAAAAAAATACAGAGGTTAGGTGTCTTAGGTCAAGCTGATGAGCGCAATGCGGTGCGGTCATTGCGGCGGATGTTGTGGACTTACCATAGACGAAGTTAAATTTTACGTAGACGGGTTACCGTTAACAAAACAGACTTTACATCCGAAGATAGTATAGCCGTTTCTTAAGCAGTTCAAGTATCTGATATACTGTTCACACTGAGTATACGGTGTTCATTATATTGCGTGACGTCACAGGCTATAGAACAATAGCTTAATTTATGTAATTTTTTAATCTACACTACAAAACTAGTCTGGTGGGTGAATACCTCTACAGTAGGCTACTCTGCTAGATAGGTACCTCTACAATGCCTATTTTTGCCGCTAAACAGTACTGTGCAAATATTACTGTGTTCCGGTATGAAGGGTTCTGTAGCTGGTAAAATTACTGGGTAATGAGACTTAATATCTTATGTCTCGAGACGACGAGCACTATGTAGTGCAGTATGTAACATCCTAACTAGCGCCACGTTGTTATGGGCGTGCGTATCACTTAACATCAGGTGAATGTCCCGCTCGTCTCGTCGCTTCGTAACATACTAGAAATAGCTAAATTCAATATTTGCTTTTTAAATTATTTTATACACAATAAGTGCTATTGCGAGCTGTGGAAACTTGTAGATAATTTTGTGCTGGAAAGTTCATTGCCAATGCAGCAAATATAGCTCGCAATGCGGTTCAAATTGTACTAATGGTGCCGCATTATAAAATTAGATAATCTTGACTTTGCTTTGTATATATATACTTTTAATGCATTTCATTATATACGGTGGCACTGGTGGTAGGTCTGTATTGTCATAGCCTCGGGGTAGAACCACTACCATGCTTATTTTTACCAACATACATTATCGTACAAACATTTCTGTGTTCCGGTTTGAAAGGTGCTGTTGCTAGTGTAATTGCTGGATAAGGAGACTTCAATGCGGCGAGCACAATATGGTCCATAGTATCTCATCTTAACTAGCGCCACGTTGTTATGAGCAGGCGTACCGGTTACCATTAGGTAAACGTATCGCTCGTCTTGACGCATCATAGTATAAAAAAAAATACGGATATGATAAAATAATAGCTCCAGCGGGTATTCGTATTAAATATTATTTTCTTAATTTATACTGGGTTCGTTTTCTGACATAGGCCTCTTCCCCATTTTTCCACTCAAGTCGATCCTTCGCCTTTTGCATCCATACATCCTCTACTCACCTGTTGGCAGATGTCATCTTTTCACCTCTTCGGTGGTCTTCCCTTCCCGCGGGTGTTTGCGCGGGGTCTCCATTACAAAGTCCGTCTCATCCAACGGCTATAGTCCATTCGAGCAACGTGTCCTTACAAACTATATTTACTGGTTGTCTGAAAGAAATCTCTTTGGGCGATTTTTTAATTTTTCTATATATCTGTAGTGTGCAAATAAAGAATATATAAATAATATGTTCAGCAGGAGACAGAAGTCTCACTGACCTCACAGACGGACTGGATAAATATTGAAGACCGCTTCGTGCTTGTGATCTTCGTGCTCTCAATTGTGCCGCTTCGTGCTCTGTTACTACAGACGTCCTAGTCTATTGCAACTGCTCACTATTAGATCACCCGTATGCCTGTTGGCCATCGAGCGGGACGTTCACCTGATGGTAAGTGATACGCCTGCTCATAACGTGGCGCTAGTTAGGATGTTACACGACATTGCGCTCGTCACCTTGAGACATAGAATGTTGTCTTGTTACCCCGGTAATTACACTAACTATAATTACATCCAAACCTGACCACAGTGGTGTTTGCACGGTACAGTTTGTCGGGTGCAATAGATGCTGCGGCCGCAATTACCTAGACGGTATCCGGCAGTACCACCAGAAAATAGAAGATAGTAGTCTTTGAAAAACAGATAATAGATATAATTGTTTATCATATATAACCGTTTAATAGTGGTATAAACTATAGACCCAACTAATCCCTCCTCTTTCATTTACCGACTCCGCTCTGTTAGTATAATGCAGTTTTCATACTATTTAAATTTTGTATAAATATGTTTATTACTATAAGCAGTTCCTGTCTGGCCCCTTGGGTTTAACGATCCTTGAAATGAATTTTTGTTAGCAAGTACTTAATGTAGGATATGCTTCGTATCCTTACGCGTCGTTTGATTCTAATATATAACTAACGATTTACGTAACCAAATTTTAATATGTTAATAATTTTACTGGTCGTAGTTCTCTGTTGCCGAAGATCGTGTAGATAAGCACCATCGCAGCGCTTATTACTGCCGAGAAACAATGGTATGCAAATATTACCGTGTTCCGGTTTTAAGGGCGCTGAAGCTAGAGTAACTACCGGGGTAAGGAGAATTATCATCTTAGGCAACGACCAGAATGTGGCGGCAAATGTTATATGCAGGAGTATCACTTAACATCAGGTAAACATCGCGAGGTATAAACGTCGCTAAAATAACTAAATTTTTTTTTTTTTATTTCAGGTAAGTATTCTGGCGCTATAAACACACAAACATGGAGATAAGAAGTTAGTTTTGATAACGCATTTGTCGGTAAGTACGCAAAGGTATAGATTTTAAAACACAATGTATTGTCGTGATTCATTAAAAAAAATTATGCTTTAACCTTTGTTCAAAAAGAGGAAGGAATGGATTATTAATAATTATGGCGTCACTACCTCTTTCAAAACAATATTTCACTTTTGAAGTTCTACAAGTATATTGGGAGGAGTATATGGGAATACATTTCTCTATACAATGGCCAATAAAAAGCGGTAGGCGTGGGCCAACCCTTTTTACCTTTAGAGGCTTTATCTCGGCAGTTTACCTTGAAGGATGATTATTGTTATTATTATGTGAATGTACTAGCGATTTTTTAAACCCGATGGAACAACTCTGTTCGCATGAAATGACTGCCTCGGGGGTACTCCGCGCGTGTCATATATAGCCTTATCCAGGATCACACCGATATTTACCGCCCACCATTAAAATATTTAATAAGCTTTTTATTCTTATTTAAAAAGCGATATATTCGTTTTACTGGTGGTAATTCTCGATTGCTGGAGACCGATTACAAAACACTGCGGCTTCTGTTTCTGCCGTCAAACATGTATTCCTATTTGAAGGGCGCTGTAGCTAGTGAAATTACTGGCTAACCAGAGTTAACCGTCTTGTCTTAAGATGAAAAGCACAATGTGATGTGTGTGTCTTACGGTAAGTGTATAACTTACCATCAGGTGAACGTTTGTTCGTATCGCCGTTATGTCAAATACAATAAAATATAAAACATACGATTAACATAACATGAATATATAATAACAATATCGGGACAAGTAATATTAAGTTACATAGTTTTGCTCTATAGAGTTGTTTGTTAAATCAAATAAATTTCCTTTTATAATATCACAGCAAAATGTTTACTACCTTAAATTTATGATATGGTAGTATTTCTAAATTTATTGAGGACAAAACAATCACGATTTAAAAGAGATCATAGTGAGATATAGATTAGATTTAATACATATCGGAGAATAAGGTTCTGAATCAACTAGTAAAAGCCTGGCAATCAACAGTATTCACTAATGTTCTAGTCATTAAAATCTAATTATTATCAAGGTTTAATTGTTATGGAAATTGTATTTAACAATGATGATTGCATGCATGGTATCAGTGTATATGGAATATTTGAGTTCCGCGCCAACTTCACTCCAGCGGCTAGCGCTGTACGTGTACGCAACAAACCAATAAGCTATCGGCGACAAACTGGCACTAACTTAAGCTGCATATGAATAAGCTTGCATATATGCATACAGATAGATATATTCTCAAATATTGGTTAAGAAAATAATAGATGTCTGAGATCGCAATCAATACAGCGACTAAATTAACTTCAGGATATTTACCTTCTTATATCTAAAGTATAACGTAACAGTTTCGGATAACACTTCATCATTATCATTTCAACCGAAGGACTGCTGGGCGTAGGTCTCTTGTAATGTGTTCCACAAACCACAGTCTTGCGCTGGTGGCATATGGAATCACTTAGCAGAAGAATTTCTCATTTATCAACTGCTGCTATCCTCTTCCGGTGCGGAAAAATTGGAAAGCATTGTTTTTAAGCGAAACACCGAACACGTCCGCTGTGAACAATATGTTACACAATCCTTTAAAACATATACAAACACTTTTGTTTTGAAAACAAAAGCTCGAAATCTGCAATTTCGTGTGCGCTTCCTCCACCGCGGCGCGAGATGTTGGACCCATTTGGGATGAGAATCGTCCATTTCCCTTATACACATATACATATATACAGTCTGTAGTAAATAGAGTCTCCTACCAATAATTTTAATAGCTAAAACGCCTAACAAACCTGAACAAAGTAATGTTTGCATAATGCTGTTCGACGACGGATATAGCTGCGGTGGTAGGTACATAGATTTCCGGCAATACAGACCTATCACCAGTATTTATATTTTATAGCTCTATATTTAGACATAAAATATTCTGTCCAGTTTTTACCTAAAATGAAGACTGATACATGTAAAATCATCATCATAATGAGGTGCCTTCTTCAAATTGCAGTGTGGCGGTCAGAATAAAAAAGTTATCAGATGTTCAGCATTTTTTTTGAACTAATATCGTTAAACCATTTTTTCCGACATATATAATCTTGACGGGCAGAGAGGGGGGTAAGGAGCCCCGCACAGCAACTCACGGGTCTCAAACCAACGTCACTTGCTCGTGGTGCACCCTGTTAATCAACAAACGAGACTCTGGCTCTCGCCAACCTGCATTAGGCCAGCGTGGTGGGATATGGCCCAAATCCTCCATGTAAACCCCTACATACGACAACCCTAGTGTGTATGTGAAAATCTTTGTGGGAGGCCTATATCCAGCAGTGGACGTCTATCGGCTGATGATGGTATAATTTTGACTATATTTAATACATTGTAAATACTCTGAAGTTATCATCACTTCGTGATTGTATGTATGACGTAAGCTGCGAAAGTACCTTGGCGCTGCCGGTGCAGGAGACTTTCATACATTTGTCACCAGTGCACTGTGGCTGCCTCCGGCCGCAGCACTGCTATAAATAAAGCTGTAACTTCACCGCCCGCTCGGCTTACTTACTTGCCTCCGTTTAACTTAACAGTCGGATTAATGACATTTTGGTTATGCACGACTCAACCTATTTAATCTTTTGTTACTATCGTATATAACAACGCTAGATATTTGGTATTCCTTTTTGGTATTGTATGAGCAAGGTTATCTGATAATCCGTTCTTAACTCTGCTCTCGTCAGATAACAGTCATCACTCGCAAGTATAGTTTGAAAATAGTAAATCATAAATACCTATCTAAGCATTAATGGAATATGGATCGGATAACTGAACCTAAATACATCCAGCCCTGTAGGCTTGAGCTAATAAGAATAGGTCTATGGTAAGACCTACCTGTTAAAGGCAACGTCGTGAGCTTGTGAGCACGGTGGCCTCAAACCTTAAAAACCTATCCCTGGGAGGACGGCAGATGCAAAGAGGTGTTATAGCACAGCGAGAGCACCAAAAAGGGTTTTCGCTTCCTCGGAACATATATAATTAGAGTGCAAAAGGGTGCCGGTGCTTCTTGGAAAATCCCAGAGCCTATACTGACGGACTGAAGGAGACCACTGAGGGAGTTTGTTGTTGGGAAGAAACCTCAAATAACTCTAATTTCCCCTCAAAAATAAGATACTTTTAGACATTTTCCCTTCTCCTCCGCCCCGGATTTAAATAAAATGCATAAACATTACAGATGGTGTCCAACTCGAAGTTCCATATTTCTAGTAGATTATGAAGAGTTCATCTTAACTGACTAGCCTCGCGAACTGCGCTCGACTATCATCATCAAACATTAAAAAAAATCTCTTTATACTTAACATGTAAAATTTTCATTTACATTTCGCCAGACAGGCTCTTGAAGAGCTCGCACCGCAAAGGTCAATTTGAAACTGAAAAAAAAAAACTGCAACAAACGCTCTTTCCGTTTCCCGCTTTGATTAAAGTTCCATATCTAGTTGGCTCTGCTTCGGTTTTATTTTCACTTTGAGATCGCGAAATGTAACCAAAGTTAGCAACGCTTCAGCTCGCCGCTGTTCAAACTATCTCCTACAGTTTGATATAAAGACTACAGATATATATTTTATATAGCCTATACCTTTAGCGTATGGAAAAATTTGTTTATAAAAAAAAAAGTATTTCTTCAAAACTTACAACTTGTGTTTAATAGAGCAGAGCAAGTTTGAACTAGCGTAACAAGATCGTACGAGAGAATTTATTCGTCCCATCGCCATAAAAGAGCGGTGCAGCTCTTCAGGAAAGTAGTTGAAGCCGCTTCAGCTGAATATACATAAGGCACGCGAGGACACGTGACTCGCCGAAGCGAGCACCCGCAACGCGTGTACCGAATGCTTTATTAGCAACCGGCTTTTATGTTTGAAATTCCACCTCCACATAACACGACAACATTTAACCGATTCTGAAGTAAGGGTGTTCGTGTACACAAGTTAAGCCAGCTAAATCTTCAACTATCAGCTCATGAAAGTTAAGCCTAAATAGATCATTACGTTCCAGAGAATTTGTTATCGCTGTTCATCAGGACTTTCATCTGATGGTAAGTGATATCCCCGCCCATAACAACGTGGCGTTAGAACAGTATACTCAGCACCGTATTGTGGTCGCCGCCATAAGACGTATGATGTTGCGTTATTGCACCGTGACCTTCAAACCGGAAGGCAGTAATGTTTGCACAGTACTATTGGTCGGCTGCAATAGGCGCTGCTGTGTAATCTTCAAAAGTAATCCTACTTCTGAGGGCAAGTCAGGGTTATATGAGATTCTTACTCCCTAAAACCCCCTCGGTGCTCTGCATCAGTGCCTTCGGAGAGGCTCTGAGATATCTTATAGAACGCACCGGTGCTTTTCTACATTTTGTGTTATACCTTTCTGAGGAAGGCCCTAACCTTCCTAGTCACCATCGCTGAGCCATACGTTGTCCCACGCAGGTTCGCTTGTTGAGCGATAAGGTCTCCCAAACTCAAGGTCCGCGAAACGCCTCCTAGACCCATTTAGTCGCCTTCTACGACAGGCAGGGCTCACCTTAGTTCTACTATTAATATCCCGAGATTACAGGGTTGCGGCGGTACCGACCTAGGCGATCTTTGACAACAGAGATCTACCACCAACGAACAGATAATTAGTGATAAGCATACAGATATGTAAACATTTCTATCAATTATTTTTTATTACAAACAGACCTATATAAACTTTATTGCATACTTATTGCTTTTAAATATATTCTTTGAGTTAAGGGATGTAAAAGCTTATGCTTATCTTATTAAAAGTTATGGTCATTAAGAATGAATGGAATCTGAAACGAAACCGTCACCGAGCTCTTCTTAATACCATGACGGGGATTAATGAATTAGATTTCGTTAGCCTAATTTCTCCATTGTCTACGGTGAAGGAAATTAAATTTTATCCAAATTTGAAACGGTGAAAGGGAGAGATGGTGACCCGATGACGAAACTTTCAATAGTGGTAGGTCTCTATTGCCGGTACGTAGGTACCGCCGCAGCTCTGTACTCTCGGGCTATTAAGAATAGTACTAAGTTATTCACTGCTTGTCATACCAGACGGCTAAAACCGTCCTCACGTTCGTGGGCTTCGAGGGTTGGAAACCCTCAGAGCTTAGTATGCGAGCCTTAGGTGGACGGTAAATCCACGGTGATCTTGTATTTGTCCGTAGCACAGCGTAGGTGCTAAGCAGAGCTTTGCCTTTCCGTGGGATATTTTAACCAAAGTGCAGGAGGGCAGCGGTGTGTTCCGCAAGAGATCTCGGAGCCCCTCGTAATGCACTGAGCAAGATCATTGAAGAGGTTTTAATGTATAGAAGCTCCACCTAACCTCGTCTTCTACCCTTGAAAAAGGGTATCTATTCTTAAGATTTCCACCCCGATAAAAAAGGTATGTACCGCCGCAGCGCCCGTTGCAGCCGCCACATATATGTGCGAATAATGTGGACCTTTTTTATCTCTTTCTCCTCTCATATAACGCTTTGGCTCATTCTGGGAAGTGCGATACTGTATAAACCCTAATATAGTTAAAATTGTCCTATTCCCTATGCTCTACAGTACAAATTATGTACCACTTATCTTCTTATTTATATGCAGCTTAAGGTAGTGTCAGTTTGTCGCCGATAGCTTGTTGGGTTGTTGTGTAACAGCGCAGCCAATGGAGTGAAGTTGGCGCGGAACTCAAATAGTCCATATACACTGATACCATGCATGCAATTATCATTGTTAAATACAATTTCCATAACAATTAAACATTGATAATAATTAGAACATTTTTGTATATATATAGATTTTGAATAAAGTCTGACATTCATACATTAATATATGTAATTATCAAAGTAAGCATAACATTATTTAATTTTCTGCATTGTATTAAATATTAAAGTATAGCTGTTTCAATGAAACTAAAAGTATGTAACAATCCCCCCGAGTAATCTATTTCGTAAACTTACTACAAGTAACTGGTGGTAGGTCTCCCTTGCCTTGCTCTGTATTCTTGGGCTATTAAGAATAAGATCAAGGTAAGCCCTGCCTGTCGTAGAAGGTGACTAAAAGGATTTTCGGGTTCGTCGCTTTTGAAGGTGGGGACCCTCACTGTCCATTAAGCGAGTCCTGGATGAACAAGTACTAGATGGTCTAGTTCTTATCGTTCGAAGAGGGTTACAGCCCTCTCTGGACGTGCGTTAGGCGCAATGTCGGGAGGCACCGATGCATTCCGTAAGAGATCCCGGGGCCTACCGCGAAGCACTGAAGATGACCACCGAGGAGGTTTTTGTGGGTAATAGTCCCACATAAACTTGTCTTCCCTCAGACATAGGAATCTTTATTAGAATATTCTCCAAATAAACTCCTCCTCCCCCCACAGATAAAAAGTCTCTCTTGCTGGAAACCGTCTGGATACGTACACCACTACACTGCTTTTTTCTGCCGGCAGAGTAATGTGCATATATTATATATATATATAATAAACATATAGTAATATTCTTCTTCTTTGTCGTAACCTCATGACTGAGGGACGTGACTATGGTGCGTTGCCCTGGCCACCATATCATTCCAGACATTTCTGCCTTGCGCCATTTGGATGGATGATTGTAGGGTCGCTCCCGTAGCGTCCTGAGTTGTGCGTGTCCATCTTGTAGGATACCGCCCTCTCGCTCTCTTTCCTTCCACACAACAAGTAATAATCAGTCTTTCCAGGCTGTCTGGGTCTCGCCTGACCGTGTGTCCGAAGAATTTGTAATATTACTAGGTTAATAAAATTTAACAACTAATGTGCAGCAAATAATCTTAACTAGCATCTGGTGAACATCTCGCTCGTCGTCTTTTAAAAGTGTATTTTTTTTTGTCTTTGTATTATTTGTAAGAAGCAAGAAGATTTATATGACCATTGCCTACACAGAGGAGCGTTGTTATACATTTTGGACAGAATATGCAAACCATACTCGAAATCTCTGTGCTTATCTATACTTAATAGTAAACTTACCAAATCTGCATTTTAGTTAATTTAACACAAATTGAGCAGAGAACTAGTCTAAACATAGTTGTGTACCTTTTAGGTAACTTGAGAGATTATTTAGATAGGCTTAGGGAGCCAGGGTATGCAGTCCTTATTTACCTTTACAGAGCGTACGCCCCTGCACAACACACAGTACTGTTCTACTGTTCACAGTCGGCTTTAAAGTGAGATCTGCCATTAGTAGCTTTTCAAATAAAATGGTATCGACAATAAAAATATTCAAAAGGTGAATAATGCTGTTCATTGCTATCGAATGGGTCGAACAACTCGTGTACTGCCGCGCCCGTGGGCGTGGGACGAGGCGCACTAAATTGTGTTCGCTTTTGTGTTCTCCCAACAAACAGAGCATATTAATGGCCCCTATGTTCCCACTGTTCGATTTTAAAAGCTGTAATTTTTCCTATAGTACATATTTTTTGGAACGTATTTCATTCGATACTTGAATAACATATTTAAAAAATATATATATTCATGGTTGCGTTTAACAACGCGTCTTTAGTTAGGATGATAATCACAGCACCACCTTATGCTTGTCATCTTGAGAGACAAGTCTCGTTACCCCATTAATATCATTAGCAATTTTGAATATGAAACTTTTATAAATCGTACCTGCAATCGTGTACGCTACGGGCGAAAGGTCTCTGTGGTTCTCTTCCTATTTCCGCTGTCAAATGGTACTGTGCATGCATTAACGTGTTCCGGTTTAAAGGGCGTTGTGGCCAAGGAAATTACTGGTGTATCGAGAGTTAACATCTTATGACCCAAGGCGATGGGCACAACGTCATGTACGAGTGTATTTAACTAGCACCACGTTATCGGCGGGCGCATCGTTCATAATCAGGTTATCGTAGTGCTTGTGGAATCGATTTGACGAATAAAAAAATTGATTATATCTCTGTCCACTGCTGGACCCAGACCTGATCCGATTCCATCTGCTTTCGAATCCCTGCAATCTTTACCAGGTTCTCAGAACATGACAGACATAACATTGATTACATTATAACAATTGCAACTTTAATTGTAATATACATCACGTATGAACCGGAAGCGAGCAACGCGGGTCTAATCTTTGAGGGAGCTCTATGTCCAGCAGTGGGCGTCTATCGGCTGATGAAGATGATATATCATGAATATAGTATATGCATCATAGGTTAATAAAGTTGAAAATCGTTTAGATTTTATAAAAATGGCAGCGACGTTGCGCGAATATGAACTGCGTCTCATATCCCGAGCGGGAGCGTATATTTTCTCGGCGCTAAGAAAAATGAAGGTTCCGCGAGCCGCATCCGATCCCTGACGGCGGACGGGGATGGAAGAGGGCGGGGGAGGTCCGGCACGTTCCCGGCTATTGCTTACATATTCAGAAGCGATTCCTCGCAGATTCTTCAGACGTCGGCGGCTGCTGCCATCGACCCATTAATATCTACTTGTTACCGGCGCTTAGCTCCCTACATCCATTTTATCATTGCTATAAATATAAAAATTATCACTACACTTTAAGTGATCTGTGTAATTACAAAGTTAGATTTTAAAGTACACATAAATAACTTAAATTATCTATTTAGCAATACGAATATTACAAATAAGTTTATAGGTTTCTGTACATAGCAGATAACAGAGAATGGAAATGCAAAGAGACACGATGTTTAAAGTAATGATTTTTGTTAACTATTATGTATATTTTAAATTTTTTTTTCTTTATTACAAAACCTTACCGCGAGGTATACAAAAGGCGGGCTTAATGTCTGTTAGCAATCTCCACCAGCTAACCTTGGGTGAGGTGAGATATTGTGGTAGGTGGTCACTTACTGGCTTAAACTATATCAATAAAAGTTATATATATATATATATATATAAATAATATAAATAAATACATATAATACAATATATATATATATATATATATATATATATATATATATATATATCCGTATCTGCTTAAGATGTTTCTGTGCTGACTAATTGTATGTGATTTTATTTTATATAAATATTAGATACTGTTACTGAATATAATCAACTCGACCAACAACGGTAAGAGGTTCCGTAAAATAACTCACGAAACCCAAGCCAACCTCACCTGCTCGTGGTGCATCCTGCTAATCAACAAACGAGGCTCCGGCTCCCGCCAACCCGGATTGGGCCAGCTTGGTGGAGATTGGCCCAAATCCACCCCATTTGAATCCCTACAAACGACGGCTTCTAATGCCCGGCCATACCTACTACCATGCTGACTGTGGACCGATCGGTGTCGAGATCTTTGTGGGAGGCCTATGACCAGCAGTGGATGTCTCTAGGCTGATGATTGGATTAATGTTACTAACAAAATATGTATCAAAAGTGCATGCATTACATCCATTGATCTATAACGGTAAATTATGATTTCCGTTTAAAAACTTCCAATGTGTTATTTCCATAACATCCAATTTTACGTCCCTACTTTTGGGGCACAGGCCTACCTTCAATATGAGGGCGATAGATAGGCCATAGTCACCACGCGGGCTCAATCTGGTTTGGTGACTTTACACACACCTTAGAATAAATTCTAATTCATATATATGCAGTTTTCCTCGGGATGTTTTCTTTCGCCGTTTGTAATTCACTGAAGTTACTAAAGTTTACAAATGTACATAACTTAAATATTAAAGTCATCGGTACATGCCGGGATTCGAACCCGCGACCTTCAGAATTAAAGCCGCACGCTCCAACCATTACGCCAGCGAGCTATATGTTATTTATTGCTAATATGTTATTTATTGCTTTAGCGCTTTAATTTTTGGTATCGTAGTAGATATGCTTAATATTGTTTCACAAATATTTACCGTTGTATTATTCTGTTGTACCGAAACAGTCGGTATGCGGCGGAGACAGGGGCCACCGCACCAGCCCCCGCGCCAGCGACCCCGACGGCGGGCGCTCCCCGCGGACCCTGATAATGAAGAAGTTTTAATGAGCGCAGTCGACCCGGCCCGGCTTCCCTGTTAATTGCAATTGAAACTCCGCCTCAAATTTTACTCGTAAACTTGCTTTTAATGCTGCTTTCATTTTTTTTTTGCTCCTTTCGCTTAAAGCATATTTTAAATATTTCTTTTCTGAATTTTAGTTACAAAGCGGTCGATTTTAGAAATGAAGCGGATGAGAGCAACTCAATTTGTCTTGATCGTAGAGATCGACGATGGTTTTCTATTTGTATACCTAATACTATTTGTATACAATTAGATTTTTTTGCAACATCCAATTTACGTCCCCACTGTTGGGGCACAGGACTACCCTCAATATGAGGGCGATGGGCCATAGTCACCACGCGGACCCAATGATTGGTGATTTCACACATAATTATTTTTTCAGTGCTTACACATTTTAGCTCAGAAACTATATTATTACAAACATGTATATGTGACGTATAATTTTCATTTTAGATTCTAAACTGATCTCTGAAACTCGTATTAAAAAAAAAACAATTCGTTTTAGAAGAGAAATGGATGTAAATTAATTATAAAGAAATACATAAAGATCCATTGTTATGTTTTTTTTTTGTTTTGTGGGTAATCTTCGAAAAGATACTCTGCCTTCTGACGGGAAGTCAAAGTTATGTGGAGATTTTTACCCACTAAAACCATTCGGTGGTCACTCGGCATCTGGAGAGGTCACGGGACCTTCGTTCAGAACACAACCGCGGCCTTGCTAACGTTATGCTGGGATAGCCCGTCCCGAGGTCTGCTTTATGCAGACCCTACCAGCCTCGTGAGAACTACTTCAATGACCGGAGACCACGTTATGCCATTGTCATCTGGTCAGACCATCATGATCTTAGCTTATCGCTGTTCATTGCCTAACGATGATGGTGGTAGGTCTCTGTTGCCGGAGACCGTCTAGGTTACCACCGCAGCGGCTATTTCTGCCGTTAAACAGTGGTGTGCAAACGCAACAGTGTTACTGATTTAAGAGCGTTGTAGATAATATAAATTACTGAGGTAACTCAACAGTTTGTCTCAGACGACGAGGGCAATGTGGTGCAGTGTATAACGTCCTAACTAGCGCCAAGTTATTATACATAGGCGTATCACTTACCATCAGTTGGATGTCCCCCTCGCTTCATCGCTTAACTGAATAAAAAAAAATGACCTATGTTCATCCCAATTGATACTAAGTTTTTTCTTTTTTTGATTACGTATTTTACCAACTATTGAAGTTAAATAAATTTCCACAGCTTCTATAAATATCACGCAGGCAAGCGATATAAATATGAGTTTGGAAAGGGGTCTATAAATAGAGGCAGCTTATTAGTGGGCACTGGTATCAGGTGTTGGACCAGATCGTTATTACAGCGTACCCAATTTTGCCACCACAATGCGGCCTCTTCGTTAATAAAGCGTGCAGGTACTTATTACGTTGTCATGAAAATAACCTCGCGTGGTGTTGTGTAAAGCTTCCGCAGTGTATTTTGGTAGCACAATTCAATAGAGCCGACGCCTGTAATGAGGTTAGATCAGCGAGGCGATGAAATTGCAATACCTATTTTAGTTAGGCGAGAAGATGGAGGCCATTTTATAAAAAATTAAATTCGACCACCAACATTTTCTAGACGAAGAGGAATCAAAATAGTAAGTAATAACAATAATTATCATCGTTATCAGTCAGACGTCCACTGCTGGATTCAGACATTCCTCAGAAGTATCCACACCGACCCGTCCTGCGCTGTTCGCGTCTATCGCCTTCCCACGGTCTAATCAGATCGTCGGTCTACCTTGTAGGGTGGCCTCCCACCACTACGTCCTATCTATACGCGGCCGCTACTGGAGAACTTAATTGCCCCCATCTACCATCAGTCCTTCGAGCAATGTGCTTTTTGGGCTCTGTAGGTGTCCTAAGTTCTGCGGGTACCCTCGTTTCTGATTCGATCGCGCAGTAACAATAACAATATTACATAAATACAATTTATTTATATAATTTCAATCATGTGAACCTCAGGAGACATTATAGTTTCAACACTTGTTGTGACATTTGCGTCCCACCCCTGTTGTAATTTAAGCCGATAATTGAGTGTCTAGACGGACACATGACCTGCGCTATCCTGACATCTCAAAGGACGCTTCGTTAGTAACATACCCTCGTCTGAACAGCACTCGGATATCAATAATAGCAATCTTGGATAAAGGTGTCCTCTCAGTTTACATCGTAGTGTGACTACTTTGTCACCATGATGTTTACCTCATTGCAAAGTGAATTTAGGAATTTATTATATAAGTTATTATTAAAATTATAAAGGGATATAATAATTTAAATGGTCATTTTGAATACTTTATTAACAATAGTCTAATAATTAACCAGTCCTGGAGTTAAATAAAAAGAGTCGGGGTTGCGTGAGAATACACTGGCTCTCATATGTTTGGCAACCGGAACACAGTTATAGTTTTATAGATGTACAATATGTAGTTAGCAGCTAAGCCAGGCAACTTTGATAAATCTAGTCTTATCTAAAAAATCCTATCAACATCTATTTATCATAAATATGACAATCTGTTTCTTTTATATCGCTTTGTCAGAAGACCCATCCATAGGTTCCCATAAAACACGTTACCTGTAAAAATATTTAAAGCAATTCAATTAAAAAATCTAAATCAGCAAATAAACAGCTTTTACCTGTAGTCAATTGCCAACTCGAGAGACGAGTGGTCGTCGTCATCACTTTAGATGATGGTCGCAAGCTTAACAACACGTCGCCATTCGTCTCTGATGGCCGCCTTGCTATTGCATTCTTACAGTACTAATGATGATGAGCCATTTATCTGGGCAGTTCATCTCATAGGCGTTCTCCCTCCGGTACTCTCAACATTTTCCTGGACCACAAGTCGTTCAATAGCTACCTCACAACTCAGTAGACCTATATTTTAAAAATGTGCCACCAAGATCCCTGTGACTGAATGTGCTTACAGACTATGGAGGCTGACGGGAAGAAATCGCAAAATCTAGACTTTATGTTCCCAACGGGGTCACTAAAGTTTTGTTATAGTACGTTAGAGATTGATTAATATTAATTTTGAATTTGTTATTAATAGGTAATAGACTCTACTGGTGGTGGTAGGTTTCCGGAGACTGGTAGGCTGTTTCCTGAGATACAGGTTAAATTCCTAGTTTAGGAACCAGGGGCTTCAAGTATCGATGACATGACACAGCACCGCAGCGCCTATTGAAGCCGACAAACCGTAGTGTGCAAACTTTAATGTATCCGGTAATGAGGCTTAACATCCTAAGTCTCACGGCGACGAGTGCAATGTGATGCATTGTATACCATCCTAACTAGTGCTATGTTGTTATGGGCGAGCATATCACTTACCATCAGGTGACCGTCCCGCTCGTCTCGTCGCTTCATTAAATAAAGACCAAATTGCTATAAATAACTACTACCAAAAACAAGGTATTGGGTTTTTTTTTCTTGTTAAAGGCGGTGGTTCATACATGGTTTGTAATCTATGATTTAGATAAAAGTCAATAGCATTATCTAGAACTAATTTTAATCTAACCCAAATGTTTACTCTATTTTTAGTTAGTTTCTTTAATTATATCGTTTATTTTTCGTAGCGATGTGTTAACTCAATATCTCACACCGGAAGCCTGAATTCTGTGCGATAATGGTGAGAGTTTGACAGATGGTTTGATTGAGGAGCTATATCGGACGGTTTCCGAGTGAGAAATACACATAAAGAGTATCATCTCCTGATGTGTTTCACTTCTCTAAATAGATTTTTTGGGAATCGTACTTTTTTTTGCCTACTATGTTTACTATTTCCCAACTGAAGTCACAAAATGGTAATTTTTTTTATTTTATCTCTTATCATCATTATCATTATCAGCCGATAGACGCCCACTGCTGGACCTAGGCCTATCATAAAGATCTCATCGATCGATCCTGCGATGCCCGCAACCAGCTGCTTCCGGCAACCTTCACCGAATCGTCGACCACCTTCCTGCCAATACTACGTCTTCCCGAATCTTAAATTGAATCTTTATCTCTTATGATGACTAGTCAGAGCGTTCACTTCATTAATAAATTTATTGGTGGTATGTGATGCTGGTGACTGTCTAGATACCACCGCAACGGCTATTTCTGCCATCTAACAGTAGTATTAGAATTACTGAGCTGATCAGACTTAACTAACATATGTATGAAGGCGATGAGTACAATGTGGTGTTGTGTACACCATCCTAACTAGGATTACCGTTGTTGCCACTTACTGTTGATTATCCTTGTGTATGTCGTTTGCCGCAAGTTTTAAGCAATCACACACAATTAAAGTAACCAAGCGTAATTCCCTTTGACTGACATAGCGACAGTACGCGTGCAATTTACCCGGTGGAGCCCCTCACCCCTTTTTCCATGCTCATTTATTATTTGCCTTGATATCAGCGCTCACTACACACTCCTAACGACGCAAATTACTGCAGCACAGGTGTCAGTGTTTGAAGGGGGTTCTCAAGCAGTTTCTATGTGGGACTGTTTAAAAATTTCATACATTACCTTCTGTTTGTAAACATAAAATAAATTAATACTTTAACGAAACACTATAAAACTAATTGAATCATATAATTAATTTTTTAAATTTATTTTCCTTTACCGTTAAGAGACCAATCTGAAACTTATCTTATTTGCTTGAAACTTCAAAAGCCGGTCCCGCCTCGGGCGTGGCTCCTTTACACCATTTTAGTATGTAGCTACTTCATCCGTTGTCTTCGTCTCCAGCGTGTTATTCTCAATAGAATTTTTCAAGCGCAATTTATTATCCCCTCGACACCGACCTCCGTATCCTCGCAAGAAACGTTTACCTTACATTATTCTCAGTTTTCCTCGCTCGCTGCAGTTAACTGCCCCAACTGATTTAATGGTGCATTTCCTGCACACTGTAACGATTTATTGTGGACAGTTATTGAATTGTTTGTATCCATTACGGATATCTTGTTTCCGAATATATCCTTTATATCATTTCTATTATATTATTGAAAAAGGCTTTTTTATTTTGTTCTAACAGTCTAACTTTCGCAGTGCGTTTGAAAGCACTCCTTTAGTTTAAATTGTTAAAGTATTGTTTTAATAAATTTATAAAATTTTTAAACGGACAGAAAGTTTATAAATCATAAGTTAGGGTGGTTTTACATTGAGATATAACATTGTTGTTTCGAGGGGGCGAGAGCATTTTGTTGTATATAGACATCCTTGTACATCCATACAAACTGTGATAACTCAGTTTGTGAGCTGGTCTAACATGTTATACGTTACGAAGAAGCGCAAGTTCGATCCCAATGAGCTTGAGCTTTCGGTGAAGGAAAACAATCAGAAGTAACCTAGTTATACCAGCAACAGCAGCCTTCGTGGACATGTGATCAGTACTTGCCGAGCTTGATGGATAAACTACCTTAATTCTATTCCAGTGAGAAAAAGTTCCAAGTCCTAGTTATGTGACAATATGAGGTGGGCTGTTTATTTATTTATCTCGGTAGCTTATCAGATGAACGTACATCTCTTGTAGCTTCATGGTATTCCCGTTTAAAGGTATAGAATAAAAAACAAGTTATTATATCAGTGCAAACATTTACTCTATGTTTAGACCGTTTTTATTATCACGATTTGATGTGAGGAACGGTAATATATGAAATCTGTAGCGTGATTTGAGTTGATGTGTTCATAACGCGAAGTCTTGAGGTCGCTCTTGGAGTGGATCGGCGGGAGTGCGCCAGGTGCGTTTGATTGAGGACTTGGGACTGGAGGGCCGGCTGCAGGGTGAGGAGTAATGCCCGGACACATGTGAAACACCTCCCGCTTTCTCTCTTTTCCTCAACCGTGAAACGTTTTCAGTTAATAAGTGTAAATTAGAAGCCTCAGTACTTGTGTTATCTAAAACTTCAAATATAGAATCACCGCTTAGTAAGACCTATCTTATTATATATATATACTTGTATGTATATGTAGATAACTAAATCTGTATATATGCCGAAGAAATGGTTTGACAATATAAAAAAGTCGATCGGGCTTAAATACCATCAGTTGAAAAGAATAGCTGGAGACCGGAATGGTTATCTCAATCTGACCGCCAAACTTTGGCTTGCACAAGGCACCTCGTGATGCTGGTGATTTCACAAGTATCAATACACTTGTTATCTGACAACTAAACAGGATGTTTTATTAGTCTAAATGTAGTATTATATTAATACTGGTGATAAGTCTGTGATGCCGCAGATCGTCTAGGTTGGTGCCATTGCAGCCCTGTAGTGTTGGGCTAGTAAGAATAGGACTAAGGTAAGTATTGCCTGTTATAGAAGGTGACTTATAGGGTCTAGGAGTTTTGCGGGCCTTGAGGGTGGGAGCCCTTATCGTTCAACTAGGGAACCTATGTGAGACAGCGTAAGGCTCAGCGATGGTGCCTAGAAAGGTTAAGTCCCTCCTCAGAGACATGTTCAATCAAAGTGTAGAGGCACCGGAGCGTTCTATAAGAAATTCCAGAGCCTCACCGAATGCTTTTAGTGAGTAAGAATCTCACATAACTCTGATTTCCCCCCGAAAGCAGGGTTTCTTTCAAAGATTTCCCCTCCAAAAACAAAAAAAGGTAGGTACCATTGCAGCGCTATTTCTGCCGCCAAACATTAGTGTCTACTTTGTACCTGTTTGAAGGGCGCTGTAGCTAGTGAAATCACTGGGACAACGAGACTGGACATCTTATTCCTTAAGATGACGAGCATGATGTGGTGTGTATATCTTATTTAGTAACGCCAAGTTGTTATGAAAGATTAAATTATTAATTATAATATTATACCTATAAACAATATGAAAAATAGTTAAGTTTCCTAATAAGTAAGCAAAGTAGGGTCTGCGCTGCGAAGTGCAATTATCTCTCAAACGCACTCAGCTCGTTACTGTTGCTCTACATTCAGTTCCCCAAAATATGCACTCGAGACTCGCTGCTGGAGTATGAATTACTTGCTGTATGAAAACTGCAATTTCGGTTGGTGGTATAGTTTCTTTGTATCCACTAGTTATCACCCACATTTTGTTAATTTGCCCCTATGACGGCATCGCTCTATTCCGGCTGCCAACATATGAGGGCGGAAGTATTTTAGACGAGCACACTTCACCACGGTAGCTTGCTGTCCTAATGGTTAGAGCGTGCGGCCTCCATTCCGTAGGTCGCGGGTTCTAATCTCGGTATGTACCGATGACGTTAATATTTAAGTTATGTACATTTGTGAACTTTAGTAACAATGAAGAAAAACATCTTGAGGAAACCTGCACATGAATTAGACTTGATTCTAAGGTGTGCGTGAACTCACCAATTGTTAAAAAAAACGAATTGTTTTTTTTTAACAATTGGTGAGTTTCAGAGATCAGTTTAGTATCTAAAATAAAAATTATACGTCATATATAAATTTTTGTAATAATATATTTTCTGAGCTAAAATGTTTAAGCACTGAAAAAATAACTAAGTGTGAAGTCACCAATCATTAGGCCCGCGTGGTGACTATGGCCCATCGTCTTCATATTGAGGGTAGGCCTGTGCCCCAACAGTGGGGACGAAATTGGCTGTTGAAACACAAAAAAACACTACCACACATGGTCGCATGGTCACTTAACTTCAGTGTAAAATTAAGGTCAATTAATAGCCTATTATAGAGATATAAAAAAATATTACTAATATAATCTTAAATTTGCTATTATATAAGCAAAACCTAGATAACCGTAGTGTTTAGAAATTTTAGCTAGATTTCTTTTAAAACATCTCTCACTCCTCCCCTTCATCAAGATACTTTTCATATGTCGTTAATATGCTGGCAGAATTGCTGTTTCGATATGATGTGATTTCTGGCGAGCTCGATACATTAGAACACCACCGCAGACCCTATTTTTTACTACCCTGATAGTGTGTCCTAGAAGCGCTTTAGCTAGATAAATTATAGGAATTACGGGGGGTACTAACTACTAAGGTAACTAGGTAATAAGGTAATACAATAAAGGATTTTAAGCGGAAATAAAACTCTTTCTGTTTCTGTTCTCGAGACGAATACACTATGGAGCTGATAGACAGTGTGATTAATCGATAATTTTAGTATAGATAGAAGTAGTAAAGAAGGAAAAAGAAAAGATATATATAAATAATGAAAATGTATTTTGTTTGTTCGCCAATCACGTGAAAACTAGTGAATGTATTGACATAGGAACATGACTATTCCACGCGCAATTATTTGTACATGGCTGTAGCCTATTTGTTATATCCTTAATTATTTTATTTCATTTTTAAATATTTTCATTTCGTATTATTTATGCGGGTTGCTATAGTAACGGTTGCTATTGAAAGTTATTTACTGTTGCTCTCAAGGAATATTTCACACAAACTTCAAATCTAATTAGCGGGCCGGAAACAGCGAATATGACGATAAAGCAAAATACTTAAAATAATGTTTTAGAAAATATAGAATTTTTTTTTATTAGGTTTGTATACAATATCCGGTTTCGTCTGACCGTGTTGAATAGTGAGTGAGCATGCTGCATAGTACAAAAAGGAGATTGAGAATAAAGCCACTACGTAGTAACACGTTTTATCTCACAGGTAAACTCTATAAATAATTGTAATTGACTGTTTTCTGTTTAATGAATCAAATTTACGTCGTCCCAAAAAAGTATTTTTATTTCATACTCTTAATGGCCCTTCCATCATCATCTCAATCAACGGACATTCACTGTTGGACATGGCTCCTCTAGTAAAGTATCAGAAAGGAGGGAAATCCGCAACCTTACCGACATAGTCTTACGAGTCGCGAAGCCGAAGTAATGACCAGGGCACATAGCTGGTAGTATTGATGGAAATTGAGGACTTAAAGTGCTGGAATGCCGTTTGTGGGAGGCAATATTAAATGTACTTCATCTATTCATATAACGGAGATATCTAGAGATTCATTGACTCATCACGAGATTAACACTATTAGACAGACGGTAATCACACAAAATTTCGTAGAGATAATGCTTCTGTCATGTAGAGTTCAGCTAAGAATGGATTTCATAACATTCGCCAAAAGGAGTTGAGGGGTTGTTACGGACGGCAAAGCGGACGGGGAACAAATATTTTTATTAATAGAAAACGAAGTTATTATGCTGGAGTGTACTTCGTGTGTGGCTGCGGCAGGTGCCACCCCGGCTCGTTATTGCTCTGGCCGTTTGCACTCACAATACTTTTTCATTAAGAGCGACGGTGCCCGACGTACCCGTCAGCTGATATGTATCCGCATTTTTTTTCCTCTTCGAATACCGGGCCAACGCGTAGGTAGCTTCCGGCAGCAAAATTTTAAAATTTTCCAGCGACGGAAATTCTTTAATGGTGCAATATGGGTTTCATGATCACATTTTCCTATTATATTTAAAATGTTTATTTGGTACGGTGAAAGCAAATAGGCTTATAATCAAAGACCATATTGTCGCTTACCATCACATGGGATCCTATTTAAACTCGTAGACTATATAACAACGAAACATGGCAGAACTAAATAATGTCACTCTCTCGTCTCGTAGGGTTTATTACGCAGCTAAAGTAGCTGTTCCACTAAACCACAATATCAAGAAGCATTGGTGTCAGATTTTTTACACCATGGCAAAAAATGATACCTTTCGATGTTGACATCTTACTTTTTTTTATAGCAAGGGTGGGCATTGGGGCGAACAGTTCACTTGCAGAAAAGTGATCAATTACGCCTATGGACAGTCGCAACACCAGACTGGTCGCGGCTACGTTGTCCACCTTTAAGGGAATAATGCGTTCTTTTCTTAAAGGCCCTCGTGTCGTATCGGTTCGGAAACACCGCTGGCGACACGATACGATACGATTCCACAAACATTCGGATATTTTCCATGTTTTTTGTACAATCGCCATAAATATTTCCCTTCAAAACTGTTTGATAATATTCATATGAATTTATCAGTCCATTGTTCCAATAAATTTAAAATAAAAATTATGGAACTAAGATCCATGCCTATACATTACGGATATGGGGCAGAGAAAAAATTTTTATAAATTTGTCGCTGGAGACTCATGTTAAATTATCATTTATATAGACGTGTTAGCCATGAAAATAATTGAATTTAGTAGTTTAAAGCAGTTTTAGGTAATTTAATGCAGTAGTAAAAGATAACGCGGACGATTACCGTAACGATGGATTGATACAAAAAATCTATCAATAAGATCTCTGTAGAATATGCTTTCAGAAAATTGCAGAAGAGACTATTGAAGAGGCTCCCAGTGGATGCTGTATTGCCTCCTTTTGGGAGAGATTAAATTTTTGATTTGTCATTATTAATAGATAATAGACAGGACACTTGAAATTGGTACAATCAACTGTAATGTAGAAAGAGAGACTGATCACAAAAGGTTTGAATGGTACGTTTCACACCATATTTACTTCGTGAAGAATGAACCTTTCAGAGGAACGTCCTGTCAACGTGTTACATAAATAAATATACGTGAATCAGATGCGAACGGGCTTCGGGCCCGAGATCAAGATTCATGGGCAATCTGTGTGCGCACAGCATTTGTATGTAGGAGTGCGGGTCCGGAATAGGGACATACAATTCCACATAACAATGGCGCGCCAATTGGAGCGCGAAAGTGGTCCGCTTGAACAGCGCCGACTTCTAATGCCACTACCACAGTGACAAGCGACAGCAATTCAGCTAAAACAAAATTGTTACATTAAACACCAGTTAATAATTTTTTTATTGTTAATATCACATATTGTCCAGATCGATTACAAGCGTTAGGTGTGAGATTTTAAAGTGATCACACGCAATCACCGTGTGTGATGATAAGGAAAGACCAACCTGAATGGTGAAAGTTGGAAATATAATTTCTGCTGATAGAAAATAGGAACCGTGAAGAACTGGAGAAGCCTTTGTCCAATATAACAAAAATAAGTTATCCCTAGATAAATAAATGATAAGGATTAAATTATATTAAGTCTTAACTTATCTATTCATGGTGCAATATATGTAATTAAACTTTCCATCTGTAACATTCATCCTGATCTGAAATAGAAACATATAGAGTTCGTTCGAGGAACTTAAGGTAGTTCTGTTGTAGCGGGTCGTTGGCGGTTAGGATGGAGGTTCTCATCGCCTTCTAAACGATCTTGACGAGGACGGTGATTGGACGTGGTCTCCGGTTATTGAAGTACTCACGAGGCTAGTAAGATCTGCATAAAACAGATCCCGGGACGGGCTAACCCAGCATAGCGTTAGCGAGGTCGCGGTTGTGTTCCGAACGAAGGTCCCGTGACCTCGCCAAACACTGAAGTTCACACCGAGGGGATTTTAGTGGGCAGAAATCTCCACATAACTGCGACTTCCTCCCTAAAGATAGGAATATCTCTCTCTCTCTCCCCCCCTCGCTCCCCCGAAACAAAAAAGGTCTTTGTTGTAAATGACCGCCAAGGTGGATAATATCGCAGCTCCTATTTTCGTCGCCAAGTACAGATATGCATCACACTATATTACTGTGATCCAATTTCGAGGGTGTTGTAGCTGGTGAGATTACTGCGGTAACGAGCCTTAATATCTAACTCGTACGTCTATAGCGATGAGCACAATATGATGCTGTGTGTATTACTTCTAACTAGCGAAAATCTAATGCATAGATAGAAAGTGTCTTTGTTAATAAAGCTCTAACAATGTGTGTGATGATGTTGAACCCGCTGCCGCTGATCAATGTGGCACAGCAGCGGAGCAGTCTGCGGTGACTTTACACCGCAAACATTTTGATTGAAGCGTTTTCGGGGCAGTCGAGAGCCTTCGCCGTTTAATTTGTATGAATCGGTCAGATTTTATTCCGGCACATCCGCCACACGTTTCTAAACATGGCGTTACCTCCTTTCAACCTCGATTAATTACGGCATTCGTTTTAATTGAATCGTTTCAAACGAATTTACCTTAATTGCTGCCACCCTTTACTGATATCAGAGAATAATTTTTCTTATTGCATTCTACTTATATAAAAATTTTTTTCGTTTGATAAAATCTAATACTTTCTTGACCAAGCTCTTGATTTATTTGTTTCCGGGGCCCTATATTGTGTAGTTTGATCGGTGGTAAGCCGATACTTTCATTTCTAGCTAGCTTCAATCAGCGTATTGCAAACCTGCTGCCATAACAGTACACAGAAGAGAATTCCTCTAAAGATAACCTGCTTATTCTGGAAAGACAAGGTTATATGGGATTTGTATTCACTAAACCCCATGGTTATCCTCATTGCGTTGCGGAGAGCGCGCGAACCTGGAGATTGTTTTAGTCGCTTTGTAAGACAAGCAGGGGTTAACTTAGTCCTATTCTTAATGGCCCGAGACTACAGGACAGAAAATATAAAACCGTGCGTATTGTAGGAGAGCACACTTCATCATCAACGACCTTATCATTTATTATATGATGAAACACTATTTGAAGTTGAGGTCAAGTGTTAACCCATTACAGCTAAAACAATATCATAATTTTAGCAATATTTTCAGTATCACTAATCTGGAATAAATCTTAAAGAGCGTCTCTACATTTATGGCAAAGTTTTCTTTACACTTAATCTAATAATACGAGTATATATGGTGTGATAATGAAACGTTTTCTAATAACTTAATGAATTTTACGTAATAACTTAATGTAGTTAACATGGTACGTGTACTCGTGGTACCGTCTAGGTAGTTACCACCGTAGCTCCTATTTCTGCCGTCAAGACGTAGTGTGTAAACATTACTGTGTTGCGGATTGAAGGAAGTTGTAGCTAGTGAAATTACTGTGATAACGAGATTTAACATCTGTCTCAAGGCGACGAAGGGTAATGTGGTGTTGCGTGTAGCCCAGCTAGCGCTACGTTGTTATAGGCAGAGTGTATTACTTACTATCTTCACTTCTTTGTATTAAAAAAAAAAACTTATTTCTAATATTAGGTCCTTACATATGAAATTAGCTTTTTATCGCACTGACCACTTTGATCTGAAATATCTCCTCTTTGATTAAGAATTCCAAATATCAAATTTATAAATTCATTTAGCTGCTACATTTGAGTTATGAAAACAGTCAATCATTTATTTCCTCCTTATTTTTTTCTTTGGCGTTGCTTATTACCGCACAATGGAAAACATGAAATATCGGTATATTTACGAGTACGAGCTCTACCGTGGCACCAGTACCAGTGCTGCAGAAACAGCTCGAAGAATTAATGATGTGTACGGCGCTGGTGTGGCAAGAGAAAGCACAGTACATTTTTGGTTTCAACGTTTTCGTTCTGGAAATTCGGACCTTCAAAACCTACCCCGTGGAAGGCCTAAGATCAAAGTGGAAAATAAAGAATAAAATGCTATTGCGGAAGCGGATCCATCACGAAGCACTTCAGAGATAGCTGCAGGCTTCGAGGTAAGTGACAAAACTGTATTAATCCACTTCGACCAAATCGGGAAAGTAAAAAACTTGAACGATGGGTACCTCAGCAATTGAGATCGAACTTGCAAACACGCGTCGACTGCTGCTGCTGTGTTACTTTGCTCAACCGACACAATAATGAAGGGATTTTAAATCGAATCATTACTTTTGATGAAAAGTGGATACTGTACGATAATCGGAAACGCTCGTCGCAATGTCTGAACTTTTGAGACCCAGCCAAATCCTGCTCTAAATGAAAATACACTCAGAAAAAGTTACTTGTGAGTGTTTGGTGGACTAACGTCGGTGTCGTTCACTACAGCTTTCTAAAATGTAGCCAAACGATTACAGCAGATGTCTATTGTCAGCAACTGCAAACCATGAAGGAAAAATTAGCTGCTAAACAACAGACATTGGTCAATCGCTCTACCCCACTGCTGCTTCACGACAACGCAACACCACCACCACACACTGCACAACAAACAACCACTAAGTTAGATGTGCTACAATTGGAATGACTGCGACATCCACCGTACCCCCCGGACCTAGCCCCAACAAATTACCATTTTTTCCGGAATTTGGACAACTTCTTATAAGGAAAAAAATTCAACTCCGATGCGGCAATCCAAACCGCCTTCAAAGAGTTTATTGATTCTCGACCCCCCATGGTTTTTTTAGTAAAGGGATTAATGAACTACCTATGAGACGACGTGCATAGATAACGACGGTGCATACTTTGATTAATTAAATGTATTTTACAAAAAAAAAATGACTTTATATTCCTCCCGTAAAACACGCCAATTTTATATGTAAGGATTAAACTTTTTATATTAAATTATTAAGAAACTTCTTCTTGATACGGAGTTGAAAACTTGTTATTAAGACATATTATCGCAGCGGACGAAAAAGATTTTACTCTCGCATTTCTCAAGCAGATTACGTGAGCGTCGGACTGAAAGCTGAAAACGTTCAAGGAATACGCCGGTTGATTAATTGCGATAAGAGGACGGATTTCAGGTTCCACCGAACGTTTTTAGGTCATTTGCCGAGTTTAATAAGTTACTTACATACTGCTCTGGCGCAGCGAACCAAAGTAAGTCGTGGCCTCCGACACGAGAGCGCTAGCGTTGTCTGTCTCCTACTGCCTCTTGCCAGTCCACTTGAGGCTTCTACAGCATCCAACGGCCAATTAAGGTTCCGGAACGCTTTTTTGACGCTACGATCGCCCCCCATCCTATCCAGAGAAGTCTGTGGATAAGTTATAATATAAGTTAGTTCTACTAGCTTTGATTTTATTTACGTTTTTTTATATTTTATTACGTTAACCTTTTGTTCGATGAAATTTTGCCATTTTATGGATAACTACATGATCTCGTTGTTGTACACATTTTAGACGATACTAAGAACATCAAAAAATACAAGTGCTTTTGGCAGTTACAATAACCATTTTGTAGAGAAATTTATCCTTCTTTAACATCCAAGTTAAAGAGAACTTAACAATAATATTTTTATTCCACACGTCTTAAATAGCAAAAAGCTCAGCTTATTCGTTTCACATTTTCTCTTACTTGCGTATCTTGAAATATTAGTTTAGTAGTGCTCTTCTGTAACTGTGAGATGCACAACACAAAGGCAATTCCGTCTTTGTACGCCTCGTTCCATACTTCCGTTAAGTTTTATTTTTTTCTCCCGAGTTGTCACTTCGAATGTAAAATTTCTATCAACCGTTTTGCTCTAACGCCACTATGTAAGTTATTTGTCAAGGAGTTTTTATAGTATGTTTGTTAAAATAACTTGTTTGGTGATACAGGCACCGAAATCGAAAAACAATATATTAAGTCTATTTATGAGTATAAGTTATTTTATATCTGTGGATTCATACTTGAAGCCCGAATGCTTTGTTTACTTAGGCTCGCTATACAGAACACAACTTCTCTAAATCAAAGACCGTGATTATATTTTTATAAGTAAACCAATATTAAAGAATTACTGAGATTAACTCTATTTACTCTTAAGTCTTACTTTTCTAAATCCAAGGGCGTGACAATCTTGTTTTTCAAGAGTCGATAAACGCTCCTGTGCTACGTTTACAGTCTTTTTCAGGATTAATATAAACCATCTTTCCCGAAGACTTGATGATGAATATCAGCCGCCGAAAAAGGTCAGGTTTCATATAACCTATATACTGTGAACTATAACCACACCCTGCTGCAGAATCTGCGAAGCATGATTTACCGCTTTATGCGGCTTTCGTGTATTGCGAAAAGGGTTTGGACTCTATCGAAAACTGACTATCAAAAGTCTGCAGCCCTTACAACAATGCCAAATCAACCATTGGTACAATAAAGTACTGAAGTGCATATACAAAGCCGCTATTGTTGTGATATCCTCCAGGACAAATAATACGTGGTTACGAGTTTATCTCATATTTAAACAATTCACTACAATTCTCTTGAAATAATTTCACACCAACGATCTTCGCTTTTCTACAACTAATGCTGTAAAGACTCGAGACGGATCGCCCCAAAAGCATTCTGTTTTTTCAGTGTTGCCATATTAGAAATGTTGCCAATTTATAATTAACGAAATTAGTGTTACCAACGTAAAATATAATATATATATTTTTTTTGATAACGGTAACTGTTCGATAACTTTTTAGTTACTAACAAACCATGATCGATAATAGGAGTATATCTCATAAATTTGTAATAATATATGTTATTATTGCCTGATTGTAGAATTTCATTTATGTAATTTATACAAAAATTTATAAAATAAGTAACTTTTTCACTTGTTCACTTATTATCGGAATCGGTGCCATCAATCGATTAATCAGAATACGAGTTTGGTTTTAGGAAGGAAACCAAATTGTGGGAGAAATACTGACTGGTACGATGATTGCTCCATTCCCGAACGTCTTTTGCCGACTATTGAAGTTAAATATGCTACAAAAAAAAATCTTTTTTTTTTCTCGTGAAACATTTGAGTGTCATATTGTGCAATAATTATAAAATGCGAGTATAACCTAATGATTCATTTATTTCAATTATTGGTATATGTTACACACGCACACGTGTAATCCAGAGGTCGAAAGATTATTAAGGTTTGTTGAAGATGAAAAGTAGCGAAGTGAAATAAAGAGAATGCCGCCAAAGGAAATAACATTGTCTGCAAATAAATTACAATCACACAGAAATATATTTGTAATAATGTCTGTAAAATATTAAAATACTAGGTCCTTACATATGAAATTGGCGTTTTGTACGGGAGGAATGTACAGTCAATTTTTTTTTTGTAAAATATATTTAATTAATCAAAGTATGCACCGTTGTTATCTATGCACTTTTGTCATCTGATATGTAGTTCATTGATTCCTTTACTAAAAAACCATGGGGGGAGGGGGGCGAGAATCAAAAAACTCTTTGAAGGCGGTTTGGACTGTCGCATCATTTGAATTTTATTCCTTGTAAGAAGGTGTCCAAAATCCGGAAAAAATGGTTATCTGTTGGGGCAAGGTCCAGGGAGTACGGTGGATGTCGGAGACATTCCAATTGTAGCTCATCTAACTTAGTGGTTGTTTGTTGTGCAGTGTGTGGTGGTGGTCATGTGTTGGAGCAAGATGTTTTCTTTTGCGACACCAGCGCCATACACATCAATAATCCTCCGAGCTGTTTCTGCAGCACTGGTGCTATTATTTCGTGTTTTCCATTATGAGGTAATAAACGACGCCAAAGAAAAAAATAATGGGGAAAAAACGAATGAATGTTTTCAAAACTCAAATGTACCAGATAAATAAATTTATAAATTTGAATTTGGAATTCTTAATCAAAGAGGGGATATTTCAGAACAAAGTGATCAGTACGACAAAACGCTAATTTCATATGTAAATAAATATAAATCTTAATTTTTTCATTATTCATCCACCGTAGCACCGATGTGATCGTAGCACGTAGGCTTGCGTCGTAGCATTCGTAGCACGTCTACGACTACTTAAATTGAGCAACGGTTACGGAATCGCTGCGGAGAGGTTTGAAGGAAATTTACTTAAATAAATAGTTTTATTTATTATACTTTATTTGCATACAAACCAATACACGAACCGCATGTAAGAACATAGTCTAATTTAATATTATTTCGCTAGAGTAAAATTATGAGAAATTTCAAACAAAACAATGATGATTGTTAAATACTTAACGTAAATAGCGTCGGAGGATAACTACAATAATTTACAATAACATATCTTCAGAAAAGCCGAAAAATTTTAGGAATTTATTGCTGCGTCATTTTTGATGGAAGGTAGGAACATGGTGACTGCGCCGGGTGGACATCGGCGTGTTAATTTTAAACTTCGATCTGACCCGCCGGCTGATTGAATTAATTTTTGTTTTTGAATTTTTAACGTGGCAACACTCACGGCGACAACATAAAATAAACAGGATTTGACCGTATGCGACCTGGACGTTTTGTACAATTAAATGATGTTAGCTTTCATATCTTATGTGTTGTATGATGCGAGTACAAATCTTATATTAAACAGTATACAATTAGTTTGAGCCACTGTACTGAGTAGAATGTCCCTTTTGTTTCATATATTGTTCGTATATATTAAGATCCTCTTTTACTGGTGGTAGGACGTTCTTGGAGATCGCCTAGGTAGGTACCATCGCAGCTCCTATTTCTGCCGCCAAACAATGATGTGCAAACATTGTGTTCCGGTTTGAAAGGCGCGGTAGCTAGTTTAATTGCTGGGGTAACGAGACTTAACATCTTATGTCCCAGGGCGACGAGCGCAATGTGGTGCTGTAAATAACATCTTAGCCACGTTGTAACGTGCGTGCGTATCACTTACCATCAGGTGAACGACCCGTTCGTTTCTTCGCTTTATTAAATAAGAAAAGACATGTAGTATGCAAACAATTGTTTTTAATAAACGTGTATAAAAGTATAATGTCACCGGTGGCATACCGATGACGTTTCGTTTGATAGCGCCGCGCTCGCGGGCGGATGGGAAACGTCATAATCATATGATAGGCGCGGCGCAATGCGCCCACCTGTCGGCGCGCGTGCGTCCGCCGTGACGTCACCGCCGGTCGCGCCCGACGGCGCCCGAGCCGCGCCCGATTGATCCGAACACCGTTCCAGTAAACAAATCAACACATACTCCTTCCGTTACCATTAAATTCCCATAATTAAATTTGAATGTGATTACATCTAATGCCATTATGTGTTTGTAATGGTTGAAAGATGCTGGCGGTCGCGCGTCGCGTCGCGCTCGGCTGTTAGTCCAAGATAAATATTACATCAATCGGGGGAGGGGCCGGGGCGCGCTTGCGCGGAGCGCGGGGCGGGCGGGCGTCGCGGCCGGGCGGGCGGGTGGTGGCCAGTGCTAGTGCTAGTGCGACTTCGGCCGCCGACCGCCGCACTCGCTTCCGCGGCCTCGTCCGGCGGCCACCCGCCGCAACCTCCGACACGCGGCAACACTTGACGTATCACGCCTGAGCCCCGTCACATCTCCCGCGCGTCCTATCACGTTGCGTAAGTCACGCCGAAGAACCAAGTCTCCTTTGACAGCTAGAAATATATACATATATATATATCGATTGTGTTATCGCAGTGGCGGAATGCCGCGTGCGAAGTAAATAGTGGCCGAGCCGGCGGGACAGGAGCGGCTCCCGTCTAATGGGGTAATCCGCGACCGCGGGCGCGGTCTTTTAACCCTACGGCGCGAGTGCTGTTTGACCTTAAACAGAAACAGCGCGCCGGAGCAGCAGCTCGCGGTGGCGTGTTTATGTTTATAGGTTACCGGGAACACTGTTGTTCCAATTCTTTCCGTACAACTGTGCCACCAGTTTCGTTTCGAATCGTACGATAACTATTTTCTCCATGTTTTAATTGTCCATTCCACGTTACCTCACAACCTAACCTAACATGGTTAAACGTACTAAGTTATTTGTTAAATTAATGCAATAACTTATTTAGGAGTAACCTGTAAATTGGAAAACAATTTCTTATTAGTCACATTTTTCTTCCGATATTTGACATCTCCTTCAGATCGTTAAAATTACTTATCGGCTTCACTAATAGTCTGTAATGACTGCTTTCCTTAGTTAATGATGCCCGGCGTCGGTACAATTAAAATTTTGTATTAGCTTTCATTTCTACAGTTTGATGGACATTTCATTAAGTTTACCGACGAAATAAACTGATGATCGGAACATGTTCAAAACAGTGAATTTAGATACCCGCTTCATCAAACACCATTACAAGCTATTGACCATATCGAAAAAAAAAATTAAAATTAAGACATTTTCTGTTTAGTTAATCAAGTGAAATTTACGGTTTAATTAGATTTTTTTTATTGTGGGTTTATAATAACTTCTTATATATTAATAGAGAAATACTATTATGTTTCGGTTAAGAAGGATACGTATAGAAATATTTTTTATATGGATTACAATAATTATGTAATTAGTACCCATATTAATGAAACGTCTTCTAATCGAAAGTAATATACTTTTTGAGTTTCTATTAAATTGTTTATTAAGTAATAACAATATTTAAGTTTAAGCTGATAACTGCTCGGTTATATATAACATGTTTATATATGTTTCGTCGTGGAAAACCTTTTAACGTGTTTTTACTAATCTGTCTTAAAAAAGTATAACGGGAACTCCTTTCTTACTTTCACTCGATCTGATAACATATTTTTATATTAATCAGCATCTGAATTTGGATTACTAATTCAGTTATTTATGAAAGGAAAAATATTTTCTTAAGGAATTTCAAAAAAATTCTTCCTCCCAATCGTGCTGTTCCCATCGTTTACCTTTCACTGAAAGCCTTATCATAAATATTTTTTTTTGAACTATTAATTACCATAAGTAGATTTCTATAGTATTGGCATACATTTACTTGTCCAAATTTATTTTATCTCTACTACACAAATATTTTTTTTAACCTCTCTGTTGAGACAGACTTTGATTCTTATCAAAAACCTTCATATACTAGTACCTTTTCTGTATAAACTTAAATTTATACAATATCATCTTAACCTACATAGTATCATGTTATAATATAGAAAGTGTGACTTGTCAAGGTCTTCTCTTAGGTCGGCTAAGTTGGTATCATCACAGTGCCTATTCACTCCAACAAATAGCTTTATGCAAAATATTACTGTACTAAAAAAAGCTGAAATTTAAATAAATACTAAACTGACGAGTATTTTACTTTTATCTATAACAATATCAGTAAAACGTGTTTTTAATATTACTTCTTTCTTTATTCCTTCTATATGGCACTGTGTTTATATAATTTCTTTATAATAGTGTAATTTGTTAATAAATAATTCTTAAACCTAAAAAAAAGCAAAGTATAAAAAGTCAAAATATAAGTTAAGACGATATACAGAGCACCATATTGTGCTCGTCGCCTCAAAACATAAGATGTTGAGTCTCGTTACCTCAGTAACTTCACTAGCTACAGCGTCTTTCAAACCGGAATACAGTAATGTTTGCACACTCCTGTTTGACGACGGAAATAGGAGTTGCGGTGGTACCAACCTAGATGACCTCCGGCAACAGATACTACTAGTATATAAATATATATATTTTAGTGAACAGTTCCCTTAAGACAGACACATATATATATATATATATTATATATATATATATATATATATATATATATATATATATATATATGTACATATATATATATATATATTATATATATAGCTGATGGTTTCGTAGAATATAAAATACGTGGTTTCAAGTTGAACCTATTTTCTTCTATTGTCGCATTTACCAATGTTTACTACTTTGTTGTTACTTACATTAGCGTTAGAATGCGGTTATGCTAATGGCTGGTGTGCGCACTGCACGTTGACTTTGGAGCAAGGAAGTGGGTGAGTGGAGCGCCCAAGTCGATATGAGCACAGGTCACGAAAGCTTCGGACCTCTATTACCTAACAAATTCAACGGAAACCGGAACCGAGCCGCGAGTGTGCGAAATCGACGTGAACTAACGTTCACAGTTCAATCGACTAGAAGTTCTCAATTTGCGTATTAGAAACTTTTTGCTGTTAGTCTACTTCTTCTTAAGATGCCTCTCCGACTAGCGAAGGTTGGCGGTCAGATCACCATATTTCGCCCGGTCTCTACAAGTTGTTATTCCTTTATTATTTACCTCCTCTATTTTGAACGACACATTAGCACGAAAGCACCACAGCGCAACTTTAGTGGGGGAACCTTATTCGTCAAGAATTCTTCGGCTCTCATATTCATCATTATATACTTGATGAAATGTGATCCTGTGCTATTATTAGCAATCTAGAGTGATCAAAATGTATCAATCTTATCCTCATCCAACTACTTTTTTAATGGTCATAGGTCTCAGTTACCGCAGCGTCTATTTCTGAAAACGGAGAGTAGTGCAAATATGACTTGGTTCCGGTTTGAAGGATGATGTGGCTAATTTAATTTTTGTCTGTGTACTTCTTATATCTCAAGGCGATGAACACAATGCGATGCGACACGTTTTTTAGAGCAAGCGTGTCTTTTGCCGTCATGTGAACACATCTCTAGGTAGATTAAAAAAAAAACTTTTTCCATTATCTTCCGGTTGCTTGTCTTTCGAGAATCTAACCTTCGGGAATCAGCTTTGAAAAATGGTAAAAATATTCCCTCTGCACCGTCGGTTCATACTGAACCGTAGAGTGAGACAAAAGTTGTTTTTGTTACAAGATAAATAATAACCACGATCCGTCTAGTTATACACAACCCTCCCTTAAGGACAACCCCCAAATAAAAAGAGCAGGGCCCTCAATAAAGCAATGCGTGTCGGCAAGCCACTTCGCTAAGGAAATTATTAAAACTCACAGCGACTGAAAGTAACGAACGTAATCCGCCGCCGGCTCGCGGCCGCGGTTTTCCCAATTAGCGTTTACGATAAAAAAAATTACGTCGCCGCTGAAACCAATTTTGATTTCATCGATTAAAAAAAAAGATTCAATTATGTTTAATTATTTATCGTAGAGGTGCGTTTCCCTTCCGTATTTAAATGAAAGTGGTACTACTACTGATGGTAGGTCTCTGTTGCCGGATGTCTTTTAGGTAGGTGAACAGTAGTTTCAGCCATGTGGTCTTGGCTGTTAAGAATATGACTAATGTATTCCCTGTCTGTCGTACAAGACGACTAAAAAGGTCCCCGGGTTCGTGGGCTTTGGGGGTGGTGGCCCTCAGAGCTTCAATAAGCGAGTCTTAGGAGGACTGCAAATGCATGGTGGTCTTGTACATGCCGTAGCACAGCGAGGGTGCTAAGGAGGGCTTTGCCCTTCCGTAGGATGTTTTAGCTAGAGTGCAGGGCAGGCATCGGATCGTTCCGTAGGAGATCCCGAAGTCCCTCCTCATGCACTTAGGGAGACCACCGGAGAGGGTTTTACTGGGTAGAAGCACCATATAACCTTGTCTTCCCTCCAGAAGCAAGGTATCTTTTAAGAAGATTTTTCCCGTGAGAACAAAAAGGTAAACAGTGGGTTGCAAACATTACTGTGTTTTGGTTTGAAGGGCGCTCTAACTAGTGCAATTACTGGGGTAACGAGATTCAACATGTTATGTCTCTACAGTTAGTAACAGACTATTTACTCTTTTTTTGAAAACACCCATGTTGTATTCAGACTAATACACCAACTCCGGCAAGTTGCGCCACTTGTTTACTGTTTACTTATGGAGCAAGAGGAACTGAACCTTGTTGTTCGCAAAAATAGGATAGATGTATAAAGAAGACACAATAAGAACAATTAGATTAGAGGAGAGTCATATAGTAGAGTCTGTGTAAAGTCGTCGTCAGTAGTATACCACTCTAACTAGCGCTAAATTGTTATGGGTGGGCGTACCACTTACCATCAGATGAACTTTCCGCTCAATTCATCTTATCGTACATAATATAAAAATAAATAAATTTGAGTTTGTCTGGAGAAACGTTATGTATATGATTCTATATAATGACTAAAGTACCTAAGTACCATTTTAAAAAGCTCTTGCAATGTATATATGCTTTATTAAATTCGTCTAAACACCGGATGTTTATTTATGTATGTAAATAAGCATTCAGTTAAGAGTTCACTTAAGGGTATAGGAAAGTAGTTATTATTTTAAATATATGGACTTAGCGCTTGACTAAGATCCCATCTGATGGTCAAACGCGCTAGTCTAGAATTACCCGATTCACTCCTTTATTAAGGATCCCACATCATACCTTGTCGAAATAACTGACTGTTCCGATCCTCTGCTGTTCGCATTATGAAGGTTAGTTTAGCTACATTGTTCAAAATACAGGAGGTCATGTATACCTCGTGTAGAGGATGAAAACAGCGCAGGACTGGTCGGTGTGGAGACCTCTTGGGAGATGTCTATATCCAGCATCTGATATTCATCTGCTGATTATTAAATTCGATGTAGCTGTACTAAAAATCATTATTTTATGTATTACTTCGTTTTTTCATAGTATTTATATATTATATAATTTTTTTTATTATTTATATTATACTACGTTATTATATTCACACACTCGATCCTAGTACGATCAATGGCTTCATGTTCACTTTAAGTTATAGTCAACAGAAAGTGATGCCCCCCACAATAGATCTTGAGATTATAATATAAATAAGCATTGTTCGTTCGCTATGAAACGTCTTATGAAATAAATCCATAAGTATTTAATATTAAAAGAATGTTGTAGTTAAAAAAATTTAGTTAGAACTATCAATAATCATTAAGGTTTCGACAAAGGCCGCGATCTCGTATTGTTAAGGCTGATTGTTAGCTAAGCCTCGGCTATCTTGTTTATCCGCTGCGTATCAGAGTAGTTTCTGCGCCAATGGACCTCTCCCGGAGGTGCTAAATGAGCGCGGAATTATTTGACCTCAACGCGATGATATCGACGCAATGACTTATGAAACAGATCCTCACTGTCATTTACTACTTGTATGAGATCGACTTTATAGATCAATTTGTTTACTTAATAAACATATTGGATTGATAGGCACCTTCCATTTTTTTTTAAGTAAGTAAATAGCGAATAATCTATACAATTCAGAATTTGATCCCGGTGAATAGAAGAAATTAGTTTGATTAGTAGTAAATAATTAACCGACGTCAAAGGAGATTACAGTTAAATAATTTAAAAAAAAAAAAAACCTTTTCTCGACTACGCAACTTCGCCGTCGCATGCCCGCTCGATAAATAATAAATATATTCATTTATATAAATCCATCAATCTTTTCAGTCTGTCAGGTTATCTCGCGTACGTATTGAAATTCAGTGATATAGAAGTGACAAGTGTCGTATTGAAATGGCGTGGGGTTACTGGTCAGCGTCCTCGGTGTTACCCGATCGCGGTCGCAGTCCACGGCGCGCGGGGACCTCGGCGGTGCACTCCCACCCCAACCCGCCGACCGCACGCGAAGTGATGGAGAAGCACGACGAGAGCATCATCCACACCGCGTCGACGTCGCGCGACAGCCGCGACCACTCCGCGTCGCCGCACTCCTCGTCCAACGGAGGTCACTCCCACCACCAGCACGAAGTGAGGCACGCGGTGCCCGCCAGCGCCTTATTCGGTGAGAGTTTCGGGGAGCTGTCGCGGAGGCCGTCGCTCGATTTGGGTTCAGTGCGCAGTGCGTTAGCCTCGTGTTCGGGCGGCGGTACGTTAAGTGCGGGCTCCACGCTCACCCGCGGCGGGACGATAACGGACTACTTGCCGCCGACGCCGTGCCCCCATCACCATCGCGTCTACGTCGATCACCACAAACACTACGAGCAGCCGATACAACCCGTGCACGTGGGCGTACCGCACCACTCCCACTCCCATTCTCACTCCCACGCGTCGAGCAGACACCACACCGATGACGAGGACGACCTCGAGCCGGCGTACGCTACAGGTATGCTTAATATAAATTTCTATTCACTTTGTTCTCAATATATAGAACAGATCGACGAACAAGTATTTCATTTTCCCATTTTGAGAATATTTTACGAAATTTCTATCATGAAAAGTATGGTACTTTTTCAGTGTTTACTTCCAGATATTATATACTATCGAGTAAATTTTAGAATGTTCACGAATTAAAATTTAAGTACGTTTCTTTGATGGATCACATTCCGTTTGGAGAAATTTTTAATAAATTCCTCGTTGGCGCTGAAATGTCTAAATATTTCGTACCCTTTGAGTGATCAGGAGCACAAAGCCGCCCCGCAACGAACCAGGCGGACTGAAAAATCATCACTCGTTAACTCTGTTGAGAGATTAACTGTTCAACGATATGTTCCATTTTCCTTTTTTTTTTGTACAATAAAGTGATGGACAAGCGAGACGTTAATGGTAAGTGATACGCCCGCCCATAACAACTTGGTGCTAGTTAAGATGATATATACTGCACCACGGATGATATATGCACTCGTCGCTTTAGACATATAATGTTGAGTCCCTTTACCTAGTATTTACATTAGCTTCAGCGCCCTTCATGCCGGAATATAGTAATGTTTCCACAGTACTGTTTGGCGGTAGTATCTTTTTTTTGTTTCAGGGGAAATTTCCGAAGGCTTCTGGGGGAAGTGAGGGTTAAGTGAGATTCTTACTAACTAAAACCCTCTGGTGCTCTGTATCAGTGCATTCGGAAAGGCTTGGGATCTACACTTTGTGTTACATCTCTGTGCAGGCACCTTAACCCTCCTAGGTACCATCGCTGAACCATATGCTTACTTACTTACTTGTACTTACCATATGCACGCCAGGTTCGCTTGTTGAGCGATAAGGGCCATTGAGGGTGAGCGCAAGGCTCGCACAAATACTAGACCCTGTTAGTCTGCTTCTACGAGAAGCAGGGCATACCTTAGTCCTATTCTTACCAGCCCAAGACTACAGGACTGTACCGCGGTAGCACCTACCTTTTTTGATGGAATAATTTTAATTTTGAATTCTCCTAGTTACATTTTTATAGTAAAACGTTACGGTTAATGGAGTCTTTGTATCCATCATTGGAATTAAAACAACAGCAACCGGATGTAATTTCACTAAAATATTTTAGTAATCATTCATGAATGTTTGTTTCATTCGCTGAAAACACAATTATATTATTAGGCTTCGTTTTAAGTGCATGTTAGTGAAAAATAGTGCTTTACGAGTAGCGGGACTGAAGTGGCAATGAGCTGAGCACATACCTTGTAGAACCCATGGACGATGGGATGTTAAAGTGCTGGAATGGAGACCCTTCACTAGGTGGACAGAGGACATAAAAAAAATCCCTGAGAGTCACTGGATACCAACAGCGCAACACCGTATTTTGTGGAAAACATTACAAGAGACCTATGTGTCGTCCATCGGTTGAAATTACTTAGGTAACAAGACATTTAGTGTCTCAAAGCTACAATACGCTGCAGTTTATATCATTCTATTTAGACAAGTTGGCAGGCGCAAGTGTATCACTTACCATAAGGCGAATTTCTCACTTCATCGGATGAAGAAAATAATCTTCTCACCATAGCTTCTACTGTGGCACAGTCGTCTTCCTGTGATTCTTAACTAGATCATCGGCCTATTAGTCTACTGATAGATAGACTTCGCTTAAAGACCTTACTAGCCTTACTCGACTTCAAAGCTAGGAAACATTTGGTCTTCATCAGGATCGTTCATTCTCTGTCTCTCAACGTTTTTGTTTCGATCGCTGATACCTTGATGCTAGTTAGCATTACCATTTGAAGAGTAGTTATTTAAATCCATTCAGGTCACTAATGAAAATAGATTCATAGTACGATATCGCTTTGCCTAATGACTGCCTCGGGCGGAGCCTATTATTAATTGTGTGCCTCGTTAAGGCCCAGTTAGGAGGGCACGTGTGACAGGGATGATAGATCCACATACGCAGATTCAATGTAGACCTTACATACATTATAACAAATAGTGAACCTGCCAGCGGTTGAAGTACTAACTTATATGTACCATATTCAAGTAAACAATAAATGTTTTATTTAATGTATATAAGGGATATTTATTTTTATTTGACTTTGTCACTATATCCATTTCGAATCCTTCATTCTACTTCCTGGTATAAAAATAGCGGAATATAGTTTTAGCACTAGTACTCCAGTATTACCCTAATATTTATGATAGTAATATCATGTTACTATTTGGTAAACAGTAAAAAATTATTATCTTAGAAAATAGGAATGTAAGGAGATGGTACTCACCTAAAAGGTTTCCTAGAGAACCTGGAGCAGTAACGTCGAGTTGACCATGTTAGGTTCCTTTTCATTTTACCGGTAACAAAGCCTTAATTACTATCTACTACGATAGGATAGAAGCTAGTGCGAATAAAAAGCTCTTAGACTATCTGAATCTCCATAACTTATTGGACTTAAGCATTGAACAGGGAAACTGTATTACACGGTAAGCCATTAATGAACTTCATAACGAAGGTATGAAGAACTTCATTGTCGTGCTTCATTTAATGGAAGGTTTTCTTTAGACCGGATTACTACCGTACATAAACAACGAGAACTTAAGGCGGACGTAATCATGTTTTAAGACCTACTTAACCTTCAGCATCAAATATTCCCACTACCTATCGAATAAGTCTCTGAAATAAAGCGGCGCCAGCTTTAAGACTAGTTTACGGCGCCTTTGAAGTCGTTAAGTTGCCAAATTAGTAGAAGGGGTAAACGACTGTGGGCGACCGGGTTGGAGAGGGAGAGCTAGGTTTTATTATAACCATGACTTTAAGGCTTTAAAGGTCTCAAGACTCGAGAGCAGACATTATGATTTATCACCGCACCGGTGTAGTAATTTCCTAAGACGAGATTTTGCATATTTGTCGTTAGCACACGGCTTTCCAGGAGATTTATGTAACTCTTTTCCCACCATTCTTTTCAATTTAATACAATACTATGCTACTATGTTTTTAATCAAATTTATGACTAGTCATTTAATCAATAAAGTATATAAAATACATTAACTGTGTAAATTTACAAAAGAAACACAAAATGCGATTAACTCTAACCCTTACATTAGGTTTTTAGGGAACGGGAAGTCATTATGTCGTATAAACTGACGAGACTAAAAAGGTTTCGTTGTTAAACTTAAGAGGAAATGTACAGGTTTACTTAGGAATGAACAAGATTTTTAGATTCGACCGCATTTAAAAAAAAATCATGGTATATCGTGTCCTGAAGTTCCATATTCGGCAGAGATGTTAAAAAAATTGTTATAATGTCGGTTCTTCTCAATTTGTAGAATTTAAAACTTTCTTTTTATTATAGTACTAAATTATAAAGTTATTTTTCCACAAATAATTAAAGTCGTTAGTTACGGGTATAAAATTAATTTATCTTCATCTACTCACCCACAAAGTTTCCCCCTGGAGTGATTATCGGGCATTGAAATCGCAAAGGGTAATCCCCGGGTACCCATGCATCGCATTGAATAGCTTAACTTAATTAATTTAGCCAATGCGCGCTATTTATTACTACACTACTCATTTAGATTTAAATCTGGTTATATTATAATGCAGACACCTTTCATAAAGTATATATACAACATGGAAATCATCAAGAAAAAAACACACCACTTCCTTAAAGGTAGGCAATGCAGCCACGAGGCCTCAACTCAAGAGGCGACAACGGTTCATGACTGAACTATTACTTCCTTTGCCCTCTGTCTTTACATAAAAAAAATGGTTTTTTTATACGACAGAGCGTGTGTATTTTAATATAAATTCACGTATAGGTAAATATTCAATGGCATGAAAGCGAAATCGTTCGCTGAATGAATTCAGTCTGCGATTTTACGATCTTTTTTACGCGATAGAAATCTTTTTATCTTTGTACGTCCGTCGAAATGTTTTCAATTACAAAACCTAACACATTATATGTAATACTCTCTAAAATATTTTCCATAGAATATATACTTTTTTAGTACTAATGATTATTTAGTCATTGATCGATGACAAATGATAGAAGGTCGAACAGAGGCTTGCATAGTTTAGAGCATAAGTTTACAGAACTAGGATATGCGGTACGTATTTACTTGTATGAAGCGCATGTCCCTAAGATTCAATACCTATCAGCTGAAACGATCCGGGACAAACCAGGTTAAAAACTTATCCAACTGCTTTGAGATGTGCCAAGTATGTAGAAATGCCTGGTTAACTCGTCGTTATGGGCGGTTCAGAACAGGCACGATCTTCAGTATTGATATGCACGAACGGGAGAGAATCTCCAAGCAGATATATGTGACATCACTAAAGCTGTACTTGTACAGCATCTTATTTATATGCAGCTTGAGTGTGTCAGTTTGTCGCCAATAGCTTATTGGTTTGTTGTGTAACAGTTTCAGCCAATGGAGTGAAGTTGGCGCGGAATTCAAATATTCCATATACACTGATACCATGCATGCAATTATTATTGTTAAATACAATTTCCATAACAATTAAACATTGATAATAATTAGAAGATTTTAATGTAAAAAACGGTGTTCATATACACCCATACATTTTCCTCCTTCAATTATCAGACAATCACAATTCATAATATGTAGAAGAGCAGTCAATTCTGTTGACTGCCGGCCTTTTACTAGTTATATTTACTATGAGACTTTAACTCTTGTTAACAAAAGCTACGTTGTCCAGTAGTGAGGACGTAACATGATAAAACTTATATCAATGAGAATACAGCGTTTTTTCTGATTTTTTTTTTATTATTATTAAATAGTATATAACATATTCATTCTATCGATACGGTCTTCGAACACGTTTCATATCATTAGAAGAACAAAATCCTCCGCCGTGTTTGTTCGCCCTCTACAGAGACGCGCCAGTTGTAAGAGTTATTACGCTAATAAATAAAGCTTTCGCGTCAAAGAAATAATTCTTTCAATGTTATTACCACAAACGGATATAAAGGCGACGAAGTATTATTTTTGGTTCTGGAAACTATGATACTTATAATAAATTTCATACTTTATTAATTATTATGATACAATATTCGAAGTATCTGTAAAACTTTCTTAATACCTAAAAAACAGTTTGACAAGATGCAAAAAAGGAAGCTGCGATTGTATGGTTACGTAAAAAGATATTCGCTTGATCATATTGGTAAATAGGCACGGCAGCTACCCCTCACCCTTACCAGTCGAAAAATCAAAAGCACACCTAGGGCAAAATGAAAAAATATAGTGTCAAGAGACAGCGTGAATGAGGACAGAGCGAAGTGGAGGAGAAAGACGAGGAAAGCTGATCATACCATCAAATCGGTCGGCAACGCAGCCACGACCCCTATGGCGTTGCGACTGTCCACAGGCGTCAGTGATCACTTTCCACCAGGTGAACTGTTCGCTCGTTTGCCCACCCTTTCTATTAAAAAAATGAGATAACATAGCTAAGAGAGAGCGACATAAAACTTTTTTTTTATATGTTGAAAAAGAACCGAATTTTTTTTTTGGAATAATCATAACATTATCCAATCAAGTTGCAATTGTATGTATTAGTAAATGTAATATATTTTTCTTTAATATGCCATAAAATTAAAGAATTTAAAATCAGCCGATAGATGTCCACTGCTGGACATAGGCTTTCCCCAAAGATCTCCACATCGTTCGGTCCTGCGTTGCTAGCATCCAGTGGGTTCCCGCTACTCTCACCAGATTGTCAACACTGAAAAAATTAATTATTAAACTTAAATAAATTACCGTCTTACCACTAAGCGACGAACTAGTCCAATTAACTAGAAGTTTTAATTAAGATAATATGTGTAATACCCGGGGGAGTCCAATGCGTTCATCTACCCTCCTAAGAAGTGATTTGTGCGATAAGTAAAACCTTACTGCAAATACTCGTTTATCTGCTCGGCGGATCTTTGAATGGCATTCTTGGAACGGAGCAAGTGAATTAGATACATGCTCTTAGAAAATTTGTCTACCGAATCACAGTAGTATTTACTTAGGTCGAATTGTCGCAACAAATCCTGGACCTTCTTTAAAGATAAAATGTAGTGTATTATATTTTTTTTTACGAAGCGACGATATGAGAAAGACGTCCACCTCTAACAACGTGGCGCAAGTTAGGATGATATACACAGCACCACAGAATACTTTTATGAGACATAACAGCATCAAGTCTTTTACCCCAGTAATTTCACTAGCTACAACTCCTTTAAACCGACACACAACAGAAGCTGCTCTGGTAAGAGAGACCTACCCCTAATTTATTTATTCTGATTTATTTATTTCACGAAACGACAAATTTATTTACAACGATAGGGTATAAGCTGTTCACAAAGCACAATACCATTAGAGAAATTAGATGCTGCCTTGTTACCTAAGTAATTGCACTAGCACGACCTTTATAATTCACCACAAAGGGATGAATTTTTAAACGGAATTGTACGTAAAAAATTTTCTATGTAATATATCTCTCTGTGAGTCGTCTCCGTGCTGGATGGTTTTTGACTCTTTAATCATAACCTGCTTTTTATGATACGCTGTCTCCTTCTGTTCGCCGCTTCGCCCTCTTACCATCAATCTCGCCAGTAACGACAAGCTTTTTAACTCATTTCTCTTTTTTACTGGCAATGTGACTAAAGAACTGAACCGTCTGATGAAGACAGATGATTGAGAAGCGTATTTTAATTTTAAGCCGTTTTAGACAGGACGCGTAGATTACGCTCAGTCTAGATACTCTAACATTGGACTGTTATTAGGTCTTAGTTTAGTAATTCTTTTAAGGATACCTTGCTTCTAAAAGAAAAGCAAGGTTATGTGGGATTTGTGCTCTCTAAACTTGCTTTTAACTCGCAATTCTGTGGTTGTCCTCAATTACGAGAAAACTCCAGGATCTCCTACAGAATACACTACTGCCACCCTGCACAACGCCTGAACACGTCCCATGAAGGGTCATAACTTTCAACAGCAGTTTCGCTTCCCTTTATTCGTAAATGGAGGCTCCATATTCAAAACCTACGAGCAAGAAACTCCTTGGGTCGCCTTCTACGACACCCAGGGCTTACCTTACTCGTTTTCTTAATAATCTGGAATTACAGAGCAGTTTTCCATCTTGAGCACGCTTGATCTGCAATGAGGGCTGACACCGTGAAAAGCTCGTGAAACTTTTAGTCGTCGTATACTACAGACACGGGACTTACATTAGTATTATTCTTACTAACTTGTGTCTGTGTTGATGATGCAAGAGCCTGTCACCGACGTAGACGATAGTGACTTCACAATGGTTTCCGATAGGCGGAGCAATCAGCGGCAGCAGGGGAATTATTTTCCCTGCACAGCGCTCGGCGCCAAACTAATTGGAAATTGGAATCTATTTTAATTGAGTTTACATTGCAACCGAGTCTCTTTGTGAATGTAGGTCGCCCGGGTATGCATTGCTATAGTTTTTGACGTTTAATCTTAAACCCATTCTCTAGCAAAGCCAAGTGGATAGATATCAATTATAGTTTACCGAAGCCATTTTCCCATCCAATCTGTTCCTTTAACTTTTTGTGTATTATTATTATTATTTAGGATGAATTGAACATAATAGCTCGCTGGCCCAATGGTTAAAGCGTGCGGCCTTCATTGCGAAGGTCGCAGGTTCGAGCCTCGGCATGTACCGATGACTAATATTTAAGTTACGTACATTTGTGAACTTTAGTAACAACAGCGAAATTTAAACGGTGAAGGAAAACATCCCAATGAAACCTGCACATGAATTAGAATTTATTCTAAGCTGTATGTGAAGTCACCAATCCGCATTGGGCCTCCGTGGTTACTATGCCCCATTCCCCATATATTGAGGGTAGGCCTATGTCTCAAATGTTGGTACGTAATATTGGGTATCGAAGGAAGAAGGAACGTAACGATTAAGAAGACATTGAACTAAACAAAATATTTTTAATAAATCATTTCTTTTGACTCTACTTGTTCATAGGTGCTTTTGGTTTCTATATATATATATGTCATTTCTACTACATATATAGATTATCGCAAAACAGAAAAGAAATTCTCTTCTGCGTTAATAATCACAGAAAACTATTGATATTGTAAATCATCTTTAATTTCATTAGTTAGATACAAGGTACACTGTACTGACCAAAATGATTCTTTACCAAAAAATCATAAAATCTAGATGGAGTATAGAATAAATTGGAAGGAGAAAAGTTATAATGCAAATCCCGTCACAAGACGAGACCAACGCTAAGAACAAGAAGATAATTTTTTACCCTTATTTATTAAATGTTTTCATCAATATTCATCACTTCCTCACAAACTGCTATAATATATTTGAATTCTTCTCCGTCGCCTGCCATTTCATATTCGAGTTAACTCTTATGAAATGGAGCAAAAGCAAAATATATTATAGGTTCTCTGTTTTTTTTACTTTAATGTTAATGACGTCACGCCTTGCCAATATATCGAAGTCGTTCGCATCATAAAGTAACATATATCAGAGGGAGTAACACAATTTCCTCTCGCACTTCGCAAACACCGATAGATACTCGTACCAGCGGTATGTTCATTTATCACATCGCACTTGATTCTTCAATCTTGAAATATATTATTTTCAGTAATAAAATAACAATATCACTGTTCTCTATATACGAACGTTTAAATAAATTTTTTGATGAATACAGAGTTCGATATTCATTATCATCTCACTTCCATCTGCTAGAGATACGTTTCTTAGATTAATGGAGACATTATCGGAACGCCTGTCTACTTTATAATATTCCGTTTTTTTATAAAAATTACTTCATCTCTTGTCTTTTTTTTCATTTTATACTTGATAATTACAGCGAGAGAACTAATTATAGGATTGAATTTAAAACTATTAATACTATTAGATTTCAGTGCTTTTTTAATTCGCATCGTTCAAGTACATAGTAGATCGATGACCGATGAATGGTAGTGTAACGGTAGTGACGTCGATAAAGGAAGAAGGGTCTTGTATATTAAAATTAACTTCCACATCACTGTCTAAAGCCAGTTGTAGTGAAACGAAGCCAGGGTTACCGGACTATTGCAATCATATCGACTATGTGCCTTCAACAAAGGATCTTACAGAAACAAAGAACGAAATCGTGAAAAACTGTCATCTTTGCGTTTTTAGCGTTACTATTATATAGTTTGGTTTCGATTTTTTTTTAAACGAGCGAGACGTTCTGATGGGAAGCGTTTAAATATCTGGAACTCGTTGCCATCAGCGGTCTTCCCCAACAATTGCGACATTGGGTTATTCAAGAAAAGAGCATATTCTTACCTGAAGGGTAGGTTGACGTGGGCGGCGGTGAATCACTTACCATCAGGTGACCCGTGTTGCTCGTTTGCCTCTTATTTTACATAAAAAAAAAAAAAAGCGAAACGCCTACCCATAGCAACGTGGTGCCAGTTAGGATGATATCCACAGCACCGCATTGTGCACATCGCCTAGAGCCCTAAGATGTTAGGTCATATTATTTCAGTACGTTCACCCGCTACAAGGCCTTTCAAACAGGAACGCAGTAAGGTTTGCATAGGTCTGTTTGTCAGCAGAGAGAGGAGCTGCGATGGTACCTTGACCGTCTCCGGCTACAGAGTATTTTTCGAAACATTTAACACTTAACTATACACATGATAAAAACATGATATTCTGTTTCAAGCCATCGAAGTTAACTAACGTACGATTTATTGTTTATTTATTCTGACCGAATACAAGTGCAATTGTTCTACATAGCTCGAGATAGAGAAGTGTTCGGCAATCTGATGGCGAACCTCCAACTATGAAAAGGCACTTTTAGAAGAAGAATGACCGAATATTATACCACCAAAAATTATTTCATCCAATAAAGAGTACGGAAGTGCTTTCGCAAGCTTTAGATTTTAATGTTGTCATTGCAAAGTTCCTTCGGCAACTTCTGAGCAAAGTTACAGCACTAATGCTGTAAGTGAAATTGCTACGTTTAATAAAACCGTATTTAACGTGTAAAGTGGTGCACTTAGCTGGAGGAGGAGGAGATCCCCGGCCGGCGCCGCGCGAGCGCTGCCGCCGAGTGGTTGCGAAGCTTTGTTCCAGCCGTGGCGGCAACTTCAAAAAGGATTAGTTCTGTTCGCGTGCCCCACTACTGTCGACTCGCCGGCCACCCCGTCACCCCTTTCGACGGCCACGGGTGACCTTGTCGGTCAATCCGTTTCATTACTCACCCTCATACAATTATGCACTTAGTTCACATTTATATATCTTATTCTACGAAGTGGTGAGGTGAGCGATACTTTCACCTAATGGTAAATGCCCATCTGCACATAACGTAACGCTACTTATGATCATGTAGATGTTCAGTCTCGTTACCTCAGTTACTAGATGTAGCGCCTTTCAAACTGGATAACAGTAATATTTATATAAATACTACCTGCGGTAGTACTGAACGCACTCCGATAATAGAGACATCTCTAGTAATTTTTATTTATTTGAAAAATTACAAAATTTACAATAGATGATAAGTCTCGGATCCCGAATAAAATGTACCTTGGCTTAGCAAATTACTATTTCAGCAATTCTCTGATTTCTCTATTTTGCTATTGAATTGCGATTTAGGTTAATTATTTTCATCATATCACATCATGCAGTAAACACACACATAAAAACTGCAATTGAAAATTCAAAAGTTGACGGTATTGTTGAGCTTAATACAAGGTTTATACCTGTTCTTTATCTTGTTTGAGTGACAGATGAGTTGATAGTTGGCTGAACGAAGAGTACATAAAATAATTAAAAAAAAATCTGGTCAATGTATGTACGGTTTATCAACAGTCATCGGAATCCATTGAACGTAGGCCTGGTAACATCACCAGCCACTTAATCCTTTGGCCTATGCGTATAAATGTACTCTAGACTTAAGCCACTTCTGCGATTGTACTTACTAGTATACTGCTTATCTTATGACTCAAAAAAAAATACACTGAACTTGTTTCTATTTAGATATGTGACTTTATTTAGTTTTTAGTATATTACACGTCTAGACACTACGCTTTCTAGACGAGTTTTAATGCAGGTATTATAAATTTAAAGCAACCTCCCCGGGGGCGCATTCTGTCTGCAGGTATTGCTCTTTTAATCTCCTTTATTATTCTATTGGATAAAAGTTTTGATACCATAAGTTCTTGCGTTTTAAAAAAAATCATTGATCTCTTGTAAGTTTCATACCATTTTTATCATGTGAAAGTCTCTTTAGTTTATTATCTCTTACTTTACAAAGAGGTTTTGTTTAATCTCAATTCTAACAGGTTTTAATTGGTGTGAAAGCGCACTAATCTGAAATAACTAGTATTAAAGACATCCACATTTGTAAGGGAACACTAACGCAGGCAAGTTGTTTCACTCCTTTGCTGTTCTTATCAAGAATACGGAGCTGATACTCTTTGTTCGCAAACTAGGGATTTCTTTGACTTAAGGAAGGTGACTTACCGTTCCAACTCCTCGCTTTATGGCAGGGTCACGGGAACGCTTTCGCATATCCGCAACCCCATCAGCGACGGCTGCTTCGTACAGCCCTACCTCGGGAGGGAGGGGAGAACCCTCTCTTTATCCACCTTTATAATGGCACGCCAGAACACATAGCGCGCTTCTTCTTCGGCCTCTCGCAGTCACATGGCAACGGATTCCCACAAATCCGTTACTCAGAGGCCATGGAAGACAAGAGAAAAAACTCTCTCGACTCTCTGCGGCGAATCTGATCTTGGGTTCCGCCACCCGTCATACGGCCGCAAAGGATAGAGAGAGCGGTGGAACGCAATACAGACACTCTTCTTCCCGTGCGGCCCCACAGCCGCCGCATCAGCGATGCGGCACCGCTTAGCCGCAGAGGGTAAGGAGAGTGGCGAATCATAGTACCGACACTCCTGCCCGCCGCGCCTCCACCTCGGCTGCAAATTGCAGTATAAACCTGCCCCCGCAGACCACCGGCATATATTCGAGGTGAGCTCACGGAGCTCCGGAGCTCTAACCTGGAGCGGCTGCCTCGAGCCGATCCTACACTTCAGGCCGGCCGGGTAGGTTTCTCTTCGCTTCACCGTTGGCGACCAATCTACGACTACTGAACCCCACCGCCACGACCAGGCAAGAAACTGTTCGAGGGGCGTACCGTGTGACTTAGTCGTCCGATGGTTAACCACAAAGTATTCAACGAAAACGAAGTTCTCTATGATTTCTGGTCTATATAGTATTTCATATATAATTTATTTGCAAGAAACGTTTTACAGACGCGAAATAAGCAATATCCTTCGAAATATTTTGAATTTTTCGAAATTTGGTCGTTGCAAATTGAAGGACAAAGACTGCCGACAGAAACTAGATGAAGCGGCAGTTCTACGGTAAAGAAAGGATGCCCAGTACCTTATGTAGTCCTTACTGCAGGCTCGTACCGATGGGCGATGAGAAACACCAACAATTTCACTTAGGTATAAAATACAGCAGAGAGACGTGGCGCGCGCGGTAGTTCAGCCATTGCATTACTTATTGAGTAGATGTCGGCGCGCTATCTCGCTCGCACACGTCGGCAGGTAATGTGCGGGAGAGGGATGGGGCAAGATTTGCAAACCAAATTAAATGTTGCTATCTTAAGAAACCAAAACTAACAATTATAAACCAGCGCAACCACGTCTTAAAATTTAAGATAATTATGCAAACATATGATTAACAATATTTTGATAACATCAGAGTATCCCTACATTGTAGATTGGGAAGATTCCATATTTTATAGATTGTTATGTTCAATAGGACTGAGCAGGTGGAAAGGGTGATAATAATGATAATAAGACTGTCTGTAAATATGAACAATCACAATACGGATGTGATGTATTTTTGTGTCATAGGAATATTTAATCAATGAATGAAGAAATAGTATACCGCCTAGCTTTAAGTTTCGGGAGAACAAGTAATTGAATATGTAAATGAATATTTAGAACTGTTGAAATTTCTCCAACTCCACTCACGCCGTCTTATTGTTGTGTTACATTAATTAAAGAGCTCGCTCCTCTTATTTCTGTAATGTATTTGAGGACTTGCCGCGACCTAGTTACGGAGTGGGCTGGACGAGGGCATCCATCGTGGAGTTTTCATTTGGAAGCGAATGTAGCATAGTCTAGTGTTATCGCATTGTTGTGTTAGTCTTTACAATAATCGTGCATTTTTTTTCCTTTACCCAAATAATAAGTTTAATTAGCTTAATTTCAAATTATTGCATTTAGACCATATGCTTTCTTTCTATATTCTTTTCAGTTCTAACCCACATGTAGATTTAAGAAGAATTCAAATGCCAATAAACGAATTTTATCGTGACCTCTATGAGATTACAATTAATTAGTTTTTGAAAGACTTCTTTTTTTATCATCATCATCAACAGCCCATAGACGTCCGCTGTTTGACTTAGACTTACCACAAAGATTTCCACATCGCTGCATTGCTACCCGCATCCAGCGGTTTCCCGCGACCTTCGTTTGTAAGGTGTCATATGTACGGATTTGTGCTATTTCCCACCACGCTGGTCCATTGCAGGTTAGTGGGAGTCAGAGTCTCCTTCGTTGATTAGCAAGGATGTACCCTTTTTTCATCGAATTCTTCAAATATTAGTTTTACTTGACGTGTTTTTAAACTTGTGAGGCGCTATGTCGATTATTTAAAATTTTAACTATTTTTCTCTAAACACCAATTATATTTTAACAGTCTAGTAATACGGTGCTCCCTGGTATTGTTCCGAGGCCACAATTTGCTGGGGCTCAGTTGGTGGTAAGAGTTTTGCGAATCCATTATATTAGCTCTCACTCTCAACCATACGATCTACTGTAATAACAGCATCACTGCGTTTCGTTAGATTATTTTGGGCAATTCGCATTTCACAATTCTCAACATCATTGTTTTTTTTTTTTTTTTTTTTTTTTATAGTTTAGATAAGGCAAACGAACAAGACGGGTCACCTGATGGTAAGTGATTCACCGCCGCCCACGTCACTAGCGACGCCAGTGCGTTGCCTATCCTTCAGGTAACCACGTTTATTGGCTTATACTTGACCTCAAATTAACACCACGTTAATTTGAGGTCAAGTATAAGCCTATTGTTGATAAAAAAATATCTTAAAACGAGACTAGTGCACGGGATCCCTAACGATGTTAATCTCGAGTAAATACACAAGATTAGTGTCTACGTCGAGGCGCTGGAGACGGGCGAGTGGAGGCGGTATCATTTATCTGGGACCCGCAATAACGCGTGATTTAATATCAGCCCGGTAAATACGTACTGCCTTGCCTATTGCCTCTAATTCAACTCGAGACTAATACTTTTTCTTGTCTCGAAAAAAATCTTTATTGTTTTGGCAGACATTCGTTTAGAGCATCTTATTAAAAGTTTCCAAGTAAATAATTCAATCGTACAACATTTTAGTACGAGTATACCCCAACTTCTTAGTCTTGGGTAGGGAGACTCGTGTAGATCTGTACTATCTCCGTAAAGCAATTGTAGTGTTTTTATTGTAACTGCCTTGATCTCCTATAGTAACTCTATGATACTGTTGATGACCACGACCATTGTCTAGAGTGATACCGACTAGAAATGATACTGTTGTTATTTTCTCTAGCCACATTGTCATCATTCACATAACCTGCAGCATAATAGACTATCACCAGAATATGTGATTATAACGAATAATACCAATTTCTCATTGTTTTTGATTCCTACTTAGTGCATCACATCACCGTTACTTTCATTATGCACTGTTTCTGCTAACGCTAATACACAGCTATAGAGTTCTTTATAGTTTTCTTTGTCCTTGACAACTTGTAATAGTTAACGGAAAACTATTTTTTGTTCGTGCTATAAAAATTCACGAATGCTTAGTTAAAGATTAATCGAGCTGTTTGGAAGCTCGACGCCAGTACACTATTCAATATGATACATTCATTCGTCATCGCCGTTGACAACAGTATTATCATTCCTAACCTTTCTTGTTAGATATCCATTTATCACAATAATCAACAATCATGTCGCTTTATTATTTATATTGTTTAAAGAACTATACTTTATAAAAATAAGAACTATACTTTATAATAATAACTTAATAAAAATATTATAAATGCTAGATAGAATTTTTGTAGTCGTTGAACGTATGGATGATAGATAATAACTTATACGCAAATATTACTGTTACAAGTAAATAATACTGATTATAACGCGTTTATATAAATATCTGTTACTGGGGTAACGACACTTAACATTATACGTCACAGGCAACTAGAGAAATGTGGTGCAATATATATCATATATAGGCAGGAATATCACTTACCATCGGATGCAAGTCCAGCTCGTCTCCTAGATTAATTAAATAAAAAAAAATTACGCTGAAAACTTTACTTGATATTTTGACACCATAATTAGCACTAAGTATCATCTGCAGTTTTTTAATTAGTTTCCTGGTCAATCTTTGCAGAATGTACTCTCATTGCCTTGAAGTCTTCTATTGCTATGCTTAGTTTTTGATTTGACTGTGTTGATAATGATCCCAAGCCTGTAGTACTACCCAATCTTAAAAGAGATGGTTAGGTATGAGACTTTAAGACAGTGATCTCATTTTATATAAATTAGATCAGATCTTTACTGCTCTCTGTCCCATACCTCCGTGTAAAAGTAGGGTCAAGTGTGAGCCTATTGTAGATAAAGAAAACCCTTCCTAGACTGTCTTGGGCAAGAGAAACTTATGATCAGTTATGGTAATTAATGTTTTCTTCCTTATTAAGATTAATCGCTCACGACCATTAAAATAATAGCTTATAGTTTCCAGATTTAGTGTAATTTGTATGTAAAGTAACGTGGTGAGTTAAATTGGTTGCGCATTTCTGATCTTCCAAACCGAGACTGCGGTTCTGATTGCGATCAGCTTTAACGTAAACTTGAAATGTGACTTAAATTCTATATGCTTTACAACATTAATGTTTTGCTGAATACCAATTTAAAGGTTATCCAGGACTAAGTATTTTTATTCTTTTATTTTGTATAGTTAATTATTCAATACGTTTTCTTCTTTTACATATTATCACCGTTTCAATAATACCATAGATGTGATTATTTATATTAAATATATATAGAGTAATAACTTCGTCTGCATTTACATACTAAAAGGTTTGTTTTAGTTTTAACGTATCTGTTATTTACTTATCTGGCCCAGCACGGCGAGTCTTAGCCTGAGACATAACAAAGATCAAAAACCGAGTAAACCTAATGAGCTCGTCGATCAACTGATGTTTGATGGTAACAATTTAGTACTAAATTTTCTTGCATACCATGAAATATTTCGATGTGCTTATTGTATCGACACAAAATATCAATTTATTTTTTATTTAGTCCTTTGCTTCTGTTTTATTTTTATACTGGAGTACAGTAACTTTCGCTGAAATATCAAATAGATACCAAAATCTCATAAGCTTTATCTGTAAAAATCTTTTCTCCAATGTATAATAGAAGATTCAAAATCGTTTATCCAATCATTCCGTTGCGTTAAACATCTGGTCTATCTAATCCGGAGGCATTAGACTGTCAAAACCATTGTCACCGGTAATTTATTGATATTCAGAAGCTCAAAGGCGTTTCCGATGTCGCACCTATCGCCGTATAGCCGACATCGCTTGGCGCACGACCTGAATGAAATAGGGCTGCGGTAAATTGTTCATCTATCGATACAGATATATTTATTGTTATTCCCGAACCTTCCGTTCATGATACATCTCTGATAATGTAAATTTGCCGCCGTGATATCATTATGTTTAAATTGTTAACATATGACCTAGAATGTTCTAGGCAAGCAAGCCTTGTCGATTACAGCCTGTGTCTTAACACCGTTTAAAATTAAGATTTAAACTAATTTTTTACTTTAAGCAATTTTGATGAAAGAAATATTAAGACATCATCTAAGTATTTTTTTATTAGTCTTCTAAATTTGTGGCCTTTTAATAAAATCTTAAAAGTTTTTGTTTTCAATTCCGGCACAGCAGAGACAAATTGCAGATGAACGAGTTCAGACAGAGACAGTTATAGAAGAACAAATTAACATGCATTCGATATTAAGCTTTAATATTTGCCTGACAACCACCCCTTCTGCACGGTGCTAGGGTGTTAGAATGTGCATCGAGACAGAAGAGATTGTGGTGGACCGATGGTATTAGGCGGTCTGTATCGTGCGGTCGCATTACTGATGCTTTGATGTCCAGCAATTAACGGAGTTTATTTAAACTGTAGTAGTTTGAATTATATAAAATGTCTTAACTTTGGTTAAGTTCTTCATAGTTCATCATCAGCCGATTAATGTCCACTGCTACATATGTCTCCCACAAAGACCCCCATACTGATCGGTCTTATTGGTATATATCTACAGGTTTCCGCCTTTGACCTTCACTAATTGAAGGTTGCAGGAAGTCTTAATGCAGTTTAAGTAATAGAAATCACCTAATAGTTCCAGTATCATGCTGAATACTTTGAAGAGTGGGTTTACACATCGTATACGGGATTTTCTGAATCCTAGCAGTTAGTACTAATATACAGATTATTATTATAAATAAAAAGAAAAATTGCTATACTTCTACCTCCTGTACTAAAATATTTAATTTACTCCTTCAGGTATCAACGTTAATATTTTCAGTGAAAAGGCTACAACAGGGTACTATTTTCTGCATTTTAGAATTTTCATTATTAATGTGAACACTCTCAAGAGTGTGTAATAGCTCTGAAACTATATCATCACTATCTCAACTGATAGATGTTGGTGATTGAACATAGGACATTGTCAATATAGATATTATAATTTTAGAAGCGAAAAACAAAGTATTGCTGATATAGCAAAATATGATATTAAACTTTCATTTGAATCTAATGATATACCTCTTTTTTGTCTCTTCCATTCCTACCCCGTTGATAATTTATAAAAAATAAAACACGAAATCCATAATTTTCTATTGACATTCATTCAACCCAACCAAAAATCGATTATCAAACGTTTCTCATAAAACACCTGAAATTGATATCGGTCGACATCGAAGGGCGTAACAATGGGGCTAAATTAAAATAACCCCATTATCGGCCACTGGCGTGTTTATGGCCAACGGAGTCGATTTTTACGCGTTTAATTAACATTAGCTGTTATTAACCGTAAGTTATTTGACCCTCTTACTCTGTAAGGTCGGTATTTGTAACTTCACCTTAATAAACCATTGTGATTTTTATTGATTTGCATTGAAAACGCCGTTTTGTATTAAATTTTTCAAAAAATACGAATTTACTCTTCTTATCAATCAAAAAGCATAAATTGATCATATTGATGCTGCAATCAAGTGAAGACATAAAGATTGAGATTTACTTGTAGATCTCTGTTGTCAGAGACCGTCTTGTTACCACCGTAGCTTCTATTTCTACCGCTTTATAGTAAGGTGCAAACATTACTGTGTTCCGGTTTCATGGGCGTTGTAGGTCGTTTAATTAATGCGGTAACGAAATAACATTTAATGTCCTGAGGCGACGAGCACAATATAGTACTGTGGATATCATTCTATCGCCACGTTGTTGTGGAGAGGGCATTGAGCATCAGGTGAACGTCTCACTTGTCTATCGCTTCGTAGAATAAAAAAAATGGAGGCAGAACGGGCGTAATAGTTGTGGATCGATGATGACTTTCGGCTAAAGGTGATGGACATGATGAAATTTGCAGAAAATGTAACAATTTCTTAAATGCATCGATACAGAAAAAATAATATTGGATTATCTGCAGCTGATGGCTTATTACTAGTATACTGAAGTCCTATACTATCGTAAAAGTTTTGTAAGTGGCTGCTTAACTCTTCGATTTAAAGATTACACTAAGGGATGTTTATGATTTAGTGATGAATAACTGTATGTTAGCTGTCAAAGATGACATGTTTCCGGGCAACCATTAAACAATACTAGCTTATCCTTCATTAACGGCTCAAGCATTCCAGTTTAACCTTTACCTCTTATTGACAGATAAACCAACGAAACCAGTACAGATAATAGGATAACAGCCTCTGACCAGATGTAGGGACAGTACTCCTTAATAATTTAGCCATACGTTTTAGCTTCCAATCAAAATCTACTCTGGTTCTAAAACTGTTAAAAAAACCAATCATTACCATCCATTTTGTAGTTAAGGATCAAAGTGTCTGTAGATTTTACTTATATATTCTGTATACCTTGATGAATTTTATTCTCTAGTTTCAATTTATTTACTAACTCCTCATATATTAAAACTGCTTTTATATATTTTTTTATAATAATAACAATTGCTTTATCGAAAGCATGAACTACAGTTTTTTCTCTGTCGATGTTTGAAGCAAAGTGGATCTGTAAACTTGTTGCCGCCCGCTGCCCGATGCCCGATGCTATCGGAACGTTTAGCGAGCCGAGGTGATAGCTATCGGTGTCCATCGGTCTACTTTAAATATTGGGCACTTTGTAGCGCCGCCGGCCATTTCCGACCGCGGCTCCGTTGACTTCCGTTTAATTTGTAAGTTCTTTAGCCATCCAATTAAGGATACCCTTAGGTAAGTAATTGCTTACAGAATTCATTAACATCGGCCGTTTCATTTTATCGGGTATCGGGTATTCACTTTAACTTAAACAAGCTAATTTAAAAAAAAAACGATGTTTTTTCATAAACTTCACCAGTGCATTGGGTTTATATGTAACAGAAGCGTTAAAAATAAGAAAAACTGTTGTATACTATTGTATTAAATATGTTTTCTACTTGTGTAAAATAAACTTGTCAAGAAGTCTTGTCCCTACAAATCTACTGCCGTTTCGGACCCCTAATTTAATTTATTTCAAGATAAGTGTCTCAAGGGGTGACGGTGGGAGGATCGAGATCGGGGAGAGAAGGGTACGGGTTACGCAACTTGCAGGTAGTCGAGATAGGGCGGGTAATGTTCAAAAGTTTATTTCTTATTCAGGTGGCGGCGCATTTCGTTAGCTCGCGGCCTTGGACGGCTCTCGGAATCGACTGAGCCACCTACCATTCAGCCGGAGTTATTTCCACTATCTGGAAATAGACCAGACTTGTTGAATTACACTACTACTTACACATTTTTTTAAATTTTTGCTTTAATAACTTGTTTAAAATTAATTGGAATAAATATAACGACCCCTAGTTCGACACCAACCCGCATTGTGGGAAATAGCCAAAATTCGCCCATATGAACCCTCTACAAACGATAGTCCGTAGTGCCCGACGTTAGCAGAGGCCATGCTGACTGCGCGAAGGTTGCGGGAAGCCGCTTGATGCGGGTAGCGCAGAACTGACCAATGTGGAGGTCTTTGGGGAGGCCTATGTCCAGCTGTGGACGTTTATCGGCTGATGATGTTGATTATGACGATTTCTATTGTCCGTGTGGATTTTTAATAGCTTTGTTTAGTATTAAAATATATATAAATAGATAAATTCCTTTAAAAACATCTAACACTCTCCTAGACGAATTGAACCTCTGTCGGATGACAATGATGATGATGAGACAGAAATTCTTCAATATGGTATAATCTAAAAAAGTGTATTGTAATTAACGATGTGCAAATAGAATCAATAAATAATAATAAACTGCAGGACAGGTCGTTACTGCCCTTTGCAGGCGAGATGGACTCGCGGAGGGAGAGGAGTGCCGGTATTGCGTGTCGCCGCTCTCCGTATCCTTCGCGACCGTATAACGGTTGGCGGCGGAAGCCCAAGACCAGATCCACCGCAGGGAATCGGGAGAGTTTTTTCTCTTGGCTCCTATGATCTTTGGGTGACGGATTCAGAGCGATCCGTTGCCCAGGTGACTGTGAAACGCCGAGAGGAGGACGCGCTGTGTTCCGGCGTGCCCTTGCAAAGGTGAAAAGAAGGGTTCTTACCTCTCGAGGTGGGGCGGAGGTGTGCGAGAGCGACCCCGTGACCCACGTGCGTGTATATATATATATATATATATATATATATATATATATATATATATACATATAGACGCATGTTGTCCATTAGCTGGACTCGGAGAGTGACTAATGACAGTGTTCTTCAACGAATTGGCCAAAAGCGTAACCTCATGCTTACGGTTAAGGAACGTAAAATCTCCTACCTCGGTCATGTACTCCGTCATCAGCGATATGATCTTCTGCAGTTAATTATAATGCGTAAAGTTTATGGAAAACGAAACGTGGGGAGACGGAAAAGTCATGGTTGAGGAATATCAGGGAATGGACTGGCATATCTGGGGCGTCCGAATTGTTCCGCCCAACCAAAGACAAAAAGGATTGTACCACGCTGATCGCCAACCTTCACTAGTTGGAGAGGCAGTTTAAGAAGAAAAAGAAGAATTGACTGTTTGTAATTGTTGTTTATTTCACGGTTTCAGTGTTAAATTTTATTATTATTAAATTGTTTTATATAGCCGATCAGAATCTACAAATTTTTTTTTATTCAACGAGACAAGCGAGACGTACAACTGATGGCAACGTGGTGCTAGTTATGATGGTATACACAACAACACACTGTGCTCATCGCCTTGAGGACGTAAGATGTTAAATCCCGTTACCTCAGTAGTTTCACTAGCTTAGCACCTTTCAAACTGAAACACAGTTACATAGGGGCTACCATATGAGTATCTGTGGTCGTCAGTATTTTTTATATTTATAAAGGAATCTTTAATTTCATTAGACATCATCAAAAGTTTTTTATGTACCATTTGTGAATGGTTCACAGTTTCTAGGAATACAGTTAGATTAGACTTGGTAACAATTTCTTGTGGTAATTAAACCATTGAATTTTATGTAGTTTGCTGTGTAAGTTATTATTGTATTCATGTGCTGAACAAATATCATTCATTTATGCATTATCAGCTTTTGTCTATCCACTGCTGGATATTCGCTTTCCCACATGTCTTCCACCAAATGCGATCCTCAGCTTCTCGCATCCATCCACTTCTGACCGCCATGATGATGTCTTCCATCCACCTGGAGGGCGTCCTACACTTCTGCGACCTCTACGCGGCCAAGACTTTTCTGCCCCATGATGACGTGGCTGGCCTACTACTATTTCAGTTTGTAGATTTTTAGAGCTACGTCGACAACTTAGGTCTCCATTGAATTTCCTCGTACCGAATTATGTCCCTTAGAGAAATTCATCGCTCGTTTTGCTACTTTGAATCGGTGTACCAGCACGGTCAGAAGCCATGTCTCTGCGTCGTAAGTAAAAGTGGGGAGGGAGGACGCACGGATTGAAGACTCGTCCTAAGACATTGGGGTATTTGTAAGATGATGTGGCGGAGTTTCACAAACGCTGTTCAGACGATCTGATTGCGTCTATAGATGTTTTTGTTGAGTTGAAAATGTAAAATACATAACATTAAGGATTATAATTCGTTGATTATTATACATATATAAAGTATATTATCTCCAGAGGAAGGTCACAGTGTTGGACCGCACAGCTGAAATGAGATGCTAGTAGTTACGGTGTGTACAGGCTCGTCGTATAATCGAGCCGATGCCGCTTTCATTAGAGCGCTAAATTGCAATTTCATCACGAGCAAAGTGATCAAATAGCAGGGCAACATAAATCGATGGCATAAGACGATAACGAGGCATCATCCAGCCGGAGCCGGAGCGCACCAAATTACCCGCCCATTAGATGCGGGATGCGGGTTGCGGGTTGCGGGAGCAATATGTAAACTGAACGCTGTCCCGGTTAACCGGTTAGTTTGCAAGTGATACAACGAACCCTATTTTATATTAAATGTAATATAATTTCTAAACCGATAGTGGTAAGTCTAAAGTAAGGGATGTTAAGAATGAGACCAAGGTAAGCCCTGCCTGTCGTAGAAGGCGGCTAAAAGTGTCTAAGGGTTGCGCGGGCCTTGAGAGCTTAGCACAACATGCGACGTGGTTCCGTACTTGTTGTAACTCGGAGATGATACCAAGATGGGATTGGCTCATTCTTCAGAGGTGCAATGTTAAAATGTAGAAGCACAGATGCCTTCTGCAGGAGATTCCGAGGTCTCCCCGAATGCAGTAAAGGAAAGCATCGAGGGAGTTTTAGTGGGTAAAAATCCCCATAATTTTCCTTTTCCTCTAGCAGTAAAATATCTTTTGAAGATCCACCCTTCCTTGATGTTCGTCTTAAATTGCCTCTCCAACTAATGAAGATTGGCGTTCAGTGTGGTATAGTCCTATTAGTCTCTGGTCCTTCCTTGATAAAATAAACCTTTAAAGATGGTAGATAGCTGTAGCAGGAGACAGTTTATGTAGCTACCACCGCAGTTCCTGTTTCTGTTACCAAACAGCAGTGTGCATACGTTACTGTGTTTCAGTTTGAAGGGTGCTATAGCTAGCAAAATTACTGGAGTAATGAGACTTAATATTCGTAGGTCGCAATGCATCGAGCACACGTAACTCACCCGATACTTTAGGTTCGAAAGTAGATGAAGAGCAGTAAGCAGGATTTGGATGATGAAGAACCTAGAAGTCCAAACGTATATTATTTTCTCAAGCTACCGCTATATATATATGGGATTAAGAAATTTTGAATAAAATTAATTACTATATTAAGGAATCCATTTTGTTGTGTTGCTGCATCTTTTGTCGGTATCACTCTTGACGGAGTGGTCGTGTTCATCACTTTAGGTGTTGGTCGCAAGTTTAAAAACACGTCGCTATTGTTTTCTGATGGCTGTCTTGTTGCTGCATAACAGTTTTTATTGTTGTTGTCCATTTGTTGTGTTTGTTACTCGTTCTTACGTCCCTCTTTAATCTACGTTCTCTTAAGTACTTCAGCTGTTCATGTTATTTATTAACTAACATTATTTGTTTCTTACAAACTTTTACTTATTAACAGTATTTTAAAAATCTTTCTCTAACCTTCATCATCATCATCGTTATCAGTCTATAGACGTCCACTGCTGGACATAGGTCTCTTCCAAAGATCTCCACCTCGATCGGTCCCGCGTTGCTTGCATCCAGTGGGTATCCGCGATTCTCTCCAGATCGTCACTCCTCGTTGTGGGAGGCCTCCCAACGCTACGTTTACCGGTACGCGGGCGACAATCGAGGACCTTACTGGGGCAGTAATCCAACCAACTTACCTCAACCAAACAGCTCCTTATTTGCTATTAATTAACACATGTTATTACTATTTAAGGTGTAAGGGTTCCCGCATAACAACTCACGGGATCCAAGCCAACCTCACTTGCTCGTGGTGCACCCTGCCAATCAACAAACAAGTCTATGGCTCTCACCAATCCGCATTGGGCCATCGTAGTGGGAAATGGTCCAAATCCCCCATTATGAATCCCTACCAAATCGTGTGGGAATCTTTGGGGGCGATATCCAGCTGTGGACGTCCATTGGCTGATGATGGATGATGATGATGACGATTACTATCTACTATTACATTTGGTTCTACATCTAAATCTTATCTCTACTGACTATAATACACGAGCCATTATGTTATCTCTGTATTTATTATGTTTTCTAATTTATCATGATTACAAACACGCGCCGGGGTTCTCTTTCATTTAATCACTATCGGCTTATATACGTCCACTGCTGGAGATAGGCTTGCCCAAAGATTCTCACACCGCACATTCTTGCATTTAATCTTATGCAAAATACTGCAATAACATCCCGTGTCCCGTCATTACTTGTATAGGTATAGGGTCCAGATCTAATTTCCTTAATAATAACATATCAATTATTATAATAACTTGAAGAAAAACGGAAACAAGAGATAAAATAAAAGTACAACGTATATATAGAATATAAAATTATTTACTATTGTTACCTTTAGAATGCCTCACTACGAACATATTTGGTATGTTATAATGTTTCGTGTGTTTTTATTTGACATGTAAAGTAATTGCAGCGACCCGTTAAGTACTGAAAAATATTAATGACAACAAAAGTAGTAACAATCATGGGTAATTGGACAAAAATTATAAATCTACATCAGACTACAAATTGTGGAGCGACTTTATGGTTTAACGGGATTTATAGGTGGAGCGAGAGCATGAGAACATATCTACACTGTTGAGGATCATATTGTGGTGGGTACACATTCTATATTCTATATAAAGAAGTGCGCCTTGACCGCTGTTGGGTCTGGAGGCAGTTATATATAATATTATAATATAGTATAACTACAGCAACTCTTTTGTCTTGGAGCTTTTATCCCATAAACAGCTATTGGATGGTGATCTACGAGTCTGTCGGATGCAGCGCGTTTTCTTTAAATTTCATCAAAATAAAACTGTAACTTTATTATGTACTCAAAGTGTAAAGTAAACAGAAAAGGAGTAACTTCTGTTCATTAAAAATTTTTTACTCGAGTAAGTACAGAAGGGGGGGGGGTCGTTAATGTTTGTAAGTTATTTAACTAAACTGCGAACTGGTCTCGGAACTGGAAAATGCGAGTACCCGCTCCTCCCAATTCGCGAGTTACGCGCTCCTATTGTACAGTAACAATGAGGTTGATAATGGATTCGAGGAATCGGGCCTCCCCTTCTCTTTTCCCCTTTCACCGACAACTAACTCTATATCTAGTAGCTCGTTGAGAATAACATTTAAGTAATATTAATACTTTTTCACTGTACCGTTCCGAACGACGGAAAATATTACAATCATTACCATTTGGGGAAAGACTATGTCCAACTGTGGGCGCGTATCACCTCATTTATAAACGGACGAGTTCCTCAATCAGGCGTGATTATCCATTAAACTACTTACTGTAAATTACTCTAGAAGTTATACATTTCTCATAGTAGTAAATTGTTTTTCATAGTTTTCGTTGTTAAATTTTAAACAACTTTGTTATTAATAAACAAATTAAGTAGCTCGCTGACCTAATGGTTAGAGCGTGCGGCCTGCATACCGAAGGTCGCGGGTTCGAGCCTCGGCGTGTACCGATAACTTTAATATTTAAGTTACATACATTTGGTGAACTTTAGCAACAACAGTGAAATACAAACGGTGAAGGAAAACATCGCGAGGAAACCTGCACGTGAATTAGATTATTCTAAGGTGTGTGTGAAGTCACCAAGCCGCATCGGGCCCACGTGGTGACTATGTCTCATCGCCTTCATATTGAGGGTAGGCTTGTGCCCCAACATTGGGCACGTAAATTGGCTGTTGAAAAAAAAAATTAATACTATCATGCATTTGTACTTATTTTTGTTAATTGTGTTTAGTTACATAAATAAAATTTTGTTTCAGGTAAGCATCGTTGTAGCCACTTTCTAGAGCATAAAAATGGTATGATTTTCGATTTATCCACATTTACGATGAAAATGTAGTAAAAATATTATTATTACTTGAAAATAAGTAAATATTTCTTGATGTAGCAGTTTAAAGTTTTGGTCCTGAAACTACACTACGCCTTTGTGTAAATTTTTTTAAAAGTCGGTGGCATAGACTTTTTATTGTCTTTCCCAACTATACAGTAGAAAAAAAACTGACTTTAATAGAAACTGTAATACCATCTTTAGAAGTTTTAAGTTGCAATAACCAACACAAAATTAAACGATTATGTAAATGACTATACGTTAACTATCATCATGAGATGCCTTCTTCAAACTGAAGCTTGGCAGTCATATTGAGAAATCTAATCCGATCTCCAGTTATTCTCTTTATCTGATGATAATTAAGCCCAGTCCACTTCATTGTATCATCTACTATATCTTATACATAAAATTATACATATATCGAATGGAGAACTTTTCTGTAGCTAAAGGAATCGAGCTTGTCTAGGTTCGAGTTAAAACTACAGTGTCATTATTAACGATCTCCATTTGTGACATTCTTTACAGCTTCAATAGATTAGAACTCCGGGCTAAAGTCCTCCGAGCAGGGCATTCCGTTGTTTGCCACGCGCTTCGCAATCGCACCATTGTCTCGAACCCTCCCTTAACCGTCGCGGCGGTACCCTCCCACCCCTCCGCAACGTGGCCGCGTTAGCTAAAGAATGGCTGTCCTATTTTTTACCCGAGGCCTAATTCTTTTGCCGATTTCGTCGGAATTAATCTGAATGTATCTTTCTCAATGCCGGCTGGGGCTCCATTAACGGCAGTGAAAGTTAAGTTCCATTGTTCGATGAATTCTCCAGTCGATTACAGACTTTCGCTGCTGGGGATCGGAGACTCTGTGTTTAGTCGATTTCAGCAACAACTCATTTGGAATTTCTTTTTCATTTACCGCTGAAAGCAATTACTTGAAAGTTGTTACAACCTTCAAATAAATTATTATATGTTTCAATGCGAACAAATTATAGTACTAAATTATCGTATTCTTCATCTTCTATATCTTTTTCAACGGACAATTTACGTCTCTGCTGGTGGGACACAGGCCTACCCTCAATATGAGGGCGATAGGCCATGGTCACCACGCGAGCTCAATGCGAATTGGTGACTTCACACACACCTTAGAATAAATTCTAATTCATGTCCAGGTTTCCTCGCGATGTTTTAGTTCACCGTTTGTATTCCGCTGGTGTAACTAAATTTCTCAAATGTACGTAACTTAAATATTAAAGTCATGGGTATTTACCGAGATTCGAAACCACGTCCATTAGGTCAGCGAGCTACTCTTCTACATTTAAGCACTTAATAAAGAAACGAGAGATAACCTATTCAATTTTTTATTCTATATAATTTGATATCATTATCATCATCATCATCATCCGATAGATGTCCACAGTATTTGATATCTTTGTTATAGTATACATACAGACAGTAGAGTAGTACATATTAGGAAGTCCTTGATACCTATATTAGATTATATCTCATTTTATCGATACCCTGATAAACATAAAGTTCCCACAGTTTAGTCATCACTGTAAAATATCTATTTAGTGAGGTATAACGATATCTATATAATAAATGGATATAATAGATGTCTACTTAATTGGGAAATGGTAATCTTCAACGTCTGTATAACTGAATCTCTTTAAAAAAAAACAATATATAATTGGATGTCGTTTAAAATATAGTAGCTCACTACAAAAGCTCCTAAGACATCAAAGGGCTCGAATATGCAAATAGCTGGAGCCACTTCGCTTTAGGGCCCTCCGAATAGCGAACTTCCATTCGTTGTGAAAATATTGTTTCAAATTCTATCACCCTCGTCTTACAGTTGGAGAAGTGTTCTCCAAAAGTTTGGGAATGTAACGCACAGACGACAAATCGAGAATATTCCTTTATATATACACATACATGTATTGGGTGCGTATTTAAATATTACTTCTATCATTATCATCATCATCATTATCAGCCTTTGTTTATCCACTGCTGGATATAGGCCTTTCTCAATGTCTTCCACCAAATGCGATCCTCAGCTTCTCGCATCTACCCACTTCCGACTGCTCTGATGATGTCGTCGGTCCATCTGGAGGGAGGGCGTCCTACGCTTCTGCGACCTGTACGCGGCCTCCACTCCAAGACTTTCCTCCCCCATCGGCCGTCACTGACACGAGAGATATCGCCGGTCCACTGCCACTTCAGCTTGCAAATTTTGAGAGCTAGGTTCCGGATTTAGTCCCTTAGAGAAATGCCAAGTATAAGCTCTCTCCATCGCTTCCCTGTGCTACTTTGAATCGGCGGACCAGCCCAATGGTCAGGTGACATGTCTCGCGCCGTAAGTAAGGGTGGGTAGGACGCATTTGTTAAAGACTTGTCTTGAGACATTGGGGTATCTGGGAGGTGAGGATGTGGCGGTGTTTCCCAAATACTGCCCAGCCGAGCCGAATGCGTCTATCAATCTCTTTGTTGAAGTTACCTCGGCCAAGTTCTGTAACCTGTCCGAAGTAGACATTATACGTATACGACGATTACTTTTAAGCTTTAACTTAATAATAACCTACGGAAGCTTTTGACGATATATGCAAGAAGAAAGTTTAACGATGGCCGTGATATACGAGCTTTGTTTAAGATATGATTTAATAAGGACATATATTAATAGATAGCACATAGTGACGTCACCGTGTTGTCCGATGCCTTGTGCGATTGCGTAGAATATTAGAATCCGGACTTAATCAGTATCTAGATACTAATTAACTGTAAGAATACGAGCGGGACGTTAACCTGATGATAAACGATATGCCTGCCCATAACAACGTGGCGGTATTTAAGAATGTGTCTATCCGGATACATCTGTTTGTATACCCGGGAATCCGAATTTTCGAATTTAGTTTGCCGCTTCCTGCCAAAACGTTTACAAAGTGTTCACCATCCAAAATATTTATAAACTGGCTCGTTTTGAATACGGAAATATAGGTGAATAATGGCGCATGATATTATACTGTGGTTTCGTTGTTAGTTCGTTTGTCCGTTTCGTGAACGAACGGATAATGGCTATCGTTGTTGCAGCTGTTTACCATTCATATATATGTTTAGAAATTATAAATATTGTGTGGTGTCATCACATCACGATAAAAATCAATAACTTAACTATAGTATGTAATGTTAGGTCTCAAGAGAACACACGCGTTTGGAATGTGGTGCTGGAGACGAATGCCAAACGTATCCTGGACAGAGCATAGAACCAACGTCTCCTTTTAACTTAGCTACTAACCAAACGCGCCTTTGAACCGTCTGTCTCCGTCGGACACTTGAGTTTTCAGTCATATTGCCAGAAAAAAGGGAAATGACTTGGAGACACTTGTCGTTACTGGCAAAATTTATAAGAGGCCCCGTGGACGGAACCCAATACCTTGAACTGTCCAGGTGAAGGACACCATTAAAACACCTATATATGCCATTATACAAAAAGCATCGTATAGAAGTGCTTGGAGTAACATCATTACGAACAGGTTATCGATAAGGAGTCACGATCTTCAGCATAGAGGAACCAACTTAAAGAAAAAGAGAAATTTGATTTCGAAATTTTAATAACATATAGTTAGAACTAAGTAACTCCTTGAAGAAAATGACCATGCCATTGGTGGTATAATCGTCGGTACTTGACTTAAGTAAGATTTAGGAAGATATATTTTTTAATCAACTGTCATTCTTCAAAAGATACCATGATTGTATGTGGAGGAGCCTTTGGAATTTTTGTCTCCCAAAAACCCATCGATGATTACCCTCGATATCAAACAAGAGGATCTATGAAATGTATTACTGCTGGACTTTCCTATTCAGTATTATTATTAAGTTAAGATAAAGTTTGTAATTTTCCTCCGTTAAGCTTAGTTCTATCAGCAACAGACGTATCTCGGCTGATGATGATGAGCTTAATTCTATCAATACAATGACATATTATTATTAACAATGACTTACCCAAATATCGATAAATATTTTATAATCATAGTTTTGAAGTAGCAATCTTCCATCTTTGGTATGTAATAGACCATCATTTTCGTCATCAGGCAATAGATGTCTCAGACTGGACATCTTATTTTATACAAACATTTGTAACCTGTTCAGAAAAATAGAAAAAGTTGGTGACGGGAAGACATGATAAAGAAAAGTATAGTATATTTAAAAATATTCCGTGATGACTGTGATGTCAGGACATCTGTCAGCTCAGCCTTCTTATGATCATGGATGTTGTAGAGCACTTTAATCTTCCGGTTAGTGAATATAGTAACATTCGTATAAATTTTTTAGAGTAACGCGAATCATTCATTTCACTGCAGCACCTTTCCTCATAATTTCCACAGATTTTTGAACTGTTATATTGAAGATGATTTTAGAGTTCAATTTGGAAATTCTCTGGGCTGCTCGGTGAATACTTGTTGCTGCAAGATTGCATCTGGTCGGCATTTAGTGAAGCGTGAAGATGGGATGGGTGTCCGCGTCCGTTCCTCCGCTTTGAATAATGTAACGCATTTCGCAGCGGCGCAAAAGATTTCCTTCTGCATTGCAATTAGGAATAATTCTCCGTTATTTCGTATATGAATAAGTAAGTTCCTTAAGATTTTAGAATAGTGCGATAAAAATATTTTTTGTATATAGGTAAAGTGAGCAAACAAGAGAATAGTTCATGTGATGGGAAGTGATCACTGTAGCCCATAGACAGTCGACTACATATATATATATATTGAAGTCGTTATAGCTCAGTATCGAAAAAGCGCTTGTTAGATCCTCAGTGAGCTCGAGAAAAAGATGAAGGATTATGTGGAAACATGTCTAAAAAACACAGCTTTCATGGGCATGTGACATCCACCAACTCGTACTTGGTCTTCTTTATCGATTGAATTTTTTCGTTTTTTTTATACTATATCAATTTTTTTAGCAGTAGAAGTAGGCAGAGACGATACACACCCACTTTTCGCCAGATGTGATCAGATTAGGTCCCATGTAACTTGAGGCGAGCCTATTGCCACTTTACTGGGACGCACCACACACACACACACACACACAAATTATCTGAATTTTTTCTAAGTTAAACAAAACTTCGATTCTCACTACTGTTTATTATATTTTCTAAATTAAAGGTAAGTGAAGAAGTAAGCTTAGGCAATATATTTGTTTAGCATGAAATTTTTGATCGCTTTTCTTTTCGGTTTACGATTTCTTAAAACATCGTGTTCAATGAATACTATAATTTAATAAAAGTTACAAGGATAAGTAAGTAAGTTAAGTGGTTCCTCGTTCTAAATGAAAGGAACAAATTACGTCGCTGGTAATATAAGAGGAGCCGACCTGAAAGCAGCACCGATAAATCGGCCAAGCAAACAGCGTTTAGAATTTCAGCGGGGCTATTGTTCACAATTAAGGTGCTTATAATTGTAGGGGCGGGCCACGTAGTGTTTTTACGAGCCGCCGCCCTTGCTTCGGGACTCCAAGCGAGCTTTAATTTATACCTCGCTCCTTAATGTTCCTGTCCACCGGTACACCTGCTCCTCCTCCACCAATTACTCCACATCTTACTGGAGAATTAACTATACTATACAACTTTTAACACCTTTCTTCATCAATCGACGAAGACCGAATAGGTAACTGCCACCGTAGCGTCTATTTTTCCTTCCAAATATTAATTTGTAAACATAACTGTGCTCCGGTTTGAAGGACGATGAATCTAGTGAAATTACTAAGGTTACAATTCTTAACATATTATGTCTCAAAGTGACGAGCACAATGTTGTGTTTTGTATATGATCCTAACTAAAGCCAAGATATTAAGGACAAGCATACAATTTACCATCAGATGAACATCTCACCCGTTTCGTCTTCTTGTCTTAATATGTTGATACTTGGAATTGTTACATATTCATAGAATAACTATAGTAGCCATCCAGATTTCAAAAAAGGCTTGTTACGGAAGTGACCCTGGAATCTTTCAGTTAAAAAGAAAGCGGATTCCTAAGTCGACACTACCTCAGTTTAAAATTTTTTGATTACTGCACAGTAGTTTTTCTCTGGTAATATAAATGGGGATGACTTCATGCTAATATATATAATATACGTTTTCATATAAATCTATGTTATTTTTCTACATTTATATTTGACGAAGGAGCTAGGCGAATATTTTATTCACTTTAATGTAAGTGATATCCCTACCGATAACAATGTGGCTCGTTGCTATGCATAGGGTGTTAATTCTCATTACCTTAGTATCATCACTAGCTAGATCATAATCATCATCAGCCGATAGATGTCCACTGCTGGACATAGATCTCCTCCAAAGATCTCCATATCGTAGAGTTCATTGTTGGGTGTTAGCCCATCACGCTGGCCCTGTGCGGGTTGGTGGGTGGTCAGAGCCTCGTCTGTTATTCAGCAAGTTGCACCGCGTGCAGGTGAGGTTGACTTGGGCTCCGTAAGATGTTGGCGATGAGTTGGTAAGATGAAAGCGGATCCCCTTACAGAACCTTATTAACAAGATTATGTTTACAAAGTACTGCTTGGGTCGTAGAAATAGAACCTGTGGCGGTACCCAAATGGTAACCGGCAAGAGACCTACCACATGAGTACATATAGAAAATTAAAACAATATAGATTTGAACGACAGCATCTTTAGCAGCAACAGTTCGGAATGTCTTCATTATAGATAACATATAGACCAATGAAATTATTTTGTGTCAATATTTTCGCAACGAATGGATGTATACCATCGGGAGTGAGGAGCTGTAAGGCGGCTCGGACCACCTTACTATTTGCATATCGAACCCACCTCATCCCCTCTACTCCACAATTTTATACCCACATTGTTAAAGTTGCGTCCCCGGAATACGATTTGCAAGAGCTGGGTTTTGTAGAAAATGGAATGGTGCGTTGTGACTGTTAAAATGTTGATTTTTCGCCTTTTATATATTAAAATTTATTGTTTTAGTTTCCACTGTAACGAAAAATAGATGTTTGCAAGTATTCATGTCTGTTTAACTTGTTTCCGGCATCTAAAGTTTCTAATGGTTAAACAGATGCCCATTTATATGGAATCGGATAATGTTAGAACTTAAAATAATTTACTCAGAAATATAAAAGATACGTATAGACTCTTTCGTAAGTTTCATCATCATCATCATCATCACCAGCCGACAGACGTCCACTGCTAGCCATAGACCCATGCTGCTAGTTTCTTTGTAACTACTAAGAGGTATTTTAAAATATGAACATTAACTTTATATTATTAAGATAATTGTAGTTGAAAAAATTTCTTCACATCTCAACTCTGAAATGTTCGCTTCCGGCATGCTGATATTTTTTAGATCTCTCTATATCATCCTATCAATTTACTAAGCTCATCTATAAAAATGTCATGAAAACGATGGTTTTTTTTTCGACGATGCGACGAGCAAGATGTACTCGTGATGGTAAATGACACGCTTATCCGTAACCATCTGGCGGTAGTTAGGCTTGGTTAGGTCTTTAATAAAACCAATCAAATGATGATCGTCTGCACAATGGAGTACTAGGGTCATATTTCAAGTGGAGTCATAAGCAGAGGCAATAGGCATCCATCGGAATGTTCTGAATGTCCCGTGAATGCTGTGAATGCTGTGAATACCCGGCCGGTGCACAAAACAGGACACAAGCGGCCTGTTTGTGCAACGGGACGCTGCCATTGTTTGTGCCCCGTGCGGATGGATATTGCGATTGGCGAAACTTCAAATCTACGGGGAACCGTATGGACAACGATTTCGTGGACTATTGTACTATTTAATTATTGTACTTTAAATACGCTTTAATTGATTTAAAAAGAGTTTCATCAAAGGAATCGGTAAGGACCGTTATACTCAAACAGCGAAGGCCCTGTCTTATGGAATATATTGCAAAGAATAGGTTTCTAATATTCAACTAAACTAACACAAGCGAGATATCCATTAGCTACAAGATCTTGTACCGTACCAGGTGTCCACGTACCGCAGACGCAGACGTGGCGGGTGAGAGATCGTCAAAAGTTATCCCGCTTCTGGTGGGAACATAGGGCTATGTGGGATTTCCACCCGCTAAAACCACCTCGATGATCATCCTCAGTGCATTACAAGAGGCTTCAGAATCTCCTACGGAACACACATAGGTCTCAGTTCAATGCGGCCTGAGCACGTTCCAGGAATGCCATAACCCTCACCAGCTTTCCTCATTTTGCTACGAGCATGAGACCATCTCGTACCTATAGTTCATTCTGAGCTCTTTCAGTAGACAATGAAGTCCCTAGCTCGAGACCACGCAGACCTTAGTTTTTATTGCCTTTTAAGTAATTTTAGTCGCTTTCCTCGATAAGCAGGGCTTACGTAAGTCCTTTTCTAAATAGCACGAGACTATAAGGCAACCAACAAGAGACCTAAAACTATTTTTCCTGTGTAACTTAAGTTTATATGTTTTTAAGTAATGAGAGTATATTTCTTCACAAGTCTTTAAATGTACAAATTCCTATAGCGTTTATATGAAAAGTTAGTTTTTTTTTATTTATTTATCCACTCCGACTCATTGTGCGTCCGCTTATTTAATCAACTCCCAACGATATCCTCGCAGACTAACAAAGAAGTCCTTCAGACTCTTTGTTTCCAGGTTAATGGAGTCGAAAAAAAAAATGGTCGACTTAATTGTTGAATCATTGTTTTTGCTCAGTTTCTTCTTTATTGTTGTTGTTAAATTATTTGCGGGGGAATCTTCGCACGATGTTTTATAGATGACCAAAGAATTTGTTCCGTATTCGTAGTGTAATATTAATAGTTTAGTATATTTAATGCAATCATCACCAGAGCACGGCAGTCCACTGCTGGACTTGGCCTTTCCAACATATGCCACTTAACCCCATAGTTAGCTATACGCAATAGTTAATGCAAATGGATGTGATGACGAATTGTGAACATTTTTCTTTCTGATAATCTTTAAACTATGTACTACTTACTACGTTGTATTAAAATAATTATAAGTTGCAAATACATCACTATGTATATACAACTTATAATTACTTCACTATTAAATCACCACTTAAGGAAAAAAATAGTTCCACAGGTGGGACAGCTTAGAGCAGTGATTCCCAGTGCTGCTGCTCTTTGGTGGGTGCTGGAATGATTCAAGGGGTGGTGATCGCCACAAGTGCATTAAGAACCATTAATATGGGGAAGGTGATAGTATAAAAAAAGGATATAGAAAATTTTATTTAAGTATTCCACTCGTAACGCTCAATTTTATTTAACAACACAGGACATTTCTAATTTACACTTCTCTTACTATATTATACGAAAGAGATACTAATGCATATATTGTTTATTCATTCCTAGGGGGCAATAAGTCTTATTTTTCTGGAAAGTGAAGAAAAAGGAAATAGAAGGGTAGGACTAAATTAATTGCAACATTAAACCGTATAAGAAGAGAAATTGTCAAAACTTTATCGGGGAATCCCAGAGCGGTGCATTTATAAAAAATATCTAATCGCTTATTTGGCATGGCGAAAAGCTGGTAACCCCGATAAATCAATTTGCTTATTATCAAGTAATCACTTTTTCCGTTGTCCGCGCTGGAGCCGGCATTAGCTGGCGAGCTGCCCGCCGCTGAGGGTTCTTCGCCCCTACGAAAAATAGCGCAATGTTGGAGTTAAATTGCTTGAAACTTTTAACAATACGAAATTAGCTTCCTTTTGGAAGAAATTACTTTCAGACGACGAACAATATGGACGCATACCCATGGAAGTCTAGGGACGTGCATAGAGATTTTGGTCATCATCATCATCAACCGATAAACTTCCACTGCTGGACATAAGCCTCTCCCAAAGATCTCCACATCGATCGATCACGCGCTGCTCGCAACCAACTGCTTCCCGCGACCTTCACCAGTTGGATCATCAAGTGAGAGTTACTTCTATGCAGGGGCGTGCTCTCTATACAAGCAAATAAGCACTGCATACCCTAGCTTCTACCGCTGTCTAAATAATATCTCAGGTTACTCAAAGTTCTCAAGGTACTCAATAATGTTTTGGTTATTGCTAAATTGGTATGTTTAAATAAGCACAGAGATTTCGGACAGGATTTGCGAACTCTACCCAAGATCTGTTGGACACACCACTCGAAGGATTGACGGCCGATGGGGCAGCAAGCTCCTTGAATGGCGACCGCGTACCAGAAGACGTAGTATTGTGCAGACCCTCCACCGGCTGGTCCGACGACCTAGTAAAAGTCGCGGGAAGCAGTTGGATGTGAGCAGCACAGGATTGATTGATGTGGAAATCTTTGGGGAAGGCCTATATCCAGCAGTAGACGTCCGTAGTCTGATAGTGATGATGATTACGCTCCCGGTTAGAGAGAAAAATCAAATATTTATGTATGTTGAATAGGATTTTATTGAGGAATGTGATTAACTCTGCTGATGTAAATGTAGGAACCGGATTCACATTTAATGTATACGCCATCTGCATCATTGTTTCAACTTTCCATTGCCTTTGGAGCTTTATTGCATAAACCACCAAAGGTCATTACGGAATAAGCGCTGGTAGTTAAATGCTGTATTTCAAGCCTTACGGCTTCGTTGTGATTAAATTGGATTGCTGCCAAGGATTTGTTAATAATAGGAATATACTGACGGCTGTTAGACGGTCATGCCATGGCGGCCGTTATTCAGAAGTCGAAAGTATCCATTAGGCTTCTATGACAAAGATCTATTTGAATTTAATTTTGTAAATTAAACGAGTCTGCAAGTTGCTCCGGTGACAGAAAAATTGAGGAGCAAGAGGTTAGCGTGGCACAAGCAAGTTATGCGGAGGGATGAAGGACATATAACAAAGAAAGAAATGAGAATGAACGTGGATGGTTATAAGGGTAGAGGAAGACCGAAGAAAATGTGGATGGATTGTGAGAAAGATGACATGTGTAAGAAGAGTGTGAATTTAGATATGAAGGCTGATAGAGGGATATGGAAGAGAAGTACACACTGTGCCGACCCCCTCATAGCTGCTAAAAGAGCAGGGGGAAGAAGATTAAATGAAAATATCTATCCGTAATCCTTACCTTATGATCTTATGCTTTCTCTTCGTAGATTAAAAATTGCATACAAAAAAACAACAGAAGGTATATACGACAGACAGAAGTTTTACCCTATAAAAAATATGGTCAAATTATGGTCACATATTCTAATCCCTAATGCTAACAAAACAACGTACACTGGTGTCGTAAGTTTCGGTAGCCGGAAACCGTCTAGGGAGGCACGACTTCAGGTACTATTTCTGCCGGCAAATATTACTGAGCAAACATTACTGTGTTTACGTTTGAAGGACGTTGTAGCTAGTGAAATTACTGGAGTAGCGAGACTTAAATTATTATCTTAAATCTCAAGACGAGCGCGATGTGGTGTGTATATCTATCCTAACTGGGGCCACGTTGTTATAGGAAAGCGTATCACTTACCATCAGATGTTCATCTCGTCGCTTCGTCGAATAAAAAAACACTTCTTCTTTAGCACTTGCCCCGTCTTATGACAAGGTTCTACTTTCTTACTTCTTTCACTCCACTTCGCTCTATTTGGAACATCGCTCTCCTCGAGTTCGCATCTCACGATATCCTTCGTCATTACACTCCATTCATCGCAACTTCGCTATAGCCATCACAACTTCGGTCTGCTCCTCCTCCATTTGCCGTGTATGTTGAGGCTGTGTTATGTTACCTTTGTATTCAGGTGGTCTTCTTTTAACATGCCCTTACCATCGCGGCGGTTTTCCTGCAGTTTGTCGGCGATATTGCGTAGTATACTCCGAGGCTACCCGTCCTCGTTGCGGATCTGATGGAGTACTCGTTACTCCGCACATCCACCTCAACATTTTCATCTCGGCCACGTAAATGAAATGAACATACCTTCTTGTCATTGGCCTTCCATAAATCGGAACAGCTTACATTTTTATACTAAACAGATCTAAGTTATATGGATGGAGAGTCTTAGGTCTAATAGCTTGCTGCAATATTCTTCACATCGAAATAAATTAATGTTGGTACACTAATGCTTGTCGGGAATACGAGCTGTGGCTCATTTAGAGGGTTGCCAGCAAGTATAAATACAGTTCTTTGACATGCTAACAAGTAATTTAGCAACTTTATTTACAAGTACTTTTTTTTTCATTTAGTCGAACTTAGTAATTTGTTTCTTTTCAGTTAATTAATATGTTCTTGCAAACATTACTCGATTTTAACTATATTACGTTGATGATATATTTGATTATTTATAAAACTTCTAATTGTTTGTTAATAAAAAAAAAACAAATTTTATAAATAATTTGGTGGTAGTTGTCACATTGATATAATCGTAATTAATAACTGTTCAATAACTCATGTTGGATCACAGCTTTTCCTCCTCCTTACCCTCAAGCCGAAGTATGCAAGCTTCCATGTCTTATAGTTTGAATAACACAGAAGATAGCAGTGGCAGGACAAAGCAAATCGTGATGACGTGATATCCGAATTTCCACTATCGTTAGTGGATCGGTTTCCAACGTGATGAGGCATGACAAAGAGTAAGAGGAAGTACAGGAATATCTTGGCATATTTAACATTTTCTATCTACAGACGATAAAAGTGTTAGTGTTTCTTCTGAACATTCTCCTCTTTCGATGTTTAGGAAGAACAATAAACTAAACGAAAACAAATATTTTAAATTGCCTGACGTACATTCATGGATTCCTTTACAGCATTCATGGTTACGGGAACACTGAGCAGACAATTTGTCTTGACCTCAAATCCATAATGTACTATGAACATCATTGTAATTATCATATACAGACTGCTTTATACAGAATGAGCTTCTTTTTTAGTATTGCATACCTTTACTACGATCTCATCTGATGGTAAGCGGAGATATAATCTAGTAAAGCGCTCTAGACCAAGAGAAGCCACTTCACTCTTCTCTTTCAGCCTCTCACGTCATAGCTGGACGGAAACCCTGACACCGGCAGACTGTTCCAATTCTTCGCTGTTCGAGGACGACGCGGAACGCTTTGTCCTACCACGCTCACTGTGTCTTGAAGTGTTCTAGAGTTATTTAATTCAACTTTAATTTGATGCGAAGCCAGTGGTAGTTCCGTGTTAAAGCTGATCAGGCAAAGTGCCGTGATCGATAAAGTACTCGTATCGAAACATTAACCGCCGACCGCAATGCGATATGCGCGGTGGTGCATTCACAATCATTATGCGGGCGCATCACCCGCCTGCAGTTCAGGCTTGTTACGACCAACCCGACAAACTCTATACACTCTCTGTCGACGTCATCAGCATCACACGTAACAGATGTTAAGCACATAAGATTTATCTTTGAATATCTCTCGCCTCGCAAAACTTATTATCGTCTACATCTTTATTTCTTTAATCACCATCACACTTAAACGATACAATGATTTATAGTGAATGAAGAAGCTATGATATATTTTACCTGGTCATTTCCACCCCGGACATTCTCTAGACATTTTAAAGAAGATAGTGAATGTTCTCGCACAACAACTCACGGGATCTAAGACAACCTCACCTGCACGTGGTGCAGCCTGCTAATCAACAAACGAGGCTCCGGCTCCCACCAACCCGCATTCGGCCAGCGTCATGGGAAATGGCCCAAATCTCCCCATATGAATTATCGTGTGGGAATCTTTGAAGGAGGTCTATGTCCAGCGGTGGACGCCTATTGGCTGATAATGATGATGTATAATAAAGTATATTTATTTCATATTGTATATAAATATTTTCCTAATTCTTTTTACTTACAAGTTTCTTCATATTATTATTATCCTTTATCCTTTGCGTTATGCTCGCCGTTATCTATACATTACTTTGGGTGAAGGCAAGTGTTTATTTAAAATTTATGATTACTCGCTATAAATAAACAAATTCGAAACAATATTTTATATAATGTGAATTATCAGGCGGAAATGTAAGGATTAAATTACCATATGCATGATGCTTAAGGACTTCCGGTTTTGAATACAGGAGTAGTTGGTGCTGTCGCTTGTTCAGTCGCGGCATGACTCTTCATTGTTTGTACGGTAAACGAACGCGCGACCCTGCTGGGGTACAAATATTAAATATTCCAAACATATCTAACTCGCTCTATATAAGACATTGTCTTGTAACCTCTGATAGATACCTTGCCTGGAGACTTGAAATTTGGTAGGAATATACCTTTTATCGAGTACAGGTCAGATAAGAACGGATTTTACAAAATCTCTTCTCCAAAGATACTTGCGGGGACAGCTAAGCGGGTGGGGGCTGGGCATTGCTGTGTTCCGATTGTCCACCGTGAGAGCTAGAACATTATGGTTAATCACGCCTTAACATCCATGGTCTAATTTTCTATTAACAAAGGACATATATGGTCAAACGTTAACCGATTTCTGACCTTTCGGTAAGATTATTCATCATCATTATCAGGTGATAGACGTCCACTGCTGCACATAGGCTTTCCCCAAAGATCTCCACATCGATCGATACGGCGCTGCTCGCGTCCAGCTGTTTCCCGCAACGTTCACCAGATCGTCGGACCACCTGGTGGAGGGTCTGCCAATACTACGTCTTTCGGTACGCGGTCGCCATTCAAAGACCTTGGTGCCCCATACGGTTGTCAGTCCTTCCAGCGATGTATCCTGCCCATTTAAGACATATTATCTTTCAATTTGCGTGTCAAAGAGCTAGAGATTACAAGAGACCTGTGTCCTGCAATGTACATAGGTCTCTTGTAATATGTTCCACAAACCACGGTTTTGCGCTGTTTGAATCCAGTGGTTCATAGCGATTTTTTATGTCCTCTGCCTACCTAGTGGGGTGTCTGCTAACGCTACGCTTTCCGGTGCGGCGTCGCCACTTTAGGACCCTAACGTCCATCCGTTCTAAGTGCTCCGCCCATTGCCACTTCAGCCTCGCGACTCGTAAGTCTATAACGGTGACCTTGGTAACTATTGATAAAAACATATTATCATGCAGGATTCAAACTGGGGTCCCCGCACAACAACTCACCGGACCCAAGTCAGCCTCACCTGCTCGTGGTGCACTCTGCTAATCAACAAATGCAGCGTGGTGGGAAATGGCCCCAATCCCCTCATATCAACTTCTACATACGACAGCCCCTAATACCCGCAGTACGGGAGGCCATGCTGATTGTATGTGGAGATCCTTGGGGAAGGCCTATGTCCAGCGGTAGACATCTATAGGCTGATGATGATGTATCAACCTAGTCTAGTTTCTCGACTATATAATCTCGTTTGTAGTTATAGAAACGAAACGACGCGATATTTCAAACGGCGCAGACCCCGCGGGATATCAAGTATTAAAAGGGCCAGAATTGTATTCATGAGACCAGCGTACTTCGCAAGTTCTGATTATTTCGCATTTCGTCGCTGTATTTTCTGTTATATTATCTTTTTTTTAACTTAATGGGCTTAATGCATTCCTACTTAATATTTTTATTCAAGTTGCTATCTCTATTTTTACTTAGAATAGCTTTTATCGTAATACTTTAGTCTATTGTTATCACTTTTTTTTGTGAATATAGTATCATTGAGAACATAAAATTACAATAGTGTGCAAATGTTACGATGTTCTTGTTTGAAGGACGCTGTAACTAATGAAACTACTGGGGTGACAAGTTAACCGGTGGTAGGTCTCTGTTGCGGGAGACCGTCTAGGTAGGATCCACTGCAGCTCATATTTCTGCCGCCAAGTAGTAGTGTGCAAACATTATCATATTACGGTTTGAAGGACGCTGCCACTAATCAAATTAACAAAAATAACTAGTACAATTTGTTGCTGTGTAGCTTACCATCAGGTAGACTTCTCGCTAGTTTCATCACTTAGTTGAATATCAAGAATCTGTGTAACTTCTGTATATTCATTAAGTTATTAAGTGACAAGTCCTGTCTCATCCCAATAATTACACTAGCTACAGCGCCCTTCAAACCAGAACACATTAATGTTTGCACACTAGACGGTATCCGGAAATAGAGATCTACCACCAGTAAATGTAATTCTATATTGGATGAAAAGTTTGTCGACCACTGTACTGATACAAGTTGGCTCGTCAAAGCTCATCACCGATTACTCAATATCGTTTTTATTTGGGATGGCTTATCCGGTTATTCGGACATTGTAGACGAGGGCGATGGGATACCGTGACGAGATCATAGCGACTTCCGCCATCCGTCCGCCGGCATCACCCGTCAATCCAATAACACCCGCTTATCAGTGGGCAGATATTAGGGTGAGACATCAGCCGTGGCTTTGTCGGATTAACATACTACAAAAAAATAGCAAAGATATCTTTTAATGTTTTCTTGATAATATCGAATATATCATCTTATATCTAGTCCACAATTAGCCCACATAAAATAACAGCTAGTATGTATATACTATACATACGTACTAGCTGTTATCTCGCTCGCTTTACTGACCGTAAGACAGTTACACTTGTAATTTGTCTGAAGTATTCTTTGTGAGAAACCGCAACCGCAAATTAATTTCCATAGCAACCGTTACTATAGCAACCGTATAAATAATACGAAATGAAAATGTTAATAGAACTTAATTAGAAATAAAATATCTATGAAATACAAAAAAATAAACCGATAACCATATTCAAATCGTGCCGCGTTGAATGGTCATGTTCCTGTGTCGATGCGTTCACTAGTTTCCACGTGATTACACACACACACACATACACACACACACACACACATATATATATATATATATATATATATATATATATATATATATATGTCCAGATAATCAACCAAGACGTCGATGGTAACTGTTACTCCCATCCATAACAACATCGCGCTAGTTTAGATGATATACACAGCATCACATTTCGCTCATCCCCCTGATACATAAGAAAATGTTTGGTGCCGTTATTCCAATAATTTCACTAGCTATAACGCCCTTAGTGCAGTGGTTAACCGCTTGCTATACATCACAGAAGTTCCCGATTCAATTTGTCGTGTGCCAGCTGTCGATCTCGGATCGGAGATATGCTAGAGATTCATTGACTCATCACGAGCTCTCCGAAACTATTAGACATGGACACACAAGATTCGGCAGAGATATTGCTTCAGCAATTCAGAGGTCAAATAAAAATGTATTTTAAAATACTCTTTCCTCAGAGGGAATAGCGGGATTGGAAATAACAGGAGGAGGGTTGCGGTCTGCCTCCGGGTGAGAATATTTCTGACAAATTTCAAATCTGATTCTATATTACAGCCACCAAAGCGGACGGGGAACAGCTGGTATATATATAAGAGAGCTAAAGTATTCGGGATGAGCACACTTCACCATTCATGGCGTCTTATTTACTTAACACCATGTGAAATTGAGATCAAGTGATATCCTATTATACATCAGAAATAATATTAAGGAAACATTGCTGGATATAGGCCTTCCTCAGAGACTTCTACATCGAAGAGTTCATTAAGGAAAAATGGGCCTTAGCCCACCACGCTGGCCCAGTGCAAGTTGGTGGTCAGAACGTCATTTGTTATTCAGCAGGTTGCACCGCGTGCAGGTGAGGTTGTCTTGGGCTCCGTAAGATGTTGGGCGGGAACCCTTACACCCCCGTGTCGTGCTATGATGTATTAAAACAATGAACTTTGAATGTTATTTAATATCGTGTTCAGTTTCAGCAGGTCGTACCGAAACACGCTTTGTCGAGCGCTCGGCGGGTTACGCAGCTTCATTGAAGTGAAATTTCAAAGTGAAAACATCCGAATCGTTCATCTGATGCGAGCTTTGAAATGTTTCAAATTATAATCATACGTTACATCAAATTGCTGATATTAAATATGTATATATTCATCATCATCATCAGCCGATACACGTCCACTGCTGGACATAGGCCTCCCCTAAAGATCTCACATATCGATCGGTCCCGCGTTGCCCGCATCCAATGGCTTCTAGCGACTCTCACCAATATATGTAATATATTCACTATGATTTTTTTTTAATTGTATATGCTATTTTCTTTTCTATCATAGTATTTGTGACTACTCTCTTACTCATTCATTATTAGTTGGTAGAGAACTTGACGAGAGTTACTTGCTTACAATATCCATTTAAACGTGATCAGCTATACTCTCCTGTTTTATTTGTATATAGAAAGTAGAAATATTACTTGAAATGTATAAATATAATATATGCTCGTAATTGTTGTACATATATTAAAAACTTGTGTATTATATGTATATATTATAAAGGTTTCTGCAGGGTCGGCAACACGCCCAGTGATACCTCTGGTGGTGCTGGCGGTCTGGGCTGCGGTGACCGCTCAACATCAGACGGGCCGCAAGCCTGTTTGCCACTTAAGTGGTATAAAAAAAACCACAAACCATTATATATATATATATACTGATGCAATGTACCACCGCAGCTGATTTTTATACCGTCAGACAGTAGCTTATAAACACTACTGTGTTCCGGTTTAATGGGCGCTGTGGCTAGTGTAACTACTGCTGTCATAAATCTTAACATCTTATGTCTGATACGAGCACAATGCGGTGCTGTGTATATCATCCTAACTAGCATCATTTTTTATAGGTTATCCTATCCCTCACCTTCGGGAGAACGTCTACTCGTCTCTCCATATTGACAAGTAAAAAAAAATTATCTTAACGTTCTTAATTTTATAAACAATACATTAAGAACTGAACTATTTTCTTGATCTAGATAGTTTTAGTTTTCATTTAGCTGATCGCTACAAAAGCTAATAAAGTTATAAAGTAGGTGGCCAATGGGCCACGAGACGGCTCTTAACTTGTCTTAATCAAGTAGCACTTAGCTTCAGAACGTATCTCTTCTAGATAACCATCGACTTAATAATTATAACTCACATCATGAAGATATCTTAACTAAGTTTTTATTAATCTACTGTTAAGTTCGTAATTAAATAACGGTTTTTTATCTATGCGAACCTGCAGGATGTATGTTTTAGTACTTAAGTAATTAAAGTAAATATCTATATTAAGTATATAGTTGGTAATGGAGTATGACAGACAGAGTACTTTTTTTTAATCTACGAAGCGATGGCACCAGTTAGGAGAACATACATTGCACCCGATTGTGCTCATCGTCATGAGACGTAACATGTTTGTCTCATAACCATAGTAGTTTCACTAGCCACAACGCCCATAAAACCGGAACAGTGTAATGTTTGCACTCTACTATTTATTGGCAGAAATAGACGCTGCAGTGGTACTTGCCTAAAACGTTTTGGGAAACAGAGACATTTTTTTTGTTCCGGGGAGGACATCTTCGAAAGATACCCTGCTTCTAGGGGAAATCAGGATTATGTGAGATTTTTGCTCACTATAACCCCTTCGGTGCTGTGCATCACTGTATTTGGGGAGAGTCCGGGATGTCTTATAGAACGCACCGGTGCCCCTCTAGATTTTGTGTTAGCAAGTCTCCGAAGAGGCACCATCGCTGAGCCGTAGGCTGTCACACACAGGTACGCTTGTTGAGAGAGCCCCCACCCTCAAAAGCTGCTACTTTTTGTCGTCTTCTACGACAGGCAGGGCTTACCTTAGTCCTATTCTTCTTAGCCCGAGACTGCATAGCTGAAGACCTTCCTATCAGCGAAAATAATATAAATTACTCTTATGATTTAGTGTAGGTTTTCGACCCTGTGTCCTAGGACATCCTTTGTCTAATGCAAGTGTTCATTGCTTTATCGATTTCATAAAAGGCTTTATTCTCTTTGTGGATTGGCGCCGCGCTCCGTGCGAGAGCATTTTGCCTCAATACGTAACTCACTAACGAGAACTTAGTATCCCGGCCTGATGATGTATGCCCTTTGTGCTTTTGTGCACTAGGCATCAAGCGGGGCCCCTCATTGTCTGCGAAATAATGAAGTCACCGTGTCTATCCTCGAAAATAATTTGTATAAACTTTGGAACGAGCCCTTAGTTATAGTACGGTCATTTTAAAACGGCGAGCGCTATACAAGCTATTAGATGCGATTAATTAGCTATGTATTCCATTAATTACTTACATTTTATGTATCATAATTCATAATTCTGGTGCCGAAGGTGGGCTCAATACGAAGGTTCATAATTCGGGGTTTTTGCCAGTGATTACTTTCGCTATCGAGACGTGACCGGTTACAGTCGTCATCATGAAGAAGCTAAAAGTCGCACATGAAAAATGTAAATGCTCGGGGTTTTCCTTAAGTGCCTATCGCCAGGACACATAGAAGGACTGACGGCTGTGGGGCAGTAAGGTCCTCGAGTTGCGACCGTGGACCGGTAGATGGAGTGCTGGTAGGCCCCCACGACGCAAACCGAAGATTTAATATATGGGTAATTTGAACGATTTTTCATCCCTTTGGCGCAATGCCGGTTGGTGGGAGCCAGCGGCTCTTGTGTTGATCATCAGTGTGCAACACGACCAGGTGAGGTTGGATTGGATCCCATGAGTTGTTGTACGGAACCCCATACACCCCATAATTAATATAATAATTATTATATGATATTTTACATTGTTTCAGGTAAGAAAACGTTACAGAAACTTCCTTGGAGGTATTTATTAAAATTCGTTTCTTGGTAAGAATGTTGTTCAGGATTTTTTATATAACGTAAGCATTTCGACGAGAGAATATTGTTTGATAAAATTTTATTTTCTCTTTCAATGCAATCTTAGATTATTAGTTATATCAATGATTTTTCTTATATTTTGTTTATTTAAATTTATATACGTCGTCTAAATGTGGAATTATGTCATTGGCATTACCTTCCCTATACAAAGAAAGAAATAAAAGCAATTAACCATTTAAGGTACATATGTCCATCATATTAAATATGTTAATATAATTATTATACACATAAAATACTTAAATATTATTTCTATGCAGACTTAGTTGTGTTTCATTGAGAAGAGTGTCTACAAGGAATTTCGTTTAGAAGTAACGACTTACAACAATAACTTATTTCGGGCTTGAAAAGCTATTTAATAATTTAAACCATTTGAAATACGGAAGGTCTCGTATCTATTCAATAAATCAATTTGCAAATTATCAAACTACTCCCGTTTTTATGGCACTAACAGTCTGTGCCGGAACTCGCGCCGCGCCACCATCGATTGGCAAAACGCCCGCGATTACATTTCAAAGGCAATATGATACCATTTTTAGCGTGTTAAGTGACTTAGATAAGATTACAGGGTTTTAGATTTCTTAATCTAAAGATTTCTAGATATTTTAGAAGTAACTGATAGTAGGTCTATGTTGCTGGAGACCGTTTAGGTACCGTTGCACCTGCCCAAAAGCATTAAGCAGTTATTGCTGTGTTCCAGTTTTAAAGACGCCATAATTAGTAATCACGTGGGTATCGGCATCAGCCAATAGACGTACGCTACTGGACATAGATCTCCAAAGATTTCCACATCGATTGGTCCTGCGCTGTCCGCAACCAACGGCTTCCCGCGACCTTCGTTTGTAGTGGATTAAAAGGGAGGATTTGATCCATCCCAGCACACTAGCCTAATGCGAGTTGGTGGGAGCAAGAATCTCGTTTGTTGAATAGCAGAGTGCGCCACGAGCAGATGACACGGACTTTGGTTCAGCGACTTGTTGTGCAGAACCCCTTAAACCCTTACTTGAGTTTAAAAGCATCAATGCATCTCAAAGCGACTTGCGCAGTATGTTGCTGTGTATATAATCGTAACCAGCGCCACGTTACTAAAGGCAGAAGATTTATTTACCATCAGGTGAACATTTCGCTCGTCTCATCACTTCGTCGAATAAATGAAGCACATCAGCAATGTCTTACACACTCGAGAGAAGATAATATATCGGCGTAACCGAATTAAGTATATGTCGCATTTAAGTAATACTATATCCATACGGTTTTACGAGCAATAAAGTAACATGAGCGACAACTAAAATCCATCAAACGTTATCATATTATGCCCTTCGCTATAAACTAGTGCGCGGAAGACGATTCAAACCGTAAAATATTTCCGAAGTGGAGGCTAACGTCGTTTTAATGTCGATAGGCAATAAAATTTCAAATTACTCGTCTCATTTATTACTTTACATGGATTATTCATTTATCGATTTCAGGGATGTTATGCTACGGAAAATATGCCACGGGATTCAAATTTCATGAGCCTAATATTCAACGAGACGAGCGAGACGCTCATCTAATAGTGTGTTACGTCTGCCCCATAAAAACGTGGCGTTGGTTCGGGTGAATACAGCACCATATGGTCCTTATCACATTGAGATAAAATATTAAGTCTCGTTATAACAGTAATTTCATTAGCTACAATATTCTTTAAACTGTAACGCAGTAATGTTTATACATTGCTGTTTGTCGGCTGAAATAGGAGCTGCGGTGGTACCTACCTAGATGGTCTGCAGCATGATTGTGTGGCGAATTTATCAGAGATTATTCTAGATTAACATTTAATTTAATTTTAGGCTTTTAGCTATCTACGTATGGTCTAATCATGTTATAGATCTGAACTTTGTGAAGAAATGAAACCGCCTGAACTAAATAATGTTCCTGCTGCCGGGACTTTAGTGCCTTTCATGTGTCGTAAATATTGAAAGCAAATTCTTTTACGTTAAGGCTAGTTTTTTGGTCATCTGTATTCGGTCCAGTCATATGTTAGATCTGAACATCGTGAAAAAACGAGACTATTTAAGGTACACATTTAATGTTCCCAATGCGGGGACTGTGAACTTTTTCTCCCTAGTAGATAAGTTAAGTTTAATTCAATTCTAACACGTTGTCCAGTTTTTTCTACTCACAACTCCGATCTGGTAATGCCGGATCATTTCCAACATTTTCTTGTTTCTCTATCTACTTCATTTCTTCGTACCTATTTCTTTCTGTCATTCCAGTACTCTCTTACTCTATTTTCATCTTTCATACTCTATACCTTCCATTCCATCTTCCACCCATTGCTTCAGTATTTAACAAGTCACCCTTTTTTTCTGTACATTTCCTCTGCCGAGTACATTTAAACATCTATTTTAACGTTTTGTTCTTTTGTTTACATTCTTCTTATTTCTTTTCTTACGTTTACACTTTCTTTATTATATTAAGTGCTAAATCCAGTTTGTCAGAAGTGCTTGTTCACAAAATTCGTTTACATGTCTCATTCTTCACTATTGTCTTTCATATCTTAATATTTTGTTTTATCAGCATTACTATCATTAATTTCTAATACCAATTGTAATTGAAAACATCACTAATGTAACTAATACATTAAAGATAGACCCAAATAATGTCTAAAAAAAATATTTTTTGACTTCAGATCTAGCAGTCAATTGTTGACAGATTACAAAAACGTAACCAGGTAAAATACCTGTTAGTACTTTGGTAAACTGGTCACATCTTTTAATCTTTGTAATTAAATAACCATTTATTTTAGCAGTGGTTCTACATATCGTTTGCATTGGCAAGAGAACAGTTCACATCTGCTGATGAGAATCTTCAATTCCCACGGCGTCAAAGGTTTCATAAATTCATCCGCTTTCCAGTTCCATTTATTCCCAATGTGTAGCAGCCGAACGCCGCGCAGTGCCGATGAATCTGTGGAAATTCCCGCCTGTACATTACAATAATAAATGTTTTCTATTACTTGGAAGCATTTGTATATAAGTATCTGTAAGAACATTATTGTATATTACGGAATTACGTGAGCCGCGACACTTTCAATTCTCGCAAAGGCAAAGATCTTACACGCTATATACGAGTAACAATGAATTTCATTTAAATCCTCTTCGTCTCCTAGAAGTCCATTTGAAGACATCTTCTTTATACTATTTATGATATTATAATTAATTATAGCAACAAATTAATTAGTGTATAACGTAGTATGTTATGTTATTAATATGTTGACAATTGTATAATAGACATATCTTTTTGTTTAACTAACATGAATAATGTTACGTATCTATTATAATATATGAGATAACAAATATTGTACATTATTATCTCAATTATTTGTGTATAGTGTGAAGCTCCAGCAGTTTTGTCGCTGGATGATGGGCAATTACTCGCTTTCCGCTCGAGATAACCGAGACTGCATATAAGAATAATTGGAAACATGCAAAGGGAAAGCGCTGCATGCATGCTCCGCGAGTTTTCTGATCTCAAAGCGATCATCACTCGGCTACCATTATCTTTGACAGTTCTTGATATGACAACAAATAGACCGATACTCATGGTGACAGTGTGACAGACAACGATGAACTATTCTTCAATCCTTTGCTTCCATTCACAACTGCGTCGATCTGCATCGACTCTTCGTTTTAGAGAGAGAAAATAGTTGATGCTTGATCATATTATCGCTTGCGGCGGGACAAGTGTCTGATGGCTGTGGTTCTTAGAACCTGTCGGTATCTTCGATGCGTTTGGTGAAAGGACAAGGAAGATTCAAGTTCGGTGAGAGTCGAATCAGCCACGTACAATGAACGTGAGCGACCTAAAAACTGAATTATCACAACTTCAACTGATCGCATATATTAGAGAGCTTTTGATAATTCGCCCCAAAAATAGCAGGCAATTTAAGAGGAAACACAATTTTGCTATCAGTTATCCATTTATGCGAGGACATCTTGAAATCTCATTTACTTTTATAATAAGGTCCCTTTTAAATGTTTTCGGTGTCTTGGGAAGAATGACAAGATAACATGCCCCGGAGGCATGGACCCCACTTCACGAAACGCTTTCCGGAGTTTTAATAGAGTTTTCTTTTATAAGCGGCGCAAAGAACATTAGATATGTCTACCGCGTTCACCATCAGGCGGCGTTGACGCGCTTACACCAAAAAAATCGTTATCTCTTGGACTTCCAGGCGGTATATAGTTATGTTCAGATGTGTAACAGAAATCTTGTCATAATTGATTAGTTAGATTCATATAAAAATCTTATTATAAATGTATAGCGTGCAGGAAGTAGGGTAGATTTAAAAATTTCTACCTTAAACAATTTTTTTTAAAATTATGGGAACAAAATATTTTATTTATTTTTTTCATGTTATCCGCCGTGAGAAATGTTATAACGAAATCAATCGAAGTTAACAGTAAGTTAAGTTATTTAGTGATATACGTATAACGATAATTAAAGTTTTAACATAGATACCATGAGGATGAAGGACGCGATAAACAAAATGACATTTCATATAAATGACACCTTAGAATGTTTATACAGGACATATTCCCGCTGTTTGGCTCAAGACTACATCCGATGGAAAGTCTCACTATCTTAAATAAATTAATCATAGCATTTAAAGCATAACTCCGTCATAAAGAAGAATTTCTGCTTGGCGTGAAAATAACTACTGTATTGTTATTCTTCTTCGACGTCACGTTCTTGACAGAGTGGATGTAGTCGTCATGTTATTATTGGTGGTACATTACACGATCATCTGTCATCTGTGGTATTACACCGTTATAAACATCACTGAAGTACATAAGTCATAATAAATTCGTCAACAACGTCACGTTACTTAACTCGATACACTGCACCAGATTGTGCTCGTCGCCTTGAGACGTAAGATATGGTCTCCTTACCGTAATAATTTTGTTAGCTATTGCGCCTTTTAAACCGGAAGTCGGTAATATATGCACACTGCTGCGGTAAAAATAGGAACTGTGATCGTACCTACGTAGATGATCTCCAACAATTGAGACTTTACGAATTCATTAGTTCAATTACAAGTGAACGAAATAATATTAACCTTTCTTTTTTAAAGTCAACTGAATAACATGTTTGTAAAGTTTCAATGGCTCTCCCCTTTGCCGCTATCAGTTGTTAATGGAGTCCTGCTGAAAAGCTTGGTCGTTGAGTTGATAAGGCGCTACACAACAGGTGTCGTCGGAGCGCTGATAACGCCGGGGCTGCGGTAACGAATAGCCGGGCGTCGCCTCGATGAGATAAAACAGGTATTCCACGGCGACAACGAGCACCGCCGCCGGACGAAGCCTTGTTAATGTCTGAACTGGTTTCCTGAAGGCTACTTTGTTGGCTTTAATCACGCCGTCATCGCCTACACCAAAAAAAGTGTCCAATTCAGATTGGTAATTTTAATGCATCATCACTGTACGCTACAATAATCTGGTTAACCTTTTTATTCTACATTATTGACCTTTACTTCACCTTGACAGGAATTTAGTGGTGGTAACATTGTTGTCAGAGACCATCGATGTGGGTACCACCACAGTTCTTATTTCTACCAAATAGCAGTGTGCAAATATTTCCGTGAAATTACTGGGGTAACAACTACGAGACTTAAATATATATATATTCGCATCGTTGGCCTTGTGAAAAGACTTCAAGTCGCACAGATGGCAATGGAAAGGGCTATCCTTGAGGTTTCCCTACGTGATCGAATGAGAAATGAAGAGATCCGCAGAACTAAGATCGCCGATATATATGTAGTAGGGCAGGATACATAGCTCGAAGGACTGAATGCCGATGGGGCACCAAGTTCCCCGAATGGCGACCGCGTACCGGAAGACGTAACGTTGGCAGACTCCCCACCAGATGGTCCGACGAATTCTTGAAGATTGCGAAAAGCAGCTCGATGCGGGCAGTGCTGAACCGATGGGTGTGGAGATTTATAGAGGAGGCCTATATCCAGCAGTGGACCTCTATCGGCTGATGATAAATTTGACACTTTTAAATTAATAAACAACTAAACCTTCAAACATTGCATCCGGTATCAAGGACGCATTAAGCGATGTAAAGCGCTTACTGTAAATGCTTGTATTATATTAGTCTTAGAAAACTTTCGTAATAAAGAGCTACGCGCCGCCGAGCGACGGCATCGGTTATGTTGAAACTTGGCGCATTAACCCAAGTGCAATGTGCAGATGCAGTTCAACTTAACACGCTCAGACATTGAAGTATATAATTTTCTAACATTTTAACTGCTTAGTTTTGAACTTATACTGGACTAATCGGTGAAAAGAAGAAGTGCGAAGAAGAAAAAATGCCGTGGAATACGGCAACTAAGAACTGATGGACATGAAGATCTTTGGAAAAGACTTATGTCGTGGACGTCCATAGGATGTTAATGCTTATAATGATTTTTACTAATTATTTCTACAACTTTAAGTATCATTTTTCTATGCTTAATTACCAAAAGATATAAACAAATAATATTTACAGACCATGACTGTGAAATGCTGCTATTTTATAATATTCTCTAACGGATAGTATGTCTCAAGAGGTCCAAAGACTTTCGTCTTTTAGCTAGTGCGTCCTCCCCACCTTTACTTTAGGCGCAGAGACGTGGCACCTGAGCATCGGGCTGGTCCACCGATTCAAGGTAGCACAGCGAGCGATGGAGAGAGCTATGCATGAAATTTGTCTAATGGACAAAACTCGAAATGAAGAAAGAAAGTTGTCGACGTAGGTCTCAAAACTTTCAAGCTGAAGTGGCAGTGGGCCGACCATGTCTGTCATATCAGTGACGGCCGATGAGGGAGAAATTTCTTGGGGTGAAGACCGCGTACAGGTCGCAGAAGTGTAGGAGGCCCTCCCTCCAGATGGACCGACTACATCATCAGAGCGGTTGGAAGTGGGTAGATACGAGAAGCTGTGATTCGCATTTGGTGGAATACATTGGAGAAGGGATATACCCAGCAGTAAATATACAAAGGCTGATAATGATGAATGATTAGATACAGATACAGACGTACTAGAATGATAACAGTATCCAAATAATATAATATGAAAAAGCATTTGTAAAGGTATCTAGGTGGGGTGCGGAGTCTGGTGAATATCAGCACTGTATTGATGATAATGACAGATCGATTTAAAGTACAAAGCAAGTTATTACGTACTCCAGTATTCCAGGAGAGATCCAGTTAATGGATATAGTTGTATATTCTGTAACGACTTAGTGACCCAAGTCTTGGCATTACAAAGATACAGAGAGATCCAGTTAATGGATACAATTGTATATTCCGTAATGACTTATTGGCCGAAGGTTTGTTTGTACAGAGATCCAGGAGGATCCAGTCGATGGATACAATTGTGTATACGAAGATACAAAATGTCCACAAGGATGTATTATCCATATAAGGATATGCGCTATGATAAACGATAGCGTGATCTATTGTTAATGGTGGCGCCATCTGTTAAGTTATTTGAAAACTTCTTGTTACATAATTTTTTTTTTTTAATATACAAATATATAGATTGGTTTTCGTACAAACTTGTGCATACCTTCAATTTTAACGACAAATATAATATTAACGAACAGGTAAGCAAATTTGTGTAAGTTAGTACTTCGAATAGTTATTGTATTATATCTTAGTGAATATTAAGTTAAAATTTCTTTACTTGATTGGATAGGTTTTTACAATCACTGCAATAGTCAAAGACACATCAGTTAATAACCTCGTTTTTGAGAAGTAGTATGAAGAAATTCTGAGCTTTGTTTAAACCGAACGTTATAGATTTAGGATGGGATTACTAGAAACGTTGTCGCATTGTAAGAAAATTAATTTTAATCGGAATAAATGAACAAAGAGGTTAGTTCATAAATGCCGCCACTACTGCGAAACTATATAATTTGTTTGCAGGTTTGCTTAAGTAAATAAGTTTAAGCGAGTCGACGTCGCGTTCCGAGATTTCTCCTCTTGCTACCCGCCTTTATTTGTTTACACTGCTAAGGGAAACTTTGCCTTGCTCATGTTTCTTTTTTATTGTTTTGTTTGTCTTTATTCCTTCTTGTTTTTATTTTAAGTTTCCATTAAGTTTTTTATGCAGATTATCTGAAGTAATTTCTCTGAAATATGGTAATCGCTTTCAGTCGTACCATTCCTTCTACTCGACTCCGAGTATTCTACACCAATGCCTGAGGGTTGAAAAATCAATGTTTAAACTATTTTTAAAACCAAAGGTGATCGATTCGGCTATTTCAATGTAAGGATAAGGATTACACGTTAAATTTATTTATCCTTTATTATAGTAAAAAATACTATTACTTACGAAATGAAAGTTCAGAATGCAATATGATATCTATTCCTCTGCTCCTTGCGAATGGCCGTCGTCCGCAACACGCCTTTTTCTTGTCTCCGAAGCTTCAAAAAACCGGAGCTGGCTGCGGCTGATAGGGCCCAAGTTTCTTCTATAACTTTTTCAACGCGTGTAATATTCGCCGTTCGACTTAAATATAGAGGTATCCCCCGCTTTATACGCTCAAAGGGGAGGTCGGTGGGCGCGGATTTGGGGTAACTTTTTTAATTTACGAAAAAAAAAATTAAGCAAAATTTTTTCGCTAACAATGAAACAATAATGAAGGGAGGAATCTTAGATGGAATTTCTAAAGAGATAATTAGTTGAATAAAATGCTTTTGACCAATTAGTAGGAGTTTTTATTATCTCTTTATCATCTTTACTGGTTGTAGGTCTCTATTCTTGAAGACCATTTAGATAGGTAACCACTCGGCTCCTTTTCCTGCCTAACAGTAGTACGCAAACACTACTGTGTTCCGGTTTATAGCGCGCTGTAGCTAGTGAAATTGCTGGAGTAACGAAACTTCAACATCGATGTCGATCACAATGTGATGCTGTGTATATCAATAGACAAAAGATGAACATCCCGTTGCTGTCGATACTTCATTGAATACAATCTTATATCTAACCTTAAATTTAGTCTGTAATAAATCATATTGTTCATATCAGAGAACTAGACTAGACTGCAGTGGCAGGAGGCAGGGTACATTGCTCCCCCAAAGATTCCCACTTGATTGGGTAGGGATTCATAAGGCGGATTTGGGCCATTTCCCACCACGATGGCCCAATGTGCATTGGTGAGAGCCAGAGCCTCGTTTGTTAATTAGCAAGGTGCACAACGAGCAGGTGAGGTTGACTTGGATCCCGTGAGTTGTTATGCGGGACCCTTTATACCTTAAATAGTAATAACATGTGTAAATAAATAGCAAATAAGGAGTTGATTAGTTGAGTAAGGTGGTTGGATAGGCATTAAGGTCTTCGAGTGGAGCCCGCGTACCGGTAGACGTAGTGTTGAGAGGCCTCCCACAAGGTGGACCGACGATTTGGTAAGAATCTTGGGAACCCACTGGATACGCGCAACGCGGGGCCAATGTGGAGATATCTTGAGGGAAGGCTATGGCTATGTCCGGCAGTGGAGGTCTATCGGCTGATGATGATGATATCAGAGAATCGTGATTATTTTTATTAACCTCTCTGTCTTTACGATAATTTTGTCCTCAAGGAATAAAAAGATATAATATATAAGAATATGTGATTTTCTATCATGTTATACATTTTTTTTCTCATCAGGGAATATCATAGTAGACTAATCCATACATTTCAGAAGACATATTCACTGCATGATTTTAGGGACACGTTCATCTGATACTAAATTATACACCTGTTCATAAAGACAGGGTAGTTAGGATTATATACACTACACCACATTATGCTCGTTGCTTTGGAAACAGAAGACATTAAGTACCTTTATCTCAGTAATTTAACTACAGCTACAACGTCTTTCAAAATTTTTTTTGGCGAGTGCAATAGGAGCTGCATTGATAAAATACGAAGACGGTTTCCAGCATCAAAGACTTGAAAGTCCCACGATTTCGGTATAATATTGATGTGAAGTTCTCCGATTAGACAAACATTGTCCATCTGTGTATATCTATCTAGTTATAGTTTAAGTAATCGTTTTAAGCAAACTGTTTTAAAACACTCTTCGTTCGAATGAAGAAGGAAGCTGTTGAAATTATACGAGCGGTGGCGCGATGGTTTGCTGAAGTGTCCTCGTGGCACTCGCGCCGCTCCTGCGGTGGCGCTGTTCACAATGAAAACGACTTGAACCGCTGTAGAGCACCGTTTTCAGATCGCCGTACTAAACGGTGCACACTGATTTTGCACTTCACATAGGCTGAGCTCTTGACACGTGATAATGAGTTTCTGGTTTGTTTTGATTAATGTGTTTTTATCGTCATCATCACTACAGCTATTAAATAAACATCCACTGTCAATTATTCCACGCCGATTTCAACGTAGCCCGTCCCAAACTCATCAACGACAATTTCCTGTAATCATCACCAAATTGTCGATCCTCCGTTTTATTTAATTTTTTGGGAGTGGAAGTCTAAAACATACCGTGCTTCTGGAGAGAAGGACAAAGGTTATATGGGAAATGTACCCACTAAAACCCCTTCAGTGCTCATACTTAGTGCTTTGAGAGAGGCCCGGGGATGTCTTACGGAACACATCAGTGCCTCCCTGTATTACGCTTTAGGACACCCGTGGGTCGCCGCAACTCTCCCCAGCGTCCTTTCCGCTTCGACAAAAATGCGACCACTTGTCACTCCGAACTCGTTTAGCGGAAAATCATAATCACCACCATCCAAGCCGGCGAACCCGAAAAACCTTCCCCACGCCTTCTTCGACAGACATTACTTACCTAAGTCCTATTCTTAATAGCCCGAGACTACAGAGCAGAGATTGTCGGTTCACCTAGCAAATGATTGTCACACACTGCACTTGCCAGTACTTGGTCTCCACTCCTAGATCTTTCTGTACCATCTGCCATCCCTGACCAGCCCATTGCTATTTTAACTTACTAATTCATTGCACTATCTCAGGAATCTTACTTCATTCATAAATTTTGTTCTTGATTCTATCGCATGGAATAACTTGGAACAGCTTATCTATAGCTAAGAGAACATCTTAATTACTCTACAAATTATCGATCATTTGTGATCCAATAATTTAATATATTGTTTATTACGATCGTCAAAGGTATAGCGTTGTTGTGATTTTTTTTATTTTTAATTATTTATTATTCAAACACTTACATATATACCTGGATACGAATCATGGATTTCATAACAGGCAAGTAAGTGTTCAATTAATGTCTTTCGTCTTGAAATATTGGGGTATTTGCGAGGTGAGGATGTGGTGGAGTTTCCCAAATGTTTCGCAAAAGAAATTATATGAAGGACTAAAGTTGTCGACGTAGCTCTCAAAACTTGCAAGCTGAAGTGGCAGTGGCCGGCCATGTCTGTCGTGTCAGTGACGGCCGATGGGGGGGAAAAGTCTTCGAGTGGACCCCGCGTACAGGTCGCAGAAGTGTAGGACACCTTCCCTCCAAATGGATCAACGACATCACGAGGGCAGTCTGAAGTGGATGGATGCGAGAAGCTGGGTATCGCATTTGGTGGAAGACATTACGGAAGGCCTAAATCCAGCAGTGGATAAACAAAAGCTGATAATGATGAAGTGTTTAATTTAGCCACTGTTTCTTGTGAGGTAGTTTATTTTTAACTTTGTTCTATGAGAAATTTGGAAACCTTTGATGAATATATTAATAGATATATTGTTTATGAGCGTTTTTCAAAAACTTAAACAATTTTATAAATTAACATATAACATACTTGATGTATAGGAGACGTATGTCACAATCCAACAATCTAATTCTCCAGCTACAAAGTTACACATCCCGCGGGCTGCGGGCTGCGGGCTGTGAGCTGCGGGCTGCTCGAATTAATTTGCATTTGTTTGAGTATTAAAATGAAATAGTCCACCGGAATTTGCATGAGCACCGGAATTGAGGTGAAGCTGCGCGTCTCAGTTGTTACAATCATTTCATAATTCTCTTAATTCAAAATGATTCCTGTGAACAGTGACGCAAATACGGCTTCATTTCATAATTTAGTAGTTTTCTGGTGGTAGGTTTTAGTAGCCGGAAACTGTCTAGGTTGTTCCGGTTTGAAACGCTCTAGCTAGTGTAATTACTCGGGAACCGAGACTCAACATCTTATGTCTCGAGGCGACGAGGACAATGTGTTGCACTATATATCGTGCATCACCATATAGACGTAGCAATAGGAGGTCTCCCACAAGGTGGATCGACGAAACCACTGGATGCAAGAAATGCGGGACTGATGGAGATTTTTGAGGGGCCTATGTCCAGCAGTGGACATCTATCGCCTGATGATGATTATGATATATCATGCTAACTAGCGCCACTTTGTTATGGACAGGTATCACCATCAGGTGAACGTCCCGCTCGTCTCATCGCTTCCTTGAATACAAAAAACCTTTGTACCATTACTTAATGTATAATATTAAAAAATTGATTACACCCTCATATTGATTTTTAATAAAGTGTTGACCACGACCACCCTGCCAAGAGTGATACCGACGAAGAAGAAGAAGAATTGATTACTTAAAATATTTGATAGTAGGTTGTCAGATTACATACCGATGAAACTTCGCCGAGTGCGCAGAGTGGTCCAGTCCGCCGGCGCTAAGTAAACAGTGCCCGCCGCTCGCGGAATAAGCAACAATTGGATTTTCATATTCGAAAGTAAATTTACATTCCGGCCTGTCAAACGTAAATAACGAACGCTACGCAAATGGATATGGGGGATGATAAACAAAAACAATCTAAAAGCAACATCGGCCCGCCGTTTCGGCTCTACCGGTGAATTTTTAATCCTGTTAACGCGATCCACCCGCGGCACCGACGCGGTGCCTTGTCACACTGAAGCGGTGTACGGATCGCAAAAAAACAAATCGAAAAAGACCAGTACAGAAGTAAAAAAATATTTAAAAAACCAATTGAATTGTTTAGCTGAAAAAAAAATATTTTTAATTATCCCCCGATTGCAAGAAATACGCCATGAAGAAGTCTGTAGAGAGAATAGGGTATATAGGTGGTAACCTGTAATCTCTATAATATGAATTAGGACTAAAGTAAGCCCGGCCGGTTTTAGATGAGACTAAAAGGTCCTTGGGTTTACATCTTTAATAGTAGAGCCCAAGACAAAATATGTTCACCTAATGGTGAGTGATACGCCTGCTCATAATAACGTGGCGTTAGCCAGAATGATGATAGCACCAAATTGTACTCGTTCCCTTGAAACATAAGAAAGAGAATCTTCTCACCTATTAGGGTAACAAACTACTCAATAGACAGTAGCCAAAGCGCCATTTAAACCCGAACACAGACTGCAGCAGATATAAGGACTGCAATGGTGATTACCTAGTCGGTCGCCAGCAACTGAGATCTAAAATCTCTAAACGGTCTCTAACTTGCCGTATCAAAGGTGCTACGGAGTGCTGCACCTTCCTTTGGGACATGCTCAGCCAATCTGCACAGCACTGGAGATCATTTCAGTATTATGAAAATCTTGCATAACTCTTCCTCTTAAAATTTATCTTTTGAGAAATTTCGCCGACACCTGAAAATAAAGTATATAATTAACTTTCAGTCATAAAGTACGGGATGATACTAGAGTAAATCTCCTTTACATTTTATTCATACGTAATTTAACAATTCATAGATTTTACATTTCGTCGTTTCACCGTCAACGGTTCAACAAAAGCTTTAGTTTCTCTATGGCCCCGTACATCTACAGTGTTTTTTTTTTACAAAATAAATCCTTTTAACAAGTTTTTTAACCAAACAAGAACGTTACTGATGTTTCGACATGTCCACATTACAATCGAGCAGCGGACGGGGACCCCGATTAAAATTTCACAAACTAGACCAGCGAGAGCAAAGCATTCTGATGCAGTTTATTGAAACGTACCATATTTGTTTACAGCTTTTATTTACATGGTGTTTTTCAGCGGATATCCAATTTTAAAACACTTTTTTTTACTATATCTGAAACAAAATTTCTATATATAACTACATTCTAACGAAGAGTATCGTTTTCTATAAGTATATACATATTCGGTAAAGGATATGCTACACGATGTATTCTGTATATGTTCTTCAATGGTTGTGATGCAATAACCAGCAATTGAATTCTGAATTAGTTCGAATCCTTAAGATCATCATCATCATCGGCTAATAGATGTCCACTGCTGGACATGTGCCTTCCCCAGAGATCTCCAAAGATTGTAACTACTGAAATTGCTCAGGTTACCACATTAAACATCTGTCTAAAGATGACCAACACAATGTGATGCCGTGTTTATGATCCTTACTAGAACCACGTTACTATGGGCAGGCGTATTACTTACCATCACCTGAACGTTCTGCTCCTTATAGCTTTTTTGTATAACAAAAAATGTTCTTATATTTTACGTACTCTTCTAACTCACCTGATGTCTTCAATGCCTTAAATCGTTAAAAGAGAACTTACTTCCGTTTAAAAGTACTCAAGACTCTGATGTTATTTCAACTGTTTATGGAAGCGGTGATTACTTACCATCACTTCTCAGCAGTTTGCATTGTATACGTGTATTATATTCTGACATGTTCACATCACAATCGCATTGCGGAACGCCGACCAGATTAAAATTTCAGCTGCTGTACTCGGACGGGCTCCCCGGTGACAGTTACGTCGGGTCTATTTCAGGACCATCCGACCACGAAATGACCGTTACCGGAAATATTTATAAATTACATTAGTTGAAGCAAAATAAGATTTATAGGTAAAATACGCCCTAATTTGATATAATATAAATTTTCTTATCACCACCATCATCAGCCGATAGACGTCCACGACTAGACATAGGCCTCTCTCAAAGATCTCCATAAAACCAGTAATATTTGCACACTACTGTTGGCGACTGCAATAGGAGCTGCGGGTTTACCATCAGTAAATCAAGTAAACGAAGGTCCGTGTATTTTTGCAGACCGGAAGCTTAACGTTGCACGTATAATAATTTAGTTTAAAACACCGACGGAGCTTTCGTGGCGCCGAAAAGTGTTTGCAGTTACAAAATTGAATTGTCTGCAAAGTGTTAGCAGCGTTTATGTAAACTTACTTTTCATATGAAAGTACACTTTCAATCTGTGTCGTCAACTATGCTTTATGCGAAATAGATTCGATTTCCGGTCATAGTTAGTGTCAGGAGTTAGTGTAACCACTTGGGTAACCAAACCTCTCAAGGTAACCGTCTCAAGGCAACGAGCGCAATGTGGTGCAGTATATATAATTTTGACTAGCGCTACGTTATTATGGTCAGGTATACCACTAACCATCAGCTGATAGTCCCACTCGTCTGTCGATTAATTGAATAAAAAAAATATGTAACTGTCATATATTTCTATTATCTATATCACATCTTTATGGATATGTAACGATACAGTTCTCTTCCGTTTTATATCGACGACTCGGGAGACACAATACAAAACTCGATTATAATGAATACTTTTATGTATTTTGCAATTAAAACAAGTTTGTATCTTATGATATTATATAGATTGCTAAATATTTTAAACAATTTTCAAATATTAAGAAATAATATCAAAGTGTTTTGTGTTCATAACAATGTATATTGTGGAGCCGATGAAAGGTTAAATTGTAAGTGTGGTTTAACTGCACTGCTCGAATCGTATAGGCGCAGATGAACAAAGTTAAAGTCTCCGGTGTGGTCGAGTGTAAGGATTCCTGCACAACATCTCACGGAATCCAAGCCAACCTGACCTGTTCGTGGTGCAGCCTGCTAATCAACAAACGAGGCTCTGACTCCCACCAACCCGCATTGGACCAGAGTGCTGGGAAATAGTTTAAATTCCCCTAGATGAGTGGTCCCATATTGATGTCGGAATCTTTGGAGGACGTCAATGTCCAGCAATGAACGTCTAAAGGTTAATTATCAAAGTTTCCGGTAAAGAAAAATATAGCCAAAAAAGCGACATGTGTTAAGAAAAGCTATGGGCAAATTACTACATCCGCTAATCCCCATTTGGACAGCTTGGTGGAGAAACGGCTTTGATTCCTTGTGAGAGAACATTTCGATTCCTAGCAGTAGCAACATGTAGTAAACTGGTTTTGATATATAATCTAAACGCCTCTTACTGCTGGCAGGTGTCTATTACCGGCAATCTGTCTATGTAGAATCACGACAGATTCGTTCGTATATTACTGTCGGTTGAATACTAGTAAAGATTACTGTGTTTCGTTAAATTTCACGGTTAACGTGAATTAACATCTATCTATGCGATGAGAGGTTTAAGGATTCCCGCACAACAACTCATGGGATCCAATACAACTTCACCTGTTCGTGGTGCACCGTGCTAATGAACAAACGAGGCTCTGGCTTTCTCATCAATCCGCATTGGGCCAGCGCGGTGGGAAATGGCCCAAATTCCGCCATATGATTCCCTACCCGATCATGAGGGAATCTTTGAGGAAGCCTATGTCCAGCAGGACGTCTATCGGCTGATGATGATAAATGTGACGAATAAAATACGTTGCTATGTTATCATACTAAATAGCATAACACTGTTTTGAGTAGATATCATTTACCATCTGATGAAAGTGTCGCTGGTCTCGTCGCTGTTTTGAATAAAAAAAAACTTGGCCTGATATAAAAGTAGTACGGAATCAATAATGTTGGTACAAGGCGGCGGTCGGCACTCGGCGAGTTCCCCTGCATTCAGAAGCTCGAACACCGCAGCCGATGCACTTCGTGAAGTTTAATAACCGGCATTTACTCCGCCGCTGAATCATTTTCAGCGAGCTGTGTAAGTACACTAATTGGTCTGTACCAAATTTTACGATTTCGACGTTTCAATTGTAAAATTTTGCGGCTATATTCATTGTGAGTGTTTATATATAATAACTCAATATTGCTCTTATTAAAGAAGGTACAATCAATTGTTCAAAGCTAAACTTATAACCTAAATGTGAGTAAAGGTGGCCTTATCGTTATGAGTGATTTCTGCCAGGTAAAACCAGGGGAAGTAAAATAAATGAGTAACGGAGTAACAAGACCACCCCAACCCTTACTTAGAGACATAGCACTGACCATCGGCTGGTAGCGCAGCGAGCGATGGAGAGAGCTATGCTTGACGTTTCTCTAAGGGACAAAATCTGGAACGAAGAAATTCGACGGAGAACTAAAGTTGTCCACGTGCCTCTCAAAATCTGCAAGCTGAAATAGCAGTAGACCGCCCACGTCTGTCGCGTCAATTGCGGCCGATGGGGGAGAAAATTCTTAGAGTGGAGGCCGCCTACAGGTCACAGAAGTGAAGGACGGCCTCTCTCAAGATAGACCGACGACATCATCAGGGGGGTTGGTGGTGGGTGGAGGCGAGTAGCTGAGGATCGTATTTAGTGTAAGATATTAGAGAAGGATGATGATGGAGTAACAAGATGAATATGTGTATGTATATATAAAATCTACATCATCATGAGCCTTTATTCATCTCCTGTTGGCAATAGGCGTTGGTCCATATTTACCACCACAAGCGGTCCCTAGCTGTTCGCGTTCACCAATGTCTAGTCATTTTCAGATTTTGAAAAGACAGGTGAGCAGGTTCTTCTTACTTACATTCCACTAGGGAAGTCGGAGCATTATTTAACCTTTGTTCGTTTATACCATCTCAGTAGCTACACCGTTTTCTTCATATCCTCACAATCTTCACCATTTCTTCGATCGAATTTTACTCTCAATGTAATTCTATTTGGTAGGTAGGTAACTCGCCGGCGTAAAGATTAAAGCGTGCAGCCTTCATTCCGAAGATCGCGGCATCGAATCTCGGCATGTACCGATAACTTTAATATTTAAGTTATTTACATTTGTGAACTTTAGTAACAACAGCGGAATACAAACGGTGAAGGAAAAAATCGCGAGGAAACCTGCACGTAGATTAGAATTTATTTATAAGGTGTGTGTGAAATCACCAATCCTAATTCGGCCCCCGTGGTGATTATGGCCCATCGCCCTAACATTGAGGGTAGGTTTGCGCCCCAACAGCGGGGACGTAGATTAGCTGTTGAAAAAAAATTCTATCCTCCTCTCATCTCTGCTCATCACGTTGTTTGTCTACTATTCTTTATCATTTCTTTTACTACCACTACTCACAAACATCCTCTTGTTAATTTCTTAAAATTGTAATAATTGTTTAAAGATACAATTATGTTAGTGCTTTAGTTTATGTGACGACTTAAAGCAATTCAATTCGGCAGCGCCTGTTATATCGAACGCACGAGTATAGCAACAATCGGAAACAAAGCGCGGCGATATCCAAACATCATGAATCAAACCCCGGACGTACCGGAGCGGAACGGCGGTGGATACATTACTCACGTGGCGGCCTCTTTACTTCATATTGTTTTATGTCATATTTTATACGAAAATATTACATTTCCAAAGGGAAATGGACGAAGTTTGCGCATGAACGTTTCTACAGCTGTGCCAATGTTTGTACGCTTTTTAACTTCAAATTGCTTTTTAATATTACTTAGTTTACTATTGATGAATATCTCGCCGAGAGTATATATATATATATATAACGTACATAAATATAATAGTAAACAACCCTCTTATTGGGGCCAATGTTCGGAACTTCGGGGACTTACAACGAAAGACTCCAAGCCCACCACCATAACCAATACATATATTATATTGATATTCGCGTCCCTTAAAAATTCCTTCCGTTTTCTACTTCACGTTACTTTCAATCGAATACTTATCTTAAAAGCAAATTTCTTTTTCGCCACAAACCATCCCAATTTTAATACATTACCGCAGCCCACATCCGGTGGTTAAAACGCCTTAATACGACGTCACGAGCTCACCTTAAAGTATTAATCTTTTCCCTCGCGGTAAAGTGTATTAAAGGCACGAGAGGCTTAACTTTTCAACAGCCCCTTAAGTAAACATCGACGGTATTGTGTCTAAAATAAGTGGAATAATAGAATAATATTCTTACAGAAGGCAACAATGCCACCACCAACAAAGTACTTGAACCTATTTAGAAATAATTAATCGATACATCGAATATTGCAATGATCTACAGACCAACATTAAGCTATAGAATTACTTCTAATAGTCAGTTCAAGTTACAAATGTCAATATTTTAGGAAAGTCGGAAAAGGAAATTGAAGTTTGAAGTAATGTTTTTATCTAAATATAAGTCCATAGTTATAGAGATCAGTGAAGTAACACCAGGGAAATGGAACCTTCCAAGTCATAACAGAATTGCCCTTACAGAAGCAACATTAACTTGACAAAGTCAATGCGGAAGTTGACCGACGTTTCAAGCACCACGTGTTTAGATTAGTTTTCGATTCCCCTACACCAACTTAGTTTCCGTTTCCGTTAAAGTGCTCCAATGCTAATGGGGCTTTACGGATTCGAAAACCGTCTCTGGATCGACTCGAGTCGCTAACGGCGCTGCGAATTACTTATTGTTTTGTAACAGTTACTTTATTTACTTTTTTTTGTTATTTTTATGTAACGATTTACTTGATTATTAGACATTTAATAAAACCCAATTTTATACATTTTTATCGCGTTTATTTTTAACTATTTTCATCCCGCGTACCCTCCGCCGGGCGTAGTGCTGGAAAGTTCCTCACAAGGTCGACCGACGATGTGCTAAAGATTCGGGGAAACTGCTGGTTCCGGTTAGCTCGTGATTATTTGAAGTCTTTAGGAGAAGCCTATGTCCAGCAGTGGGCGTCAGTCGACTGATTGTCGATGTTTCTATTAGCTGCAACGATGTTTAGCATTGGTTAACAGCATCTATATACAGGGGAGGACTGTCGTAACAGACGTGCTGATATCATAGATATCACGGAGTACTTTTAGCTTTTGATTATTATTTAATATCAGTCTGTATATGGAGATCTTTTGGAGATAGGTGCTGCTGTGGACACCTATCGGCTGGTGATGATGATGATCAATCTTTTATACGCAAAATGAGCTGTCTCTAAGCTGTGGTAAGCTTACATTTTTGATAAAATCTAATCAAAAAGAGGACCCAACACCGGTGGAAGCGTTCAAATACTAGTAATTACTATTGATCTGTTCTATGTTGTATCAAGTTATAATTTCCTTCAAATTATCTGTAAAGCCAGGGTAGAAAAGGGCCCTGGGTATACCGTTAAAATTAAGATTTAATTTTCGACTCGTAAATTATGTAAATACGCGGCAAGGGGGCGACATTCTCAGATATTTATTATCCCATAGCCACCCTCTAAAACTCTCTTAGCGGAAATTGACTGCCTGAATAAGATTGATGTTTTATCTGACGATTTTTTGACTCAAGATAAATGTTTGTTACGAAAAGTAAACAGAATGTATAACAACGTTATTCCTATATATATTCATCTATAAACCTTAAATGTGGGTTGTAGTGCGTTTTTTTTTTAACCTTTAATGCGAAGAGATGAGCGAGATGTTCTACTGATGGTAACTGAAATGCAACATATCGCTAGGTGGGATGATATACGCAAGCAGCATGATTCTAACTCATCGTCTTGAGAGATAAGGTGTTGTTTCGTTACTCCAGTAATTTGACTATCTACAGCGCCTTTCAAGTTGGAGCACAGTAATGTTTATACACTACTGTTTGGCAGCCAAAGTAGATGCTGCAGTGTATCTACTTAGTCACCGGCAACAAACCTGCCTGCAAAGTTGCGTTTACTCATACCTTTAAAATTATTTTTATTTTCTGTTGATTGATAATTTAATTTAAACACAAGGTTAAGTAAACTTAAGTGCAAACTTAATGACTCGTGTTATAAAGCAGTAGTATATTAGAATTAAAAGTAGTTATTTACTTTACTGAAATCAATTAAAAAAAACACTAAGAAATAACGAAACAGTTAGACTTATATCACTACCATACTACGAGTATTATATACTTACTTGTTATACTTAGACTTATTACGTAGTGTTGGCAGGCCCTCCACCAGGTGGTCCGATGATCTTGTGAAGGTTGCGGGAAGCAGCTGGATGCGAGCAGCGCAGGATCCATAGAAGTGGAGACCTTTGTGGAGAGGCCTATTTCCAGCAGTGGACGTCTGTCGATTTATAATGATGAAGACTTATATCCGTTTGTACTTTATGTACTATACATAAACTTAACAAGTTGTTTTAAAGCTTAATCGCTTCCAATGCCTTCGAATGTTGTGTACACAAAGTAAGCGCTACGCCATCAGCCCCTCCTAAAAATTCCAGTCGCGCACCCCGCCGTACTTCAGGACGCTGAAACATTCCGGGACGTGAAAATGAAAACTTTCTGATCGTTGATTTTATGCTATCGATATTACTTAGTGTTTTTTTTTATTCTACAAAGCTACGCGACGTGTCACGAGCGATGATGGTAAGTGATACGCCCCCCCCCCCCCCATAACAACATGGTACCAGTTACAACAATATACCAGCCACTACCTGGTACTCGTCGCCTTGTGAGACATAAGATTATAATACTCGTTACTCCAGTAATTTCACTACCAACAACACCCTTTAAACCCGAGTACATTAATGTTTGCACACTACTGTTGGTCGGATGCATGTGGCGTTGCGGTGGTACCTACCTAGATCAGTGGTTAGCATTGCGGCTCCAGAGCCGCATGTGACTCTTTGGCTCCTTAAGTGCGGCTCTGGCACAAATATCCACAGAAGACACAATAACATATTCATTAAAAAAAAAAAAAAAAATTACTCAAACAAGGGATGCAAGCACATTGTTCGCATTAATAAATATTAACAAGAATTTAAGTTTTATATAATGTACTACTTATTAAGTGTAATAAAAATTTATTTAAAAGTAGATTTGATCCTTAATTTTTTTTTAAATTGTTGTAACATTCATATTTGTCTCCTAGACTAATAAGTTTGGCGACCACTGGCCTGAACGGTCTCCGACAATAGAGACCTTCTAACATATGTGTGTCTATTATTTATAAGTAATCACAAATGAAAACTTAATTCTCTCCTCCTCTTTCTAATCGTGCTATAATAAAGCTTAGGCCCAATAAAGGGGGGGGGGTAATAGCATCCCCTAAAAACATATGACTTACACACTAATAAAGTGAGTATTTACAATGACTAAACATTGTTGACATCAATGATGAGTATTAAAATAACCTACGCAGTTCCGCCCTTACACGAAGGCCGAGTTTTTAAACCATCCCTTAAAATTACCGCCAACTCTTCAAACAGACAGGGCATTGTCAGACCGGCAACTATAGCTGCGAGTGACACTTAGCACTGACAAATGACCCCATCGTCCCTGACCCCCTGGTGAAAGGCGAGACATTCAGCTGGTAATATATCAAACCGCTTCGAGGAAGGAACATCAAATTTCAAATACTAATGAATCTCCTTTCACAAATATCTTTCGCAAATTCCTTAAAAAGCCAAGATTAATGGATGGATACAAATTGGTAAATAGCACCAGGTTTCGTCGATGGTGGTTACTTATTACTTGACATTTAATCCGACGGTAAGTTATGAAATATTACTAGTAATATGACGTCATGTACAATCAAGTTAATAGAACTGAAATACACATATTAATCTTACGCTAACTCATGACCTAAATTCCACGAGGTGTTACGAGGCTGAAGATGAAAGTATGCTCTCCCAGAGGTCTGATTCTTACGTCAACAATCATATCGTACCAGTTCTGTGATATGAGGGCAGTAACTAACCACCAGGGCCATGATACTTCAAGAAGTCATTTGTAAGATCCTAAGCGTTATATGTCCTGAGACAGCGCGGCTTCGATCTCCACTGAGTTTAAGCTTCCTGTTCAGGAAAACACCTAAATATTCCACTAAGAGCAGCATTGATAGACACGTGATATCCTCCAACTTACACATGGTCAGCCTGGTTGATAAATCGCCTTGACTGTATCCTCGTGTGAGAAGGTGCGGAACCCCAATTGTGGGAGACATTAAGTGAGCTGTATTTCAAGGAATTTCTAAATTCCACAGACAATGGCTTCTCTTCAAAGGTGAGAGTCAATGAGAATGTAGCAAGTCCATGAACTTGGAACATTTCGGTTCCACACGATGATTTTTTTTCTTTTTTTTTTAACTCATCTATAAAGGTTTACATATATTTTTTTAAGTTACTATACGCCGGTAAACCGTGTGGGTTTGTCTCGGCGCTGCACATCTTTGTGTTACAATCATTTCCGTTACTAATACTAGTCTATTACTTACTACCCGACTAAATTACATTTATGGTGTGTTATATAGGAGGTGCATCATTTCATGACCTTTTTTTTATTTCTCATATTCATCTACATTACACACGAACACATGCATGTATATTTATTATTTTACAATAATCTTTTATTATCACTATTCTTCTTATCTAAGAAATAAGTCACTAGTTTCCTGTTATGGAATTTTAGTTTTAAAGCTTCCTGTCAATCTGCAGGTAACTTGCTGCATATTTCGGGTAACATGTTGCATGTTTGCCATCCCCGTAAATGTCGTTAGATCTTCCACCGATTAGTCTGATACCGTCTGCACGTCCCGTGCTGAGTACGTTTAGTAGCAGGTAATATATTCAGTATATGTCTATTTTCTTTTAGTATTGACTAGTGTTCTTTTGTCATGTATGGGAAGTATTTTGCAGTACTTAGATAAGTATTTACAGTTGTTTTTTAAACTTCTCTTTATTATTTTTATTTACTATTATTTTAAGTATTCGTAGCTGAAAATTATAAATTTGGTTTAAATATGTTTTATGGGTACGACCATAACTTGAGATGTTATAAGTGTAAAGCGAAGCTGCGATTGTTTTATACAAATTTATTAATATTGTGAATGGTACCTTCAGTTTTATTATATAAAAATTGGCTAATATGACTGTCAGTTTGTTGCAAATATATTCAATATGAGGACCCCAAATAAATCTATCATCTATAATAAGTCCTAGATACTTGTGCTGTTTGACTTGTTCCATGGGTTTAAAGTTGCACGTCCTAGTTGTATCATGTGTACAGCTATAAGTATGCACTATTAATTTCACCTCATGAAATATTATGTTATGACTTGAATGGATGTGAATTAATTTAGTTTTTTGAACATTTAAGTGAAGACCCATATCATGGGACCACTGATTTAATAGCTTCATATCGTGTTGGAGCGCTTTCTGAGCCGTAGCGATATTCCTGTCTGCAGCTATTATACTTGCGTCATCTGCAAATTGAAAAATTTGGCATTGTCTTAAAAGACATCACCGGAAGCACAAGATTAGCTTTGACATAGACAATATTCTAGAGTAAAATATACATTTTGTTCTATAATATTACCCGGAAATAATGGAATGGAAGGGTTTTACGTATTAGTTACAACGAAACGAGTTTGTAGACAAAGCAATTTGCGACAAGGGAGACATTAAAACGGTTAACACGATACTACTGCAAGTATTACTTCCGTCGGCCATTGCGATAGAGTTTTCGCGATATAAATGATAAAATATTCTCACATTATAATGACATAAGTTTCAAGGAAGCCAACTAGGTATGTCATCTTTGAAGGTATAGACTCTTAATGCATCTGCCTTATAGTATCGAGATATTAAGAATAGGACTAGGGTTAGCCTTTCTGTCGTAGGCTTTAAAGGAGGAGACGAACTAGACAAACCAGGGTGGACAATAAATGTGAAGGGGTTTCTTATTTATCATAGCATAGCTTGGATGCTAGAGAGGGTGGCGGCCCTCCCTTGGATGAAGGAGATCCTCGGCTCTGACGCAACGCGTTGACGATGACCGTCTAGTGGATTTTTTTGAGTACATATTCTATACAACTCTGACTTCCCTCTAGAAGTAGGATATCTTCTGAAGATCCGTTGATATAAAAAAGGCTCAACTTTCGACTAAGAAACTCCAGGGTGGACGAAAAATACGAAATGGTGTCGTGTTGTAAGAATAATATACCTTTAATAATATTGTTTCCGCAGTGCGTTTGAAACAGTAATTTTGATTTATATAAGGTCTTCGTGTAATTTAATATAAATATTACAGCCCCCAACGGGGTCCTAATGAGTCATTAAATAAATATTTTATTTACACTGTTCCTAATAAAACCACTACTGAACTGTAATTGGTCCTTCGAGGCCCGTTTTCAATTTTCTTGGTTACAGCTCTCCATAATTATTTCATCACAAATTATACATCATGTAATCTGTTTGATTGTTAAAAAGAAATAATTAATTACCTTTGTATAACCTATATATAAATAATATAAAATACGTCAATAACTTTGGTGTTTACTTGAACAATTTCTTCATATATTTAAGGAGATATTTATACTAAGTTAATACTAAATACAGGGGGTGTAAGGGTCCCCGCACAACTCATAGGATAAAAGCCAACCTCACCTACTCGTGGTGCAGCCTTCTAATCAACAAACAAGGCTTTGGCTCCCACCAACCCGCATTGGGCTAGCGTGATAGGAAAAGGCCCAAATCCTATATGAATCCCCACTCGATCGATGTAGTAATCTTTGGGAGCTTATGTCCAACAGTGGATGTCTATTGGCCGATGATGATGATGAAATCACACCGGCCAACTTTGTTATTTTTTTTTTTTTTTTTTTTTTTTTTTTTTTTTTTTTTTTTTTTTTTTTTACGCATTCCCCTGCGTTTGGTGGGTCAGGGTCTATTCACATCATTTCACTTAGCATCAATTTATTTGGTCTCTATTTTCCTTCATACTCCTCTTTCACTCTCTTCCTCATTTTTACCATACTTATCTTCCATTCCACTACTTATCTATCTTTCTCCATTCCAATTCCTTCTTTCATGCTTCCTCTCCGATCGAAGTGGAGACTGCCTCTTCCGTATATTTCTGGAGGGGAGGGCCTGAAAATAAGCATTCCCGTAGCATCATTTCTCTTTTCTTCTTTCTTCTTTCTTCTCTCTTCCATTTCTTTATTCTAATTTAATTATTTACATTTCTTACTTTCTATTATCTTTTATTATTTTTCTTATACTATTTACTATTTACTACTCTACCCTGTCTTTCCGTTTATTTTTATTACTTTACCTATTACTTTCTTGCTGTACTCCAGAAATATGGCGCGACTTCCGTCTTCACCCATCAGAGAGGCGATGGCTCCTTCTTCTATCTTCCTGCTCATCTCCACTTCGCAGTCATTCCTTTCCCTTTCAAAAACGGGACAGGAAGTGAGGATGTGCACTACGGTCTGGTCCACCGATGGGTCACAGAGGCACGCGGGACTCTCCTTGAGTTTAAACCTGTAAAGGTACTCAGAGAATCCCCCGTGCCCAGTGAGCATCTGGACCAAGACCGCGTCGAGATCGATTCGGCGAAGGGTACGGTAAGCCGACACGACGTCCGGGAAAAACTTCCTCGTTGTTGAGGCCGTCGTACCTTGCACATACCTCCTGTTCCATTCGTCAAGCGTTCTCAACCTAAGCTGACGCTTGACGAATGAGACGGGGCAGTCCTCATACGCCGGTCTCCTTTTATCCTTTAGGGCCGCTTCCCTGGCCAGTTGGTCCGCCCTTTCATTCCCCTCCATCCCCACGTGCGCCTTCACCCAAAATAATCTTATTTCCTTCCCTTTCTCACGCGCTTTCAAAATATTCTCTTTTATACGTAGCGCCAGGGGGTGGAGGGTGTCCGATCTTGCGACTGTTTCAAGGGCGGACCTCGAGTCGCTCAGTACGGCGCATTTCTGCGCCGACCCGCTGGCCGCGTACCCCGTCGCTTCTGCAATGGCCAGCAGCTCTGCCTGGTACACAGTGCAGAAGTTGCCCAACTTGAGTTTCTTCTTGGCAACCTCTGCGGCGTCCCGCATAACGCTGAACGCCGCACCCACCTTGTCGTCGATGCGGCTGCCGTCGGTGTAAATCGCCGAATCGGCAGCCGAGGTGGCAAGTTGGACCTCCTCCGCACTGTCACCCAGACAGGAGAACTCCACACCAAACTGTTCAGACGGGTGTGGAAGTCTCAAAAAGCTCGCTGGTGCCTCCAGCTCTCGGTCCCCTAGTACTTCCCGGGAGTGGCCGCGCTTTACCTCAAATAAAGTGGCTGCTTCTTGGACCCGAAGGTCCAGAGGAAGCAACCCGGCAAGTACCAGGGCCGAATGCAACGACGCGGTTCGGTGAGTTCGAGCAATTTTCTGCGCGAAGCCACGCTGAACCGCATTGAGCTGCTTTCGGACCAGCAGCTTCTTAGCCGCCGGCGCCCATGCACTCGCTGCATACAATATCATAGGCTCCAACACCGCCAGGTACATCGTTCTGATCACCTCAACTTTGTTATTAGACTGCGTACTAATTATCATTATGTGTTAAAAAAATTTACTGAAATTATATTTTTCTTATTTAACGAAGCGAAAAGATGAGCGGAACCAGTCCATAACGGCGCTAGTGAAGATTATATACACTACACCACATTGCGCTCATCGCCATGAGATATAGTCTAGTTACCGCAGTAATTTAATTAGCTACAGCGCTCTTTAAAGCGGAACACGGTAATGTTTGCACACTACTGTAGAAGTATCGGCGCTGCAGTGGTAGCTACCTGGACAATCACTGGCATCAGAGACTACCAGTAAAAAGTACAAACATACGAACATTTAGTACTATATAATAATACGAAGATCACGACCAGATAAATGTAATTCGATTATTTTCCTGTAGGTAAGAGTGGGACTCCTCTGTTAAAATGAAAATTTTATCTCATTTCCAACTCGCACTTAGCTGGCATGTAAGATATATATATATATATTCATTGCCTCACCACGAGATCTCCAAAACTATTAGACGTAACCACTAAACTTGGAGGAGATATTCCTACTGCCGTTTAGAGGGCAGTTAAGAATGAATTTTACAGATTACCTTCCTTAAAAGGTGTTTAGTAGATGTCACAGCCGGCAGAGGGGGCGGGGAACATGTAGTTTATATATATTAACCTTTACAATGGTGAACTTATTTAAGAAGGAAACCTACCAAAAGACACCGTGCTTTTAGGAGAAAAACGAGGTTATGTGGAATATATACCCACTAAAAAACATTCGGTAATCACCCTCAGTATACTCTACGCGGTCTCGGCAACCTTCCACAGAATATATCGGCGCCCCTTTGCACTTTGTCTTCCTTAGATTACGAAGGTGATCTTTTATTATGTTCAAAGAGGAAATATCAAATAGATAGATGAAGGGGTATAAGGGATTTGTTCCCACTTCGTCCCCGTCCGTGGATGTACTTAATGCTTCACAAGAGACCTCCTTAGAACACAGTGGTGACAGTCACCACCTATTCACCCCGGGCTCACTTAGCAGGTAAAGAAGACCTTCAAATTCCACGAACCCGAAAACTCTTTAGTTGCCATCTATAACAAACAGCACTCACCTTAGGTCTATTCTCAATAGCCCGAGACTCCAGGGCAGTACGAAGATGCCCTACAGCTAATAGATTACTATGTAATTTTCATAAAAGAAATAATCATCATGACGGCTTATATAAACATAGGCGCGCGAATAATTCAGGCAGCGGCGCGGTGTACAATAACATTCAGCACGTGACTGCAGCGATTTTCATTAAATAGCCTCCGGAGCTGCATCGCGCATTATAATGCAAATGCGGCGTTGCTGCGAGCCGGCGGCGGCGGCGGCCCTGCGGAACCCCGCTGGCCCATCAGCCCACCAGCGGAAGCGGACACGGACACGGACGCGCTGTCTCCTCGGCACCGCATACAATATCATCAGTATTCTTAAAAAATAATCAATAAGAAATAAACCAACTGTATTAAATTTTTGTTATCTACAATGACGTGAATTTGATATCCTTTTATCTGATCATCGTCATCATTAGCCAATGCACGTCCGCTACAGGACATAGGCCTCTCACAAAGATCTTCAGTCAGCATGGCCTCTGGTACCGTGGGGTACTAGAGGCTATTGTATATAGGGGTTCATATGAAGCATTTGGGCTTGTATGATTAGTAGGGTGCACCACGAGCAGATGAGGTTGGCTTGGGTCCCGTGAGTTATGCGGAACTCCTTACGCCTCCGATCTTTTTATCTATATATTATATAAGAGATTTCCGCTTATATAGACTCATTATGATATCTCAGCAGCCATAAGACCTGGACACTTGAAATTTGGTAGGAATATTCACTGTGTCGAATAGAGCTCGGCTATTTTACAAAATTCTTTCTCCAAAGAGAGTTGCAGGAGCAGCGGTCCCCGGACGGGGACCAGCTTATGGTTTTATATGATAATGACTTGGTTAATCATGATAAAATACTCAGGCTCTCATATATTAACAGCCTAGACATAGTGGTGCTGTTATAACCCCAGATTAATGATGCGAAGGTGGGTGGCTTGCTAGGTTGCAAAGAAACTCCACATAACATCAAACTGCACATGATGTCTAGGTATCGAACTAGGAACCTTTTCACACTGGTCCCACCTCAGCTCCTATTCTTGCCGGAAAAAGCTACTGTGCATACACTACTGTGTTCAAGTTTGAAGGGCGCTATAGCTGGTGAAATGAGATTTATTGTCTTACGTCTCAAGGCGACGAACACAACGTGGTGCTGTGTATATAATCTTAACTAGCATTTTTATAAGCAGACGTATCACTTACCATCAGATAATAATAATTGGTAAGCGGTTAACCACTGCAGCACCATAGAAGTAGTTAACTGTAATTAAGGTAGGTAGTGTATAGTTATTTTTAAACTCAAAGCTTGCTACAATTTTTAAATCTTAAACCGGAAACCGTCTCGGTTGCCTATAGTGGAAGCGTTTCTTTAAACCAACAAGCAGTAATCAGCGTTATTAAAAAGCTAACTACAAGGCTACTGCGTTGTGTAAATATTCTAAGTATCAAACAGAAATGGGCAGTTAGTTTGGACTAGTAACTACTTTTAAACTGTAGTTATTCTATGTAAATTTGTAATTTTTTTTTTATATATTTAACTATGCGATGAGACGAGCGGGACGTTTACCTGATAGTAGTGATACACTTGTTCATAACGTGACACTAGTTAGGATGATATGCACTATTACCTCAGTACATTAGTTACAATATCCTTCAAACCGGAATACAGTAATGTGGGAAAATGAGCGCTGCGTTAGTACCTACCTAGAATATCTCCGGCAGCAGAGATCTACCACCAGAGAAGTCCATCTCCAGTCAATTTATGTAAAGGATTCATTCCGAGCGAGGTTTAAAGGATGGCTCATTGCAAACTAGCCCGGAAATTATGTTTTTCTGTCCTAAAGAATAAATAACAAAAATTTCGTTTCACTGAACCGCTAAACGCTGTGACTTATACCGCACCGCAGATATAACTCCGGTGGCCCGCTTTATGAAAATCCGCGCGCAGGACTCGCAGGAGCTCGCCGCGTTTTTTCCCTTTTGTTTCGCCGTCACATTGTATTTTTTTTTTTTACGGTTACAAAAATACCCAACGTTTAGTTGAAACGATAAAATTTAAATATTTCAAAGCGGTTACTCTGCGGCGGCCATCTTTATTTTGTGTAAGCTTTTGTTAATTTTGAATTACGCTTATGAGATTTTATTTAGTTTCTCATGCATCCTCACGATGTAAATCTGCCGCCGCGACAGCATCGCCGGAACAGAGTATTAATATGCATGTTTAGTTGACTGGTGGTAGGCCTTTGTTGCCAGAGAACGTCTAGGTAGATAACAACGCTGCTTCTATTCCTGCTGCCAGACAGCAGTAAGCAAACATTACTGTGTTCCGGTTTGAAGGGTGTCGTAGCTAGTAACATTACAGGGGCAAGTACATTGTAATGCTATATCATCCTAACTAGCGCCACCTTATAAGCAGGCTTGACGTACACCTACCATCGGATGAACTTCTTTTTTAAATTAACAAAGTTAGGTCGTGATCACGATCCCATCTGATTTTAACTGATGATGTGGTTGTGGTAAGGCACACTAATCTTGTGGTCGTATTTGGACGGGAACACCTTCGTCGGCAAGTTGTTCCACTACTTTCCTTTAATAATGAAAACCGAGGAACTGAACTTCTGTGTTCTCTAACTGGGGACTTCCACAACATAAGGATCGTGTCTCGCCGTGCATCTGGTTTTTCAGTGTTGGAACGTCTCGCTCGTGGCTTCATCTAATAAAAAAAGTTTTGTTTCTCTGTCTGGAAGTCTGTTCCTCAGTCCTAAGGATCGCGACTTGATTGACCTGTTTTTTCTGACGTTAAGCCAGTTATTTAATTTTGCTGGTTTATGTATAGCGTCATGTATCAATGTCCATCTTTATCTGGTCTGCCCAACGACTTGGGCTTCCTCCACACGGCTTCTTCTTTATTCTCTCTGATGCAAATTGATGGTTGAAATCGTTGTCTACTGAGTGTCGCTCTTCATCGAATCAATTGAGACTGTTTTCTTCTACTTTAAGCGCCTTTACTGGAGGCTGGTCGTCAGAACCTATCTTAAACCTTGGCAACATTGCAGCAGTTGGCGCAACTTTGCGGCAGTCAGCGCATCACGCGTAATGCTTTCTGCAATCAGCTTCGTACATTTGTTACCATTTTCTTGTTGTTTTTTTTTTCCTCATTTCGCCTCCAGCTGGCTTCCTGATTGCGCCGCCCGTTGCCTCGAAACTTGGTCTGAAATTCGGCAAATATTTCATAACGGACGTACACTTTAATCGGTTTTATTGCGCCTTCCGCATCCGGAAGAGCGTCCATAATTGAATTGCCACTGGAAACCATTAAATTTTTCCGATTTGTGCTGATGTATGTTTAATGTGTTCTGTTGAGCAGCCTCTGTGATTTGTTGTTTCCGATTGTAATCTGTGTTAGATATCAACATGAGATTAATTCTTGATCTGCATATATTTACATTGGAGTAGTAAAATTCTATTGCCAGATACCATTTAGGTAGTTACCATCACACAATTATTTCTGCTGATGAAAAATACTGTGCAAACATTACTCTATTCCGGTTTAAAGGATGCTGTAACTAAAATGACTGTGGTAACGGGACTTACCATCTTATGTCTCAAAGCAACGAGCATAATGTGGTGCAGTGTATATCATCCTCGCTAGCACCATTTTGTTATGGACAATAGTATCACTTACCATTAGATAAACGTAGCACTCGTCCCTACCCTTTGTCGAATAAGTACATCTCAAGATTTATCCCAAAGTCCAATTTACATGTATATCCATAATATACCAAATCTGTATTTTTAAGTCACCAAAACTGGCGGTAAATTTCTATTCCCGGAGACCGTCTAGATAGAATGGTTCCGTAGCGTCTAATTCCGCCTCTAAACAGTAATGTGCAAATATTACTGTGCTCCGGTATTAGAGGCGCTATCTTCATCAACCGATAAAGGTACACTGCTGGACATAGGCCTCCTTCAAAGATCTCCACATACAGTCAGCATGGCCTGCGGTACCATTGGGCACTAGGGGCTATTGTACATAGGGCTTCATATTGAGGGATTTGGGCCATTTCCCACCACGCTGGCCCAAAGCAGGTTGGCGAGAGCCAGAGCCTCGTTTGTTGATCAGCAGGGTGCACCACAAGCAAATGAGGTTGGTTTTGGCCCCTTAAGCTGTCGTGCGGGACCCCTTGCACCTCAAAGGCCCTATAGCTGGTGCAATGTGGTGTAGTATATATCGTCGTAACTAGTGCCACGTTGTTATGAGCTGGCGTATCACTTACCATCAAGTGAACTTCCCGCTGGATCCGTCGCTTAATAGAATAAAAAATTTAACTTTACATAAATGATATTCTGTACTACTGAGTAAGTAACAAAAAAGGTGCTTAATTTAGTATCTTTATAATTAAATTAAAATCGCTTCACTAAATCGGTATGCGGAGTATTCCTGTTATCTTTATTAGATCGTTCGAATTTTTTTTTGAAGGGTATTCGCTTAAACTGAAATTTGAAAACCCTGCGTCCTTCCGGTTTTGTTTCAGGAATTCTAAATATTTCTTCGCTTGTAATAGAAAATCAAAACCTTACAAATTTTATTTATAGTTAAATATCCCTGTATTCGTGACAGTATTTATTTTAAACAGTCATCATCAGTCTTAATCCACTGCCAGATATAAGTCTTCACTGATATTTTCCCCCAGATACGGTCCTTAGCTTTTCACATCCATCTACTTCCGACAGCTCTTACGATGTCGTCGGTCCATCTGAAGAGAGGCCGTCCTATGCCTCTGTATACTGCATGCAGCTTCTACTCCAAGATTTCTCCTTCCGGCCGTCTCAGACACAACACTCGTAGCTTGTCCGTTGTCACTTCAGCTTACAGATTTTGAAAACTACGTCGACAACTTTAGTTCTCCGTCGAATCTCTTCGTTCCAGGTCTTGTCCCTTAGAGAAATGCCAAGCATAGCTGTCTCCATCGTTCGCAGTGCTACTTTGAATCGGTTGACCACCCTGTTGGTCAAGAGCCGCGTCTCGGGTATGTAATTGAAGGTGGAGAGGACGCACTGGTTAAAGACTCGTCTTAAAAGATTGAAGATGTGGCAAAGTTTTCCAAACGTTGCTTAACTCAGCAGAATGCGTCAATCAATCATCTTCTTGAAACATAATGGGTCGTGATTTGAGTAATTATACCAAAATTCACCAAAAGGCTTCCCACTAGGTGGTCCGATAATCTGCTGAAGGTGGCGGAAAGCAGCTGGTTGCGGGCAGCGCAGGACCGATCGATGTGAAGATCTTTAAGGGAGGGAGGTCTATATGCAGCAGTAGATATCTATCGGCTGATGATTTACCAAAATACCAAACATTATTTCTCAAATATATAGACATAGACCTTAAGGTCTCTGTTGTCGGAGACCATCTAAATAGCTAAACATTACTGTGCAAAATGACTGTGGTTCTGTGCTGTAGGTAGTGAAATTACTCCGGTAACGAAATCAAAATATTTCGGCGAATCTAGGTTGGTATTACCACAGCACCTACTTCTATCGCCGAACAGCAGTGTGCAAACATTACTGTGTTACGGTTTGAATAAAGCAGCTAGTTGAAGTACTGTAGTAACAAGTCATATGGTATTATCTCCAGAGCCGTCGAGACCACCACATGGTGCTGTATATATCATCCTAACAGCACGGAGTGGTATAAGTCACCATCAGGTTATTAACAGTTCAACCGATGAACGTCCACTGCTGAACATGTCTCTATTAAGATTTTGATTCTGCTTTACCTTTACGTGTAATCAATGTTTTTTTTTTAATTATCACCAAAATCCATTATTTTCAGCATCCCTTTGAGGAATTATATAGTTGCGAATACTGAAAGTTAGTTAAATACAGCCTAACCCTGTTTAGTGAAACGCAAGGGGGCCATCCATCATGGTGTAACCCTCTCAGCCGCTGTACCGGCGACACTTGGCCATAAATTAACCTTAAGTTTAAACTTAACCATTGATTACTGTCGATTGTGTTTCTCGACGTAGATATTCTATCGAGCTGATCTGTTATTTAAAACAGATTAATGGAGAGCACATTACAGGAGACCTGATGATGATGATGATGATGATGATGATGATGGATAGAAAATAGTACAGTATAAAACTAACGTAAGAATATCTCTGATGAACACATTTTTTTTTTTGTTATACTAAGCAACATAGTGAACGAAACGTTCACCTGGTGTTAAGTGATACGCTTACCCATAACAACGCGACGCTAATTAGGATGTTATCTACAGCACCACTTTGTACCCGTCGCCTTAAGATGAAACATGTTGAGTCTTATTACCCCAGTAAATTTACTAGCTACAACGTCTTTCAAACCGGGACACAGTGATGTTTTATTTTTTAATCACCAATTTTTTTTCTAACAATTCCACGACGGATCGACGTAAGGACGATATACGCAGCGTCACATTTTGCTCGTCGTTTCATGACAGGTTGTCTCGTTACCCCAGTAATTTCACTGGCTACAACGTCCTTTAAATCGGTACACAGTAATGTTTGCACACTAAGGTTTCTCAGCTGAAATAAGAGCTATGGTAGTACCTAGAAGTCTCCGACTACAAACCTACCACCAGTTATAAGAATATTAATATCATTAGTTTGATTTTATACTTAATAAGTTCAAAAGCAAGAAATATTTTATTCTGGTTAAATTTTCAAAATATCATCATAACCATCAGCTGATAGACGTCCACAGCTGGACATGGGCCTTCCCCAAAGATCTCCACATTAATCGTTCTTGGGCTGTCCGCATCCAGCGACTTCACGCGACCCTCGTTTGTAAGTGTCCATCTGGAAGGATCTGAGCCATTTCCCACCACATTGGCCCAACGCGGGTTTGTGAGAATCAGAGTCTCGTTTATCGATTAGCAGGGTGCACAAAGAGCATGTGAGGTTGGCTTGGATCTCGTGAGTTGTTACCACGAAACCCTTACAACCATTATTCAAAATACTTATAAACTTCACAGTCTGTTTACGTCCCCGCTGTTGGGCACAGGCCTACCCTCAATGTGATGGCGATGGGCCATAGTCACCACGCGGGCCCAATGCGCATTGGTGCCTTCACACATACCTTAGAATAAATTCTAATTCACGTGCAGGTTTCCTCGCGAAGTTTTCCTTCACCGTTTGTATTTCACTGTTGCTAAAGTTCACAAATGTACATAACTTAAATATTAAAGTCATCGGTGGTTGCCGAGATTCGATCTCGCGACCTTCGGAATGAAGGCCGCATGATCTAACCACTAGGTTAGCGAGCTACTATTATATTCAAAATAACTACTAGTAAATTTGACGCATTTATCTTTTGTGACATGTTTGTTATTAAGTTAAACGTTAACTGAGAATGTAATCCCCGGTTAATAACTGCTGGGCGCGGACGCCGCACAACTTCTGACACGTACGCGGATTAGTTTTTAAAGGCTCCCTCTCACCCTCAACTCCACACACCCCCTGGGGATTAGCCAACTTACTGCTGGTTAGTTGTGGGCTTACACTAACGGCTGTGCGAATATGGGTCCGGCTTAATCATCTTAGACATATAAGCATTCAGTATTCACAACCTTACTAGTGAGCATTTCAAAAGGTTTTTTTTAATGTAGTTAATTATATTTTATACTAAAAAGTTATTAGTAATATATATACATATAGGTTAGAGGATAAAAAATTAATTTCTCAGCGAATTTTTTTTTATTTTCATATACTTACAACTCAGTCACACTAAAGTTTGGCGGTAGAAATAGAAGCTGTGGTAGTACCAATTTTTTTATTTTTTGTTCGAAGGGAGATTTTCGAAAGATTCCCTGCTTCTGGAGGGAAGTCAGGGTTATGTGAAACTCTTACTCACTAAAACCCCCTAGGTGTTTTGCATCAGTGCATTCGGAGGGACTCCCTTCTATATCTCTCTTATAGAACGCACCGATGCCTCTTTACACTTAATATGTCTGTAAGGGAGGCTTAACCCTCCTAGGTACCATGGTTGAGCCATACACTGTCCCAAGCAGGTTCGCTTGTTTAGTGATAAGGACCTCCTATTCTTACCCCTCTTATTCTTACTAGCCAGAGACTCCAGGACTGCGGTGATAACTACCCAGACAGACGGTCTTTATTGTGTCTTGATTCAAAGCGGCGAGAACAACGTAACGCAGTGTTTACCATCCTAATTAGTGGAGGGTGGTTATAGGCGGACGTATAACTTATTATCACGTAAGCGTCTCGCTCGCCTTTTTGGGTTTGCAGCTCCTATTTCTGCCGCAAAACTGGAAACTAGCTTCCGAAATAGAAGAAATATTCCCAGTTCGGGAATCACTGACCATGACAACTCTGTACATAGCTGTAACTTTTATAAGAGAAAAATAAATAAATAAATATAAACTGTGTTCCGGTTTGAAAGGGGTTGTAGCTAGTGGAATTACTGGGGTAACATGCCTTCACATCTTATGTCTCAAGGCGAGCGCAAAGTGTTGCAATGTATACCATCTTAACTAGGGCTACGTTGTTGTCGACTCACGTATTACTTACCATCAGGTGAACGTCCCGCTTGTCCCGTCGCTTCATTGTATTAAAAAAAAATGGAGTGATATATACTAACTCGTGTCACCAAGAAAACTATTGTAACTGCAATAAAACATTGTTTCCATTTGTTTCGTTATTCACCCCGCATGAATCGTATGTATGGAAATGAAATTCGTATGAAAATGCAACATTCGCGGTTTTGACAGCGCGCTGCATCAACACGACCGCTTTTGTACGGGGGAATTAAATTACAGTAATTTTATTTACATTACCCTTCTTAAAGGTAATATATTGCACCATTTAATAAATTTTGGATACTTGGAGTCCCTGCTTATTAACCCAGGATTTTAATCTATATATCTATTCAGGAATCAGCCCACACTCTCGATTTCATGTAACATTAACGCAATATAATTTTTTTTAAGGCATCGTCAACTTATCATATACTTGTGATAGATTTCTGTTACCGGATAGCATTTAGGTACCACAGCATCCTTCATTTCCGCCCCCACACAGCAGTGTGCAATCATTGCTGTGTTCCAGTTTGAAGAGCGCTGGGACTGGTAAAATTACTTCAGTAACGATAATTACGATCTTCTCTCCAGGTCACGAGCGCAATGTGGTGTTATATCGAAGGGTTATCGTTGGCGGTATCAATTGCCTTAGTGGTCTTTGGAAGAAGAGACCGATATGAATGAGTGACCGATAGAATATCTAGAATTTTTATCCTTTTCTTTAATTTAGGGGAAGTCGTCAAAAGATAATTCTACGATAAAGACAAAATTATGTGGGAATCCTATTTACTAAAACTCCTACGTTGATCATCCTCGATGCGTTCCCCAGGGTCTCCCGCGGAACATACCGGTACCACCCTGCACTACCCCTAATAAGCATCGCCCAAGGAGTGACGTAAGGCTCGCTCAACACCCTCACTTTGCTACGAATACGTAACTACCTCGTACTTGTTGTCGACCTTGTACTCGCTTAGTGGACTATCAAGGGGGCGGAACTTTAAAGCCCGTGAACACAAAGCCTCTTTTAGTCGCCTTCTACGATAGGCAAGGCTTACGTTACTCCTGTTCTTATAGCCACGAGACTACAGGACAGAAAAAGTTTTAATCCCTACATTATCTCACTTTTCTGATATTGATCTCGGTTCTTACGTTTTATATTTCGCTTCACATTCTTTATGCTCTTATTCCTCTCGGGCCCCTCCTTCGCTAAGTTTGTACATTTCAAACTCTCTATAATTTGGCTCGTTCTCATTTTCCTTTTCGAATTTTAGATAGAAAATACTAATTAAGTTTCAACTTAAACCTCATTAAGTTCATCCTGCGTTACAAATCGACGACTTTTATGTTTGCTAGCAAAAAGTATTAGTACTGGCAATTTAAAGAAAACATTAATAACTATGTATTACTTTAATTACCCTCCCATCCCTTTTACACCACTGGACGACTAGAAGGTGGTGAAAAGGGGATGGGATAATTATATCGAGTATACCATCGCACACTCTTTGAAATATATCCTATTATATGGAACACTGCGAGGCTGACCACACGACGGCTGTGTCGAAGGCTGCCAAGCCTGGTTGTGGCAAGTTCAGTTTTTATGAGGTAATAATGTCTATTCTAATACTAAAATAAAGAAGATTTAAATAAATGACTAAATCACTTATAGTCATACAATTGATCAGAAAGGTTTGACTAACGTTCCGCCAGAGGTCAACGAACTCGGTTACTTATTGTTGTGCTATTGGTAGATGTGATTAAATTCGTTGTAAAGCTGCGGCGAGTCGCGCCCCGCGGGGAGCCTCTTTGATCCTTTCAAATGAAACGCAAATTAATATTCAGGAGGTCGGGAGCCCCGGGCTGCGTGCCATCAGGCGCGCTCAACTCTTCACCGGTAAATACAATTTCAGCGAAATATCAATTTTGTTTTCGGTTTCATCTTACAATTTCTTTCTGTATCTCTTTTCTTGATAACTTAGTATCACAACTACCATCACCGTAGTATATTTATTTCAAAATCCAAACAACCGTCATCATTATCATTAGCCGATACAGGTCCACTGCTGGACACAGGCCTCCACCAAAGATCTTTACATATAGTCAGCACAGCTCCTGATACCGCTAGGCACTAGGGGCTGTCGTAGGTAGGAATTCATATTATACCACGCTGGCCCAGTGCAGTTCGATGGAAGCCAGAGCCTCGGTTGTTGATTAGCAGGATACACGACAAGCAGGTGAGATTGGCTCGGGTCCGATGAGTTGTTGTACTGGAGTCTTTACTCTCCTGTCAAACAGTAGTGGGTTAAAATTTTAGTGTTCTAACTTGAAAGGTGTTGTAGATGATAGAAATTATTTTGGTAACGAGACTTAAGATGTCTCTATACGACAAGCACAATATGGTGTAGTGCATGTCATCCTAACTTACGTGACGTTGTTTTGGGCAGGCTCATCTCTAACTATAGGTTAAGTTAAAAGTAAATAAATTAAACAAAGCCAAAGCTGACGAGCACAATGTGGAGCTATGTATATGATCCTAACTTGAGGAAGTTGGTTATAAGGTATCACTTACCATCAAGTGAACTGTGCGATCGTCTTTTGATTTTAGTACATAGGTTATAGTTAGCCAGATTTAAAAACCCCATCGACAAACCAACTAGTGGCGGGATCAAACCGAGAACCTCAGTATTACATGATAAACGTTTAGTCGCTGGGTCACGGAGCCAGTTAATAATTTTCTTACATTTTGAAATATACTAACTATCATAAACATCGTCGTCATCAGCAGGTGGACTTCCACTGCTGGACACGGGCCTCCCTCAAAGATCACACATGGATTGATCCTGTGTTGTCCGGGCACCAGGGACCGTCGTTTGTAGAGCTTCATATTGGAGAATTTAGGCCTCAATGCGTGTTGGTGGGAGTCAGAGCCTCGTTTGTTGCTTAGTAGTGTGCACCACGAACAGGTGAGGTTGTCTTGGGTCCTGTGAATTTTTGTGCAGAACCCCTCATACAATAACAGCCTATTGATATTCTCTGCTTGACAAAGACGTCCTTCATAGTGGAGTAATGCTCCTTTCTTGTGGTTGTCCCTTAATTGCCTTTTTCGACATTCCAAGGTTAGAGACGAAATGAGAATATTCTAAGTAATCTCTCAAACTTAGCTACACATAATATTTTAATTTGGTATTTAATATTCATGAGGCTTTTACTTTTCATAATACTAAAAATAACTATAATATTATGGGGATGAACTTCTCGCCCAACGGACCGGATACTAAGTACTATTTCGATAGGGTTATAAGTTTTAAATTACTTGTAAAATATATCGTTTATAGTACTTAAATTTATTGCTAGCGCATTTTTTCTTTATCTTTTAAGCTATATTTATTATTTTTCAAGGTATAGTGTATCGTAACTTAATCAGAGTCAATATGAGACATAATACGTCAACGCGTACGTCATGTAGTGGATGAGAAAGGTGTTGTTGATTTATTGCCAGAGTATATTAACTTCAACTATACTAAATAAATGTATTGGAAGATGAACCTTAAGGTGTATATACTATGTACTTGTAACAATTCGAATACTCTCTCGTCTTCTTTAGAAAGTAAAGTATTAAAACCAACTTTACGTAAAAGAGTCATCATAAATTTATTTGCGGTTTAACAGATGACAACAGCAGGAATTTAACTAGTGTTAAACAATATCTACACCTTGCTATAATAAAGATGGTGGTTAGAATGTTTACACGGCACCACATTCCGTCATCACATATTTTTTTTGACGAAGCGACTGATTATATATAAGCTTGGTCATAATAACATCGCACTAGTAAGGATGATACATATACACAGCACCGCATTTTATAGTCTCGACTCCGCATTAATTTCACTAGTTAGTTACAACGCCTTTCAAACCGGAACGCTGTAATGTTTGAGCATTAATCTTAGGCGGCAGATATCGTAGCTGTGGTGGTACCTAGCTAAATAGTCTCCTGCATTAAAGACTTGCCACCAACGAAATTTATTTCTCAACCTTGATGCATTAGATAATTGAAAGTATTTAATTAGCAAAGCTCTAATATATTAGCAAAAAAAAACCATCAATTTGACCATATACTGTGGTCCAAAATAAAGTACGCTTTATATGAAACTGTGACGCAGCAACATTGTAACACTCCCGCGGCATTGTCTTGGACATATGACGTCATTAGCTACGGACCTGTCTGCGTCCTCCCCCTCTTCATTCACAGCCTGAGTATCGCAAAAGGCCGATAAATAGAGCCTTCCACAACAGCGACGTGGGAACAAAGGTGACAATTCATTTATCAGTGACAGCTCATGTACTAGGTTCTCTTTTGTCGGATCTGATAATCCATTCGTATTGATCACTAGTTGCATTGGCATTTATAAACTACAAATTCAATGTTATAACCAAATGTCCAATACTTATTGTTAGGGTTAGGACTAGTGGAAAAGGACAATAAATTATAGTTAATATTTTTTTTTATTATTCTTCAAAGCTACAAGGTTATCGCGAGGTATGAGATATGATGGTAATTAATATACCTGCCCTTAACAACGTGGCGCTAGTTAGATGTTAGATTTTATGTTGTTAAATGTGATGAATGAGTGGTGTAAGTGGTTCCTCGCACAACAACTCACGGGACCGAAGCCAACCTCACCTGCTCGTGGTGCACCCTGCTAATCAACAAACGAGGCTTTGGCGCCCACAACCCTACACTGAACCAGCGTGATGGGAAATGGTTCGAATCTCGCCCTTACGAATGACCGGACCCTAATGTCCAGCAGTACCGGAGGCTATGCTGACTGTATTTGGAAATCTTTGGGGGAGGCCTATGCCCAGTAGTTGATGTCTATCGGCTGCTGCTGATGATCATGATGAAATGTGGTCATAGATGTTAAGTCCAATTACCCTAGTAATTTTACTAACTAATACACTTATAAAACGGGAATACATTAATTTTTGCACAGTACTATTTGGCGGTGGGAATAGATGCTGCGGTGCTAGCTGCGTAGACATTAACCCAAATCTAAGTTTCTTAGTTCACTGTCTCAAGCATCATGAAATGATAATTATTACAGTTACAGTTAATCAAATATCTAATTACCCGTTACACAAGGGAATGATCAATCGCGTTGGGGAATAGTGTGAAATTGTAAGCCATCAGCACATCAAACAGATTGATGGGGAAATCACAAATAATAGCTTTGCGGGTTATATTGACTCCGAATATAATAAAGCTTATACAATACGTATCTTTCTCAATCAGTAACTATTCATACCTTAAGCTTTTAATTAGTTAACTAAACTATTTATTTATTTAAAATTTATTGCATTATCTAAAAACGTTGAGATAAAAATACTATAGAGATAGAATAATCAAAAAGACAGACCTAACAACATGTAACAATCTATATATAAGAGATTCCCACTCATGTAGAGACTCATCACGATATCTTTGGAACCATGAGGTCTTCTTCTTCTTCGTTTGTATCACTCATGACGGAGTGGTCATGCTCATCACTTTAGGTCCATCTTTGAGGGCCATCTTTCTAGTGCATTCATATAGTAGTAATGATGATGAGCCATGTACTGCCGCTTTAACTAGACAATCCATCTCATAGGCGTTCTTCTTCGTGACCTGGTACCGTAGATACTCAGAGGCTTGAAATTTGGTAGGAGATGGATCTAATTCTATATTCTGGCCAGAAAAACTGGTTGCGAACATCTCGTAATATTACATACTAATAATCAAAATATGTCTAAATAATCAAGTCTCTTACACTGCAAAGTTGTTATTGTTATTATTTACTATTGTATAGGTTTTTGTAAAGGTCATTGACCTTTCGACATTAATGCAAATGTAGATGTATAAATGTTTGATGAATATCTATTTAAGGAAGTAATCATTTCTCAAATTATAAATATCAAGTCTAGTCAATGTATTGTATGTTTTTGATATTACCACCACCGGTCAGTGTTATCGTGGAGGTGTGTTAATCAATGTGAAAGGCTTCGATGCAGTGTTTCAACATACTGCGGCATATCACGCACTACAACTGGGTCAGGCCCGTAATCCTGCGGCTGTTGGCCGGCTGCCACCGCCCTCTCGCTGTTCTCTTCCCCGACCTTCCCGTACACCCTTTCACATCCAGACTTTATGTTAAGGTGGTTGAAGATCAACCGCCGTCTTTAGGCGAAGAGAGGAAGCTATTAATCCTGTATAACGTTTAGTTGAACATGTTTACATCGTCAGGAGTATTACCTCGCAGTTTAATTGCGCCTTAAGTTTTTTACAAAAGTAGTCATCATTTAGGAAGTAGTATACAAATACTACCGCTTCTCCATTTACAGTTGCTATAGCTAAACCTAGTGTTATAGATATAAGCTCTTCATTAATATAGTCTATCTCTTACTATAACGTCATTTAACAGTAACAGCTGCAGCTCATCGTGCAAGGGGAAATTTAAGAAATACGAAGTGTGAACCTAAGGAGAATATCCTAGGCTACTGCACCAGTGGTTCAGATAGAACATATGTTCGCTTTTCAAAGCCGCTGTATCCAACGTTCAGATAATAAGCTATAATGTCATCGATTTTTTTAAGAGATATGAAGGAGAAGACCAAACGGTCCAGCTCGTATTAGTTTCACCGCTTCATAGTTTTGAAGTTTAAGCCATTATTATGCCATAACAATGCAACCCACACACTCACAAGAGATGATCTCTTTTGCTCTTTACTTAAGTTATGCTGTAATGTTAACTGTACGAGACCTGGTAAGCTGTCTTTCTTTCTCCTACCATTTTCCCAGCTACGTGGTGTCGGCACGGTATGTACTTCTCTTCCATATCCCTCTATCAGCCGTCATATCTGAATTCACACTCTTCTTACGCATGTCATCTTTCACATAATCCATCCACACTTTCTTCAGTCTTCCGCTACCCTTATAACCATCCACGTTCATTCTCATTACTTTCTTTGTTATATGTCTTTCCACCACGCTAACCTCTCGCTCCTCAATTCCTCTGTCACTGGAGCAAGTTTCAGACTTCTTCTAATATACTCATTTTTAATTTTATCGATCCTCGTCACACCACACACCCATCTTAACATTCGCATCTCGGCCACATGTAATCTCCTTTCATCCGAACCATTGGTGGCCCAACACTCAGCTCCATACAATACGACAGCGACTCCATATAATAACGACCGACTTGGAGATTTGTCCCTTAAGCTTAAGAGGCAGACCTGGCGACCTGTAACACAGGTTTATCACCTATCACCGGCACCAGCGGTCCATTTGGTTTGTGGTGACAATTAATAAAATTTTAAATTTTAATTTTATCTCGGCTAGTTCCTAACTTTCGTCCATAGTTCGTGTTAAGAGACAAGTAGTATATGTAGCAGTGTAAACATCCTAAATAATGTCATATTCTCATAAAGTTAACATTAATTCCTTATTGATCGAAAAGCAGTAAAATTCATTTTATTTTCAAAGTAACATCAAAATTTTGCAAAGACAATACTTTTCATAATTGATTTTTAAACCAATTCTTGATAAAACTTAACTTAAAATTTATAACAATGTTATTCTATACAATCTAAGTATACTTTCATATAGACATAACTTAATAATGTTACGGGGGTACATTCCTCTGAGAGAGAGAGCCCCCCCCCGCTCCGCTCTCTGTCCCCTCTCCACCACCCTCCCGCTGCGAAGGAATGGAGCTGGGTAATGATGAAATATTGATCTTCAGGGACCCCTGGAACCGAGTGTCCCTACGGGCGTCCCGGTACTTAATTTCTATTTATTATCCTTTATCTATTATTATTTAACTTAATATAACATGTTAAGCTACGAGTTGTTTTAGCGATTAATTTTTTTTTGTTCTAACCCTTGTCTTTTATAACACTTTTATGGTGAAAGTTTGAACTAATTTTAGTATAATGTGACTGGGAAGGAAACCCGATGGAGAATATTTTCTTTTACGATGTTTTTTTTATTTACAATGAGTTAAACACCGGGGACCCCATGGTCCTGCATAACAACTCAACGGACCCAAGCCAACATTATCTGCTCGTGGTGCACCCTGCTAATCAACAAAACGAGGCTCTGGTTTCCACCAACCGGCATTGGGCCTTTTTCACCACGCTGGGTGAGTAAAGGCACATACCCTCACAATATGATCCTTTACAGACAACCACTCCTACTACCCGGAGTTTTTGCGGGCAGCACAGGATGAATCGATGTGGAGATCTTTGGTGGAGGCCTATATCCGGTAGTGAACGTGATGATGATGAGTTAAACACTTACTATACGACTGGCATAGACCGTCTAGGTAGGTACCACCGCAGCACCTGTCTCCGCCGACACAGTAGTATGCAAACATTGCTATATTCCGGTTGGAAAGGCGTTGTAGCTAGTGTACTTACTGCGGTATCAAGATTTATTTTATACCTCAAGGCAGTATGCATAGTGTGATACTGTGTACATCATCCTAACTAGCGCCACATTGTTTTGAATCCGCGTATCACTTACTATAAGATGAACCGTCTCATCTCCTTGCTTTGTGAAAAACTGATTTGAAATAATTCAGTATTTAAACTTTTTCTGCGATAAATATAGCCATCAGGATTCACGGCAAGGATCAGATTTATCTCACCACTCCTTGCTACTCTATTTTTCTAGGTAAGCAACTATTTCTCGTTACTCTTCGCGGGATGCGCGAACCTTCGCAACGTGACCGGAATTATGGAGGAACGTTTAATAAACTTGGGCTGCAGGCGGAATTTTACTTAGGAGTTATAAATAATGAAATCGTTTTGCGATCATACCCATCCATTAGAATATTAATATATAGACTAAACACACATTCATCATCAGCCGATAGACGTCTACTGGTGAGCATATACATCCCCCAAAGATTTCCTTGTTAGAGTTCGTTGAAGGGAATTGGGCCTTAGCCTACCATACTGGCCCACTGCGGGTAGGTGGTTTGTTAGAGCCTCGTTTGTTATTCAGCAGGATGCACCATGAGCAGGCGAGATTGGCTTGGGGCCCGTGATTTGTTCTGCGGGACCCCTTACACCCTTTTACCCTTTACCCATTTACCCAGCATCATATTTATTGCTCTTGCCGCTTATATAAAAAATAGTTCAAACCGTTGCATAGCCTCAGCATCTAATCTAGCTCTCCGAACCGAAACGCTCTGTAAACCGCGACTTAATGTTAGAAAAAAAATACTTAAGATCGGCATTTTTAATATGCCAATTTTTAATATCCCGCCAACCCACATTGGGCCAGGGTGGTGGGTAATGGCCCAAAGCCCCCATATAAATCCCAAACCGATCGACGTGGGAATCTTTGGAGGAGGCTTATGTCCACCAGTGGACGTGTATCGGCTGATGATGATTTTTAATATGCCAAAAGGCATAATACTTCAAGCAAAAGGTATATATAGACTGCTGTAAAAAAAAACATAGGCTTTACTTTAATGAAAACTCGGCTGCCGATTCCGAAAAGCCTTAACGTGTATATCGCAGGCGGCACGCCGACGATCAGAACTGGTGCATGCCGAAAGATGGCGCGCGGCCAACATCCGCAGGATTACAAAGCCTGACCCAGTTATCATTTCCTCTCAAAGCGCGCCGACTACATTATTTTTTTTATTTAAGTAAACTTGCCAAGTGGGCCCATGTAACTCATTTTTCATACGCGGCCCATGACAATATTCCTATGTCTGTGACCTAACTGATGAACTGACCTGAGGTGGAGTTTAAGTCCATCTCAAAGTTTTTTACAGTTACATAATAACTAGTAAGTAGTAAGCATTACTAAACTCAATTCGACCATTGTATTACCATCACGCTAGCGACACACATTCATATCTTATTGAAACTATCCTCTTGTCTCTATAATAAAATCATAATAAATTCAACTAAACACAATTGTCCGGTTTAAAGTTTCCGCTAATGAAATTACTTGGGTTGTGAGTTATGATCCTGTGTAAACACTTCACTTAGTTCAAGTTGAATGTGATTCATATTCAACTTACGCAGAAGCAAAAGCGCTGAGCTGGTGGCTTACCATCCCACTCGCATTATAGCTTTGGTGGTATACATAACGAATTTTAATACTGCTCTAATAGATTTATAATTTCGAATAACTTGACGCCAATTTCACGCGATTTTAAGTGATAATGGGACAGCACAGGGTAAAAGTATGTTCGCCCAGAATACTCCAATTTCCTTATGGTGACAGTCAGGACACAGTGATGGCAGAGTTACAATGACAGTGATAGCTGAAAGCTGTATAAATTGCAAGGTTTACAATGACGGTGAAAGGGTTCGGACAAATCGTACCACGTATCAAATTACTCATGGCCATGGAATCGAACCAGGAACCTTCGTGTTACAATGCAAGCAATTAACTACTAAACCATATAAATCATCATCATTCCTCATTATCAGCCGATAGACGTCCACTGCTAGATATAGGCCTCCCCCAAAGATCTCCACAACGGTTAAAGATCCATATGAGGGGATGGACCATATAAATAGTTGCTCCTAAAAATTTATTTAATGGGTACTTATAAAATATATATAAAAGTGGTTTTAGTAAGGGTCATAATGTTCTTATAAATGCCTTTACATTTAGGAGCCGGCGTTACTTTACTTGGTGGAGCTGAAACTTAGCAGGAAAAATGTTTCAAAGCGGCGTTGCATGAAAAGGCTAATTAGTTCTTAAATTGGGGGTATAATTAATTTCGCACGGTTCCACCTGCGACGGATGGAAGTTTTAAAATTTGTTAATTTCACACAAGGCAAAGGTATATATATGTACCATAATTTAATTCTCACCAAAAAGTTTTTAATGTCATCATCGAGACTATAATATACATATATATTGCAGCTAGTGTAATTACTATGGTAATGAGACCCTGGCGACGAACTCAATGTGGTGCAGTGTATAAAATCCTAACTAGCACCACGTTATTATGTATCACTTACCATCAGGTGAAGATCACGCTCGTCTCTTCGCATAATTACTGGTGGTAGTCTGATACCGGAGACGTTCTTGGAGTGTGCAAACATTACTGTAATTTGGTTTGAAGGGCGTTATAGCTGGGGTAATTACTGGGGTAACGAGTCTCATCAACTTATTTCTCAGGCGTGCAATTGTATACTATCCTGACACAACGTTCTTATGGGTGGGCGTATCCCTTATCACCAAGTGAACACCCCGCTCGTATGGTTCGCTTAATTGTACAAAAAAAATGTTTAAAAATATTTATCTTTATTTTACTAACAATAGTAGTTTTTGTGAACATATTCTACATGAATATCCTTCTGCTGTGGAGGCAACCGAAGAGTATCAACAGTACCCTTCGTCTTCATAAGAGAGATAGAGTACTGTGAAAAGGACATATTTAATTCCTTAGTCTCCCTTCATATCTTCTATGACTATTTCCTTACCCTCTCCATACCAGATGTATGTCCTTATAATATATATATATATATATATATATATATCGGTGATAGACATTGGAGAAGGACTATACCCAGCAGTATACAAACAAAGGTTGATAATGATGGTGGTTTTGAAAAATTTAAAGTTACTTTTCGGGATGTGATCTGGACAAAATCTATGTGCTGTCTTAATCAGGCTTCATTAAACTTTATTGTGCCCAAACCATGGTTCGTTATCCAGCAGTGAATAAATAAAGTCTGATGATGATTACTTCATACCGAAAGCAATGGCATTCGAAGACCTAGTTTCCTAAGACAATATAGTCTTATCGATCGATATATCGTCCGTCCGTCAACTTGCATTGAAGTGTAATCATCGGGTCGATTGTAACATCCTCTTAATATAACTTCAATCAGTGAAAAAGGAATTAGCTCATCTCTTCATTTAACGGACCCCTGAAGCGGCACTCTGGATCCAATTACGTTTACAATATACGTGTGGAGGGTGTTTTCATTAACAACACCTTATATACGTTTAGAGGGTGACAATAACTTAACGTATGTAACACCTGCCTATTATACCACACAAAAATACTTAACTTCCTAAAACTTAAAAATAACTTGCGTAAGAAGAAGAATAAAACATTTAACTTATTATAACGTAGTTGTGTACAAATTTTAAGTGCGCTATAATAAGAGTTGATAAGAATCATTACTTACTGATCTTCTTCTTCTTAAACTGCCTCTCCAACTGATGAAGGTTGGCGATCAGCGTGGTACAGTCCTTTCTGTCTCTGGTTCGGCTGAACAATTCGAACGCTCTAGATATGCGAGTCCATTCCCTGATATTCCTCAACCATGACTTTTTCCTTCTACCCACCTTTTGTTTTCCTGAAACTTTACCCATTGTAATTTAATTACTGGTGGTAGATTTCATTTGCCGAAGACTGTCCAGGTCCTATTTATATCAAACAGAACTGTGCAAATATTACTGTGATCCAGTTTGAAGTGCTTTGTAGATAGAGAAATTACTGGAGAAATGAGTCTTAACAACTTATGTGTAAAAACAACAACACAGCTTTTTGCCACGTTTGTGTGGGTAGATGTGTCACTTACCATCACGTGAACGTCTCACTCGTCTCATCGCTACATACAAAAAAACAGCTTATATCTATGATTGCATTAAGATAAATAAAAAATGTGCTCCGCCCATCTTTTAATCAGGAAATCGACGCGAAATTCATTTCGTATTTAACACCCAAGAAGACGCAGCTTCTTACCTCGTACAAAATTAAATCCGTCGGAACTGGGCCACTCCAGGCCCTCGCTTTAATTTTTAATATGTTACCGTTACGCACACATGCACGTGCACACGTAAACACACAACAATTTGATGCGGCAACACAGTCGCATACATCACGCTGCATACCGCCATGCTGTGGGAATGGAAACGGCCGTACAAGCAATTTTATCATCTATAACGTTGGAGTACAGTTCACATTAAAATTTATTCCCACGAGTGGGGTACTGGGCAAGCCCTTTATGTTCAGCAGTTGGTCTTGACGGCAACCGATATTACGGAGTGTGTTTCGTTAAAAAAATTATGCACCATTTTGTATGTAACATATTTGAAATCATGTTTTACTTGAGAGGTAAGTAAGACTTAGGCGCAAAGGTATCGCGATAGGACATTTTGTCTAATATATATAAACATAAGAGTACTCGCAACCGACGAGCATGCTTGAAGACGCTCCTGAAAGTGGAGGAAGCGAGAGACGTGTGCCAGGATCGTAGCAAGTGGTGAGAGGTGGTCTCTGGCTACCCCATTGGGAACAAGGCGTGATATATATGTATATATATAAACATAAATAGCCTATACTTTATGCAGATAATCAAGGACATAATTCATCACGCCGGCAGAGTCCTGATTGGCAATGACCACGACAGTCTTTTCACGGGAATCTTCAATAGTTACTGAAGTTTAATAAGAATCGAGTCTACAGCTACTCGAGTCCTATAATTTCACAATATCAACAAACTGAACGATCACAACTTCAGACTACTTGTAAATGAAAAAAAAAATACATACTTGAAAATCATAATTATGTACTGAAAGCAAATAAAATTTATGAAAATAATGTCGTACGAACCACATGGTGTTTTTTGTACATCGCAGGAGATGATATAGTGCCACAGCAGCATAAGAGATAAATGGTAAATTCATCACAAAATTCGATAGATATATAAACCACCATCAGTACCAAGTCCCAGTGATCACGTCGCAAAAACATTATCTTATGTTATACATATATTTATGGACAATTGCTCAAAATAACAGAAGCTTCTTTTGGTTAACCAGAAAAATATTTGTACGAACGTTTCTTTATACTGATCAATTGAGATAAGGGATGTTTTGTTTGTATTTTTTTTCTCGTGTTTGCAATACCAACTGTTGGATAAAAGAAGCATTGAGCATCGGACTGTATACAACCACCCCCACTCCCAGCGAAGCCACCCGACGTAGCCTTGGAAGATATCGAAGGGGAAACTAGGCCGCTGATACGATCGTGTGCCAATATTTTGCGACGCGATCTCATTCAAGTTCTCATATTCGATATGTACGCATCTTTGTTTGTTTGTTTGTTTATTTTCTTTACGTTCTTTGATATATTCTCTATGTTATTTCTTTTGACGACTTAGTTCCGTATTTGGGATGTGATGGTGAAGTGTTAAAGTGTGAATAAGAAACATGTATCCGCCACGTAGTTTATTTACTACTTGTTATGCTTATAACTAAAGTTAAACTGTGATATATAAACGTTTCTATTTTCAAAGTGAAATCCGGTGTTGTAAAATATTTATATGAATATTTTAAAGTTAGAAAATATTTACGTTATTCATTAATAAGTGTTTTAAGGAAAATAAACTATGGCAATGCCAAGAGGAACAGTCAATAAAAAAGGCACTAAGAATTGCTTATTAAAACAAAATTTATTATATTGGAAAGAAATACAAGAAAATATAGTGTTGTGTTAAAACAACTGTTAAGTACAGTAAAGTATCAATAAAGTTTATATTTAATATTTGATATACTTTATCCAATTTTATGTTAATATTATACGGAAGTAATTAGTACAGTATCAAGCGAGAGGACAGCAGATCGTTGCACGAATAGTATCAATGCAGTACTTGAACTAATGACAATTGTATCAAAGTTGTAATAGATATTTTGGTAAAAAAAGAAATTTTAATGATAACTACATTAAAAATTATATTTTTAATAAACAAATAGGTAATTATGTTAGCTTATTAACACTACAAAAACTGAAGCTAGACTTGACTATATAACAAAGCAAATACATTATAAGTTATGAATGAAGTAATGTGAATATGGAAATGGTTCGAAACAAAAACGAGGACTGTTTGTTTGTACTTGTGTCGCTGCTCTGTGACCAGAAGGCGCCTTTAAAAACGAACCGGACCGTAAAGGGTAAGTTTGGGTGAGGCCTGAATATTGAATACCCCGCCCTCGCTCTCTCGCTCTACTTTTTTAAATACTTTATTATGTATAGATAGGCAGATCTTTTTAAAAGTCCGGTATTGAATTTTCTATTTTGTAATCTATTATTTACTGTTTAAATTATTCTTCTCATCGTCATCCTCTGAGCAGCGCTAGGCTGATCGATTCTGGTTTATATAGTTTTATACGTTAGTATTTAACTTGTAATATATAGGTAACTGTCACTTGACGCTCGTGTATGGTATATATTACAATCAGTTCTTTGTTACTTCTAACTGCTTCGTGATAAGGTTTGAAAAGTTGAACTTACTGTCCTAAGAATAATAGCCAATTTTGTACTTCATTGCAACAAAAAAAATGTAGGGCATTGTAAGAAAGAATAAAACTACGGTACAAAGACTTACCAAACAACGTTTTTAACTAAATGTTAGAATTTATGTATTTACATGTTTTTGTATCTATAATAGTACATAATATATAAGAAATTTTAAATAAAGGAGGTATCCAGAGATATACTGACTCATCACGAGTTCTCCGAGACCATTAGACATAGACATCCCACGAGGTAGTCCGACGATCTGGTGAAGGTTTGCTGGATGCGAGTAGCGCAGGAACGATAGATGTAGAGATCTTTGAAGGAGGCGTGTGTCCAGCTGTGGACGTCTGTCGGCGGATAATGAGGACTTAAAAATTTGGTAGTCATATTGTTTCAAAATTCCTGTCCTAAAAGGAGTTTCGGGGGTGGCTACGGCTAGCAAAGCGGGCGGGGAACAGCTAATTGTAATATATAGAATAAAATAAATATGAACATTTATTAGAACCGAGTGGATGAGAGAAACGCGGGGCCGAGTCGATGTGGAGATTTTTAGAGTATCCTATGTGGACGTCTCTCGTCTAATGATGATGATGAATAGAACCCGCCGTTTTAGTTATACACATGCTCGCTCCTAGGATGAATAATAGAAAACCCCCTTCCGGCATTAAGACCGCCTATTGTAATCTTTTAGCATATTCTATAAGGTTTTAAAATAAATAAATAAGAAAAAACTTTTCCTAGAATATGTTTGTTAAAATAATTTCGCTCCATTTTGTATATCGTATCAACTATGAACCGCTCAGGGGCACTCCGCATCCGAGCAAACACGGCGGTGGAGGTTGACGCGAGATACAAATAACGGCGTAGAGGCTGCAAGGCACAGTTTGTACTGTAACATCCGGCGGAAGAAGAGCTACGACACGGAAGCAGTTAAAGTGTATACGGTCAAGAATAAATATAGGTTTGAAACTTTGGAAACTTAACTAGAAAAAAATGTATCAGATTTTTTTTTTAGTTGTTTCATCAATCATGAGGGCGACGGGACATAGTCATCACGCGGGCCCAATGCTGTTTGGTGACTTCAAACATCCCTTAGAATAAATTCTAATTCATGTGCAGGTTTCCTCACGAAGTTTTCCTTCGCCGTTTGTATTTAGCTGTTTTTATTAAAGTTGACAAAAGTATGTAACTTAAATACTAACGTCATCGGTACACGCTGCGATTCGAACTCGCCACCTTCGGAATAGCAGACCACAGTCTCTAACCATTAGGCCAGCGAGCTACTCCGAATTCGTGTTATGATCAAAGTAAACCAAAATACAGACAGATTCAGGCGCTATATTATTTCCAACGAACAACCAGACCTTGATATCACCGATAATAGATACCATTTGGCGCTGATAACAATACACACAGCCAAGCTGAGATTATATAAACTAGTTTACTTGATACTGTGGATTTTGTGATGTGGGTCAACACGTTTTTAATGAGGAGTTATCATTGTCATCATCATTATAATCTATTGATGTTCACTGCTGGAAATGCTGTGTTTTTTAAGAGCCTCACAGATTTTCTGTGATTTCCTCTATGTCCCCGTATACAACACTCGTGCAGCTTCTATTTCAACATTAGTGTAGTTGTAGCTAGTAAAATTACTGCTCTAAGTAGACTTAAAATCTAGTTCTAATTATATCTCAAGGCGAGGACATTGTGATGTGGTGTATCCTTGTTATAAACAGGGATGTTACTAACCATCAGATGAATTTTTCAGTCTTCTCGTTGCTGTTACCCGCTTGTTTTACTGACTGTAAGAGTCTCATTGGAATTTCCTTTGAAGAAAATTTTTTAAAAAACGATTCTTACCTGACGTATAAATGACAGAAAAAATATTTCTACCAAATTTTGACTCTTTACGCCTAATAGCTCTGAAGATCTCGCAATGAGTCGGTGATTCTCTGGATATCTCCTATAGATCAGTAGGTCTGGTTTTAGGCACTAGTACGAAATGTTATAGTGTAGTAATAAAAAGTCTAGTTCTGACTTAATTTGTATCCACCGCCTTACGTTTTCAATACATTATAACTTTTGCATAAATACCTCCACTTTACATACCTATTTTTATCGTGGGGAAATCTTAAAAGATACCTTACTTCCGAGGGATAGTTATATAATGGCTTCTACCCACTAAAAGCCCCTAGTCTTCGTCAGTGCATTAGAAGACGCTCGGGCATCTCCTACGGAACGCACCGATGCCCCTCTGCACTAAACTAAAACATCCCATGGCAGGGCGAAGCCCCTAGCACCCACGCTGTGCTACGGCAAATACAAGACCGCCATACATTTGCCGTTCTCCTAAGGATCGCTTATTGAGCTTGACGGTCCCCACCTTTCAAAGCCCATGGAACCCGAGGTCCAATTTAGTCGCCTTGTACGACAGGCAGGGAATACGTTAGCCCTATTCTGAACAGTCCGAGACTACACGGCTCCATTATACATACCTAACAACCGGAAATTTTCGCAACCCTTTCTATAACAATTTTCACTGTAATACTGTACAGAAGCAGGTTATTTCTCCTGCAGAATATGACCGGGTCACTTTTAAAGGAGTGAGCGTGGAGTGAATCGTGTAACGGATTTAGTTCCGTGGCATTGTTCGCGACACTAACGAAGCCCGCACCGTATCGGCCGCGCCGCCTAATTGCGGCGAACGGCTCTTATCAAAGCGATACGAGATCGAGACGACGCCCGGTGCCGATAAACACCAAGCCCAACAAGCAGTCCGCGCCCGAACCCGCCCCGGGCGCGTGTTTACACTGCGAACACTATCACCGACACGCGACAGAGCACAGAATCTAAATACCTGTGTCTATATACGTGCTGTAGTGATGTGATCTGTGCGCGATGAGGTCGTTCTGGACGGAGTTCCTCACCGCGGCAGCGAGTCACCCATTTCCGGCTATACCCGGCGATATCCTATCGCCCTTCGATTTGGACCACAACGATGAATGTTAGTACGATCTCTTATTATTACTGTTATTTGTTTTCATTACAACTAATTGTTAAATTTTAATATAAAACAAGCTTATCATACAATCATATAAAGGCTAGTGAATCTGTAAGGTGACTGGTAATTAAAATGGATTACGATAGTATTGTACGGTTTCTTCAGTATCATACTCGATATATATATATATATATATATATATATATATATATATATATATAGATAGATATAGAGAGAGAGCAGTGCTACCTTAGCCGAAATACGTAAATTTAAAGTTGAATTACTTATAACACTAATGAGCATGATATATGAATATTGTTAATGAACCATCTTTACTAGTGGTCTGTGTTATGACGGACCCTCTAGATAGGAACGGCTGAAGAGCGAATTTCTGCCGATAAACTGTAAATTAATTATTGTGTTCCAAGTTAAAGGGTTAAGATAACGAAATCACAAAGTTAACGAAACGTTTTCTCAAGACAAACAATATGGTGCATAGCAAACACCCTAATTTCCAAAACGACGACGCCCTTCATAAACAAATAAGTTTATTAGGAAATTCTACAAATCCATATATACTAATCTACACTGGTTATGTAATTAATAATGAGGTACTTATATTTTCAAAGTTTCAATGAATTTTACAAATATTTTTGACTCATAGCCGTCATTTATAAAAATATACTAAAATCGATAACTTAATCATTCCATATAAATTTCATTTGCTATTACAAACAAAGAGAAGTATGTACGTCCACGTACTTAAGCTTCTATGCACTCGAGTATTATACTATCAATTAATAAAAAAAACCCAAACAGTACAATGGAAAACATTATTATCGAATTCATTGTTATACTCATAATTCAACTCCTTAAATACATGTTAATAAAGTTTAAGATCGTTGTTAATTTTAAACTAACGAAGGTCTGCTGTACGAGATAATCTCCAACAAAGCCACTTATCTTGTATCTGAATTGTAGCTAAGCTTTGTAAGTAGTTGTTACTGCTACACAATGCGCTTACAATCGATTCAACGTTAAACCCATATAATGATAGTTAATTGATAGTTAACTAACACTTTGTATTAATTAGTTAAAGTCGCTACGTCGGCAATGTTCAAAAGAGACTATATTTGCAAGACAATCGCAAACTTTCCAACATCGGAATGTAAACAAGTAAAATCTCCTTAAAGCCTGACAATGGTCCAACAGGACCTAAAAGAAAGACCTGGATAAAAGCCTCATTGCGTATAGTACTCCTTGGAGACTTGCGACAAGGAAAGCCGACCCCTAACTGGGAATCAAACCAAAGGAAACTAGTATTAAGTTAATCCATTAAAGGTAATTGACAATGGGTAAACATTTAATCTCAACTTCACGTGATATTGTGTGACAGCAAAGCCGAAGGTATTAAAGCGCGCTGGTTCAGAATACTATATATAAAAGTTCCTTATGTGTTGTAAACCGGAATACAGCATTTCTGCAATGAGGGATGATTTAAAATATACGAGAGATAGTAAGTCAAGCGGGATTGTTTAAAACCTAACTATTTTTACAACTCTAGTTCTCAATGTGATATATATAGTCAAATAATATGAAAAACTTTTCCAACATTTTGGAGCAAATCTAAACTATATACAAATTTTAAATTTCTTAATTGCAATAAGTGTCTAACGAGAATGAGAAGAATAAACCGCAGAGATGGTAAACAGAGAAAGAGAGATAACGATTGATCGAAACGAAGGAAATAGAGAGAAGAGTAAAATAATGTTCCAAAGGTTCGAACATTTCTTTTTGTTTGTTGTGTTCTCATGTGTTCAGAGTGTCGTATACACCACACCATGCGGAGTCAATGTGTGGGTCTAAATACGGCTACAGAGTAGTGGTCACGCTGCAAGCTATAACCCTAAAAGGAGACAAAGGATACTATATAGAAATGTGCTAAATCTCATTATCTCACACATCTATAAATACATATAGTCTCCTCTTCGTTACACTTTATCGTGTCATAAAATTCAGTTCACATTATCCAAAAAGAACTTTCTATAAAAAAATGTCAATAAATATTAACTTTGAATAAATAAAGACTTCACGCAAATACATTGTTATCACAGCGTTATCTCGCTAGCGCTTATCAGGTGCCGCGAGCTGCGAAACGTCCCCTCACCAACGCAATGTATACATCCTACGTACGAAAGGCTGACACAACTATCAGTGCTATTTTCCACTCAGATGAGCCATCCCGTCGCCGTGACCATCATTATCTTATCGATTTAAGAGACATCGATATTCGGGAATCACGCGCGCCATTAAATCGATTCTATTGGACTGTTTGTTGGCTTATCTTATCTCTTTAGTTCAAGGAATGCGACTGAAACCAATTGTGCTCTAGTGTATGTAGTAGTAAATGTTTCATATTGTGAATAATACGTTTAACTGTGTGAGTTTCATTTGAAATGTGATCATCATCTATATTTGGTGGTAGTGAAGGGTCAGAGACATGCGAATCTCGTGGTCCCGAACGGCCGAGTGTTTCAAGGAGTGCACTTGGCACACCCTCTACTGCGGCCTCCACGCCTGCCAGAAGTTGGCTATAGGCCACCACCTGCTCTCGCAGCCATACCCCAACATAGACGTGGTCGTCGCAGCACCAACTATTGCGAAACATCGTTAGTACATCATAATAATTTATATGAAGCACTTTAACTTATAACAAACAGCCCGCTCAAGATCCCTACATTTAGGATTCAGGGTCTTCTCCCACATGGTCAAGACTCAAGGCTATTTAAAAACTAATTCTGATTAGTATTATATAGGAAACAAGTTTATTGTAATTCGCTTATAAATACGTACTCATATTACGATGAATAATCGAAACGTATTCCACCATCGCTGAGCCAGGTTCGCTTATTGAGTGATAGGATCCCCACCCTCAATGCTCGCGAAACTCCTAAACATCTTTAACCGCCATCTACGACAGGCAGGGCTTACCTTCGTTCTATTATGACTAGCCCGGGACTACAGGTCTGAGACTACATATACCTATCCTACCTATGGACTAGACTAACTTAAATTAAAATTTGATTAAAATTTCACTCAACCTTACGAATCGCTTGCTAATCTCAAATTCGAATATTGAAGCTGTCCATTCCTCTCAAAAGTCAATGTTCTTGTACTTAATATTAAGATGATAATGCGGCTCCTTATATGAAAATTTCATTGACTAAACCTAAATCCGTCTAAACCTAATTTAATGTTTAAACGTTATACAACCGCATGATCCAATAAGGCTAAGCGTGCCACAGCTCCCTATAAAAACTATATTAAATCTAAATATTGCATAGTTAGTACAACTATAAATAAATATATATAAGCATCTTATTTATATGCAGCTTAAGTTAGTGTCAGTTTGTCGCCGATAGCTTGTTGGATTGTTGCGTAACAGCGTAGCCAGCGGAAGTTGGCGGGGGAATCAAATAGTCCATATACACTGATACCATGCATGTAATTATCATTGTTAAGTTTAAATTTCCATAATTAAACATTGATAATAATAAGAATATTTTAATGTAACTAGAACAGCAGACAGTTCTGTTCGCTGCCGTGCTATTGCTAGTGATGTATCCAATTACAAGTGGAAGCTGCACAGTGTGCGGGAAAAGCCGAAAGCACGCGAGTCCCTACGGTACGAGAATATAAATCGGTTTCTTACAGTCGCCGGCGAGATGGAAAATTTATACATTTTTATACATTGTGTCGTGTGATCCGCTTATGAATAAATTTCTATTGGATTTCGTGTCTAGATTTCATTATGGACCCTTATTTTTTGTTTTCTTACCGACGACACGAGCGGGACGATAATGTAGCGATTAGTATTACAGCGTCTGACTGAAAGTATGTTTGGACAGCGTCTTATTGTGATCATTAACTTGGGACATAGGAAGTTGTCTCGTTACTTAATTTCACTATTAGCTTAACGGTAGAAACATTTCTTACCCGTACAGCACCCAGCAACAGAGACCCTACAATCGCTATGTATGTATTATTCTTGAGAAATACTACATTTTTCATATGATAATGAAGATGGTCAAGTGTGGCTTGGCCAAATACTCTTATACTTAAACGTTTAAGAACAAAACGAAACAATTTTAATATGTCAGTAGATTTACAATATGATTATATTCTAGCCATGGGTTTCGATAAAACCATATTATTATCCAAACTACAACATATATGGCCCTGGAATCCAACTGCGGGTTATTAAAGAAAATTTAAAATTTTATCTACTATATTTATATATAGGAGCGGTTCTTTATCTCTGAGGGTTATGATTAGATTTAGAGATGCATTCGGAGTATGATCTATATTACTGTAAGTACACAGCCACCAATTACTATCCCAACGGCTATTAGGAAAGTTGTTGGAAAAATATACTTTTACTGGATCGGCCCATATTATTGATGATATTTATACTTAACTATTTCCCTCTTTTTTAGCTATTATCTCTAATTATTCTTCCTCGTTATTATTTATACTTAATTATTAATTTCATTTTTTTAAACAGCCAATTTACGTCCCTACTGTTGGGGCATAGGCCTACCCTTCATATGAGAGCGATGAGCCATAATCACGACGCGGGCCCAATGCGGATTGGTATCTTCACATACAGCTTAGAATAAATTCTAATTCACGTACAGGTTTCCTCACGTGTTTACCTTCACCGTTTGTATTTCGCTGTTGTTACTCAAGCTCACAAATCTACATAACTTAAATATTAAAGTCATCGGTACATACCAAGTTTCGAACCCGCGACCTACGTAATAAAGGCCGCACGCTCTAACCATTAAGCCAGCGAGCTACGTTTCATACAATTATTTATTATCAAGCTTGAAACACTTTCCTATCGCATTACTGTAGCGTTGTTAAAAACAAGCAATGCACAATATCCGTCGGCGCTGCAGAGTTAATTGTGAACCCCGTTTAATGAACGTCAGCTCCAGTATGAGCCGATTACGGACCCAGCACGCTCTGATTGGACGAATTGACTAATTTCAGGCAATTTAAACACAAGTGTTAATACTGTGCGCTGAAATTTGCGATAAGCTTTAAATCACATTAAATACCTCACTTCCTATTACTCACAAAATAACTCTACTTTTTTATAATTTAATTCGACTTCCGTTAAGTATAAAGATAGGATGTTTACTCAACAGAAATCTATATATATATATATATATATGAAATTTCCTCCTACGTAGACACCACGATATAACTGGAACCATAAGGCCGGAAGACTTACAATTTTGTAGGAATTATCCTTTTGCCGGATATAGGTCAGCAAAGAATGGATTATACAAAAGGTTGCCCCCCAAAAGGGATTGCAGGAGTGTTACGGCCAGCAAAGCGGGCGAGAAATAGTTACCTACTATAGGATAAAACTAAGCACTAAAGCAAATCAGGAACTTATAGGACAATGAAATTCCTATACAAACAGACATAACTTTTTAAAATAAATTTCTCCTTCACATGTAGTGTAAACATCCTGATAACCAAATCCTCCTATTTGTAAATTTTTTGTATAGACATCTATTCAGTATACGTCAGTGACACAGTCCCAACCCTAATATTTAGGGTACAGCGTGACCTAAACAAACATGCTGAATCTAAATTAACTTTTTACTGCTCACGCTATCTTTATTGCCGGTCATTCTGTGACTCAACAATATATACAATTACGTCCATAAAAAAAAACTATTTTACCTGATACTAGTTTCAATAATATTATTTGGCTGCTTTGATTTTGAATTATAATTTAAGACATACCTTAAGTCTATAAGTTGGAATTCTGTATGGCCTAAGGCGGTGAATGCACTCGCCTACCCTCTAGCTTCGCCTTCATAGTTCAAGCGAACCCAGGATAGATGTATGAGGTAGCAAAGTATCGTGGGAAAGGTGACGATCCACTTGGTGAGGTGCTTAGGCGCATTTCAAGAAGGCTTCTGGTGTATTACGTAGTAGATCATCACACACTGCATATAAATCACATTCATTGAAGGTGACCACCGCGGAAGTTTTAATAGGTACAAACCCCTACATAACTTTGACCTCGTCTCCTCTCTTCCCCCACCAGAAGAAGGGTATCTTTTAAAGATTTCCCCATCGACAAAAAACTAATATCTTACCACAGACTGGTCTGTATTGATATCACCGAATATATAGTGTAATATATGGGTGACAGTAATGACTGGTGGTGTGATAGTCGTATTTATATGTACCTATAGAACAAATATTCACCGCTATGTTGATATATTTTGTACTGTACAAATTCGGAGACCCGAGGTCATCAAGCTTACTGTTAAACATTTGTTAGTATAGCGATAATAGAAATGAACACTCTGTGAAAATTCCTTCTTATTACGGATCATAAGATACAACCCGCTGACAGACAGACAGACGGACAGTGGTGGCTTAGTAACAACGTCCCGTTGGCAGAAAACCACACAAAAGAACAGTTATATAAATGTAGCTGAATAGATTAATTCCTGAACAATGCCTAAATAAGAAGTAGAAGAAGAAGCGGCTTCAATACTTCCATGACCAAGAATTCGCTAAAGTATATATTACACCCGATTATCCGAACACTAATTATCAACGACCATCACAATGGTCGTTTGCTTATTTTCCCTATTCTAAAATACTAGCTGTTCCTTTCCTGTTTTGCTGGTCGTAATAAACCCAGCAACCCCTTCTGGGGATAACATTTTGTAAAATCCGTTCTCCTCTGTAAGATTTTAAACCTCAAGGCCTTATGGTACCAGAGATATCGCGATGAATCTCTACATTGATGCAAATCTTACATATAATATTCACACATATATATATATATATATATGCATGTATGTATAGATAGAAAAATTAAATAACATTACACAAAAAAAACCTGATGAAAAGAATATAAAGTAAATGGAAGCATCATTCCGTCATATCAAAGCCTCTATCGCGGGCTGAATAAATACCGATCGGAAATGAATTTACTTTTAACAAGTTTCCTTTCGGTGTCTTGTCAGTTGATTGGTTTGTTTACCCGCGACCTGACTCCGATATCACCAACCCACCCACCAATAAACGTTATCCAGACAAAGTTGGATGAGGCCACGTACAAAGTTAACGCGAACCTTCGCGAAACTTTTAAAATCAATTGCGCTAGAATTCTTTCCATTTAAACGTACAAACGAAACCTTTCTGTACTGTCATTTTTTTTTTTCAGACTAAATCGGAATGTTTGTTAATTTTTATAATTTATAATTAATACACAGTATGTTCTCTCCTACACTGTATTAAGGAACACTCCTTCTTGACACATTTTGAGGAACGTTCACCTGATGATAAGTCGAGTTTGCAGTCGTCGAACAATACTGTGCAAACCATTACTGTTTTCCGGTTCGAACAACGTTATAGCTAGTGAAATTACCGGGGTAACGATACAACATATTATATCTCAAGGCGATGAACGTAATGTGGTTTGAATGGTTCAAATTTGAGGGTCTTCACCACCTTCCTCTATGAGTGTTGTCGTCTTATCTCCAGCTACTCGGAGAGTATCGTCAACGGTAGAGTCGAAGAACACATCAAATACGGGTACATTCGTAGACGCGTAAGTCATTTTCGTAGCGTACGTAGCTCGTAGCAATTCTATGTCGGTAACTGCTACGGTACATATATATTGATATTGAAACATAGTTACCGATCTACACAATAAAAAAGGCATAATGCTGGAAGGCTTTCAAAAGTAGGATCGATATAGTGAGGTCGTGGAAAATATCTGGATATCGAAGGGAAATCTTTTGGGGTACGCTATGTCCAACAGTGGGCATCTATCGGTATTTGATGATGATGATGCAATATAATATTTAGTTACATATATCTAATACGGCGATTGGCGATGATTTTCTTGCTCGTATTACAACTTCAGCTCGACGGATTGAACGTTATAAAAATTGGAAATTCAGGGATTATTGTGCGGGACCGTTGCCGATGTTCGGACTCGAGGTGGGGAGGGGGTGGGGGAGAATACGAGTTGTTCTATGTAAGTCTGTGCGGTCGTATTTTTAAACGGGGTCAGGGCTATACGTTACGGCGGTGCGGACTCTCGCCAAATTGCACTGACCGGGCTCCGTGCGGGCGGTAACGCTTAATAAACGACACCGGACTCAGAAACCGGATGATAATATATAAGAGAACTTTAATGTTAATAATATTTTCCTAACCTAACAGCAAAATATACGAAAGTGTAAAAAGAATATTCAAGTACTGATAGACCCCTGCCGCAGCTCGTATCTCTGCCGACAAACATTTTACCGTGTTTCGGTTTTAAAAAACATTTTAGTTAGTTAATTACCGACTAAATACTAAGTAATATTGACGTATATCTATATTACGTTTGTAAATTAATTCTGCATATATGTTCAACTAAATTTCAATTATTACCTCGTAAAGGATTGTCCGGGAAATGCCATATTCAATTATTGCCATATTCAAGCATTAAATCTGCTCTCTATAGTCTAAATCTGTGGTTAACAATACGTAATGAGTAAACGTACAAAATATTTCAATATATATATTTAATACTGTGTTAAATATATGATAGTGTAAACTGAGTTTATTTCTAAAATTATAGTCGACTATGCGATTGTATATTTTAATCACATATATCATTTTGAATGTTACAGTTAATTCATAACTTGAAACGCAAGTATTTCTTGTGTTCACGAAGCTTATGATAATTCGTATGAAAGTAGCATAATTATAGATATATAATGATAAGCTGCCAAATAAAATCGTGTCTGTTTGTTTGTAAATAACGGTGTCGAGGTGCGAACGAGACCTAAGGCACTTGCACCACTGCCGACGATAAAGGAGAAACGAATAGAGCTAGCAAAATTTTTTTGTTATTGAAGGGAATCTTTTAAAAAGACATCCTGCTACTAGGGGGAAGATAGGGTTACGTGGGATATGTACACAACAAAATTCCCTCGATAGCCATCCTCAGTTCAATGCGAGAGGTCCCGGGATCTCCTACGGAACACCGGTGTCTCTCTACAGTGCGTCTAAGAATGTCCCAAGGAGGGACGTAACCCTCTGCTACGACAAGCACAGAGCCATCTTATACTTGTCATTCACCCCGGGTTAGGTGAGCCCGGGGTGAACGACCAATGATCCCACGTTCAAAGCCCACGAACCCGAAAACCCTTTTAGTAGCCTTCTAAGATAAGGCAGCCTTAGTCGTATCTTAATAAACCGGGACTCCTTTCAGAGATCATTACTTATTTGTTTGTTTATAATAATCTTTGAAAATAAAAAAAATATTAAAGTATATACATAATAAGAATATTAATTATAAATATTTCAAGTTGTTTCTAAAATACCTATTTCTTCGAAGTGTTAGGTACTAGTTAAAACTTAAATTAAACTTTAAACAATATGTTATAAGCACAAATCAGTTACAACTTAGTGAAAAAGAAGTTGTGGTTTCCAATGTTGAGTTTTTGGATTGATAGCAAGAAAGTTCCTGTTAAAAAATTGGAAAGGGCAATTGGCTCATCCTGCACAAAGTCATCAAGGCCGCGCCACGTCCACCGGTGGACGAAGACCGTAAATCATTAGATTTAAGCAAATGCTATTTTAAGCATAATTTCTTTTATATCATCTGGTATCGTTTTCACAGATCGTTAAAACGGCAGTAATAAATAAATTTTCAAATGATCCATCAGCATCACTCACGGTTCATTAAACGGCGCCGCAATTTCGCGAGGGGGCGACGGCGGCGGTCAGTTTAACGGTTATTTTAACTTAAACCACACAACGCTGACATGAAGGTGACCTCTTATTAAACTTGAATCGACTTCCATTAAATTTAACAAAACCTTAACAAAATTAGTTAAGAAGTTAACTAGATAAGACAATGACAGTAATGTTTGTATAATGGAAAATAATCTAATTATCATCATCATTAGCCAATGGAAATCGTCTGCTGGACATGGGACTGCCCCAAAGATCTCCACATCGATCAGTCCTGCGCTGCCCGCATCAGCCGGATACCGCCGGGCACTAGAGGCTGTCATTTGTTGTCGTTTACATAGCGGAATTTCGGCCATTTCCCACCACGCTGGCTCAATGCGGGTTGGTGGGAGCCAGAGCCTCGTTTGTTGATTAGCAAGGTGCAACCACGAGTAGGTGATGTTGGCTTGGGTTCCGCGAGTGTTGTTGCACGAGATCCTTTACTGCCCACGAGTTAACTACAGTTAAAAATAATTTTACTGGTTGTAGGTCTCCATCTGGGTACACAACCGCAGCTCCTATTTATGGCAACGAATAGTAGTGTGCGAACATTACTGTGATCCTGTTTGAAGGGCGCTGTGTCTAGTGAAATTACTGGGGTAGCGAGACTTAACATCTTGTCTCAAGATACCGAGCCCAATGTGGTGTACATCATCCTTTCTAGCGGCTTATCGTTACGGGCAGGCGTATCACTCACCATTAGGTGAACGCATTGCTCATCTCCTCGCTTCGTAAAAAAAAAGGTTTACCATTTCAGTACCACACAAAGCATCAGGACATGATGAAAACGAAAAGTTATTTTGAAAATACTTTATTTCTTCCTAAGAGAATTTTCATACCAGGTGAGTGTAAGAACGTGGCGCTCAGTTAGGATGATATACACAGCACCATTATGTCGCCTTGATACGTAGTTGTTACATCTATCCCCATTAATTTCACTTTCTACAGCATCTTTCAAATGGGAACACAGTAATGTCTACACACTACTATTTGGCGACAGAAATCGGAGCTGCAGTTGTATATAGATGGTCTCCAGCAAAAGAGCTACCACCACCAATGAAACAGTAGCACACACCCTACACTAACAATACTTCTCTCCCTATGCCAGGGGTTAAAGAGCTTCCGTAGTAATATTACATATTTCGCAGCAAGTCGTGTATACATCTGGTGCGCGATTATCAGCGGATAAGTTATAAACCAACTGGCAAGGGTGAACTTGTTCAACTTTGCCATTGTCGCCGGCGATATATGGGCGGTGGTGGCAACCGGCCAAATCGTGACCCACGCCAGGGTTGCCACCGTTATAAATGATCAAAAGATTTCTCTTACAAAGTTTTTAGTCTGTCTTTTTTAATCTTTGGTAGGATTAACTAAAATTTTTATAACAAGCAAATTAAAAAAAAATAGATCATTAATCTGTAACATATTAATTGTACTGTAGGAATGGTGGACAAGTTGAGCAAGACGTTCACCTGATTATAAGTGATACGGCTGCTCATAACAATGTGGCTTTAAAATGATATACACTACACTATATTGTGCTCGTCGCGTTGAGACAAAAGTTGTTAAGTCACTTTTCTCCAGTATCCACATTAGCTACAGCACCAGGTACTTAACTAGACGGTCTGCCTGCAACGGAGACCTACCACCAGTAAGGTTGCTGTAAGGTTGTACCGATGGCATAGTTCTTAAATGCTGTGGAATTATTCCAGATACGACTCGAAGTGACGTGGGTTCATTAACCATTAATCTTAGAGAATAATAGCATAGATTACTGGTGGTAGATCTCTGTTGCCGGAGACTATGTGGATACCACCATGGCTCCTATTTCTGCCACCAAGCAGTAATGTGCAGACATTACCGTGTTCCGGTTTGGACAACGCTGTGGCTAGTGGAATTACTAACGAGACATGATCTCACGCCTCAAGCCGAATACTATAATTTGGTGCTTTGTGCATTTGACCAGCACCACGTTGTTATGAGCGGCCGTATCATTTATCATCAGGTGAAAGTCCCCCTCTTTTCCTAACTTTGTCTAATAAAAAAATATAGCTTATGATAACATCTAGTGGAGGTAATATTAATTAAACTTTGCAACTATACTTATGTTCTATAAATATTCTCACCCCCATGTAAATTTTGTGGGGAATTTTTTTTAAAGATGTTAGATTTATTAAAAACGGTCAAGACTACTATGTTATTCATTATCAAATTTGTCGAGTTTTTTTTTTCTTTAAACTAAGCACTTCACGTAATCTTTAAAATAACTCAAAAACCTCCATTAAAGCGAACACTACACGCGATCGTAACTCATGTAATTTTTTTATTTAAAATAAAATTTGTTACAAAGTGTTAAAATAAATGTTTTTAGTTAAGATATATTTATGTAATGAATGTTTAAAGTTAACTGTGCCCGCTGTTAGGCCCCATAAAGTATCAAATTGGTTTAGACGTAGTGTAGTACTGCGAAAGAGATCTTGTATGAAATTTTAAATTTATCTATCTGCGTTTATATTTTTTATAAATTTTTGATTCATTTATTAATTGAAAACTTCTCCAATTTATGCTACTAATACTATGCGTGTTATATATTATTAACACTAATACTTCACCTCCAATTTACGCAATATTAAGTGACAATGAGGCTGTGAATGATGAGGCGCGTTGGAATACTCTTGCTCTTATATCTTGGCCATAGGACAACAGTGACAGTTTTATGACAGCAAATTCTAATCTACCACCAATCGACTCCAATATATTTTTATATACCACCACCACATTGTGCTTTTGGAATGATACAATTTTGATTATACTTTATTGGGGAGAGTATGTCTTAATATATTCTGTTAGAAAAAACAATCATTAGTAAATCGGTAGGGGTAACTTTACATGCATTTTTATGTAATATAAATATTCTATACTTTTGTGAATATATGGTAATATTATTAAAAATAAAATACTTGTAATTATTTTTAACATCTCAACATGGAGAAAAGTTAAAAAGATTTCGGAGACCGCACAGCGCGAGAGTAATCTCGCTGCGGCGTCAAAGCAAAAAGTTTCTACTGCGACGATTCCAAAAGAAGTTGTGTAAGTGTAAAGATTTTAAAAACACGACCTAAACAAGCCAAAAGAAGCTTTAACGTCGTATTTCCGTTGGCACCATTACAGCCGACCAGCTCGCTGCGGCCGGAGACACTCCAAACGGTCAAGGGCGACGGCTCGTCAAGTCCCTTTTGTATACATTAATTTCGCGCTCTTGCCCTGTTATAAACCGAAGGGTAGAACCAAATTTGTTTTTCATTAAATGTAAACATTCTCTACCCACACAAGAAATTGCTTCTACATTGTTTCATTTCAAAACAGTTTTTTTTTTCTTAATATAGAAATAGACTTCACACCTATTGTTTCAACACATGCATACAAACAATGAATATAAAATTAATTGTTGATCTTTCCATAGTTTTTAGTTTTTATTTACTAGTCATAGAATTCCCTCGTCATGGATCCCATAAATATACCACCTTATTTGACGTAGAAACCAGTTAGTGGGAGCTCAGGGATGACAACCAACACGGCGTGGTCATTTCACTACCCAAAAGACGCAATGTAGTGTAGCAAAATATTATACGTTTGTACTTTTCTTATGGTTCCATAGGCTCCTTTAAGACCATCTTAAAAAACAAAAACACATTATAATAACATGATATCCTATATTCTAGAATATTTACAATATCATTCAGTTAATAACAAAAGGTAATAAGGTTAATATTCACATTTATACTCGAGGAGATGCGCTCTCGCCGGCAGTCGGCGGGAGAATGACTGAGGGCTCAAGAACTATTATAAAATAATTATTGTAGGTAGCAACACTGTGTCGGTACTTACAAACCTAAAGTGTTGCCACCCTAAGCAGTTTGCATTGATAACTCATAGTAATATCTGAATATTATTTGTATTATTATTTAATATATAACATATTAATTTATTTCACAATAAATTTAGTTACAAAATTTAATAAAGCTAATAATAACTTTTTTATTTGACGACACGATGATACTCGATAGGTTACCTCATATCAACGTAGCTTTAGGATGATATACACAGCATCACATTGCACTCGTCGCATTAATACTTATAATGTTAAGCCGCATTACCCCAGTAATTTTATTAGCTACAACCCTCTTCAAACCGGAACACGGTAATGTTTTTACATAGTACTATTCGGCGGCAGTTGTAGTATTATGTATATAGACGGTCTACGACAGAGATATATCACTATTATTATAAATAAATAAATATATTGTTTTTATTTTATTTATTTATTAAAACTTTTACAAACATATTCAAACAAATGTTATCTTTTGGGTTCCAAACTAAGCACAACTTGTATCTTAGAACACTAACTTGTGAAGGTACGTAGTCCGCCGAGTATCAAAAAAAATTTTTTTTTTCTTGGACTATCTATTTATTTATATATATATATATATATATAATTAATATTATTATTGTTTTGTTTCTGTTACTTTTGTAGGGACCGTGCCAGCCGTGTGTAAGCAACAAAAGTAATATTTTACTTTAGCTTTCGCGTTGTAAGTAAAAACGGATGTCGGCCGCCGCCATTTGTCTTGTCGTCGTCCTCGGCGGCGACGCGAGAATTTGTTGAAAAACACTACAGGATATTACTAAGCTAGTTTTATTCCTAATCCGATTCGTCCGCTTTCCTCTCTGATATAGATCCGTGAGATTTGTGAAGCATAGAAGTTTAAAGGTTTAGGGTATTACCTTCAAAACTTAAGATAATATACGGTTAATAAATTCTGTCTTTACGCCTCAAGACGACGAGCACAATGTGGTGCTGTATCATCATAATCATTATCAGCCGCCTGACGTCCATTTATCTGGACCTAGGCATCAACCAAAGATCTACACATCGATCACACCTGCGCTGCCCGCGTGGGGGCCCGCCAACACTACTTCTCCCGGTACACGGTCGCCATTTGATGACCTTGGTGCTCCATCGGCTGTCAGTCCTTCAAACCATGTGTCCAGCCCATTGCCACTTCAGGCTAGCAATTTTTTGGACTATATCGGTGACCTTAGTTCTCCCGCGGATGTTCTCATTTTTGATTCGATCATGCGGGGAAACCCCGAGCATAGCCCTTTCCATTGCTCTCTGTGCGAGCACTGGTGGTACTGTATATATTATCCTAACTAGCGCAATACTTGTCAAGGTCAGGCGTATCACCATCACCTGAATGTCCTTTTCGTGTCTTCGAAAAAAAAAATTATTAAAACAGACACAGCGATAATTGCAAACGTCGAACACTTTGCGTGCGAAGGGTGGTAGCATTTAAACCCTCTAAACAGCTGACGAAAGTATACAATTACCTGCCACTTTACAAACACGAGCGGCCGCGACAATTTTGCTTCAAACAAACAAACAAACAAAAGGTGTGTATAAATGTAACAAGCGGGATAATCGTCAGCATCCAAGCACAAATTGTTTCCTCCTATTAATCCCTCACCGCTCACCGTCTCCCAGGAGTGCCGCTCTCCAGTTAATTTCGGAGGTGTGTTTAAAATTGTTATCCTTCGCGAGAGCTCTGTTAGGATCCGGTTTAAAAGCACTCGTAATTTGTATAAACGCATATTATACGTCTATTTATATATTGAACAAAAAATACATGATTTGTGCAGTTCATAGTTAGTAGTTAATTGAAATTAACTGTTTTTTAGTACATATACATAAGTTTTTTATTTATTTTATTTAGTTTAGTTTGATTTGAATAAAATTTACAATTTCGTTCATAATATACTGTTTTCTTAATATTCGATTTAAACCCTCTTTAGCGAGGAAAGTTTAACGTGAATAATTTGTACGTAACGCGTTATACGGGAATACTCCTATAGCGCTTTTTCTTCCGTGTTATAGGAGGGATTACTGTATATATAAAGTGTAGTTCGAAGACCCTAACGTTCAGTAAGCTTAAATCCGAAAGGCCCTTAAATTTTCTGAAAGAGAAATGAAAATAAATTTATTTGCAGCAAAGTGGAGATAATGGGTCGGAAGTGTTAAGTCAACAAGCCCCCGCAGATCCAATTATGTGCAGCGAGCGGGCTGACTTAATGCGAGGATTACTGCACAGAAGACGTCCCTCGCAGCATCAACTTGCTCTACGAAATCGCTTTATATCAAAACTTATGCACTGGATGGAATCTCTAAAAACTCCAGTTGCAGAGACTGTCGTACCTTAAATTTACTTTTATATACTTAAAAATCACCACCATCAGCCGATAGACGTCCACTGTTGGACATAGACTTCCACTAAAGATCTCTACGTTTGTAGGAGTTCATATAGGGGATTTGGACCAATTCCCACCATGCTGGCCCATTGCGGATAACAATAATTATAGATAATATTTTAATATAATTAATATAACAAAAGGGGATGTAAGGGGTCCTGCACAAAAACACACGGGAATCAACCAACCTTATTGGCTCGTGGTGTACCCTGATAATCAACAAACGAGGCTCTGGTTCCCACCAACCAGCATTGCGCTAGCTGGAGGGATATGAGCCAAATCCTCTCATGTGAATGAACATCTGTAAACGGCAGTACCAGAGGCCATGCTGACTGTGGGCCGATCGATGTGGAGACGACTTATGTCCAGCAGTGGACATCTATCGGCTGATGATGATGTTTATACTTAAAAATCGTTTTACTAGTTTTAGATCTCTCTGTTGCTGGAGACTACGGTGGGCTTCATCTTAAATATCTCATTAAAAGATAACAAACAGGTCTCTTGTAATGTGCTCCACATAGCACGATCTTGCGCTGTTTGAATCCAGTGGCTCCCAGCGACACAGTTCAGTTTACCTTTTGATCGGGCTGTTTTCATCGTAAAGAGAAGATCATCCGCAGCTCGTGCGGCGGCGGATCAGAAACCGATTTAAGGTCCGCCCCTGGCTTTACGATCTATCCAAAGTCCATTGTATAGAAACTTTATCGCCCACCCAACGATATTAAAACCGGCTTTTACAACGCTTCATATACAAAAACATATATTTTATTCACTCGTAACAATCACGTAGATAACCAATGTCTAACGGTGACTGTGGAGGGTCTACCTTACTACGAGCCTTCCAAGAGAAAGTACCACCATATGCTTCTTCTTCAAGTGCCTCTCTAACTAGTGAAGGTTGGTGATCCGCGTGGTACAGTTCTCCCCCGTCTTTGGTTCGGCCGAACATTTCAGACGCCCCAGATGTACCACCACCACCGATACGATATTTGTAAAGGATTGAGATATTCCAATAAGAAGATTTATTTTATATGGTTTTGTATAAATATCCTAAATTGATAAGTATCATTTGTAGACTTCTGGTACTATTGTTACATCATCATCAGCCGATAGACGTCCACTGCTGAACATAAGCCTCCCCAAAGATTTCCACATACAGTCAGTATGGCTTCCGGTACCGCTAAGCACTATGGGCTCTCGTATATAAGTGTTCATATGGTGGGATTTAGGCCATTTACCCACCACGCTAGCCCAATGCGAGTTGGCGGGAGTCAAAGCCTCATTTAGTCATTAGCAGGGTGCACCACAAGCAAGTAGAGTTGGCTTGGTTCTTATGAGTTGTTGTGCGCGGGACCCCTTACGCTTCGTTCAATGCTAAGTTGAAGAAAAAGTTTTTATATTACTGCTACAGGTATTACCGCTGGTGGTAAGTCTCTGTTGTCAGAAACCGACTACGTAGATACTAGCGCAGCGGTCACTTCTGCCGACAAACAGTAGTGTGCCATCATTACTGTATCCGATTTGAAGGGCGTTATACTGTAATTGCTGGTATAATGAAGTTTAATGATGTGATGTTATGTCTCAAGGCGACGGAGTTTAATATGGTGCAGTATATAACAGTCTAATCAACGCCACGTTGTTATAGGCAGATGAATCATTTACCGTCAGCGGAACGACCTGTTCGTCTTGTTGCTTGATTGAAGAAAAAAAAATTATATAGTTTGTTTGCGGTTTAAAAAATGGCAACACCGACTAAATAAACAATCTAAATTCTCCATTCAACAGCAGAATGCAATCTAAAGCAAATAGAACAGATGGGGACCTACGGCCGCTGGTTGGTCGGGCCGCCGCCATATTTGTTCCGCATACACAGTTATTATATTGCTCGTTCCGATGTTCCGCAGGCCGCTAACGTTGTTATTTGTTTGTTCCAGTGTTCCCGAATGTTCCCGCGGCGCCGGGCATGCCCTGCGCGGGCGAGGACCGTGAGTGTTGACTTTCATTTGATTTTGCACTAGATTGGATTTCATTTTTGACCACAGCCCCCTCTACACCACCCCCACCACCTCCACTGTGGCTTTAGGCGTACACGAATAAGAGATTTGTTTGAACGTTACTCTTTTTTTTTAATTAAATGGCTACCATCTTATAACCTTATACATACACGTTACAAAGATTTACTGATGGTAGCTCTATCGATGACCATCTAGACACTCCCGCAGCGTCTATTTCTGCCGCCGGCCAGTAGTGTTCAAACATTAAAGTATTCCGGTTTGAAGGATGCTGTAGCTAGTGTAATTACTAGGGTAATGAGACTCAACATCTTATGTCTCAGGCGACGTGCTCAACGTGGTATATCATCCTAACGAGCGCCATGTAGTTATGGGCAGGCGTATCACTTACCATCAGGTGAACGTCCCGATCGTCTTGTCACTTCGTTAAAGAATAATAAAACATAAGTTACTCCTTTTATTGGATGAAATAAAAAAAAAATATCCGTATCTTTTATAATCATGACGATTATTTGCCGAATATATACACAATACAATCGTAATAAATCGATACAATCGGATAAATAATATATGCTTACGATTTTATTCACAATATTTAAACAATTCACAGTTATATACACTACAATTCACTTGAAATAATTTAATACCAACGATGCTCACTTTCCTGGAGCTGATGCCCGAATGACTCGACGCGGACTGCCCCAAAAACATTCTGACTTTTATTCCACCACCATCAGCCGATAGACGTCAACTGCTGGACATAGGCCTCCCCCAAACATCGATCGATCCTGTGCCGCCCGCACCACCGGGTACCAGGGGCCGTCGCTTGTGGGTTTCAAATGGGGGGATTTGGGACCGTTCCTACAATGGCCCAGTGCGGGTTGGTGGAAGCGGAAACCTCGTTTGTTGATCAGCAGGATACACCGCGAGGAGGTGAAGTTAGCTTGTGTCCGTGAGTTGTTATGCGGGGCCCTTACATCCCATTTATTCAGTGTAGCCATATTAGAAATGTTGCCAATTTATAATTAAGGAAAGTAGTGTTGCCAACATAAATATAGTATTTTTTTTTTTGATAACTCAAAACGATAAGATTATTTGATAAATCGGCAGCAACGTGCATAACGATCAGTATCTAACCGAACAATGTCACTGGAAACAAATGTCTTGCTCTTTACTCTTCACCAAATATTTGATTGGTGAGTAGGTAATTTTTTTTTTATATAAAACAAAATTTTCTCTAATTACACAAAGTTATGAATGCTTTCGTCCAATTTCGAGAAAGACGTTAACCGCCGAACCCAACTGGGGATGGGCAGCGGTCGGTAAACTTCGCAAGGTCTTTTCATCCAGAATCTCCCAGTGCTTGAAGACCTAAGTCTTCGAACAGTGCGTGTTGCCAGTGATGACCTACAGCTCTGAAACTTAGCTGCTAAGTGTGAGCATCATAAGAAAGCTCAGAGTCACACAGCGGGCTATGGAGACGGCGATTCTTGGAGTATCTCTGCGTAATCAAATCAAACAGTCTTTATCGCTTTTCTTACCCCCGCTAGGTCTAGTATTCTAAGTGTAAGAAAGGGGATAGAATATAACCATCATCTTTCCACTCAACCACCCTCAGCGTGACATAATAGGCGACTAAGAAGGGAATCCTTTAATCGACTTAACTCAAGAGTACAGACTAACTGTCGCTTACAGCACATTCCTCAATCCGGTAGTATCGCGTCGCGATTTAAGTCATCAGTACAAGATGTATTGATAACTGAAATCTTCAAAAATCTTAAATCTAAAATATAGATTTAACATAAACTTTTCAGGCATGACCTTCCTTCACCTTCTCGTATTATGATACTACAAAGCAATCATCAGAATAAGATATAACAAAGGTTTTCTCAATTAGAGCCGTCTCGTTCCTTCTACTTGCAATATTTATACATTAAAACAAAAAAAAACGAATAAATATTTTATTGCAAGTAATAACAATTCTAAAAATTAATAATATCCTTCAAGGAATATGATAATTAATTAAATTTAAAAGGGGTTGTGTTATCGTCATAACAAAGCACTCGAGGCAATTTAAAGGAGCAATTAACGCTTTGTGAGGATACACTGCGCGCCGTGCTCTCCGTATTGTGGAGCCTGGCGACCTACTTCCTTGCCCCGTGTTCACCTTCGAAAATATGTGTCGAAGACTGATGCGCATACTTCGTAGAACCTATAGCCATTGAAGTGCTATAATCTACCCACGGGAAAACGCAGTGCTAGCAGACTCCTCACTAAGTGGATCGACAATGCCAAATAAAATCACTGGGAACCTTTACACTCAACTCAAGGCCTTGTTTCGTGGAATATATGGAAATAGATCCATGTCGAACTGTGAAGGTGGCCACCGGTGCAGATGATGACGAACACTGCATATGTACTTTGTCACAAAATGAAATCCATGTCCCAAACGGAACTCAAGTGTGAGGACTTAAAAAGATACTACGGTTGCATTACTTTTCAAAGAAACAGAACTGTTCGATTTTTTTTATATAAAATTTATCTTGACTCGAACTTTACTTGGTGTTAAGTGATTATAAGACGGTGGATGGTCAAGCGCGCTTAAAATCCTCTGGTTCTCATCTGATTCGGCATCTCATATAAATACGGCATTGTTGTTCCTAATAGTTTTAGTGCAGGTAATTGGCCAGGTGGATGTGAAACCTTACTCCCAACCACACCTATAATAAATATCGTATTTACTTTTTATAATATATACGTATATTTGTTAACGTTTCATATTTACTCTCACTCGGAAAGACGTGGAGTTTATTTCGTGCACTTAGTCCATCTACAGCGTGGGTACTTCCAAATAGTTAACTGATTTTATTTCGTGAAACGTTGAAATCAAAACCTGATACGTATAACGTTATGTTGTACACGTTGCAGGAAGCATATACAGGAGGGGAGCGCGGCGGTGGCGGAAGCTGTACCGCGTCAACGGACACATCTTCCAAGCGAAAAGGTTTAATAGAGTAAGTACATCAATGTTACTAAAACAAAATGTCCATTTAAAAACAAGCTACAATGACAACAAGCGAAAAAATCATCTTTTAGCGGCAAAGTTAGTTGATTTTATATATCATTATCAACCGAAACACTTGTTCATCATCAGCTTCCCTCAAAGATATTTACTCGTATCATCATCGCCCGCATCCAGCATATTCCCATCCATCAATAGAACATCGCATATGTACATACATACACATTCAGCTGAAGCACTGCAAAAAGAGTGGAGGATAATAATTTTTTTTTTGTCCTAAACAAAACTACAGCATTAATTACTGAGGAGTAGTAATAAATCAAAGTAGAATACTTTGTAGCGATTTATTAAAAGCTTTCAACTTAATTAAGCTCTGAACAAGGACAAACGACTTTGAAACGTACGACAATAATTTAAAGAGTCACTCGGATAATTTATTCACCCCCGTACAATATTACGTTGACGTCATAAAGACGGTGGTGCACCGAAAAAAGGGTGAGTTCAAAAATTTATAAAGGAAACTACAGTAATCCCGAATTGTGAGGCGCTGAAACCCCAAAAAGTATTCATTAGTTTTATATTTTATAAGGGTAGCATTATCGAAGTGTATGTTCAATTAAATGAATTACAGTGAACCTAAATATGGTTGAGCATCTACAGGGTGGACCTGGACCAGGTCCCTGCTGTGGACCTGTTACATAAATTTGCAACAATAGCAGCAGTTAGGGAGGATTACAGGTACCTAGGAGAACGAGTCGCTACTTATTGATTTCGATCAGTCTCTATCACGACTGTCATGATTATGAAGAAGAAATAAGCAATCCTCACCGAAGTACCTAGTAATGAGACCTCGTCAGTTCATTCCTATCAACTCTTCGAAGATTCAGTAGGTGTATATTTATGCTTTAATTTCCAGCGCGCATTTTGTGCTTTCTGCCAAGACCGCATCTGGGGCCTCGGTCGGCAGGGCTTCAAATGCATCCAGTGCAAGCTGCTGGTGCACAAGAAGTGCCACAAGCTGGTGCAGAAGCCGTGCTCCAACGAACACGTCGACCCCGTCGAGATCAAAGATGACGCGAACGGAGAGAGCACCCTGGGCAGAGCGGCCTCCGTCAGGTAACCAATTTTCCAAACTCTTTTTTTTTACAATTCCACTTTCACTCTAGGTCCTGTCTATTAGTTCTCTTATATATATCCTAATATAATCTTAACAAAATACTCATTGCAATTTCCAGGTCGCGAGCGGAGCCTGAACCGTTGCCGGAAACTCCACCAGCTCCACCCGCACCAGTACGTTCTGAAGATTTGGAGCCCGGCTCGCAGAGGCATTACTCGTTGGAGGACTTCGAGCTGATACGCGTCATCGGACGCGGCTCATATGCTAAAGTACTTATCAGAACTGGTCCAGCCACACTTGAACTATGGCTGAACCAGTTAAAAATAAGTCAACGTTTATTTAAAAAGATACCTACATTAAGATACTTGATGATTTCAGGTGCTCATGGTGGAGCTGAAACGGACGAAACGCGTTTACGCCATGAAGGTGATCAAGAAGGCGCTGGTGACTGACGATGAGGACATCGATTGGGTGCAGACGGAGAAGCACGTGTTCGAGACCGCCTCGAACCACCCGTTCCTTGTGGGACTGCACTCCTGCTTCCAGACGCCCAGCAGGCTGTTTTTTGTTATTGAGTTCGTACGCGGAGGTGATCTCATGTAAGAATCCTCGAAAACCTTTATATCCGTGTAAAATTTTTTTTTTTCGGTTTTTAAGTTATCGTAGATATTTTATACCGATAACTGTATAAGATCTTTCAACTTATATTACTGATGTGTAGGTATTATACGAACAGTTCCGTATCCGGTTTAAGATTTAATCAAGTTAGAGCAATTACGGGTTTAAAAAGATCCATAATTTTTTGTACCGATGTGCTAACATGTCTTGAAATGGCAGGAGCGTACTGGTGAACCTATCTGGTAGACTCCAGCAAGTGAAAATTTCGAGAAGCTGATAGTTACTGAAAGCAGGATCGATCTTTGTAAGACCTTTGAGACGGACCTATGACCCAGAAGTTAGCGTATCAGCCATGCCGTAAAATAAGAATGCACTGATAAGTTGCTCTGGCACAGGTTCCACATGCAGCGCCAGCGGCGGCTGCCGGAGGAACATGCGCGGTTCTACGCGGCGGAGATCTCGCTCGCGTTGCACTTCCTGCACGAGCGCGGCGTTATCTACCGCGACCTCAAGCTGGACAACGTGCTGCTCGACCACGAGGGGCATATCAAGCTCACCGACTACGGCATGTGCAAGGTGAGGGACCACTAGACGTTATCCCACCACCATATATGGATGCAAAAATTTCTGGTTCAACTCTGTACCTTACGACCGACGTCAGTGTTGAAAGTAAACCAAACTAACACCATTTATCCCGTGACAGGAGGGAGTCCGCCCCGGAGACACCACCTCCACCTTCTGCGGCACACCCAACTACATCGCGCCGGAGATCCTGCGCGGCGAGGAGTACGGGTTCTCCGTGGACTGGTGGGCGCTCGGCGTGCTCACGTACGAGATGCTGGCCGGGCGGTCGCCGTTCGACATCGCGCAGGCGGCCGACAACCCCGACCAGAACACAGAGGACTACCTGTTCCAAGTAACCGACGTCATATGACACACGAACTTGTACTAATCCAACTGGTGTTATTACCATTTCTGCTGTCAAACAGTACTGTGCAGATATTACTGTGTTCCGGATTAAAGGGAGATGTGGCTAGTGTAATTACTGGGGGTAAGGAGACTTAGCCTATGTCTATGTCTCAAGTCGAGTGCAATATGGTGCAGTATGTAACTGGCGCCACATTGTTATGGGCGGACGTATCACTTACCATCAGGTGAACGTTCCGCTTGTCTCGTCGTAATAAAAAAACTTACCCTAATCATTATGTGAACATTTTGTTTCAAGTCGCATAGAGAGCAATGAAAAGGGCCATGCTCATGGTTTCCCTGTGTGATCGAATCAGAAATGAGGAGATCCGCAAAAGAACTAATATCACCGACATAGTCCAAATAATAACTAGCCTCAAGTGGCAATGGGCAGGACGCATGACTCGAAGGACTGACATCCGATGGGGCACCAAGATCCTCGAATGGCGATCGCGTACCGGAAGGCGTAATGTAAGCAACGCTCTACCAGTTGGTACGACGATGTGGTGAAGGTTGCAGAACGCAGCTGGATGCGGGCAATTCGGGATCGATCGATGTGGAGATCTTTAAAGGAGGCCTATGTCCAGCAGTGGACGTATGTCGGCTGATAATGATGATGATGGTGATTTGTATAGATTTATATTACAGAGGCCATAAGATTGATAACTAATTTATCGCAACAGGTGATTTTAGAAAAAACTATCCGTATCCCGCGCTCACTGTCGGTGAAGGCTGCTTCCGTGCTGAAGGGCTTCCTGAATAAGAATCCCGTGGAACGGCTCGGTTGCGGCGACGGCGGCTTCCTCGACATCGTCAACCACCCATTCTTCAAGAGCATTGAGTGGGAAATGGTAATGTAACGCTTTTCTCACTTTGCAGTTCTACCGGGTGTAGATATCTTACCATAGATGAACCTTGAATGATGATGATGACCTTCTATTCAGAAGAGAAGGTTGGAATAGAAAAACCTGGTACCATTTGTGCTGACATGAGGCAGTACTCCATATCACTACTTATGTGCACTGCTGTTGTTTTTAAGAAGTGCTGAAGTTAATAATGAATAATATGATGTTCTTATCAACCGCAAAACGCCCACTGCTGGTCATAGGCCTCACTCACCACGCTGGCTCAGTGCGGGTTGGTGGGTAGTCAGAACCTCGTGCAGATGAAGTTGACCTGGACTCCGTTAGATGTTGGGCGGAACCCTTTACACCCTTAATACAATGTAAATAAAAAAAGAGAATTTCCCAAGTTCAGTGAATTTATCAAAATAAATTTTTTTCCCCAGTTGGAGCAGAAGCAGGTGGTGCCGCCATTCAAGCCGCGGCTGGAGGGCGAGCGCGACCTCGCCAACTTCCCTCCGGAGTTCACCGACGAGCCGGTGCACCTCACGCCCGACAACGAGTCAGTATTAACAAGGCTCGCTGTCGAAACATTCAGCTAACCAGTAGTGTGCAAACATTACCCTCACCTGGTTCATGGAGCGATGAATTTGATGAAATATAACGAGGATCTTCATCTTGTCTGAAGGCAATTAGCGATAAGAGCGACAACCAACATAGATCCAGGATCACCTATGTCTTAATACACAAACCTTCGGGTCGACAGTGTTCACGCAGGTTTAGTGGACGTAGGGTTTTATTGCCGAACACCATAATTTAATAATCACCCGACCTATCATCTGGTATTCACCTAAAGATCTAGCTGGTCTAGTTATTTCTTGGGGGGGAATTACTAATTCAAATGAATATAATAATTTCCACAGTACGGTTATTGCTGACATCGACCAGTCCGAGTTCGAGGGCTTCGAGTACGTGAACCCACTGCTGATGTCATTGGAGGATTGCGTGTGACAGCACGCCTGCCGCCTGCACCCCTACCACGACCCCGCGCAGGTACGCACATACACACGTGAACGTACACCTTCGAGGGCCCATACGCCCAGGTGGCAGGACTGGGTTGGTCTTTGGAAGGTTTTTGGTTCAGGGCCTGTACACAGGCATGAAGTGCAGTTTTCGAACTTACTCGGGTAGCTATCGCCTTATATTGTAAATCTGCCACCATGACAGTATTGCTGTGTTCCCTCATACTACAACCAGAGTATTCAGACGAGCCAAGTCCAACAGTGGGATACTATTGGCTGAAAATGATTAATCAATCCCACTTAACATCGACAACCTCATTGTATCCTAACACCATTATCAAATACTAATGCTTGGTACTTTCAATAAATTGGAAACCTCATGTGTAATTTAAAATTGGTAATACCCATAGATAAATATTTATTACGTTCATCATCATCATCATCATGTCAATCAATTGCCGTTCATTTCTAAATATAGGTTTCCCCAATTGAATTTCGGGACATCTGGTTTGTTTCCATTCAAATCCAACGATTCTGATTCCTCGACTTTAATACTTTAAACATTTACTTTTTGCCATCTATATTAAGTTCATTATCGATTTTTCTTTTAATCTGCAGGCTTACGGCTACGGTGCTGAGTCGTCTTCATCCGACTACGACTCTGTGTGCTCGGAGCTGCCGGCGCGCAAGCCCACGCTGCTGCAGCACATGTTTTGCCTGCCGCTCAACTGACGCCGCACGCACGCGCACGCGCACCCGCCGCCACGCGCGCACACTTAGCGCCGACACCGCAACCCAATGTACACGGGCCGCGGCATGTGTATCGAAATATCGACATCTTGAGTACACGACACTACCATAGACAATCGTCGTGACAGCCCCATCAGAATCAACAGTCTCCGTTACCAAGCAACTAGATACATCTTGAACTACCTGAATGTAACCTGTAAATGTGTTTACGCATACACACAAATTATATTAATTATTTACATCTTATATTCCAATGTACAGAAATCATAAATCTTCCTAAAAATAAGTTACCTATAGTTTCAAATATACTAACTTATCCTGCTGACAGTTTCTCCCAATATCTAGATTATTTTTTTATTACAACAAATTCGCTTACTATGTACAAACACATTTACATATTACATATATATTAGAAATGTATACGAGTTAATAACTACATAATTCGATTGTATTCCGCATTACCGTTGAGGTTGGCATCACTGACCGTCGCTCCTCTATTGTTTATGATTCTTATACACTTGCATGAGATTACTTTATTCCACATTGATGAAATATTACCAACTGTAAGTTTCAACCTTTTTTTTCTACTTAAATAAAGTACTTGAACGCAATCCCACCGGGATTCCGTTTGAAGGAGTTCTATATGAAATAAGTAGTATGATAAAAAAGCTTTATAAAATTGATTTATTGAACATTTTTGTTACAAAATCAGTTTTAATTATTATTTCCGTGATATACTATCAAAAATAACAAATTTACTAAAGTAGATAGAAGAAAACTGTCATGTTAGATTGAAAAAAAAAAACATCCGTGTCATAGACAATATCAACTTTTCTATACTCCTTTAACGTAGATGGTCGATACCTTACGATTCGCAGTTCGTCGCATAATAAGTTACTCATTTTATAGTTTTATATAACTTTAATTATGATAATAAAGTATAATTTATAACTTCGGTCGTTTTGGTACTCAGATTATGATCGGCATTGATCCGCGGCCATAAGAAGGTCATCGACCTCTGGTTTACATTAAACTATTGCTTTTGTTCGCTTAATACGGAAACAATCGGTTTATGTATTGTTATACCTCACGTTCATATTTCACATAGAACATATAACTATATAGCTTCGTGTGAGATACACTGCCGCAGTGCAGCCCTGTACAGAGTATAAATATTGAACAGTATATATACACTACTGATCGCAGGGAAACGGAAATGGGTTATTGCTTATTTATAAAAATATTTCACTCTTAAACAATATTGCTTTCCGTTGCCTATATTAGTTTTAAAAGATATATATATATATATATATATATATGTGTATATTATATAGGTATATGTGTGTATGTATATATATATATGTATACTTACCTATTACTTAACTGCACTTTATTTAACCAGTTAAACTTGCAGTTATTATTGTGGGATGTTAGTCATACTTTGGCAGGATATACAATATAACGATGGTACTGAGCGCTGAATATCCTATATCTAAAGCGGAACTTGTTAGGAAGTGAGGCGAGGGGTATGGCAAATTATGAGGGGGGAATGATAAGAGGGGGAATGGCGGAAGTGAATAAATTAACTATTAAATGATTGCGATTGGCAATATTATTAAAGGGCTAGATATATTTTGGTGTACCGCTGGTGCAAAAAGCGCGGCAAAGTCACGCCTTTTCCTATATTAGTATTAAAATGTAGTTGATTCATAACTTCCGGCGTCTTGAGGAAGCGCTTCTCGTGTACATATTTGAATGTGGACATATTGATCGTTTACAAACTGTACCTGTATCTGTATATGTAAGATTTAGTGTTTTCCAAACTGTCCTAGATTCTGACCACGATTTCCGTTAAGAAAAGGGGAGGGGCTCGGCTTGGCGGAGTTCGTGATGCGGCACACCGGCTCATAAGCCCAGTGATGGTTGATCTTGGGATATAAACATCGCTTGACGGTTGTGGCGTCGGTGTTGCCACAGTTAATTATTTTGGCGCAATTAAAATGTCGCCGATGCCGAGGAATTTATAGGAACGGTCGAGTTTACAAATCGATGCGTCCTGATGCCCCTGCCCTTGCACTAGTGATGTACTGTTACGTAGATGCGGGCTAGTGTTGTAGCTATCGATACCGAGCGCAGCGCGATTAATCGATTATTCGATTTAATTGTCAAATTGATGTGAAATATATTGTGCGTTGGCAGTCAATGTTCGAGGAGCTGCCGCTGCGCTCCGGTCCCCAGGTTTCCGTAGGTTTAAAAGTATGACCTATCTCAAGGTTTTGTGTAACTTTAAATATATGTATAAATATTAATATATTACCTTTAGCCCCCCTGTTCTCCTTCGTAGCTGTACACAACCACACGTAGGTAGCCAACGAATTTTATTGTTATAAATAATAAAACTATATAATATTGAGCACTGATACAAATTTAAACTCGTGTACATTTTAAGCGCATATGCGTCGTTATCGTTTATTGTAAACATTACTGTTAACGTTAGAGAGAGAGGAAGAGGGAGTGGAAGTGGTGGGGGTGAGATAGATGTTGACGGAGCTCAAGTATCCACAGAGTATTCTAAATAGCGAGTAGTGACTGTCTGTTAGACGTTTTGCACCGATGTTATATATATATATGTATGTATGTATATCACCGCTACATTAGGCGGCTGGTCCTTAAAGCCGGATAGTTTGAAGAGAAGAGCTGTACAATAAGAGTGACGTTACTCATACCAGTAGTGTATTGTAAGGCGACGTTATACTTTACGCTAATTTCCGTTATTATATAGATCCTTTGTCTAGCAAGTGTCAAATCTCGCTTATAGGCTACACTACGGTTTAAGGAGCCTGTTACATGAACCTTTGCGGTAGTGTCGCGTGCCAGTGCGCGATTGCGGAACATCCGGCCTGCGCGGGTCTTCGTTTGTATTATTTCTAATTAAGTATTTAATTTAGTATTTTTTTTTTCTTTCGGTACTATTTAGCGTTAACGGTTTAGTATTTATAGTTAGCTAACATTCCATCGCAACGTTCGCGCGGAGTCGTCGCGGCGTGTCCCAGTCAAACGGATCCACACAAACGTAGACATCACAGGTTTATAAGTGACGAATTGTTATTCTCATTGAGTTGTTTTGTATAGAAATAATGGCGTTATTATAATTATGTTTCATTCATAATCTGTGCTGGTGGTAGGTTTATAATTACCATTCGAGACCAGCTGGGTAGTTACCACCGTAGCTCCTATATCTGCCGTTAAACAGTAGTACGCAAATGTTACTGTGCTATAGTTCTGAACGGCGTTGTCATTAGTGAAGTTACTGAGTTTGTGAAATTTTATATTTCACGTCTCAAGTAGACAGAGCGCAGTGTGATGCTGTGTATGTCATCCTAGCTAACGACGCGTTATGTACGGGCGTACTATCAGTTCGTGATCTTCGTTTCGTCGCTTCGTCATATAGAAAGCTATCAAATTAAAATCATTAAGAATTTGAATGTTTATAAAATGAACAATTGTTTTTTTTTTATTTATAATATGTGTGCGGCGCGTAGCTTACGTTCACGCAGTTTAATGTATTTATTCAGCACAAACCCTCGATCCGCGACGTGCGGAGCAGTACTAACCGCATGACAACAGCCGCCTAACATTAAATTGTAAGCGGAATCGTTACGTGTAAGACGTTAAGTTCGCAACACGAACAAATGTATCCCTAGTTAAGTGTGTTTAAGTTGAACGCGAGCTGAAACTGTGGCTAGTGTGAAACCGGACGAGCCTGTGAACAGCGGAGTTTGATTATTAATTATATTTGTTTCCGGCTGTTTTACTTGTATGCGATGGGCCTTGCGTGATTGCTACTTATTGTCAAGTTAGACTGGAGATATTGTGGTACTTGTACTATTCTATGCTTAACTGAAAAATAAAGAAAGATTAATCCGATAAATGCTTTTCTGTTAACTCCCCTGAACCTTTTAATTATACACAGTTCTCCGCGCGATCAGCGGAAATCCTGGTTTCTGATGTACCAGTCAGTAGTGCGCAACGTTATGGTACGCATCGTAAAACCGCTAGGACTAATGCTTAACTACAGTGACGTAATGATGATGATGATGGTCCCACCAGGTGTAACATGGTGTGATAGATATTAATTTATTTTGCGTATAAAAAAGCTTTCTAACTTAAGATTATACTGGGTGTCAGGACACCGCTTCCGAAAATGAAAACAGACGATAGTACTAATGACGCCTTTGATGATGGGACGGAAAAGAATCGATACTGATTAAAAAAAAAACATATTTTTAAAACGTTTTATTAGCATTGTTTACGCTCCATCATGTTGACAGTTTCATAAAACATACATTACTTAAAAATTTTATTGTTAAAAATTTGGTATGAAAAATCTTACCGATTGAAATGCTCCGTGGCCCTATGAAATAAGGTTCGAATTGAAACCAAACACATCTCGTAAAGTATCACGACGGCCAGGGTTCCTGATAGCACGAAGCCTTTTTCTTAAGTCAGCTCGAGTGACTCTCCCTGTGAGCTGTTCTCTTATTGTGTCAGCAGCGAGGATGATGCGTGACTTTAGATCTTCTAACGAGTTAATTGGTGTTGTATACACTAAAGATGTCATGTGACCCCATAAGTAATAATCGCAAGGTGTTAAATCAGGACATCTTGCGGGCCGCGGTGTTGCTCCGCCTCGGCCAATCCATCGCTGAGGGAAAGTAGTGTCTAACCACTGTCTTACGCCGAGACGAAAATGGGCGGGGAACAACTGTCATGTAGGAATAACATTTCTCTTCTGTTTTCCAATGGTATATCCTCATAAAAAAAATATTTCGAAGACAATCTTCGTACGTCTCCCCATTTAAATTGTTGGGCAAGAAGACTGGGCCTATCATGTTAAGTAAGTATGAATTATGCCCGTTCATACGTTAACGGAGAATCTTCGCTGATGAGCTCCTTCTGTAATCACGTGGGGATTTTCACCTCGCAGAGCCCAATAATGACCATTGTGAAAATTTGTTATGCCGTCTGTCAATCTTCGATTCATCAGTGCAGCATAAAACGACAGAAGTCTTACCTTGCAGGGTCTCCTTCCTCCAGGGCCTGGACCGATGTATAATGCTAGAAGTAGAGCGTTGTCGTATGCACGGTAAACCACACTTTCCATTGTGTTAAACCCAGCAATCTTGCCACGACCCTGGTTGACGTAGTCGGGTCTATAACAAAATGTCTATGATTCCTTCTTCCTCTCAGTATCGTAGACGCGTGGCCTGCCTGCGTCGTGTCGCCTCTGTAGAACGCTGCCAGTTTCCCTGACGCGTTGATACGCCGCAGCAAACACTCTATGACTTGGTAGGTGACAATTTAGAAAACGTAGCTGATATTCTGTTCGTACTTACAAAGAATTTCCAACACTAACTCCATAACAATATAAAATGTCAGCGTATTCTTTTTACCCTAAATCCGCCATTGAAATTAAATTTATTTGGTATGGAAAAGAAAAACTATTCAGAATTAAGAAGACAACGATAATATACGTCCGCCCACGGAACTAGTTAAATGTTAACTGTGATATTCATAACCTAAAAAGTGTTTTTTTTTTCTAAATTTTAGAAACTATGTGCTTTCTTATACCTTGTCGGATAGATATTGAAGTCAGGTACTTATTTATGAGCTTTAAACGGATTTTTTATGATTAAAATTTTATTATAAGATTAAATAAAAATGTAAGTATGACGCCTTATTTTTTACTGTCACTACTTTCAAAGAACCTAATTTAAAAGTTTTAGCCCCTAAGTGATGATTATTGATTTAATAAAATAATAATTATTACTCTAAAATTTGTGTAGAAATAAGTAAAAAATAAAATCATCGAATTATTTCCTAGAAAATCGAGAATTTTTTGAAAAAATTTAAAAAATCAATAACTCCAGAAGCATTATTCTTGTATGGAGTATTCCATACATAGATAGATAGGATACGAGCTATACTTTAGCCCCTCCAGAGTTTTTACACCTATTTCCTTTCACCCTGTATACATGTTAAGTACATAAATTTTAATTACCTAGTTAAAAGCTAAAATTTTAGAAAAAAAATCTTTCTTTTAATAACATATGCACATAGTATATAATATTAAGTATTATATATTTAACTGCTGGTAGGTCTCTGTTACCGTCAGACTGTCTAGGTAGATATCACCGCCGCGCCTACTGCAGCCTACAAATAGTACCGTGCAAACGTTACTGGGTTCCGGTTTGACAGACGCTGTAGCTAGTGCAATTACTGGGGTAAAGGGACTTAACGCCTTATACCTAAAAGCTACGAGCACAATGTGGTGCAATGCATATTATTCTAACTAGCCGCGTTGTTATGGACAGGCGTATCGCTTACCTTCCGGTGGACATCCGGCTAGTCCCTTCGCTTCCCTGAACAATAAAAAATATATGTTTGAGCATAAACCATATACAAATATTATTTATAATTTTTATTTAATGCTCTACTCGCTTTCTAGTAATCTTATCAATCTTACTGTTTAATAGTAATATTATTTTTTTCACAAATAATAGATACATGTCTGAACGTGTCTCTGTGGCAATGGCATAACTCAACTCGTCGCTTTGTTCTCTTCAGGAAATTATAACTAGGATTTTTTTATGATGTGTAAGCCGCCAGGTTCTTTTACAACCAAAGCAGCTTCATCTGACTCGGCTATGATTGAGGTAGTTAAATAAAACAGACTTTATCAATATAGGATTTATTAACACAAATACACAAAGTGCACGGAGCCGCACAAATGTGACGCGCGGACTACATCCGGATGATGCGCTGCTTGCGGTGATACACGACTTTACTTTATTTAAATTTCACAAAAAATACTCTTACCTCTATAACATTTACTTACGATCAACATAAATTGAAATCTTATAAAACCGACAAAGGTAAAACATTTTTATATAAAACAAAGAAAATATGTAATAAATATAATAAAGCATCTGATAATATAGTGCAGGCAAATGAGGAAAGCTTTGAAAGTCCTCGAGGAGTAGTTTCTCCATACGAAGATGAACCGATAGGTAGATCTTTGATGGTCTGCCCAGCAATGGGCATTCATGATGATGATTCATATATAAAGTAGTACATTATACTGAATATATTCGAGCATTTAACTTAAAGCTAAATACACCGCGACAGCAATGGAATGGACAGAATAATGGCGACGGCTTCTTACTCCGGTGCGTAGTGCGTCGTGTGTACATAATGCTAAAGGTAAACATTCTGTAAATATATCCAAATGTAAACACGCGTAAGTCGATCGACAGTAAGAGTAAACAAACGGCTTCACTTCACATACAGCTCAAGTAATTGTAAATATTTCGAAAAATTGTTTAACATCTCCCAAGGAAGGTCCTTTGTGACATTTGATTGGTAATATTAAAAAAAAAATTGATATAACAAATAAAAACTTACAAAAACATTGTTTTATATAAATAATACATAAATTTGTAGCGGAAATGCAGCAGCAATTGTTTAGTTTCTTTCTTGTTTGGTTCCTACGAGAAGTCTAACTTCTATCATTTTGAACATCTACAGGCTTCTATAAATGAACTAGTTTTTAGTTTTTTAGTTACAGTTTTTTTATTATTATTAAAGGGTGCCGTCGGATTGTGGTGCCTTTGCCCGATGCACTAAATGAAATATAATACTGGGAAAAAAATTTGGAAAAATAAATTTCTCATTAAATAAACGTCTAAAACAAATTCATACTTAAATCGAAATAACTATAACATTGCCTGCCGCAGCCAATGCAAATGCTGCACCACTGCGACCACGCCGTGCACGTAACACTGCACCGATCCTAACGGCCGACCCACTGTTCGGACTCCAGTCGTCTCGCAATAAAAGTGAGAAGAGATCGGCGGACGTTACACGTCCACTCAAGTCTTGCAACGCGTCGGTTTCCTCCACCGGAAACTCGGGCCCAATGAATCGAACCCGCGGTCCCTCGAGCCTCACGAACTGAACTATCACGGCTTTATATAATACTGAACAAATACTCAAAGTACATAAAAGTAGTGAAGTCTCCTATGACGCGGTTCTCACATAACACGATATTGCGACAATTCTCCTACAATGCATTTTTGTTAAAAAAAAAAAAATTACAAATGTTTTATGAATAATTTTTTTTCAATCAAGCGGCGAGACGAACGGGACGTTCACCTGATGGTAAGTGATACGCCCATAACAACGCGGCGCCAGTTAAGATGTTATGCACTGCACCACATCACGCTCATCGCCTGAGACATAACAAGTGAAGTCTAGTTACCATAGTAATTACATAATGTACATATTAATAAAGTAACATATGTAAATTTTTTTTTGTTACAGTGTTGTTTACTTTATTGGTCAATAAACTATATGTATTCATACTTATATGCAGTTTTATATGTATGTAATTTTCTTGTTCCCACATAACGCGGTGCGATATAATCGCGCTATAAGAGACTCCACTGCACAAACACTAACTGAACTAGAATGCTTTGCATCGCCATTGAAGAGACATTGTATATTTCGCAACGGAACAGCCTAAACGTAATATAATTGTTTATACTAAAGAAATATTATCGATTATGTATCGAGATAAATGCGAGATTTTATTTTAAATTGCTTTGTATCAGATCTATTATTCTTTATATAAATTTTATTAAACAAAAACAGTTTATTATATAATATTTGACTATAATAAATAAATAATAATGATAGCTCATACTATTAGTTAGGTTAGGTTAGGTTAGGTTTGTAGTTCAACAATAATTTTTTACTGCCCGTCAACAACAATATGGCGCTAGTTACGATGTTTATACAGCACCACATTATACTCGTTGCTCCAGTTATCGAACTACAGTGCCCTTCAAACCGGAACACAGTGACGTTTGAAAAATTACTGTTAAGGCGGCAGAAGTTTGAGCTGTTATTTGTAAAATTTTCTCATTTGTTCGCGGGGGACGCGGTGCGGGCCGATGACGTCACAGCGTGACACCACGTGACCTCCTAACTACTTCCGCAAATAGTTTAGCGGCACTTCTGTCCGTTTAAACTTGGTCACAGATTTTGATATAAACCAGAGAATGAAACAGGAAAAAAATTACATTAGATTTTATATGCGATGAACAAATTTAGTTTTTTTTTAAATCTTCCGAACACCGCGTCGTTTCTAGTGATGAAGAAATTATAATAATAATGTACAGATATTAATTAGATGGTATGTTTTCACATTTTAAGCTGGACGAGTTGGGTTTGGGCTCGCAGCTACGTAAGAAACGAGCTGTTCACATTTGTGCTGGACACTTAAGTATGTAGTACATTACTCGCTGGACAGTCATGGGTATATCGCAATGGGACTGGTCATTGCTCTCTCCATGTGCTTTACCAAGGATTAAATTTGCAGCAGTGCGGGAAGCCATTGGCACAGGATGATGACGATTCACGCCGTGTAGTTTTCTTACTATACTATTCTTTACACATTTGTGTGTGAGATAATTTTTTGGATAATTATATCTAAAATATAAATCTTTGTAGATAATACTTTTGTATTTTTATAAAGGAAATGATATATTTTTTTTTAATTGATATGAAATTGTATTAATAAATTAATTTTGTTATTGTATAGTTTTTTTATGAGTAATCTAATGGGAAAATAAATATTTTAACTTGCATATGGCAATGGGAATAGGACCATGGATGATAAATGATGTCCACTGTTAGTATCAAGTGTGGACCTAAGTGTAGTATCAGTGCTAAGTAGCTCACTGGGAGCCGTTCTGCGCGCGGCACTGCCACTCGGAGGGCGGAGCGCCCGCGAACATGGCGCCAGACTTCAGCTCCGAACGGAGGAATGGTATCTGGAATGACAATGTTTATTTTACTATCTTGAAATTTCAAGTAACATATCACCATGTTATTACTTTTGATTTATAATGTATCATAAATCGTGATTATCATCATCTTCTCGATCGAATGACGACCACCGTTAACCGCAGGTCTCTGATGAACTCTTTAAACAAGATTTTGTTCTATTTGAGAGGAACTGCTCCTAGCGATGGCACACGAAGTGATATCATCATCATTTGATACTCCTTCGTACACAGCACCGCATTGGGTTCGCCCCTTTCACTCATAAAATGTTGAGTCTCGGTACCTAAGTAATTTCTGTAGATACAGCGTCCTTCAAACCGGAACACAGTAATGTTTGCACACTACAGTTTGACGTCAGAAATAGGAGCTGTGGTGGTACTTACCTAAACAATGTCTGGCATCAGAGTTCTACCAACAGGAGCATCGCTGGATATATTCGATGATATGAACAGTGGTGGTGAGGTTGGGTGATGTGTAGGCAGTGCTGCATACCTTGTGCTCGAGCTGCATGTGGTGCAGCGGGCGCAGCGCGAGGCAGGCGCGCAGCAGGTTCTCGATACAAGCGCGCTGCTTGTACAGCGCGTTGACAACAGGCGCGCCCGCCGGCACCAGCGGCGCCTTCAGCAGGTACGACAGCGGCGACAGCACCGCGTGCATGAACTGCCATTCTGCAGGGTACACAAGCACCAACGTAACGCCATTGTTTCGTGAAAATTGTACAAAAAAAGATATATCTATATATTATGTTGGATATAAATTGCAGTTTTGTTCTTGCTGTACAATCTTACTGTTGGGGCCAGTCTCTTACTACTCGAGAGTAAATATATCACAAAGTAAGTAAAGAATGTTACTGCAAAGGTTAATAGTGTTATTTTAGAAGAAGTGACATCTATGTTTAAGGTCATATGTACTATTACGTCTCGGACAGGCACGCGTCGTAGCTACATTGAGCCCATCCAGCTCGGCACTGACACATTCTAAAAAGAACAGCTATCGTGGACATGTGACTTAAGCCAACTCGCAGTTGACCATCATGGTGAATATATGACCTTAACTCTCACAGCCTGGACAATGGAAAAGTTAGATGGACTGTTTATTTCCGGTCTGCTTTCGAAAATGTCTCTACCACTTTGATAAGAGTCTCCAGCAAAGCTAAAAAGATTGGATTACCATCAGATTTGCTCCTGCGCACAGCAACTCTGCTGAACAGCTCCGTGAGCAACACCAGGTCGAGGATGAGCGGCACTGCAAGCAGCGAGTCCTCGCAGGTGTTGTGAACCGCGATCGTGTTGGTGCCATGCATCAGGATCTCCGACGTGTACTCGTCCATTGCGCGCTTCGAGTCACCTGGGTGAGGTGGAAAGTCCGTATAAGCAATGATCAACGATGGGCATTTATGTAATAGGCATCATCAGATAATTTATCAATAATCGCGCGTATGATCCCACTCACCAACATACGGGACGTACTTGATCACCACCACATGGTCCGGTTTCTCGCCCGGCTTGTACAGAATGGAGTTCGACTCCACCATGTCGTCAACCACGTTACTCTTGGTGATCTTTAAATGATTAAAAAAAATATTAAGAATAATAACTCTCTTTATCTACTAATGGTCTAATGTTTGACAATACTGGAGAAGAGTTCTCTAGAACATTCTGGCTCTATGTTGACAGCGGATTGATAATTTAAGGGTGGGAGTTAATAGCTTGTGGTGAAACTGTGTCTCACTACCATAACAGAAGACCCAGGTTGGGTTTTGGGGCTATGAATCATTCCTTTACATTGGTCTTATTTCAAGGAAGTCTCTTGCTGCTGCTACTGGTAGTTTTTTTATTCAGGAAAGCAACGAGCAGGATACTCAGACACGTTACGATGTTTTGTTAATTTCAGCGTCCCGCAAACCCGAACAATAATAAGTGTTGCGTCTGTTCTCCAACTACGGAGACTTATATACTATCATGCATTGAGCCATGAATATATTGCATCGAACAAAACGAAAACCATTATAAACCACAACTAAATACCTCTTTGGATCTGAACTGCTTCGGAGCAGACAAGTTCTTGCCATCATTGTTGCCAAGGTGGTTGTAGCTGACGATGGACACCGGCTTCAGGCCTGCGCATAATTATATTATAATAACAAAATCGAACTACAAAAGTAGTTGATATACTGGTGGTAGGTGTTGCTGAACATTGTCATGACCGCAGCCGGTTACTATTTCTAATAAGTGTTACTGTGGTCAGGTCTAAAGGATGTTGCAGCTAGTAATGTTACTGGAATGACATCTAACTTTTCCATATGACTGTCTCTCACCAGCACCATGTTGTTATAACTGGATTTAATTACACAAGGTGTAATATATACAGCACGAGTCATATATAGCAAAGAATTTTTTTTTTTGTTTAGTTTTTATAATATTGTAAAATGCTTTAAGATGGAGTATCTATAATTTTTTTAAGTGTCATCACCATCATCATCAGCCGATAGACGTCCACTGCCTCCCGCAAAGATTTCCACGTCGATCGGTCCCGCGTTGCTCGCATCCCGTGAGTTCCCGCGATTCTCACCAGATCGTCGGTCCACCTTATGGGTGGCCTGCCATAACCACGTGTACCAGTACGCGGACGCCACTGAAGGACCTCACTGCCCCATCGGCCATCGGTCCTTGGAGCCCACTGCCACTAACAATCTTTTTGTGCTATGTCGGTGACCTCAATACTTAAGTGTATATTTATATCTTTTGTTATTAAAATATTTCTTGGTACACTATTAATAAATCAAAAATATAATTACTTATCTGTTAAACCAAGAAAATTACTATTAATAATTTCACATTAATGACTGCACACTAATGCTACCACTTGACGGTCTTCAACAATAGATATAACACCAGAAAAAAAAAACTATTTTCCATTCAAATGTACTGTCGGTTAACAATAAGCGTGTACCCACCGGCCGACACTAGGAAGTCGACCAGCACGGACTTGAGCTTGGTCTGGCCGGACTTGAAGTCGTCGCCGCCCACGAACACGCCCGCCCTCTCCGCGCGCTCCACCACGCCCTCCACTATGCTGTTCTGCGGCGAGCCGTTGATGTAGCAGCACTGGAAAGTAGACGGCATATTTAATATATACACTGGGGTAATAGACTGGGGAGATAAAATATAAGAAAATAATATAGGGAAAATGTAAGCAGAAGAAAATAAAGTATGTGTTGTTTTTAAGAAGACGGATAAAAGAAGGAAATAGAATGGAGAAAGAAAGGTGAAAGGCAGTATGCGTAAAGACAGGTATGATAGAAAGTGGAGAGAGACAAGAGAACGAGGAATAGGATAAGAAAACGATAAGGAAATAAAAAGAAAAATGAAAAGTATAAACTGCGCCCCAGCCTCAAAATAATTGGGCGAAACGTTTTAAAAAAATATATATACACTAATACTCGGACATATTATGCTTAAATATGGCATCGAAAAGAATGATAATGAAGTTAGTATTCTTACACTGCAACATTTAAGGCTGTATACGATATGATCCTAGTGCATTTCCTTACGCTCCCTTTGTGGCCTTCCTAGCCTAGGGAGCAGGTACGCGGCAAAATTGGCACAGTATTCCTTGGTCGTCTTTGAGAATATTATCCCTTCCTTTCTTTTCACGGAATACTCGCAACCGTGCGGATGTAGCAGAGTTAGAGGAGATTAAATACTTGCCCCTTCGTCCACGGCTGCGAGAGCGAAAATTGTGGATGGTGAGATCTCTGAATCGTTGTTACGGAGCGCCCGCTCCAGGTTCTCAGCAGAGTCGTGCACACCCACACGGATCTCGCAGAATCTAGAAGGAAAGATGATAATATTAATTCCATAATTTATCCTTACGAGCAGACCTGGATGGTATAGCGTGTTCGCCAAGAATACTTATACTCTCATGCATACTAATGCCTACTTATCGGCATAAGCCTTTACCAAGTATCACCACTAGTTCATCCTGCGCTGCTCGCATCCATTAGTTTCTAGCGACCTTTAGCACTTCGTTGGTCCACCTAGTGGGTGCCCTTGCGTTGGGTAACAGCCAAGCCAAGACCATACCGGAACAACGATACTTTTATAGTGGTCTATATTATTGTAAGGTTCACAACCCAAATTACACCACCCAATTATGCTAGCGGATTAGCCACTGCACTATGGCGGCAATGATTTCATCATCATCATCAGCCTATAGGCAAAGGCCTCTTCTATAAATCTCGTCACGATACAGCGCTGCCCGCATCCATCGGATTCTCGCTACTTTCTCCAGATCGTCGGTCCACCTCGTGAGCGACAATGATTTATAATGACTATACCATATATTTTATTTTAAATATAACAATTACCATGTCACTGAAAGTTTCGTGGTTAACAGTGACATTGAGAAAAGTTCATTCCTGACTCATCTCGCGGATTCTTATCGGACAACTCCTACCGCACGAATTTTAACCGTAAACCGGTTTTGTATGATTACGTTCACAGCTTGCATGAATTAAAGCTTCGGCCATAGATAAAGCTGTAGCGATGGAAGCTCTTACGAAATATAACACTAAAAAAAAGTTATATGTATGTCTTTGGAATGGTGGTAGGTCTCTATGGCCGGAGACCGTCTAGGTAGGTTCTACCGCCAGCTCTGTAGTCTCAAGCTAGTACCAGTAAGACTAAGGTAAGCCTTCCCTGTCGTAGAAGCAGACTAAAAGGGTTTTAGGAGTTTCGCGGTTTCCTTGAGGGTGTGGGCCCTTATCGCTCAACAGGCGAACCTGCGTGAGACAACGTATGGCTCAACAATAGTGCCTTGGAAGGTTGGCCCCTACGCAGAGACGCGTAACACAAAGTGTAGAGAAGCACCGGTGCGTTCTATAAGAAATCCGGAGGCTCTCCGAATGCACTGATGCAGAGCAACGAGGGGATTTTAGAGAGAAAGCATTTCACATAACCCTGACTTCCCCCGAGAAGCAGGGTACCTCTCGAAGATTCCCCCCACCCTCCACAACAAAAAAAAAGCCTTCCTTCATAATCCTCTCCACGCTAAGGATTACAGAGAGAACTCCATTAAAATTAAGATCGTCTCTATAAGTATATTTTAAGATAAAAAAAATATTTGTTCCAAATACAAAGGAATAATTTTATAAAACTAGATCAAAAGTAACATACTATTATAGTATTATTTACAATTTTCATCATCATCATCATTATCAGCCTTTGTCCACTACTCAATTTAGGCCTTCCCCAATGTCTTCCACCAAATGCGATACTCAGCCTCTCGCATCCATCTACTTCCGACCGCCCAGATCATGTCGTCGGTCTATCTGGAGCGAACGCGTCCTACACTTCTGCAACCATTACGCGGCCTCCACTCCTAGACTTTGCTCCCCCATCAGCCGTGACTGATATTCACTATTTTACAAAAATATATATCCTAGCGAAGAAAACCTGGCTGCGGTAACAAAAGTTAAAATATCCACTTTATCATATTTATTTTACTGGTGATGCATCTCCTACTACACACAATACAGTGTGATCAGTAAAGGGAAAAATTCCTAAAGAACGTCCTCTTGGTAAACAGCTGAAGGTATGGTTTGACGATGTAAGAGTGAAGTTGAAGACCTGATTAGTTTTCTCAATCTGTTTGCCATAGTTCAGTTTGAAGAAGGCATCTGCTTATGGATGCGAGCAATGCGGGACCAATCGTTGTGGAGATCTTTGGGGGAGCCCTTAGCGCAGCAGCGGACGTCTATCGGCTGATAATGATGATAATAATGATGATTTGCCTATGATGATGTACAGTATATATACTTAACTTAGTAGTATATATAGTATTTATACTAAATACATAAGCAAGTATGTTTTTGTTTGAAGGACGCTGTAGTTAAATAACTGAAGGAGATATTCCGAGTATTTATAAAGGTGACTACACATTGCTACAGTTTAAACTTCTCAGTAGTGCATAATTGTTATGCAGAGCAGGTTTAGAGCTTTATCACCAGGTCAATAACCGAACGAAAAAAAAACTATTTTTATATGTAATACGGTCGGTGCTATAACTGCAAAAAAAATCATCAATATGAACCAAGTCGAATCGAATAGCCGTCAGCTTGCCTTGTGACATGAAGGATCAATTCTGGTTCCAATGGTAGTTGGGTGGTGACCCTCGTATTAGCAATCTGCCGCAATCGTAGAATTGACGGATGGTAAGTCTCTGCTGGAGATCGTATAATTACCGCCATAGCCCTTATTTCTACCGCCAAATCAGTACTGTGCAAGTATTACCATGCTCCTGTTTATAGGGCGTTGTAGTACTATTACTAGAATAACGAGACGTAGCTAATGTCTTAGAGCAAGCATAATTAGGTGTTGTGTGCATCATTCTAACTAGTGCCTCGTTGCGGTGTGTAAACGTCCAATTTTTTTATATATATGACGAATCTATGAGACGGGCAGGACATTCACCTGATGGTAAGTGATACGCTGCCCATAACAATGTTGTGCTAGTTAGGATGATACACCGCACAACCTTGCGCTTATCACCTTGAGACATAGTCTCGTTACCCCAGTAATATCACTAGCAACAGCACCCTTCAAATCGGAACACAGTAATGTATACACACTACTAATTGGAGGTAGAAATATGCGCTGTGATAGTACCGACCTAGACGGCAACGAAGATCTACCACCAATAGACACAAAATCGTCTGTCACCCGCTAACGCTTGACAGTGTATCCTCCCCGCAATGTCTCCGTCAAGTCTCGCGGGTCCAAAGCAATGAGCGGGCACAGTGCCGGGGCTGGCGGCCGAGATCAACGCACCTCGGTCGACTCGTTCACGTAACCTTCATTTCATAATCATGCGAATTTTTTTTTCTCGTAACCGATTGTCGGCATTTATCGACATCCGGCACATCCGACGCGGAACCCCTTTACATTAATGTTGTTTTATTCGACGAAGCAACGAGATAAGCGAAACGTTCACCTCCAAAGATCTCCACATCGATCGGTCCTGCGCGTTGCTCACAACCAGTGGGTTCCCGCGATTCTCACCAGATCGTCGGACCATCTGGTGGGTGGTCTGCCGACGCTACGTCTACCGGTACACGGACATCACTCGAGGACCTTACTGCTCCATCGGCCGTCCGTCCTTTGAGCAATGTGCCCTGCCCACTGCCACATAAGTCTAGCAATCTGTTCTACATCCTAATCTTAATTTTTTTTTACTAGCTGCAATACCCTTCAAACCGGAATACGGTACTGATTGGCGGCGGAAATAAGCACCGTATCCACCACATAGAATGTGAATAATGAACAAAAATTCTAACTCAACAACGATTTATTCTGTAGTGTTTTCGTTTTAGAATTTTCTGGTACCTCCACTAATAACAATAGGCAATAGCGTCCTGTGCCATTATCAGACCAAATTTAAGAGGAAAAAATTTTTTGTTCTGTTTAGAACTAATTTCCTTAATACCTGTGCTGGTCTAACAGCTCCAATACAATTTAAAACAATAACAAAATTATTCTTGTCTAGCGTCATCGAATAAAATAGAACAGAAGGTAATAGAAGGAGTAAAGGTTCCCGCTCAACTCACGGGATCCAAGCCGACCTAACCTGCTCGTGGTGCACCCTGCTAATCAACAAACGAGGCTCTGGCTCCCACGAACCGGCATTGGGCCTGCGTGGTGAGAAATAGCCCAAATCCTTCCCATATGAATCCCTACCCAATCGATGTTGGAATCTTTGGGCAAGGCCTATGTCCTGCTGTGGACGTCTATCACCTAATAATGATAAACGGAATTGAACAGAATAGAATAGAACAGAACAAGATAGAATAATTAATTAACAAAAGTCATTAATAAATACATAATTAGTGTTGTCGCTATAAGCGATCTCTTTCACACAACCTTTGGATGGATAGTGTGTCATATTATATATATATATATTTCATGTTTGGGTTTAGTTAACATCTATAATATTACATAAAAACATATGTTAATAGATATAATGTCATATATATATACATGAATACTTAGGAAGACATATTGTTTCTCCAATATATGACCTCATGCGCTGTGACTTGTATCAATTTATTATTCAACGGCATATAAGTACGGTAGGTACAGTTATATAAATGTATTTTAATGTACATCATCATCATCATCCCATGGTGGTCCACTGCTGGTACATCCATCACTGAGCCCGATCTTTGGACATACGCATCGAGACGCTGCCAGCCGCCTTGCGCAGATCGACGCTCCATCTTGACAAGGCGTCCCAAGATGTTTGTCTAAACGCAGCCGCAGCCTCTATGGCAGATGTGACCAGTAATGTCAGTGACCATATCGTGTCCGCTTCCTATTCAATAATTATAACAATGTGTAAAACTCACCTCTCGGTGTTAGCCGTCCACAGGACTATGATCTTGTCGAGTTTGTTCTTGTCGCGGAAGTCCTTGATGTCGGCACGGACCTGGAGGTACTGCTCGTACCGGGTGCCGCGGATGAGGTTCGTCGCCCGATCAGCCTGCAATAGGGGAACCAGTTAACTATGTGAAGAAGCAGCATCTCCATTATGATAACTCATAGGAACCTTGACCATGACCAATCTTTAACTGTATGTGTATAATGTAAGGAATTCACAAAATAAGTAACCTACAAATCATTCCGCGTCGAATGCTCATGATTCCATGTCGATACTTTCACCAGTTTTCACGTGATTGATGGATTAAAGAAAACCATTTCCATTATATATATTAAATATACGTAATTAATTTATGATTAATATTCTTGGTAACAATCATATGTATGTATAGTTTGTATATATGTGTACACTGTACTATCAAATTTCTGTTATAAGTTAAAATGTTCCTCCTCATCTAACACAGCATCTCTCTACTTCCTAGGTCTAATAAAGGCGATAGGTTTATTAAGTCCGCACATCGTAACCTAATTTATAAGTGTCTAATAAAGTTAAAAACAAAATAGCAAGTTTTTTAAAAAATGTTGTTTTACACTAGGGTAATGAGTGATCATACCAAGTGGTAGGTCTGTTGCTGGACAGCCCTGTAGTCTCGGGCTAGTAAGAATATGACTAAGGTAAGCCCTGCCTGTCGTATACGTACGGCTCAGCGATGGTGCCCAGGAGGGCTAGGCCCTCCTCTGAGACGTGTTAACACAGAGTTTAGAAAAGGCACCTGTGCGTTCTATGAGAGATCCCGGGACCTCTCCGAATGCATTGATGCTGAGCACCCAAGGGGCTTTAATAAGTAAAAATCTTCCTAACTTTGACTTTCCTCCCAAAAAAGCAAGCAAGGGTATTGTTCGAAAATTTCCCCTCGAAACAAAAAAAAAAAGCCTGTTGCCGGAGACCATATAGGTACCACCGCGTCAAACATTTCCACAACCAAACGGTGAATAAAGAATACTGTCATTTTTTTTTAATGCTACGAAGCGAATAATTGGGCATTGGACCTGTGCGCTAGCAGAATGGTATACACAGATCTACATTGAGCTCGTCTCCTTAAGACATGGGATGTTAGGTCTCTTTACCTCAATAATTTCACTAGCTACAGCGCCTTTCGAACCGGAACAATAAAAATTGCACACCGCTGTTTATCGGCTGCAATAGGCTCTACGGTGGTACTTACCTAGACTGTCTCCGGCAACAGAGACCTACCACCAGTAACATTACGGAGATATCGAAATATAATATATCAAGGCGTCGAACGCAATCAGATCCATGTATACCATCACAACTAGCATTATGGTATATATATGCGTCCATCGCTGTGTCACGGGTCACATCACGGGTACGTACTGCTTGTTGGTACAGCATTACTTGGTATCTGCATCTAGCACTTTCCACGTGCGGCGTTAAATTTCCTCGCGTCATTGTTTGCCCTGGTCCGCTATGGCGCAGTGAGCAGTAACCTGACTCCGGGTTCGTGTTACGCCTGTTTTATAAACAGTAACGTCCTGTGGAAAATTTTTCCCGACCGTTAGTTAGCGCCGCCTTTTGTAGATCGTGTTTTGTAAACTATATCATATCGCATTCGACACTTCACATTGTGATCAGCTGATTGTTGTACTAATTCACATTTCGCTTATGTTTGTCTTCTTTGTCACAACTGTCGCAATGTCGTATGATTTCTTTTTTTTTTAAGAAAGCGACGAGATGATCGTGACGGTCCCGATGAAAAGTGATGATATACGAGGAGGGATCAAAAAGTAGTGAGAATGAGATAGAATATAATGGACTATTGATAACTTAATAATTTATTTTTCTACATACTCTCCGAGTATCTTTGCACACCGAGTCCAGCGCTTTTTCAAGGCTTGAATCCCTTTCAAAAAAAAGTTTTGTCTTGGTCCTGTAAAAAGCTCTCCACGGCATCCATCACCTCGTTATCGTCTTCGTACCTGTTTCCCCTTAATTATTCTTTCAATTTCGGGAACAGATAAAAAGCGTTAGGCGCCAGATCTAGTGAATAAGAGGGTGGTCAACCAATTCGAAGTCAGCTTGCTGAAAGGTAGCCATCGACAACTGCCGACCTGTGCGCGGGTACGTTGTCGTGATGAAACAGCACGCCCCTTCGAAGTTTCCCTCTCCTTTTCTCTATGATAGCATTCCTCAACTTGGGAATTAAAGCTGCATAATATTGTTCTGTAATAATGGTTCCACGCTCCAGGTAATCAATCAACAATATCCCTTCTGAGTCCCAAAAGATTGAGACCATAACCTTGCCAGCCGATGCCACGGCGCGAAACTTCTTCGGGGTTGGTGATGATGGCCGTTTCCATTGCGAAGATTGCTGCTTTGGATCAAAATGATGGACCCATGTTTTGTCCATTGTTACGTAACAGGCGAAATAGGCGTTGCGATGGTACCTATCTAGATTTAGACTTCATTTCCAGGAAGCGACGAGGGCAGCGAGACTTGCCTGGTGGGAAGCAGTACGCCTGCTGACCTACCACCAATAGGAACATGGAGAAAAATACAAAAATCTATAAATAGTATTCTTTCATGATGAGAAGGTATTAGTTCTATTAGACGACAATAATGTGCTATGAAATTTGGTACTTATGTACTCAGTCAATACAGGACCGATCTCTTACTGTCGTTTTATGTATGGAAAATCACCAAGCGGGCTAGCAGCTAATAACAAGTGGTCACCGCTGTTCATGGACTCATGCAACATCTTTGTCTTTTACGGCTCTTGAAGATGCTGTCGCATTCGTCAAGAAATACATAACTTGTAACCAATAGTTTCGGCGCAATGAAAAACACTATTTCTGCAAAATAGTATGGAAGATAATCATTAGTACGGTGCTGATGGAATTCGACTTTGTTTTCATTACGTTTGTAGAATGTATTGTTTTTAGTGTTTCCGTGTAAACATATATATTTAGGTATTACGGCAGAATGTTCTTGTTTATAGCGAAATACTAAATAAATCGAAAATAGACGTCCTAGAGCAAACAACGGAGGGCGTATCGATTTCGCAGTACACAAAGTAAACCTACATATAGACGTACAGAGTAACGAAAAATCAATACGAACAGCTCACGGTGCATGGAGTGAGGGCCGCGATGATATTCATGAATGAACCACTCGACCCCCTGCGTCATAGTTTTTGATCATCAGCCCCACATTTATACGTAAATTAAAGTTCGAACTTTTCAATATCTTTAAAAGATACCTTGCTTCTGTGGGAAGACAGAGTTATGTGGTATTTATACTCCTTAAAAGCCACTCGAATGATCATCCATGGCACTTTTGTAGAGTCACCGGGATCTAATGAACACACGGATGCTTCTCCGCAATGCACCTATGCACGTCGTGGGGAGTGCCGTAAGCCTTCACCGGCACCCTCTCTTTGCTAAGACAAACAACAACCTCGTATTTGTCGTCCACCCTGGGCTTGCTTAGTGGGCAAGGAATGCCCCCAACTTTAAGTCTAAGTTCTCACACTACAAGGACAATTGTCTAGGTGTTTTTGTTAGTGCCTTAAATATAGATTTATTGTACATTAGCTGTTCTCCGCTCGCTATGTTGGCCGAAAGCCACCCCCCCCCCCCGCAACTTCTTTTGTAGAACCATCGTTGTTAATTCCACTTTTAGCTTTAAATGGCAGAAGCAGTATATTTAGAAAATTTTAAGTGTTTACGTCTAATATTTCGGAGAGCTCGCAATGAGTCAATGCAGCTATGGATATCTCCTATATGTAAATAGATATAGATATGCAGTCTATGACCAAGACTAGTTTCAAGAACAAAATAGAAGTTCAGAGAATTAATTTATAACCGCGCCAGGGACAGTTTATTTTACACAGCAAAGTGACGAAGGAAGCAGGATAAGCTTCAGCGTGTTCTAAACTGGAATACAGCAATATTTGCATAGCGAAGCGAAGTCTTACCATGAACAACAGAATATTAGTGAAATTTCTCTGAAACTAAAAAATTTATTATTTTGTTAAGCGATTAACATATAGATAATCCGTAGAAATTAAACATACTATCTTCACTTAAAGATATTTAAACGCGTCCGGAAAACAATGGGCGTTAATGAAGCAGTTCGAACCGTCGCTAGTACCAAGTACTTAAAGTAATCGATGACTTCCTCCGATAAAATGCTTAGCTGACAAATAAAACATATATTAACATTTATAATTCTTATATGCATGGTGATATCGATGCGACACGTGTTTCATGTTAATTACCGATAACGTGTTACACCACATTAGTCGGATGTGTCGCTATGTGTAACTACAAGTAGTCGACTAGAATAATCTAGTCTTCATGGATGTTTGTAAGTTAACAAAAGATTTGCCAAACTGTCTTGTGCCTGTAATGACTATATATATAAAAGGTGTCCACATATATAGAGACTCATCACAGTATCTCTAAAAAAAAAAAACCACTATAAGAATTATTTTTTTTGGTCAACTGTCAACAAACGCGCGCGAGTATCCAGAACGGCCACGCTTTGCCAACCTAGACCTCATTGTCACCCCATACGGAATTCAGATTAAGTTAAAACTTTGTATGGGCTTTAGCCCATAAAGCCATATAAAAAATACTAAAACAGTACTTAGAAATAAAAAAAATGTTTGCTACCTGTCGCCAAGTTTTGACTGGTTAGGAAATGTTATAATCGTTTTAAGTACATCCGTTGTCACACTATATATGAATAACAAAATGCATTTAAGCAGCTCTACAAATATAAATAAATCCAAAATGTCCATATGAAGTGGTGATGGTGGACATATTAACCACCGTTACCTGATTAGCAGCGATGAAGTCCGGGTCGTATATAGCGGGGCGCGGCTTCATAGACGCCATCTCTTTCTTCAGCTTCTGCTGGAGTTCGTAATCGATGACCTTGGCGCGGACCATAGCCTCAGCCAAGTTCAATGGGCTAATGTCCCAACCGTCGATCACTAAACAATGTAAAAATATATCATCAACATAGTGCATCGGTGTGCAGTGATGAAGAATATCCTTCCCCAATTAAGGATGTACTGCTTTCAACAGAATTTCGCAAGCACAGTATGTTGAAAGAGTCGAACGAAAAGCAGCTGCTTCTTTCCAGGGGTTGTCTACCTTTTAATCGCCCCTTAAGAATATCATCGAATAATGTGGAATATAGTAAAAAACAATCACAATTTTCAGTATCGACTTTTTTTCAACGAAGTGACGAAACGAGAGGGATGTTCGCCTGACAGGAAACAGACTGGTCGTTTTGAGACATAAGATGTTAGGTCTCGTTACCCCAGTAATGTTTACACACTAGTGTTTTAGAGTTTTAGTGCCAGAAATTAGCGATGAGGTGGTTGAAAATTAATGACCGGTATAGAATATAATTGACGATATATTTTGATGAGAAATATAAGACCACGTTTTATGGAACAATTTATAAGAGACACATGTCCAGCGGTGGACTTCCATCGCTTGTAATGGTGAATATATATAAGTATTTTTTTAATTTGACAAAACAAGCGAGACGTTCACCTGATGGTAAGCATACGCATGCCCATAACAACACGATACTAGTTAGGAAGATATAAACAACACCACCACCACACGAGATGTCAAGTCTCATTATTGATTTCATGAGCTTCTTCAAACTGGAAAACGGTAATATGCACACCTGCTGTTTGTCAACAGAATTAGAAGATACGATGGTACCTATCTGGACGCTCTCTGGCAACAGAGACGTACCATCAGCAAAACGATATGCATCGTGTATGTATGTAATATGTATATATGAAACGTGGACGCGTTCGAACAAACACAGTGGAGGGTTGCCTTGTCAACGATAGCAACCGAGGTCCAGCACAAAATTGAATTTTACGAAAATAAATTAAGTAATGAACCGATGGGACGTTATTGGGTCACCCTGCCCGACCTACATCCCTGACCTAGCTATCCGCCTCCCGTCCCTGACCTTGTGTACGCTGCACGAAATCAATAGCGTGTCCCAACGAGTTCACCATCTGAATATACCTGGATGAATGAGTTTTATTAATGGGGTAAAGAAGGACGGGGGGTACAGATTACGTAGACCCCGTCAGGTCGGCTGGTTTGTGAAATGAGGGTCATTTGGTAATGGTCAAGTATATCCTTTCGCTTCAACTAAGTTTATACTAAATCGTTATAAATACATTTTTAGCGACTAGCACAATGTATACAAGACATATCAGAGCGGAAATGACAACAATCTTACGTCTGAAAGCGACGAGCACAACATTGTGAAGTGTATATGTATCATCCAATCAGCGCTACATAAAAACAAGGCTTTTTACCACCTGCCTCAAGCGCATGCTACTACTTAGAACACATTGCCAGAAAAAAAGGAGATAATCTTGAAAAATTGACCCTTACAACAAAGTGGAAAGAAAAGTCACGGGCCGAGTCCGATGACTAGATCAACGATTCTCTCCTAGTGAACGGAGATGAGACGAGATCGTCGTAAATACAAGATTCATAGATAGAGGTAGGACACGACCCACAGATATGAGGAATTTTTTGAGTAAGAGCGCCAAATTACGACATGAATGTTGTTACGTCGTTTACAATTACTAGAACAGTGGCTAAAGTGAATTTCCTTTTAAAATAGAAAACAATATTCTTCAAAGAAACCATTAACGATAGTAAATAGCTTAACAGTTCCAAAAAACTAATAAAACGCAATTATATGAAAAATACATAAGAGTAGAGTAGATACTGTAACTGTAGGTGTAAAATAAAATAATGCAAATGAATAAGAAATATATACTTACCAAGATCATCAGGGTGCACCATGGGCAGCAATTCGGACATGCCAACATAAAAGTCTTTCCCATGCTCATCTATGCCCAATCGCACTGTGGAGGCCTGAGTTATGGAACCATACCTGTTTTAAAAGTAAACAATTTAGATAACCACCTCTTATTAATATAAACCAAAAAGAGCAGCTGAACTTTATCATAAGAAGCTTGTAGAGGCAAACATTCTTCATTTGATGGACAATTTCAGATGATGGTGTGCACATAAGAAAGGCACACACCGTTTACAAAAAAGTTTCTGCAAATAGTGTGCAAAAAAAACCGACTGCCTCTGATGACTATCTAGTTTTCATCTACATAAAAATTTATATGCTTTATTGCATAATAATAAATATTTCATCTATGCATAACAATATGTACAATTATTTATTTCTTCTAATTATGAATAATATTTTGTATAGCAAGTTCTAGAGACCTATCTATAGCTGCAAATGTCAATAATTACCAATTTGGATCCATTTTTCCATTCTTAGTATTCCATGAGATCTGATGCCTGTTAGCCAACACTGCAGCTGTGAAAGTGGAGCCATTATTGCCACCCCATCCCACTAACATGACTCCTAGCCGTCCCAACTTCCTCCCCGTGCGGATGTATAGTGGGGTTTCATATGGTTTTGCCTCGATTAAGAAAAAAAATATTCTTAGACTAGTGTGATCAGAACTAAAAGACCAACTCTGCAGGATAAGTTTCTGCTACATGTATATAATATTTTCAACATACTAAAAAATTAAAGCTGTTACAGACATGGATCATTAACTTAGTGCTAAATTGCAAATACTTATCAAACTCTCTAAGCCGAAAAGTATCTATGCAAAGAATTTTATCATCTCATATATATGTATTATGCATTACTTCTTACCACTGTTTACATATATATCTATATTAGATATATTAATATATACATGTTTAAGTATATGCATATATATACTTAACATCAACCTCAGCAATTTATTATGTAAATCATAAAAAAATTTGCATGTCACAATGAATATTTAGAATTCAAGTTTGCCTTTAATAGTAAGTATGTGGAATGCATACCTCATTTAATTACAATTTAACAGTTAATAGACAGCACGTGTAATTGCCAGTATGAACATTACTTCACTATATACTGTAATGTAGCATACAAAAGCTTAGACATGATAGTTGGCATATTTTATTAATATTTCACTAGTATGTATTATTATGATTGTTGCATTGTGGTAAAAGAATAATAAAGGACATCCTAGCATTTACAACATAACTACAAAATTAAAATTATAAAATAAAATAAGATACAATATAAATTATATAAAGATTACATACTTTAATATCTTATATTTAATAAAGTAAGGCCCCATGAATTTTAGTAACAACAGCGAAATACAAATGGGGAAGAAAAAAAAAAAAAAAAGTCCCCAAAGATTCCCAAAAAGAGGGTTGATGTCAGGCAGGCGGCCAGTCGTAAAAAGTTTAGCCAAAACTATTTACAACATGTTCGGTAATGAAGAACATGTTGTGCCGACCCTACATAAAGTGGGACCAGGGTAGGAGAAAGAAAGAAGAATAAAGTAAGGCCCCAAATGAAAAATGCCTTAACATCATTAAAGTATACTTTAAATACCTATACATTTGCATTTAAAAAACAAGTGGCAAAAATTTATAGAATTAGATACTTTATAGGTATTTACTTTTTGTCACATAATATATTGTTAAAATTATGAGACCTAATTAAGTAATAAATAGTTGACAATAAAAACGGGCCAAAAATCTCAAAGTAAAAATATAAATGAGAAAACCCAGAACTAAATCATGTCATGATTATAATAATCACTGTGAAATGCAATTATGCAACCTAATATCTATCAAAATATCCAACTTTACTAATGCTTTAAATTTGTGTGTAAGGTTTATTAAATAAATATGATAAAGAACTGGCTAGTTTACAAGTAGAAGTAGCAAAACCAGTGGCAGTGAATTCCTTAACATTGACAAAATTGCCTAGAAAATGTAGACAGATCAAAGAGTAAAACAAGAAACCTGTCTTTCTTTCTTAATTCCCATATAACAGAAAAAAATATATCCTTTAAGTTGGTTACAGATGTATACACAATTGTACCTAATGTGATTCAGAAATGCTTATACTGAATTTTTTGACGTAATGATATCATAGCTATGGAAATATAATAAAAAGTGTAATTCTCTTTTCTTGAAGTAATTCAATTTGTTACTTATAAATATAATTTTAATTCAATAAAATATGTATAAATCATTTTATTTAATTAAAAAATATGACCATTACAATTTTTATAAATAAGTAGATAGAGCTATTAATTATCGTATGATAAAAAAGTATTACTGAATGAAAGATTAAGAAAATATTTAACATTACAAAAAATCCGAAAATAAACAAACTGCAAGAAAAGCGAGTTGTTATTAAACTGAAGAAATTATTACAAGAAATACTTACTAGTAGTTCGTTTTCCTTTTTCGTCACTAAGGTTTCATCGTACTGGTAAAGAGCGTGAATATAATTTTCAGTATATTTCACATTCGGTGAAATAACCTGTAAATTTGATCCTTTATCCATGTTTTTGCCGAAACTACCTAATAATTTTTTGATGTAAATATTTGTTGTCAAAATCAAAACTATTTGACTTAAAATATATTATCAATCAATAAGGGCAAGTCCTACAAAAATTAGAACATTAATTACTGTAAATTAAACTTCCGAGTGCGAGCTGTAGCAACAATTATCAGAAGTACATACTTTAACCCGACAATGTCTCGACTTAAGTAAACTAATGTACGCAATGAATGAATGACTTATAACCAGTGATGGGATATTCTTGTGCTGAAGAAACAGAACCTATGAATGAATGAATTAAAATGTTGCCAGGAAAAAAAAGCTTACATATTACCTATTTTACAAAAAAATTATTAATCCAAAACTTGATTTTTTTTACTGATTAATCAGGTGTTGTTAAAATCTTAATATACACTTAAGATTACTAATTATATTAATAAAATTAAAAACAGATGCAATTAATTTGTATTAATTTCTTTTCAAATTAATATTAATAATTTTTAATTCTAAGTTATTGTAAAAATTTTTACAAATATAACTTATAATAAACATTGCTGGTTATTTCAATAGTAAAAGTTTAAATAGTTCAAATAGATTAATATATATACAAAAACCTGAAGAAAAAGAAGTTTTCTTGCTTTTATTAAAACAGGTTTTCAAACATTATTTTGTAATAAAACGCTTTGTAATATTTTAAATTTAGAAATGAATACGAAGAATCTTAAGGAGTTTTGATATACATTCATAAATATCCATGGGCGCTTACAGTTACATAATATTTACTTAACAAAAGTATATATAAATATAATCTTATATATCTACAGCAAAGATAATAAAAATATTCAAGCAAATGCTCATGCACCCTTCGCTTTTAAGGCGATGTCGTATAACACTGTCACCTTTAACGATATTATTCTCTTTTCTTAAAATATTGTCTATTCTTTGTACAGACGGTTTCGTATACATATGTCTACCTATATAGCAATGCATTCGATGACAGGTAGGTACTTATAGGTTAAAGTATGGAAACTAATAAAAAGAAGACTGAATCTAACTATACTATTCAATGTTTGAATGTGTGTGTTTATAATGAATGTTGTGTGCTGTTCAAAAAAGAAATTATAGTACACGAACAACACAAAAGCACTTCTCATTCCATATTTTATTTTTAAGAGGCCTATGTCGGGTTGATGATTCACAGGTTATTTAGAAATGTTGATAGTTCATTCATTTATATTTATGATTATTAAAATAAATACCTAATATTAATAATAGTTTCATCACAAGATATTTCATATAAACAAAATATTTCTAATGCTATCATATTGCAAACTTCGATAAAATTGTTAGATTTATGTTACAAAAACAAAAATAAGTGTTTTCAGTGAAATAAGTTCAGCTCAGAGTTAAACACAAATATTATTAGTATATGTCGCTTCAGCAGTACGTTATTGGTTGTCGGAGGAATGTATGTGCGCTAGTGTACAATTTATAAAGTTGTATATATTTAATTACGGTATAATAAAGCATGCGGGGGGCGAGGCGGCGCGGCGCGCTCTCATATTCCGTATATTGATTGTGTGCGAGGGGGCCGGGGCAAGGAGGGGGCCACGGCGTGCCCCACTCTGTTTTTTACGACACGGCTTTCTGTGTAACATAATAAGTATTTAAAATTTTTGTGAAATGTTTCGGTGTTATTTGTGAAAATTCGGGAAGTCGGAAAAGCGTAAACAAGGTGAGGAAATCTTACTGATAGGGTTTTTGTCAAAATTTTAGATTTATAAAATATAATATAAATAAAATTTTATAGTTCTAAATTCCGTCGGCGGCGCGTACCTACAGTATTACACTGTCATACCGCGTACGTATAGTGTTTTTTACGGGCATCGTTCTAAAAATAAGTTGTAATAATTATAATTTTATGTAGCGGTCGCAGTAGAGACGGTTTTCTGTAGATTTTTTATTAGACGTGAAGTAGTGAGTGACTTGTGGTTGATAAGTGTTTGTGGTGGTGCAGATGCAGGGGCTGGTGAGCGACAAGACGTTCCACTTGAAGTGGAACAACCACCTGCAGAACTTAAGCCAGCTGTTCACGACCATCTACTCGTCGTCGGCGCTAGCGGACGTTACGCTCTCCTGTCGCGATGGCACCCTCAAGGCTCACAAGCTCGTCCTCTCGGCATGCAGTCCTTACTTCGAACAGATCTTCAAGTAAATAATTACTTATTACATTTACCTACGTACAACCTTCATAGTTATTTAATTTAATAATTATGAAATAAATATTTTCAAAATGTTCTATCCAGATGTCCTGATAGTTACCGCAAAATATAAAAAATTACCTTTTTTTTAGCAATTTTAATTTGATATTTGATTATGGATTAAATAAAAACCAGGTAATAAAATTTAGTAAGTTGTGGTTTATCTAATGATAACAAAAATTAATGACCACTGTTACCATTGTACAATTTATTATTCATTCTAAAATGGACTCATGTTAATGGTATGTGTTTGCCTTTTGTTTTTACTTATAAAATATTCTTTTCTTGTAGGGACAACCCATGTCAGCATCCTATTGTCATCCTCAAGGGAATACCATTCTCAGAAATTAACCTACTTGTGGAGTTCATGTACAAAGGTTCGGTTGATGTGCAAGAGTTAGATCTACAGTCTTTAATGCACACAGCATCAGAACTAGAGATCAGAGGATTGGCTTATGAAGCACGAGACAATGCAGCACAGCTTCTGAATGTGAATCTAGAGTATCCCTCATTCTCGCAAACTGTAACGGCGGTCCCAGCTCAGCAAACATACACACAGGCACGAACTGATGTTGAGAGGCTTAAACAAGTAAGTGTCAATTTTTACTAAGACAAACATAATTAAATAACATATAGTTACATTCCAAAATAGATTAAAACTATTTAAGACCATTGATAAGTTTGAATTTTTTTTTAATATTGGTTGTAAGTTCATGTTGATGATATTTGCAAAATATTAAATACTAAAATTCAATCAAAAATTAAAAATGAATGTATATACAGTTTTTTACAGAAATTGTATTTAAATTGATGAAACTTACTGAATTCATAAATGTGAAATAAAGGTTTTGCTGAACTGCTTCAAGAACCTTAGGTATTTCTAAAAAAAGAAAAACAAATATTTGTTTAAAGAAACTTCTAAATTCTTGATGGTTATATTGCATCCATTTTGTTTTCAACGATGATTCAATTGGTTAACATGTGTTCATTTAAAAATATAAATCTATTTAATGGCATTGAGTCAATTGACAATTAGCTTCATTTAAAATACACGAATACTATACATTACTGTGACTAATATTTATAGTGAAGTAAAATGAGTATTTGTTTATTTAATATATTTATGCAAAGTAATGAACATTTAAACAACTTATCAATTAATAAAATATTTTAACAAAACTATCATCAAAGACATTAATGATACTGGAGAGTAATTTTAACACTACTCACTAATATTAAATCGATGTACTTTATATTTGTGTACTTTTATGAGCTGTACTGTATTTATGAGTACATATATAAATCTATTGGAACTTAAAGAATGTAACGTCCCGCATCACTTATAGTATAACATTTTGCAGTTAACATGACAAAAAAGAAATTTACATTTATCTCAACAATGTTGTCGTCAAAATAATAACCCTGTACATGGTAAATGCTTGATTCAACTTTGCAATCATGCCTTTACATATTCTGGTTTTATAGGTTGTTAACCAGTAAAAATAGTTTAGCATTTTTATTGCCTATGCGTGGCACTATCATCTTACATGTTAAAATAATTTCTTCATTACATGTATTAACTTGTATGATATCAAGTTTTATAATAATTTTCAACACAATGTTTTATAATTTTATTCTTAATCATTTTATTGAAAATTTTTTAGAATGTACTATAATCACATTAATTATGTTTTTTTTCTCTTTCCTGAGATCATCAGCTATTATAAATGTTTATGTACTTATAATAATATATAACATCAGTTATTACTATTTACACAGTAATCATATCCTAACTATAATTATATTTAATATCTTATACCATTAATTTAATATTTCTTTTGCTCAACCCTAAGTTCGGGTGCAGAAAATGCCCTTTGGCATTCGATCCGCCATTTTGTAAATTAATAGTAAAGTTAATAGGCGAAAATATTCTTGAGAAAATATTTTTTTTATATTAAAATAATTACTCTTGCCTCTGTGTGTATTATGTATGATTGAGATGTGAACTATTTTCATTACTGGTCTTTGCTACAACACAATATTATTTTAATTACATTTTAATCAATTGTGAATACATTTGCTATGAGAGCATGCAGAACAATTTATCCAAGTTGTGGTTCTCTTAACTAGTAGCGGGATTTTTTTATTCAAATACTCTATAATTTTTATCTGTGACAGTGTTAGTGATTTATCTAAATTGATAATTCCAAACTTTACGATATTATCTATGCAATATATTTCCTTACTGTAAGGCCTGCCAAAGAACATTGTGAATGATTAACAAACTATTGGTACAATTGTAGTGCCCATTTCTATGGTCTAAGCTACTGTGGTTACTACATTACGCATTGGCGACTGCTTTAAATTGATTTGTTATTTTTTTTTTATATCGTAACTGCAAGATGAGCAGCACATTCACCTCGCAGTAAGTCATACGCATTCCCATAACAATGCGGCGTTAGGGTGATAAACTCCTCCACACTGTTCAACATCATGAGTCATGAGGTCTTTTTATCCCTGTACTTTTAAATGATTTATAGTAAAAACGTATACCCTTTTAACCCCAGCAAATATAAAAAAAAATAGAAAGCGTTAAGTTGCTTTAGAACGCTAATGCCTGAAACCATTGGGCCGAAGACCATAAAAATTAAAAGGTTTTTTTTTATTATCCCCTTCGTTGTAACTTGCCATCAGATAGCGCCGTAGCATTTCAACTTCCATTCCATTCATTCGATTTCCATAAAAACTGGTATATGTGATTATTCGAACGTGAAGAATATGTATATGCTATCCATCATATTATTACCCACTACCAGATCCCGTTGTAAAATATTCACTGTTCACATATATTACTAATTCTATTATAAAAGGATTTGGTTAACAATTGAAATAGAATGATTGATCCTGTATTTCACCATGCGATCACTTTTTTGTACTTATCATCATCGTCAGCCGATGGACGTTTTGTGTTAGTTATGACTATGGCCATCTCCAATGATCTCCACTCCATTCAGTCTTGGGAGTCTTCTTCGTCGCTCCTTCACTGCTGAGGATCGTGACCACGCACAAACATTCTCCATTGAGCTCGGTCATATGCAGAGTGGACTGCACGGCGTATACTACCACCCACAGCTTTTTGATCGCTTCCATCCATGTGGTAGGGGCTCTTCCCTTACTCAAACAAACAATAACTTGCCTCTCGCGTACTGAGGAGAGCCTAATGGTTATTTTGAGTTTTTTAGGATGGATTCATTTCAGTCTTGGAGTACACCTGATCATATGAATGATGTCACTTGCTACATTGTCATTCTTACTGGAATGTAGCGATGTTTGTAAACTCCTCTGTAGCATCATAAACAGACACTGTAGGTTATGCTAGCTAATCTGACGTGAAGATATATCACTAGTGAAACAACGAGTCGGCGATATGAGCGAGATCTTCATCTGATGGTTAAAAGCTTGCTTATAAAAATTTGGCTGTCGTTAGGATGATATACACTGCACCGCATTGCAGTCGCTTTGACACATTAGAAGTCAAGTCTTGTTACCTCAGTAATTATATTATCTACAACATCTTACAAACATAGTGATGCTTGCACCCTATTATCCGGCTGCAGAAACAGTCGCAGTCTCCGGCAACAGAGTCCTTCCATCAGTAAAACTCCTCAGCTTCTATAGTTCCCATCAAAGTATGAAATAATCAAAATTATGTGGTATTGGTGTCATTGATCTCATGAGGTAAAAAATAAGTTATCTGTGGTAAAGGCATTAAGTTATGATTGGTACCGGATCAAATCATGATCCGTTTGCATTTTATGAAGCCAAAGCCTCTAAGTCGACATTTTTAATACTTGTTACAAATTAAGTTGATATTTAATATTTTAAGACTTATTTACTATAGTTGCCTAAATTTTAAGGGTATTCCCAAATCTTAAAATTAAAAACTACTTAATTAATGTTTATATTAATCATTATTACTGGTGGTAGGTCTCTGTTATTACCATGTAGGTAGGTACCACCTGAGCGCCTATATCTACCGCCAAACAGTAGTGTACAAACCTTACTGTGTTCCGGTTTGAAGGGGGTTGTAGTTAGTGAAATTACTGGGGTAACGAGTCAACATCTGATGTGTCAAGATGAGCACAATACTGTAACGTTTACTAACTTAACTAACGTCATTATGCGTATGTATAATATACCATCAGGTGAACGTCCTTCTCGTCTAGTCGTTTCGTCGAATAAAAAAAATATGAATAATGTTACTGCGCAATGATGCGGTCTTGTTTAAAGTTAATTTCACATTTTTTTTCTATTCTACGAAGCGACGAGACGAAGGGAACGTCCACCTGATGGTAAGTGATACTCCAGCTCGTAACAGTACGGCGCTAGTTAAGATGATATACAAAGCCCCACATTGTGCTTGTCGCCTTGAAACATAAGATGTTGTCTCCTAACCCCAGTAATTTCACTAGCTACAGCGCCCTTCAAATCGGAACATAGTAATGTTTGCACACTGCTTAGATGGTCTCCGGCAACAGACCTACCACCAGTAGTACCAACATTACTTCAACACAGCTTTATCGATCTATGGTCTTGGTTTATACTTCGTCTTGTTTCAATATTTTCCAATAAAATTCGAAGCTCCGCATCTTCAACTCTTCCTTCTGGAGAAGATATCAAGGCTTTAGCATCTTCTGGTGTTTCTGGGCATATATTAGTCCAATTTGCTACTTAATGTAGTTTAAATTGCAAAAGCTTCTAACAGCTGCAATTGATCTCCTTATTTCTAAACGTATTGGTGTAAGGGTCTTCATAAACACTTGAGATAATTCTTTTCCTCATCTGCAGACTCCTTATGTGCCTCTATATGTTCAAGTAACATATCCACTTCGGTTATTAATGTTTCAGGATTTTGAAGGCATGCCTTTTTAATTGACTTCAGATACGGTAGATGTGTACAGCAGTGGACGTCTATCGGCTGATGATGATGATGATGATCAGGTAGATATATACCAAGTTACGCAATACAGTGTCTTATTTTCTCGATTAGAAAATAGCTTCATTGGCAGGCGTCTTGGCAACCGTAACCACACCGTGAGTGATATTAGTTAATAGTTAAAATTGACTACCACAGATATTAGTGTAGTAATATATTCTTTACTAATCATCAATAATCAGTACTGGTGTCTCTGTTGTTGGAGACCGTCATGATAGCTACCATCGCAGCGCCTGTCTCTGCCGCTCATCAGTAGTGTGCATTAATTACTGTGTTCCGGATTGAGGGACGCTGTAGCTAGTGTAATTACTGGGGTAATGAGATATAAAATCTTATGTTTTAAGGCGACGAGCGCAATGTGGTGTTATGAATACCATCTTAACTAGTGCCATGTTGACTTATCAATTACCATCAGGTGAATATTGCGCTCGTTTCGTCGCTTCATTGTATAACAAAAGTCAGTACTGGTGGTAGGTCTCTGTTGCCGGAGACCATCTAGGTAGCTACCACGGTCCCTCACAACAGATTCCCGCCTTGTCGTGGCGAAGGGGCTCAGTAGCTGTGGCTTGGTCGCCCATGGTGAAGCGAAGAGGAATCTACCCGGCCGGCCCGATGTGTAAGGCCGGCCTGAGGAGGCCGCACCAGGTTACAGCTTCGGAGCTCTACCGTGAGCTCACCTCGGATGCATACCGGTGGGCTGCAGGGGCGCCTTTGTACTGCCCTTTTGCAGCCGAGGTGGAGTCGCGGAGGGAGAGGAGTGTCGGTATTGCGTTCCGTCGCTTTCCCTATCCTCCGCGGCCGTATAACGGGTGCCGGCGGACCCAAGGTCGGATCCGCCGCAAGGAGTCGGGACAGTCTTCTCTCTAGGCTCCTATGGCCTCTGGGTGACGGAATCAGGTGAATGCGCTACCCGCGCGACTGCAAGAGGCCGAGGAGGGGGCGCGCTGTGTTTCGGCGTGACTCTACAGAGGTGGAAAGGGACGGTTCTTCTCTTCCATCCCGTGGGCCTGCGCTGTGCGGCCGGCGCTGGCGGGTCGCGGATGGTGCGAGAGCGTTCCCGTGACCCTGCCTTAAAGCGACGAGGCGAAACATCGTGGGGGTTTTAATCGGTTCAAGTCCGACATAACCTGTCCTTGCCCATGCGAGGACGGGTATGCGCAGGCATTTCCCCCACGTTAATAAAAAAAAGGTTGCTACCACCGCAGCGCCAAACAGTAGTGTGCAATTACAGTGTTCGGATTTAAAGGGCGCTGTAGCTTATAAAATTACTAATAACGAGACCTAACATCGTGTCTCAAAGCGATAACCACAACATGGGGTAGTTTATATCATCTCAACTAGCGCCACGAAATCCCCCTCACCTCGTCACTTTAAAGGAAAAAAAAATTGTGTACAAGTATTACTGTGTTCCAGTAAGAAAAGAGTTGTAGCTAGATAAATTACTGCGGCGACAAGCACAGATGCGATGCTGTGTATGTCATCCTAACTCGCGTAAAGTTAAAGGTAAATAAACGAGGGTAGCAGATTTTTGTTTCTTTCTACCCGATCCTTGGTTATGTTGAGGTTCCTATTGAGGACTTACCCTACAGAAAAAAGCTGTTAAACAGCTTGGTCTTTTAACGCTTCGAGCGGATATCAGCCGACGTATATAATATAAACAAAAAGTTCTAATAATATGTTATTAGTCACGGATGGAGGTGACTAAAGATTGAAGCATTGCAACACTTTGATGTTTAACGCGTACTTTACACGATGTTGAAACCGTGGAAGGTTTACCACCAGGGACATATTTGAACACATCTATTATATTTATAATTTTTAGTTGAAAAACTTTTATACGCTACCTTAAATAGGTATTTGCATTAATGATAATACAACGCGGACATTTTTTTCCATGGTTTTGGAAGAAGGGGGGGGGGATCTTTGAAAACACCTTATCTTCTGAGAAGTCAGATTTAAGTGGAGATTTTTACCTAGTATAACCATTTCGGTGGTCATCTTCAGCGTTTGGAGAGGTCACGTGATCTCCGTGAGGAACACTAACGCTATGTTGTGATATCCCCATTTGGGTCTGCTTTATCCTACTACTACTACTACTACACTTACTAGTACTACCTCAATGACAGGAGATCACGTCTAGCGATAATCCTCTTCTGAGACGCTTAGAAGGCGATAACAACCCTCGTCTCGACCGCATGCAACCCCAAACATCGTGGACCTAAACCAGGTAGAGCTGTTTCTATTGCTGTTTCAACATCTTCCTTCATCGACGCACTAGCGAGACGTTCACCTGGTGGTAAGCAACACGTCCACCCATAACGACGTGATGCTAGTTCGGATGACATACACTGCACCACAAAGTAATCGTCGATTTGAGACATTGCAGTCTCGTTATCCCAGTATGTTGATTAGTTACAGCGCCCTTCGAACCGGAACACGGTAATGTTTGCACAGTACTGTCTCAGCGTAAATAGGAGCTGTGATGGTACTAAGACGGTCTCCGATAACAGAGACCTACCACTAATACTTCGAAGGTTGCGGCGTTGCGTGGTGGGAAGATATATATTTGGTGGTAGATTTAACCGTTATTAATGGTGTGGTGGTGAACACCAATACAACATATACTTTGAACTTTTCCGAGTTCCTGTTTTCCTTTTTTTTTTATTTCCTCGATTTTTGTTAATTACGAGTGTTGACGACTGCTATGACTATCACGTAAGCTTGCGTAATTAATAATTTGTTTATTACTGTTGTTTGTTGTCTGTTGTAATCTATTGTTGTAAAACGTCTCTGCCAAAGTATATTTTATGCGTTGAGCTCTCCAGCATAGGATATGGTCCATATTGTCATCGCTGGTGTTCACATCACCGGGGACGATGCTTCTCTTTAATAAATGTAATAAGAAACTAGCTGTTCCCTCTCGCCTTGCTGGTCGTAACTCGCGTAGAGGAAGGAATTTTGAAGAATCCATTCTTAGCTGATCTCTAAATGACAAAAGCAATATTAATACCAAATTTTGAGTGTTTACGTGTAATAGTTTTGGAGATCTCGAGATGAGTTAATGAATCTTTATCTTTTATATATATATATATTTGATTTGTCTTATACAGAACCCTGAATAGTTTTTAAAGTGGACTAACATATTCCTTATATCTTTAGCTACTTTCCAGTGAAAGTAATATCAAAATATATTACTATTTTATTAAATATTAGAAATTTGATTTATTTGTATGAAGCTAACAAGAATATGTTATATTTAGCATTTTTTTTAACGTCTATATATCGAAATGCTGTCCACAGCTGGGCATCATTATACACCGTCTATGACTGACCTTCAAGTTATATTCAAATTTGAGAACGTTACAAAATTATAAATATTTAAACATAAATTCGTACATTTTGATAGATTATTTCTACAGTATACATTTACTATTGTAATTCTGGTAATAAGTAAATTTTTTAATAAAATAATATATAAAATATTGCTTGTAGTTATTGTACTTTGTAGTATTTGTTTTGTGAGCATAATGTATTTTTAGTTGGGGTATGTGCACAAGTATTTTATCTGATAATTTTATCATTATATAAACATGACGTCATAAAAGTCTAGATATACCGGACTGTTCGTTAAAAATTAACATTTAACATTGCGAAATACATTAACATTCTCAAACAAATATAATTAATAATAATAATAATATGTATTATGTTTATTACTTCAAGTGGTACATAATTCAATAACAAAAAGTCAAAGGTTCATTACGAAATGGACGTTATTTATAAATCTTACATAATTTTTTTCTTAAGAAATAATGTAAAGCATTAGTTTTTTTTTTTTTAAATAATTTACTATTTATAGTAGCTAGTATGTATGCATACTATACATGGATAATTTTTAGTAATTTTTTAGATTTATCTTTAAAATGACAGGTAATATGACATGATCTATAAGAGATCTCCACCCGGGTGGAGACTCGTCGCGGTGTGTCTGGAACCATAAGACCTACAAACTTGAAATTTAGCAGAAATATTCCTTTTGACGAGTATAGGTGAGCTAAGAATGGATTTTACAAAATTCCTTCCCGGAAGGGGGTTGCGGCGCCAGCAAAGCAAGCGGAGAACAGCCTTCGTTTGTTATCTATTCAGTAATGTGATCTATATTTTTTATAATATCGAGTAGTGCTTAATCACTCCTCCCTTCTTCATCATCTGAATAATCTATTGGATTCGGTGATGGTTCAGAATAGTACAAGGTAGATGTATCGGATCGTTTTAAATCCAATGGCTCCTAATTTTGTTTTATTATTAGGAAATAAAACTACTGTATAGATATAGAATTAGTGGATATTTATAATAGGTTATAATTATAAGTTAATTACTAAAATTTTCGATAAATTCTTCTTCTTAATGTGCCTTTTCAACTAGTGAAGGTTGGTGATCAGCGTGGTGCAGTCCTTTCTGTCTCTGGTTTGGCGGAACAGTTCGCACGCCTCAGATATGCTAGTCCATTCCCTGATATTCCTCAACCGTTTCTTTTTATTTCTCCCCACCTTTCGTTTTCGTTTTGTGATAAAGTGGTAAGATGGGAGAAACGCTCCTTAACCTGGCGCTAGTTCGGATGATAAACGCTACACCACGTGCTAGTCGCAGTGGGAGATGAAATGTTGTCTCATTATCTCAGTAATTTCACCAGCAACCACGGATTAAATCGAATCTTAGCAATATTTGCACACTACTATTGGTCGGCAGGAATATGAGCTTCACTGGTGATACCAACACAGTCGAAGGCAAATGAAACCTACCACATAATTAGTAATTTCCTCGCTTTATATCATGATAATTCCTTTAGCATATGAGATATGAGGGAGATCTTTTTTGCAATACACCGGAGAGGTTAATGAGTACATTTTTTCATCAGCATCCCTACAAAGGAATCTGCGCTAACGAGTTTCTGCCGGATAACACGCCATCTTAGCTATGATCCTATTCATCATTTTAATTAATTCCCTTTTGTTATCCTTATTTTTTATGTTATAGTTGGAAATTTTTGTATGTTTATCACAATGATCTATTTATTTTTGGTCTTAACTGTGTATATTATGAGAGATGAGAAAAAAGTTAGAGTATTGCTAATTTTTAAAATATATGCATACGATAACTTATTAAAGTTTTTAATTAGTAGACTTCTCTGGGCTGTTATATATTATATAACAGTTGAGATCCTTTTATATATTTAATAAACTTAAATTCTTATTTATATGCAGCTTAAGTTAGTGTCAGTTTGTCGCCGATAGCTTGTTCGGTTGTTGCGTAACAGCGTAGCCAATGGAGTGAAGTTGGCGCGGCACTCAAATATTCCATATACACTGATACCATGCATGCAATTATTATTGTTAAATTCAATTTCCATAACAATTAAACATTGATAATAATTAGATTTTAATGTTACAAGAACAGCAGTCCATTCTGTTCACTGCCGTGCTTTTACTAATATGTTCATAAACGGTTTTTACTCTTTATAAGTCGTGTGAGCTGTACAGTATTAGATTTGCGATAATGTTCGTAGAGAAGACGATAAGATTTAAGTACCAATATATATAAAAAAAAATGGTTACTGCACAACTGTACCTACTCGTGGTGCACCTTGCTAATCAACAAACGAGGCTCTGGCTCCCATCAACCCGCATTGGGTAGTAGCGGCCCAAATGCTCCCATATGAATCTTCCATCTGATCGATTTTGGGATCTTTGAGGGAGGCCTATGTCCAGCAGTTGACGTCTATGGGCTGACGATGGTATAAAAGAAATAATATAGTTTAGTTAATAAAATTAATAGGGAAATGAGAAATAACATTTAATTTTTTATGAGCGAGAATGTAATGTTTCTTTATATCATCCTAACTATAGTCATTTTGAAATTGGCTTACGTACAATCAGGTGAACGGCTCGTCTTGTTACTTCGTCGAATAATAAAACGACGCTCGCTTTGTATATCAGTAAATTATAAAATAAGTTAAACACAAACAATAACTTAAAGCTTACATACAATTAAAGCGGAACGTTAACACGCGACGCTCCGTACACGGCGGCTCTTTTGTTAAGTTTCATAATTGCAAAATAATCTTATGAAACTGTATATTTTTATATATATATATATATAGATAAAATCGCTTTTTGTGGCCGTCTTTATGTTTAGTATTCGTAGAAATGATAATAATCTTACAATTAAAGAATTTGCATTCGTGAATAGTAATAATGACGGGAAGTACTAGCCATTTATATAGTTAACAGACAGCTGAATACAATAAAATGTGTAGCTACACGCCGCAACGACTCACTTATAATAAATACATAATTTAAAAAAAAAATTGTCCAAAAAAAGATTTTTTTTTTATCTAAATTAATTTTTTTTTTGCATTTGTATTTCTAATCATCATTATCAGCCTTTGTTTATCCAGTGTTGGATATAGGCCCTTTTCCAATGTCTTCCAACAAATGCGATCCTTGGCTTCTCGTATCCACCCGCTTCCGACCGCCGTGATGATGTCGTCGGTCCATCTGGATGGAGGGCGTCCTACACTTGTGCGACCTGTACGCGACCCCCGCTCCAACACTTTTCTCCTCCATCGGCCGTCACAGAAACGACAGACATGATCGGCACACTGCCAGTTCAGCTTGCAGATTTTGAGAGCCACGTCGACAACTTTAGTTCTCCATCGAATTTCCTCGTTCTGGATCTTGTCCCTTAGAGAAATACCAAGCATAGCTTCCTCCATTGCTCGCTGTGCTACTTTGAATCGGTGGACCAGCCCATTACCTAACATATATATATTCATTATATGTATGTATATTAATACTTCTTTCAATGTCATTAGGTACATATATCTGATGAGATTTTTTTGTTGTTATGTATACGTCATGAGTTTCGTTAGATATATAATTATATATTTATTCGCGAATATTTAAAAGCATGCCGCTTACGTCGGATCTATTGTATTATTATTCTTGTCTATACATATATGTACGTCACTAGCCGAGCTATTATATGAAATATAAATAGTAAATGAATGATACTTAATTTTATACGTTATTATAAGAATAAAGTTAAATTATTTATTTTTTTTAATTTAACTAATTTTTAGTACACTTAATTCCAAAAAAAAATTCATTAAAGAAAATTAGGTAAAAAATTGTTGTAGTTTATGTAATGTTCTATTCCAACTCCAGATGGTCAGTAGGAGCTGTAGCCAGCTGGACGGGCAAGTTTTTATATCTTCAGATTAATTACTACTCGATAACAAGTGTTAATCTTTAGCAGTAGATTGAAGAAGTAATCAATAGATTACTTCTAGTTATATTCATCATTGTCATCATAAATATATCCTTACATATGAAATTACTGTTTTGTCGTACTGACCACTTTCATCTGAAATATCTCCTCTTTGGTTAAGAATTCCAAATTCAAATTTATAAATTCATATATCTGGTACATTTGGGTTTTGAAACCAGACATTCGTTTGTTTTTTTTTTTTTTATTTTTTTTTCTTTGGCGTCGCTTATTACCGCACGATGGAAAAAATGAAATATCGGTATATTTACTAGTACGAGCTCTACCGTGACACCAGTACCAGTGCTGCAGAAACAGCTCGGAGGATTAATGATGTGTACAGCGCTGGTGTCGCAAAAAAAAGCATGGTATGGTTTCAACGTTTTCGTTCTGGAAATTATCGACCTTCAAAACCAACCCCGTGGACGGACGAAGACCAAAGTTGAAAAGGTAGAATTAAAAGCTATAGTGTAAACGGATCCATCACAAACCACTTCAGAGATAGCTGCAGGCTTCGTAGTAAGTGACAAAACAGTATTAATCTACTTGAATCAAATCGAGAAAGTAAAAAACTTGAAGGATGGGTACCTCAGGAATCTAATCTCATCTGTTATTCAGCAGGGTGCACCTCGTTGCAGATAAGCTTGACTTGAGCTTCGGAAGATGTTTTAGGTTTTGATTATTAAATCCTGTGTGTACGTTTTAAGCGCAACTTATTGTATATGGGCAGGTTGTATGTTAAGTATATATGTACTTCAACGATTACGCCACTCCACCCATTAACCCCCACGCGTTTGATGTCATCTGATACAAATGCAATACTAACACGTACGAAGTTATAAAAAAAAATTTACAATTTTCTTATTCATATTGCTTTTGAATGTATTATTTATGTTTAATTCAAACTAATATAGTTGATTGGGGAAATATCAATAGTAATATTTCTGAAGAAACGGTAGTGTGTATTTATTACTGTGTTCCGGATTGAAGGACGTTGTAGCTAGTAAAGATGATGAGATAAAACATATAGAGTTATGTGGTACAGGATGTATTATTTTATCCTTACAATGGTACGGGCAGACCTATCACCTTACATCACGTGAATGATCTGCTTCTCGCATTGCTTCTTTGCACGAAACACCTGGCATACAGGAGCATAAATATCCTTCCGGACATACATTTTTGTCATATGATCAAATCCCATTTTTCTTATACTCCACACTGTACCCGTAGTCTTGAGACGTAACATGTTAAATCTTATTGTCCCAGTAATTTCATTAGCTACAACGCCCTACAAACAGGAACTCGGTATTGTCCATTACTGTATATCGGCAGAAATAAGCTCGATGGCAACGGAGACCTACTGTCATGTATTGCTGTTTTGTATATTTTGACTTAATATGAATAGAAGATTTCTTTAATATGTGAAAGCGTGAATGGAACCAGGAGAAGGATATTTGTATAAAAATAAATGTCCTTTTAATATTTATATGTAGTACGGGGAAATAGAAACGACTGCACCTTGTTAGTCATAAATATTATCATACTTCAGTTGAAATATGCATATCGCGGACGGATATTTTAAAATCATTACTTATCTGTTATTATTCATTAAGTAACTACCCTATACATAACTTAAAATATTATTTTATGGTATATGAAATATCACACATCACTACCATTGTAGGGGTATAGAAAAATATTGAAGAAAGTATGTGTAAGTGTAATGTATGCAGTATATACCTACTGAGATTATAGTTGATACATGAGACTGGAAAAATCACGCTCCTTTGATTCTAGTGGGGCGAGGGTATGAAGGTGATAAATTTAACTTGTGGTGAGTCTCCGTGGCCAGAGACCGTCTAGGTTAGTGGCACCACTGCTCCTTACTTTCTGTTGTCAAACACGAAGGCAGCACCGATCTTATGTGTCAATGTCATAAGATGTTAAGTTTAATTACCCCAATAATATCTCCTAGCTCCTTCAAACCGGAACACAGTAATGTTTGCACATTACTGTTTGAAAAGAAACCTACATAGACGGTCTCCGGCAACAGAGATATATCATCAGTAGAATCCTAGATGCCGCGATCATGAGGTTTCTTCTTCAAACTGAAAGCTTCACTAAAGATTTCTGTTGCTTGAGGAATTTTGAATGGACCAAAGAACGAGGTTCTTAGTGAAGGTATATGATGGTAGAGGAACAGATCCGATAATGGTGGTAGGTCTCTATTGCAGGACACCGTCTAGGTAGGTACTAGCTCAGCTCCTATTGCTGCCGACAAACAGTACTGTGCAAACATTGCTGTGTTTCGGTTTGAAGGGCGTTATAGCTAGTGAAATGACTATATACCATGCTAACTAGGGCCACAATGTTATTGGCAGACATGCAAGATCATTTGCCATCGTGCGCAACATGATGCTGTATAAACATCTTAACATTTGTCTCCATAGTTACAGGTGATTATCTCTTCATCAGGTGGAATCCTCACACGTTTCATAGCTACAATGTTATTAAAAAATCTCCATACATTTGACTTAACCATTTAGTTGGATAGTTTTTGATAGTGAATTTCGGTTTATATGATTCACTATAAATAAAACGATTATATACGAAATCTTAAAAATGTATAGATATAATAACATTCTATTGTAAATGTTTATTTTCATTGTTTTAAAACTTTGATAAAACTTTAAATTAATGCTCTGAGGTCGCGGCATACTAAAGATTGAAAAGCGACGCCTTAGATCCCCGCACTGATTTACAGCGCTTTATCTAAAATTACTTGTATCAATACAAATATAAGAAAAGTTTTTTTTTATTCGACAGTGACGAGACAAGCGATACGTTCACCTGATGATAAGTGACACACCTTCCCATAACATGGGCCATAGATAAGGTAGTTTCCACTGCACCAAATTTTGCTCGTCGCCTGTAGACAAAATGTCCCGTAACGAATATTTTTTACTAACTACTGCGCCTTTCTAATCGGAACGCAGTAATGTTTGCACAGTAGACGGTCTCCAGCAACGAGAGACCTACCACCAATAAACCTCTGTATCAGAAAACTTTGAAATCTCTATTAGATTATTTAGTTTATAATAAAACTAGATAGATCTTACGATAATTAATCAATTAATTGTTGACGTTCACTGCTGGATATAAGTCTCTTGAAATGTGTAGTAGTAAATAGAGGACCCGAGTGAGATCACAAGAGCTAAGGTACGAAACCTAAAGGGTGGCTATAGTAACAGTAGGTTGAAAACATTGACCTTAGGAGGAGCATTAAGATCTTCAAGTAACGGTTACGTATCAGACAAGGTCGAAGGATCTCCACAAGATGGCATTACTGGTGGTAGTTATGTTATCGGAGACCGGTTAGTTTCGACTACTACAGCCTCTCTATCCACTGCTAAACAGAACTGTACAAACATTACTGTGTTCCGGTTTGGAGGGAGTAGTAGCTAGTGAAATTAATGAAGTAACGAGATTTAACGTCTCAAAAGTGACTAGCACAAGGTTGGTGCAGTTTATATAATCCTAATTCGCTGTTATGGGCGGCGTATCACTTACCATCTGGTCTCGTCGATTGGAACTTCAATCTCGTGACGGATCTATCGTAGATCTATAGGAAAGGTCACTTTTTTTACACACACATACTGTGCGTTCTCCTTTCGGCCTCTTATAGTCACTTGGGAAACAGATCCTTCGAATCCATCACCCAGAAGCCATGGGAACCAAAAAGAAAGATTTAATTTTGGTTTCCACCGCCAACCGTTATACGGCCGTGTGGGATAGAGAGAGCGGCGATTATACCGACTCCACCTCGGCTGCGAAGAGTAGTACAAATCTGCCCCTGAGCTCACCGGCACACATCGAAGGTAAGCTAAGAGAGCTCATCTGATGCTACTACGTCGGGCCGGCCGGATAGGTTCCGCTTAGCTTTACCGTGGGTGACTAAGCCCCACCGCCGCGACTAGACGGAAACCTGTTCGGGGGGATAGTAAAGGCTTCTGCCAACAGAAGACTATCGGCTGATGATGATAAAAGAAACGTTCGTCATTATAAAGTTAATGTATTAACTATTAGTCCAAGCGTGAGTCGGCCTTCTTTAAGCTATTACACCAAACAATAGCGACGTGACGCAAAGAAATGACTGGTCGGAAAGTGTACACTACACTCCGCGTGACGTCAACAAAATTAACTTTAAGATAAACAACAATTGTATTATTCGTCCGCTATATTTTAATAGCAAATATTATCAACGCGAATAAATTAAACATTATTAAATTCAAGATAAATAAAATATAACCGATAACTTTAGTTGTAATAATATTATTTTTTATAGCATTAAAAACACGATAAGTGTATTTTTCTTTGTTGTATTTTATTTTTATCGCATTTCGCGTTGGAAATATCATCGTGTTGTTGCGACGTTTTATTTTGACTTGGTTTATAGGAAAAAAAAATTTTTTTTCGTCCGCTATTTAAGACGTTAATCGATTGTCCTTTCCAAAGTTTAAGATAAAGGAGATTATATTGTTTTTTTTTTATTTATTTAAAAATAAAATTTAACAATGTTTTGTTGAAGGTCTGAAATAGAGTTTGAGTTATATCAAATTTTTATTTTAAAAGATTTCTATTATTGATCTAAGGGTTACTAGAAATATACCCACACGTATTATACACAAAAAAAACGATTTTTTTTTCTAATTGATGTATAGCATCTGTAACATCAACAGCACTTCGATTCTACCAGTGGTAGGTCTCTGTTGCTGGAGAACATCTATGTAGGTACCACCGCAGCTCCTATAGCAGTAGACAAACATTACTATGTTTCGGTTTGAAGAGAGTTAATGAAATTATTGGGAACGAGACTTAACACTTTGTCTCAAGGCGACAAGGGCCATGTAGTGCAGTGTACAGCATCCTTACTAATGCCACGTTGTTATGGGTAGGCGTATCACTTACCACCAGTCGAACGTCTCACTCATCCGGTCCTTACGTCGAATAAGAAAACAAGATCTGCCTTAGATTAATAAAAAAGGTATAAGCTGCTATAGAACCTTACTATACTAGTTGACCTAGCGTAGACAGGTTCTGTGATACATTGTCTTGCTTTCGTTAAGGACTGGTGTTACAAATTATACTTTTATGTGGTCGAGTTGTCATCATCATCATCATTATCAGCCAACAAACGTGCACTGCTGGACACAGATCCAGTTGAACCACTAATAAATTATAGACAATGTCAAACATGTTATAAAGAACCGTCATTAAATATATATTTTATGTCATCCAGATACACATGTACCAGCAATCGATGATGAGGGCGGAGGAGATCAGGCGGCGGCGTAGAGAGGATCCTCCTAACACCAACACGGCCGTTAACAACATCCTCGCAGCGGCCGCCAGGGAGATGGAGGAGGCCAGGCAGGCCGCGCGCAACAACGAGCGCGTTGTGGCCAGCATCCAGACGGAGCAAGAAGGTTGGATACTTATTTATTTTATAAGCATATTAACATTTAACCAGTGCTTCATTCACACCCTCATCTACGGCGCGGAGACATAAGCACCCGACGTGACTCTCAAACCCTGCAAGCTGAAGTGGCAGTGGACCGGTCATGTCTGTCGCATCAGTGACGACCTGTGGGAAAGGAAAGTCTCAAATGGGAGGTCGCGTACATGACGCTGCAGTGTAGAACGTCCTCTCCAAATGGTTCAACAACATCAGGGCGGTTAAAAATGGGTACATGGAAAACATTGAGGATCTCATTTAGCTGAAGACATTCAGTATATCTCTTTATCCAGCAGTAGATTCAGAAAGGCCGATGATGATGATAGTCATATTTCTGACACGCTCTGTAAATACATGATCTAATTCACTGACTTCTGAACTTGTTGTACATATACATAAAATTGGAGCTGTACAAAGAAAATATCATATTTCATCATCTATCCACAGCTTCAATAATAAGATGAAAATCTTGAAACAATTTATACTTTTTCCACAATGCTTCAAGGATCTCCAAGGAAATATTATTGAGTAATATTCACTTCAATCCTGTCCTTCCTCTAGAAATAATCATTCGAAGAATTTCTTCCGCATAATATAAGATGCAATTGTTTTTATTTATATGCAAATTGGTGCAGTCATACTTCTATTCTTTATTTAATTTTTATATTAATTATATTATTATTTTTTTTATTCTACGATATGAGCGAGATGTTAACCTGATGGTAAGTGATACGCCCGCAAATAATAACGTGGCGCTAATTAGGATGTTATTCACTCAACCACATTGCGCTCGTCGCTTTCAGACATAAGATGATGAGTCTCTTTACGTCAGTAATTTCACTAGCAACGGCGCCCTTCAAACCGGAATACAGTAATGGTTGCATACTTTAGTTCGGCGGCAAAGACAGGAGCGGCGGTATATCTTAATCTTTCCGGCAACATATCCTTCCAGTTAACATGCATATTATCAATTTTTTTTACTCTGGTAATAGACAACAAAGATAAATTTCAAAAATAGTGTAAATATACTAATTCAATGCAGCAGCATACCTGTTGATGAGATATTGACTCACACATTTATTTATAGGCATGATAGTTGTGTTTGTGTGTGTCTTGTGTCATCATCATCATCAGCCGACACACAGACAGACGCTCACTGCTGGACATAGGCCTCCTTCAAAGATCTCCACATCGATCGGTCCCACGTTGCTCGCATCTATTGGGTTTCCAGTGTGTGTATATATATAATGAATATATATATAAGATATAACTAGAGATTTATTGACTCATCACGCGGTCTCGGGCACAATTAGATGTAAACACTCAAAATTTGGTAAAGATTTTGCTTCTGCCATTTAAAGGTCAGCTGAATATCGATTTTACAAAATTTCTTCCCCATGGGGAGATGCGGGGGTGTTACGGCGAGTAATGCAGGCGGGGAACAGCTAGTGTGTATAATGCGCTAGTATCCGTATATTTAGTGTTGCTATTGACATATATAATAGATAATAAATGTTTTAATATAATATCTCCTGCGGGGGTAGTAAAATATCTAATATGGACTCGGCCAAAATCAGAACTAGATAATTGAAAGGTGTCTTTCAAGTCCTGATTTAGTCAACACGAGATAAAAGTGTTGAAGTTGCGGTGAAATCATATTTTTGTAAAGTTACATACGCTGTGGTCCGACGATCTGGTGAAGATTGCGGGACGTAGCTGGATGAGGGCAGCTCAGGATCAATCGATGTGGAGATCTTTGGGGGAGGATCTTTATGTCCAGCAGTGGACGTATTTCCGCTGATGATGACATACGCTGTTTTTTTTTTGTATTTCCATATACATTGGAGAAATCCTGAAGTTCATCAGATACAATTCTAATATATATCAAATTCACGTTGTTTTTATCTACATTGGATTATATATCTATATGGGTTAACTCGATGCGAGCTAATCGGGACTGATCGATGTGGAGATCTTTGGAGGCCTATGTCCAGCTGAGGACGTCTAATCAGCTGATGATGGGGTAACTAACAACGGAGATGAAACGCGGCTCGTCCACATAAATGTGAGGATAGAGAAAAAAGATGATACTCTCTATACTGAGAATCCGCATCTGAACACAATAGTAATGATTTTTTTTAATGTTCAGTTGGTACTAAATACATAAGACGCAAGATATAACAACCGTTGAAGCGTTCACCTCGCGCTTTCTAGCCGACGTCGGAAAGTGTAAAACTCTATTATATGCGTTTCACAGTTATACATTGTTGAATTTCATTCGAGAGTGATTGACGCATCGTGATTAATTGCCACTACGATATTAAATGAAGTAGCGGCTCTACCGCGCGGTTGTACCGTTACACGCTTGCGCAACGTTTTTGGTAATAATAAAAAAAAATACTTGAATATAATACCAGATTTAAGGGATCTCTCATTCGATCATTTACTACTTGTATATCTACCGTCTCTGTAGCCAGAGGCCGTCTAGGTAAGTACCATCATCATCATCACTCGATAGACGTCAACTACTGGACAGAGGTCTCCCCAAAGATCTTCACATATAGTCAGCATGGGCTTCAGTACCGCTGGGTATCGGGGGCTGTCGTATGTAGGGATTCATACGGGGGGGATTTGGGTCATTTCGCTCCACGCTGGTCCAATGCGGGTTGGCGGGTTTAGGTAAGTACCAGCGCAGCGCCCGTTTCTACCGCCAAACATTAGTGTGTACACATTACTATGTTCCGGTTTGAAAGGCGCTGTAGCTGTAATTACTGGAGTAACAAGACTCGACATCTTATGTATCAAGGGGATGAGCGTTATGTGGTGCAGTGTAGACCATTCTAGCTAGGGCCACGTTATGGGTAGGCCTATCACTTATCATCAAGTGAACATCCGGTGCGACTCATCGCTTCATTGTTTTAAAAAAATACTCCTTTCAAATGTTCATTTAGTATAATCTTAACTAGCTTTAATATTGTTTTTAATATAGTAATAACGATATACTTGTTTTTATATATATATCGTTAGTTCTTTTTAATTAATACATGTTTTCGTATTATATTTTAACTAACCAAATGAATATATATATTGGTAATTAACATTTAATTAGCTACAAAATAAACTTAAACTTATACTCTAGCTGATAAAAGGGCTACGTTATCATATGTTATTATTCTAAAATTCAGTATCACCAATTACTAGGTTTCCGGTAGTAATAAAAAAATACCATGGTATTTTGTTGAAATTATCCTTTTTATAAAGATCTGTGCTAAACATAAGGTAATTGGCTTTTTTTTTAATAATGCGTGTAACACAATGCTAATGGTCACACACCCGGAACCAGAAGGGCCGGTAACGTGTCGGACTCCAACCGACTAAAAAGCTTCACACTGTATTCCAATCACTTACGAAATGATGCACGGGGGTCACGGGATAACATCGAGCAGTTCTTCCGCAACCCCCGATCTCTCTGCTTCTGGGGAGAAGTCGGAGTTTATGTGAGGTTCGTACTCACTAAAACCCCCTCGGTGCTCTGCATCAGTGCATTCGGAGAGGCTTCGGCATCTCTTATACAACGCACCGGTGCCCCTCTATACTTTGTGTTAACACGTCTCTGAGGAGGGGCCTAACCCTCCTAAGCACGATCGCTGAGCCATACCCTGTCCCACGCAGGTTCACTTGTTGAGCGACAAAGGTCCCCACACACAAACCCGCTGAAACTTCTAGACCCTTTCAGTAGCCTTCTACGACTACAGGGCTGCGCGACAGAGATTTACCGCCGGTTTTGTTAAATTTTTGGTTAATTAATTTTATTCTAAAAATGTTACTTATGTCCAGCTGTGGGCGTCTATCGGCTGCTGATAATGACGACGTTTTGCATATAAAACTTATCTACATATGTTATAAACATTACAAACACAACTGGTTCACCAACTCTAAACTGTTTCGCTGCACTTATTCTTATGATACAGGTTTGATACCCAGTTCAGGAGTTACGGTCATGTATTTATGACATTCAAAATACTTATATGGTAGATAATTTCGAAAACTTTCCGTCTTAACAAATTTTATCAGAAAAAAAAAACAACGCGACGGCATTTTTCTCCGCGTATCCGGGCACGTCTCGTGCACTATACGACCTTTATATGCTTATAACCGGCTTTCAGAGTCTACGCCCTTCTTGATTGTAATTTTTTTTGTTTTCTTCACTAAATGAATTTGCCCTCGTTCTGATTGAATATTACTAAATTATTCTCCGCCTGAAATATTTTTATGTGTACTCACAAAATTGGCTTTGAAGTTTTTATGTTATTTCATCTGTTTATTACGGGCATGGTACGGTTTATTACTGCTGCTGCTAACTCTATCGGTCTAGTCGAGATTAACTAATGCAACGCGTTATATGGAAACTGCGTAATAAGAAATTTAAAAAAAAATTTACATAAATGAGACTTACAAAAATCTGCATTTTAAAAATATCAATATAAATGACTATGAATATGTAAAATTATATATATATAAATATGTTAGATATCCATAGATTCATAACGAGCTCTCCGAGATTATTACACGTAAACACTCAAAATTTGTTAGAGATATGGCTTCTGCCCTTCAGTAGTCAGCTAAGAACGGAATTTACAAAATTGCATCCTCAAAAGACTTACTAGGATGTTACAGCCAACTAAGCAACCGTGGAAAAGTAAGTTTAAATATATCCTATTATATGTAATACATAATTCATAAAATAAAGTAATAAGCTAAACAACATTATATCTATCAAAAAACTTAATTTCATAGATATTTGATTTTATTACTTATCACTGTAAAATATTTATCTAAGCTTTTCATAGAAAAAAACGTGTTATAGGCGAGAGCTGTCGCAATTTCACTCCGCGTTAAACGGGAACCGCGTTATAAGATATTTAACTGTACAATGTCCAAGTGTGATTCCCACGGAGCTTTAACTTTAAAAAAACAAACACCAACAGGAAACTGACCTCTTCCACTTAAGTGGTTAATCATTGTAATAGATAAAATTATCTTAGTTCTATCCCTGTGAGAGAAAGATAAGTGACCCACCAGTGGGAACATTAAGAAACGCACTATCATTACACACACATCTAATAATAAATAATGACAAATTTAAAACTTAATATCATCATCATCCGATAGACGACCAGTGCTGGATATAGGCCTGTCTCCGTTATGGTTCAGTAGGGGACTGCCGAGTGGAAGAGGGCCGAAGCCGCTCGGAGACAAATACATCGAGATGGAGAACACGGATGCCTCAGCCTTTTCACCCTATGGTCTCGAACCATTAGGAATAATACTAACTAGGTTCTACCTGTCGTATAAGGCGACTAAAAGGATTTTCCGGTTCGTGGAAATTGAAAGTGGGTGCCCTTATTATCCACTAAGCCCGGGATGAACGGCAAGTACGAGCTGGTCTAATGCTTGTATCAAAATGCGGGCGTTCCGTAGGAGATCTTTCCGATAACAAAAATAACAAGCCAGTAATGTATATTTCATCAAATTTTATATAGATATGTGTATTTTAAGATTATACTAGAAGCCTAATGAGATCACCAGTTTACTCGTGTAATACTGACATTACGTAAACTTATATGTATCGATAAGTATAATCGAGATTTACGTCTTCAAAGACATTAGCTTCATATGTATATATTTATTTATATATATAAATAAATATATATATATATATTATTCTTTGCAGCGATGAGACAAGGGGGACTATCGCCTGATTGTGTGATCTGCCTACCCGTAACAACCTGGTGCTAGTAAAAATAATATACACTGCACCACATTAAGCTCGTCGCTTTGAGACATATCATGTTGAGTCACGTTACCCCAGTAATTACATTAGCTACAGCACCTTTACAACCGGAACACAGCAATCTTTGCACATTAATGTTTGTTGGCTGCAATAAGAGCTGCGGTAGTACCTATATAGACGGTGTCCAGACCTACCACCGTTATCGCATCTGTTCCTCCGTCTTCATATACCTTCACTAAGAACCTCGTTCTTTGGTCTTCAAAATTCCTCAAGCAACAGAAATCTTTAGTGAAGGCTTCGGTTTGAAGAATGGCCCTCGTGATTGCGTCGTCTAGCGTTGGACTGATCATGTCTCTGTTGCCGGAGACCGTCTATTTAGATACCACTTTTCAAACAGTAGTGTGCAAACATTACCGTGTTCCGGTTTGAAGGGCTGTAACTAGAGATATTACAGGCGTAATTAGACTTAACATCTGATAACATTGACACATAAGATGGGTGCTACCTCTGTGAGTGCACCTAAGTGGTGCAGTGTACATTATCCCATCAGCAGGCGAACGTCTCCCTCGTGTCATAAAACAAACATTACTACGGTAATATACAAATAGAACTTTTTTTCAATCACAATAAATTAATATTTGTAAGATGTTTATGTTTGTATATTGATTATATATGTTTATTCATTTATGCAAATTTATTAGTTATCCAAAAAAAATAATAGTATATATGCTCTTGTATTTATTATAAATTAATTATAATAGTACATATTAATATTAACAATTATGGGTTTCTTAATATTTTTAAAGTAGAAAATATTAGGGTCTATATATTATGTGTATGGTGGTAGATCTATACTGTCGGTGACCGTCTGGGTAGGTACCACCACAGCCTATTTCTGCTGACTATAAGTAATATGCAAAAATAACTGTGTTCCGGTTTGAAGAGCGTTTTAGCTAATAAAATTACTGGGGTAACGACACTCGATATCCTATGTGTCAAAGGGACGAGCGCGATGTATTGCTGTGTATACCATCCTAACTAGCGGCATGTTATGGGCAGTCGTATTACCATTAGGTGAACGTCTCATTCATCTCGTCGGTTACTTACTCCTCTGACATAGTGACCCAAAGTGAGTCTTGGCCTCCGAAACAAGAGAGCGCCAGCGTTTGTCTCTCTCGCACTGCCTCTTGCCAGTCCACTGCTTAAAGCTCGCGTACATCGTGCTCCACAGCATCCTTCCAGCGGTATCTGAACCGACCGATAGGTCGGCGGTGAAATGTAGTTCCGAGGAATGCTTTTTTGACTACCATCGGCATCCTTAGCAAATGGCCCATCCAGCGAAGTCTACGGGCTTTGGCTTCACCGGTTTCGATCAGCCTCTCGATTTCAATATTGCATCTCATCGCTTCGTTGAATGAAAAAAAAAACCAGATAAATTGTAATATTTTCTAAATTAAAACAGTTTGTATAAAGATATGTTCAAAGGCATTTCAATAGTAGTTATTTGCGAACGTTGTATTTCAACCTTTTCTCACCAGTCCGGATGCATTAAACTTTAATAACGTAACGGAACCTCGGGTCGTTACACTACCATAATGTAATTGATTGCTGATTTATACCATTTTATATTTAGATGTTGTTGTTTATTTATTTATATAGTTCTCTGATAACAAAACTTATCGATTATCATCTAATAATCTGTTAATTGAGCGGGACATATAAATACGTCAAACGGAAACAATAGCGAGTACGGGTGGGACATATAAATACGTCCTTGAATATATTGCGTCCTGGAACGGGTGAGACGTAAAAAAAATGACATTTCGTTCTCTGGGCAGGACGTACTGGTACGTCGTAGTGAAAGAACACGTGCCCGTTATATCTTGTGCAAATTAAAAAGGGAATTCCCCGGTTAACAGGTTAAGGTTTCATCGTCAGTGCTATTGGTGCATTGGTTCTATGTTTGATTCCAATAATATATATATATATATATATATAATACTTTATATAGGTTTCTAATTTTTTTTATTCATCGAAACGTTCACCTGGTGGTATAGGACGCCTGCCCATAACAATGTGTTGCTAGTTAGGATGATATATACAGTATCACTTGATACCGCTAATTCTTTCAGTTACAACGTCCTCCAAACCGTAACTGGGTAATGTTGGCAAGCTACTATTTGGCGGCGGAAATAAGACCTTAGTATATACCTGGATGGGTTCGGCAACTGAAACCTACCACCAGTAAATTGAACTACAATAATTATACCACGATTTAATATAACATACAAAATGTCACATATTTTTTTATATATGACCACGTCTAGTGTAGTCTTATTTGATATAAGCCTGCTCCAAAGATCTCCACATTGCTCGGTCCTACGCTGCTCGCAACCAGCTGCTTCCAGCGACCTTCACCAGATCATTGGACAACCTAGTGGGAGGCCTGCCAACACTGCCACTTATCCGACTTAATGGTTGCGTTTAATTATTTTGTACCCAGTACTTTATATATTGAAACCTGACTGTTCCTCTTCCGCTTTGCTGGGCTTAATATATATTTTAATATTAAATTGAAACTTGAAATAAGTTAGAAATATCCTCGCCCGGCGGCGACCTGTCGCCTCCTTCCCCTTATTAATAACCCCGCAACTTCCTTTATAAAGGAATTATGAAATCCATTCTTAGCTGACCTTTAAATGGTAGAAGCCTGTCTAACCAAATTTTCAGTCGATGTCAAATAATTTCGGAGATCTCGTAATGAGTCAATGGATCTCTGGACATCTAGTATACGTTTATAGATGAGGCCAAAAATAGGAAACAAATAATTATTCACTAGTTCATATCTGTCAGTTTATATTTAGCATTTTATTCTACACAAAGTTTTTTTTTTTCATTCAAGTTATAACTTCAGTAAATTCCAAACTTGGCTGGCGATGACCCTTTTGTTGCAGGGCAGGTATAAATTTTACAAAGCTATAATTTTTTTTTCTGTCTCTACTATACAATGCTCTGCCCCGTAATTTTGGAAGTTATGCCTTTTCTATAAATAATAAAACCATGCGATGTATAAATCTGAACAACTGCTACAGGGTTTTTTTTGTTATTTGATAAAATTTATGATAAATCATGAAATTTCGGAAGTAGGGTCGAATCACAATAAACTCGATATTGTCGCGTAAAACCTAATAGCTTACCCTTGATTGCATCCCTTCAGTTTATGAGAACAAATTTATTTTACGTATATAACATTTTTAGTATCAAGGTTTGATTAAATTTCAGAAAACTTTACACTACTTCTCTATTACCATTATAGGGTGTTGCCTTCATACTGAAATTTGGGGATCAGAATGAGAAAACCAATTCGATCTTCAGCTATTCTTTTTAACTAATGGTATTTAAACCCTGTTCACTCCTTTATGTCGTCAAACCATTTCTTCCGCTGTCTGCCAGGTGCACGTTTTCCAGGAATTTTGCTCTCCAGAATCAACCTTGAAGAATCAAACCCTCATAATGGGATTGTCTTTGAAGGTGTCCGAAAAATGCAACATTTCTTTGCATGACGGTTGTCATCAGCTTATGTTACTTTTCTATACATTGATCAAATTTCTTTGCGTCATTATATTAAGTTTATTTTATATATTATTAAGGATAGACAATTCTCCATTGTCTTTGCTGAAATATAGTTAGTCATAATTGGTGGTAGCTATCTTCCAGAGACTGTCTAGGTAGTTACCATCGTATCTTCCCCCGAACAGGTTTCCATCTTGTCGTGGCGGTGGGGCTCAGTAGCCGTGGCTTGGTTATCTATGGTGAAGCCAAGATGAACCCACCCGGTCGGCCCGAAGAGTAGGGCCTGCTCGAGGTGGCCGATCCAAGTGAGCTCTGTAAGCGCTCATCTCGGTCGTGTGCCGGTGGCCTGCGGGGGCAGGTTTCTACTGCCCCTCGCAGCCAACATAGGGTCGCGGAGGTCGTTGTTGCGATTCGCTGTTCTCCGTACCACAAACGTATAAATAATAAGAAATGAAAATGTTCATAAAAGTTAATTAGAAATATACATACATACATATATATCACGCTTCGTTCCCAATGGGGTGGGCAGAGTTCCAGTTAATTGGAAATATAATGATTAAGGATCTATGAAAATCAAAAAATAAATAGCCTATAGCCATTGACATATTCCGCGTCGAATGGTAATGTTTCCATGTCGATACGTTCACTAGTTTTCACGTGATTGGCAAACAAACAAAACCCAAATTTATTATTTGTATTTATATATATAGATGATATGCAGAGATTTATCGAATCATCCCGAGATCTCCGACTCTGTTAGACGTAAACACCCAAAATTTGGTAGAGATATTGCTTATGTCATTTAGAAATTATTTAAGAATGGAATTTACAAAATTGCTTATCCAAAGGGAGTTGCGGGGGTGTTACGGCCACCAAGACGGGCGGAGAGGAGGAACTAATCTATATATTAATGTAAAGAAATTACAACATGGATGTTACTAAAATAACTAATTACTAAAAGTAATATTCAAAACATGCTCTACATTGTTTTTTGGCGCTGATACAAAATTAATTATATTTAGACATTTTGTTACATAGAGTTTCATCATTGAGGTTTACTTAATAACTGAGATATTCATCGCCCGTTTTACTGACCGTAACACCTTCGCAACTCTCTTTGGATAAGGGATTTTGTAAAATCCGTTCTTCATCATCAGCCGATGGACGTCCGCGCATGCAATGGTTTCCCGCGATTCTCACCAGTTCGTTGGTCGTCTTTATGGGAGGCCTCCCAACAGTAATGTAGCACTCGAGGACCTTACTGTCCCATCGGCTGACGGTCCTTCGAGTAATCTACCCAGACCACTGCTACTTAAGTATACCAATGTTTTGGGCTATGTCGGTGACCTTAGTTCTTCTGCGGATTTCTTCATTTCTGATTCGATCGCGCAGATAAACTCCGAGCAAAGCCCTCTTACATTGCCGTTCGGGTGATTTTGAGATCTGTTCTTAGATGATCTATACTCGACAAAAGCAATATTTCTACCAAAATTGAATTTTGTTGACCTTATAGCTAGTTTCAGAGATGTCTTGATAGTTGGGTCTCTACATAGGCGGACATCTATATATATATATATATCTCAAACACTACTCTATGTCGGTGTTTTAATTTGATATCAAGAGATAATATTTTCAAAATTGTTAATTACACCTTTTTGTAGCATAGTAATTTTCTGACTTTTGGTTATTTCAGTGTTTATAAGGTGTGAGTGGTAAAGCAAAAAATAAAGAATTGTATTCATAATCCAAAAGCCGTAACGAAAACGATTTGTTAATTGTGGCGTTTCTCATCAGCTAGCGCTATGGCAACAGACTCGAAGCGCGAGTCGGAGGAGGAGCGTCCGAAGAAACGCGTCTCGATCCTATCGCCGGACGACGACAAGCTGAGAGCCAAGAAGAAGATGACTGTACGCTTCCAAGATGACAATAAGACTGAAGAGCAACACAACAAGGCCTCGTCGCCGGGTGAGTGGCCGATGCTATTTCATTTCCGCCTCTTACAGGTCGGTCCTTGGAGTTAAGATAAATTGCTTCGAAAATGACCTTAATGCTTCTTCATAACTTTGACATCAGTATAATAATATTAACATTCCTATGACTAGTGCAATAGCTAACTAAAATTTAGGAATATATGTTTTTTTTTTAAACATCAAACGTGTTTACATGAATCGCGACATATCTTAGTATTAGTTTTAAAGACAATTTTTGCCATGTCTTAGTTTACCTCAGTATGTTATAACTCAATGTTACAACAAGCTGTTAACCTAACTAAAAGAAATAAATAATATCAAAAAATGAAAAAAAAAATTCTGGGACCTTCGGATATATTCATTGTATTTTTATATCTGTAATTTACAAATTCGCTGGTTTTAGACTCGTGCTAGAGATATCCTCCCAGTGTCATGTGTTTGTTGATATTTCTATCTAAATTAAGATAAAAAAATAAGAAATATTTATAGATTTAGTATCTTTTCGTCCCTATACAAAACACAGTATCTGAAAGTAGATAAATAATTTGCAGTGAAACTGTGAAGCGCGGGAATAAAACCTTTAAAGCCTTTTGTAAATTACCACCCACAACGATAATAAATAAAATATAAGCAATACATTGATGACAATAGAGACCGATCGATAGGAGATCTTTGGGGGAGGCGTATGATGTCCAGCAGTGCGCGTCTATCGGCTGATGGTGATGGTGGTGAAGCAATATATTTGATAAAAAAATTTAGAAGAAACATTTTTTTATTCTATAAAACAACGAGATAAATAAGTTCACCTGATGGTAAGTTATACGCTTGTGTATAACGATATTGGACGATGAACACTACACCATATAATTCCCATTGCTTTGTGACGATGTATCTAGATAACTTAGTAATATCACCGTCTATATAGCCCTTCCGACCGGTACCTAGATGAAAGAATTAGAAGCTGCGTTATCTGTGTACAAGATATGCAACATAGTCGCACCACTAGTTTTTAAGTGACACGAAAACTACAAATTTATTTACCTAAACTGTACTGTTTATTTATAAACATATAAAAGTTTAACATACCATTAAGATAAGCTTCTTTTTTCACTTTGTAACTCGAACCTCGAGAGATTTATATTCGGCAACGCGTTTACATATCGCAAAAACGATTAAGCAGCTCATATATTTTTTTTTTGCCACAACCTAGCCCCGAGCTTCTTACTTATATTAAGATAATTTATATTGTAAGTCTAGCGGGAGTAAAAAAAAATGTACTGACATTTAGCAGAGCAATAACTCTGAAACGTTTTCTTATTATGTTTAAAATCGAAAAAGCGCTAGTTTGTGTACGCGGTGTTATAGAGCAACGGTCGGCACAAGGTCGCGGCGCGCCGGCTAACTTTTACTAATCTAATTACTTGAATGTCAACTATACCCGTATAGATTTCGCAATAAATATATACACATATATGGCTTCAATTGTGACGTAATACCAGCCTTTAATGACCCCACCGCTGGGGAACTAAGAGAAGATATAAAATCAAAACCATAATCCCGTAAGTATACAACATGTGTTAATTTACGATGCATTCTATCTTCGGAAGCTTTAGCTTGGTCTCTAAATGTGCACCGGTGCGTTCCGTAGGAGATACCGGAGCCCATCCTAATGCTCTAAAGGTGACAACCGAGAGGGTTTTAGTGGGAACAAGTCCCACATAACCTTGTCTTGTTCCCAAAAGAAAGATATTTTTTAAACAGATTTCCCTCTTCATAAAAAAGCTATCTAAATAATAATCTCTCAAGTCTCAAGATACTTAACTATGCGGAATCTATCTATAAAAGGATGTATGAGTTCCTGCAGAACTACTCACGGAATCCAAACCAGACTTACCTGTTCGTGGTGCACCCTGCTAATCAACAAACGGAGCTCTGGGCTCCCACCGACCCGCATTGGGCCAGCATGGTGGGTAATAGCCCAAATCCCCCCTACACAAATCCCTCCCTACCCGATAGATGTAGGAATCTTTGGGTGACTGATGATGAAGTTTATCTTTAACAGTGTTTTCGGATACATTCAAACAGCTGCTGCTGGTTAATTTTTTTTTTATCGAAGACCGTCTAGGTAGGTACCACCACCACAGCGCCTATTACTTCCACCAAACAGTAATGTGTAAACATCTCTGTGTTCCGATTTGAAAGGCGCTGTAGTCAGTGTAATTACTTAGTTAACGATACTCAACATCTCTCCAAGCGACGAACCCAATACGGTGTAGTGTATAACATCCTAACTAGCGCAATGTTGTTACGGGCGGTTTGTCACTTACCATCAGGTGAACGTCGTGCTCGTCTCGTTACTACTTCGAATAAAAAAAAAAGTTATACAATATCCTACTTAAAACCTCGGTACAGCAGGTACAACGTGAAATTCCATCATATAATCATCGCTTCTCATACTATGATATAGTACTACCTATGCTATTTGTTCATTACAACTGTTTACGAGATTTAAAGGAAATTACTCTTTATGTGTATACAGATAAGGTTTATTATGATTGGATCGTTGTTCGCTTTCATCTGATTGATGTCGTCGAAAGCTTTATTATTATAGCGTTTTCCTCATGTACGTGGTAATGGAAGTTACTTTACGACCGTGCTTTTTTCATGGTTATTTGCAATATCATTTTATATATATATTAGATAGTCATCATCCTCAGCCAATAGGCCTTCCCGAAAGATCCCCTCATCGATCGGTCCTGCGCTGCCCGCTTCTGGGAGCCAGTGCCTCGTTTATTGATTAGTAGGGTGCACTACGAGCATGTGAGATTGGCTTAGGTCTCGTGAATTGTTGTGCGGGACCCATTACACCCCTATTAGATAGATGTTGCGATGTTGTTATATAATAGAAGTGATGACAAAACGGCGGGTTCTTTGTAAATACACATGTTAAGTTGAAAGAAAACCTGGCCTGCAACCCTGACGAATTGAAGAACATAATACATCTAATTACAGAATGCCATTATATCTATATACGTCCACTGCTGGGCATAGGCCTCCCCCAAAGATCTCCACATCGATCGGTCCCGCGTTGTCAGCATCCAAGGGCTTCGCTTCTCACCAAATCGTTGGTCCACCTTGTGGGAGGCCTCTCAATACTACATCTACCGGTACGCAGCCGCCACTCGAAAACCTTACTACCTTACTGCCTTGGCCGTCAGTCTTTCTAGTAATCTTATGGGCTATAACAGTGACCTTAGTTCTGCGGATCTCCACCTTTCTAACTCGATCGCGCAGAGAATCAGAGAGCGAGACGTTCTTGTGATATTAAGTGATAAGTGCGTAACAACGTGACACTAGTTAGGATGATATACACAACACCACACTGTGCTTGTCGATTTGGGACAAGTTAAATCCCATTACCGTAGTAATTTCACTACTTACAATGCCATAAAAGTTTATTAAAGGAATAAATAGCATTAGTAAGTATTAATAGCACAAATATTTAAGTGAAAGTAAATGTAAGTAAAACATAAGAACGGATATTCCACAATTCTAAGAGTGTGAGTCCGTTCAATAATAGTAAAAAAAAATTTTTTTTTATCTATGCAGCAACGTCTCGAACTAGACGTTCACGTGATGGTGATGCGCCTGCCTATAACAACTTGGCGCTAATTAACATGATACACTGCACCATGTAGTTCTCATTACTCCAGTAATTTTACTAAACAGTAGTGTGTTTGCGTCTTAAAATAAATAAAAGGTATATATTTTTTATTTATTAGAAATATTCTTCAACAACATTGTATAAAGTTTTAAGAAACAATATCGTTGGTATGTATTTCTGTTCGGCGAGGTTAAAATAGAACCAAAAAGGAAGAGATGAAAGAAAGCATAAGAAACATTAACAAAAGAACAATAGTTACAAAATGAGTTATCGGGTTTTGTTAATACATAAAAAAAAACCCTTCTGGAACTTGTTTCCGAGCAGCTTTCCCGTTGATTTAGTTTTATTTGGCTCGTTCACATAAAGCGCGGCAGAAATAGCCCGGGCCCCGGCTTTATATCGCATTGTTATGCCCGCTTCAACTTTCATCTTATTGAAACGTTAAAAATATTCCTCTCAACCATTCCATCACTACTAGAGGATAATACTTAGAAATTTTGCTTTCAAACAAACTACATATATATATGATATGAATAATAACATATGATAATGTAGGACTCTTATCAGAGAGAGTATAAGTTTTAGTTTATTTTGTAGCTAAGAAAATGTTTATTACAAATATATTTATACATTTAGTTATTTAAAATATAAAAACATGTATTAATTAAAAAGCACAAACTATATATATATATATATATAATTAGCTAGTTAGGATTACACTTAACGAATTAATTTTTTTGATGTAACGAAGTCATGAGACGAGCGAAACGTTCACTTGATGCTAAGTGATCGCTCGACCATAACAACGTGGCGCTAGTTGGAATGATCTACACTACACCATATTGCGCTCGTCGCCTAAAACATAAGATGTTGAGCTTTGTAACCGCAGTAAGAACACTAGCTACAACGCCCTGTAAACCGGAATACAGAAATGTTAGAACAGGCATGTATCGCGGCAGAAATAAGCGTTGCGGTCGGTACCTTTTTTTTCTGTGGGGAAATCCTTCATTGGATACCTTTCCGCTGTATGCCGTACTCTTACCGGCTAAAACCCCACGGTTTCTCACTCATCGCATTTGGCCGGAACCACGGGTACGCTTTCGCACACTACCGTCGTTTCGACAGCGAGAGGCTTTGATAAGACCACATCTCGGGGTAGAGCTACTGCTTTCCACCCCCTATAACATGTGTTAGGCGGAAGAGTTACGGTGGTACCTACCTAGACAATCTGCGGCAACCGAGACCTTTTTTATATTTTGTTTGAGGGGAACATCTTTGAAAGATACCATGCTTCTGGGAGTAAGTCAGGGTTATGTGAGATTCTTACTCACTAAAACCCCTTCGGTGGTGTGCGTCAGTGCATTCGTAAAACCGGGATCTATCATAAAACGCACCGGTGCCTCTCTACGCTTTGTTTTAACAAGTCTCTGAGAAGGGGCCAAATCCTCCTAGGAACCATCGCTCAGCTATACCCTGTCTCACGCAGGTTCGCTTGTTGAGCGACAGGGGCCCCCACCTTCAAGGCCCGCGAAACTCCTAGACCCTTTTAGTCTGCTTCTACAACAGGCAGGGCTTACCTTAGTCCTATTCTTACTAGCCCGAGACAACAGAGCTGAACAGAGATCTACCATCAAATATATGTACAAAGTAGTTCATACTTATTGAGAGTAAAATAAAGTAACAGCTAGTTTCATATACAATATATACATGTAACTATGATATATTACATATACTCTTCTTCCTAGAGTATAATTGTTCATTACACCAACAAAGGTCCTTTTCAACATGTCATCAATCCTTAAAGCATTCCAACTAAAGGTCGAGTCAACAGATTCATATCTTGTCTATTCATTTATTATTTTTTAGAATTTGTATATTATTAATAATATTAGTAATGAAAATATATACTAGTATACTTAAAATTGTATATTTCTGAAGGCTCTGCACAGTTTTATAGACTAAGTCGGTTTTTTTTTTCGAAATAATATATCATTCTAAATGCATAGAAGTTTGAACGCAGACGAAAAAAAAACCAATAAATTATTAATAATAAAAGATGGATGATAAGAGTAAAAAAAATAATCGAGAATATCCTTTATATTAGAAATGTCAGTTTTCATTTGCTCTTCATCATCAGCACCTGATGTTTCAAAGAAACTGAGTAAAAGGCAGCCGCAACTGGATGAGTACAACCGAAGACAGAACTAAGGAACTCCTTGAGAGAGGTCGGAGGTAGGAGGTCGGTACGAGATCCCGGAGCTCCTCCGGGATGTACTGACGGAGACCACCGAGGGGATTTTAGTGGTTAGAAGCTCCACATAACCTTGTCTTACCCCCAGAAGCAGGGTATCTGTTAAGAAAATTTCTCTCAAGATTAAAAACAAGGATTAGGAGAGGAGAGATACACAGCTTTATTTTTCGCTTGTCGAATTGACACATAAAGTAATCTCATTAACATCAGCAATTTCACTAACCACAACGCCTTTCAAACCGGAACACGTTAAATGTTTGCAAACTGTCAATCGACAGCAGAAATTATGCTGCTGTGTTAGTTGACGGTAACCGGCAACAGAGACCTACCATCAATAACTAAATCAGCTACGTTCATCATCATCATCAGCCGCTAGAAGTCAATTGCTGGACGTAGGCCTCCGCCAAAGATCATACATACAGTCAGCATGGCCTACGGTACAGCTAGGTTCATATGGGGGGATTTGGGCCGTTTCCCACCGCGCTCGTGCAATGCGGGTTGGTGGAAACCAGGGCCTCGTTTTTTGATTACCAGGGTGCACCACGAGCGGGTGTGGTCAGCTCGGGTCCCGTGAGTTGTTGTGGGACCCCTTACATCTCTCACTGTTATACAATGATATGATTATAATTCGTTATGTCATTATATAACAGTTATTATTATAATTAATATATTTGCTTTGTCATCGCTCTTGGAATTTTATTATTAACGATGCAAAAAAAATAATGAACTAGCAGTTTACAATGTAACGTATAATAATATTATTATATAATGTTTGTTATTTTCATACAAACGTACATGTAAATATTATTTATCAATTCATCACATTTATAATTTCAATGACAAATATCGGGTTTTTTTTTCCTTTCAAATAATACATACTAATGAAATTCAAATACAACATAGAACGAACGTACAATAAATTCTTGAATTTATTTAACCTTTTATTCTAGAAAGATATCTACTAGCTTTTATAATGTATTAACTTTATTTACTACATACATGTACTATCACAGCCATTTCTGCCGTCAAACTAGTAGCTATGCAAACATTACCGTGTGACTGTTTGAAGGGGGCTGTAGCTAGTGATATTACTGGGATAACGAAATTTAACATCTTAAATCTCAAGACCATGAGCACAATGCGATGCAGTATATATCATCCCAACTAGCGCCATGTTTTTTTATGTGCAATCGTTTTATTTATCAGGTGTTAGTAAAATAATATAAAAAAAATAATTACCAAAAATGTCAAGTGCATACCATATTGGAACAAGAATGCTATTGTAGTGGTAGGTTTTACCATGTAAGGATTGACATTGGATTGATTGACCTTAATACCATCAGAAATCTTTTACAAATATTTTAGGAGATCGTACAGGATAACTTAATAAGGATTTTGAACTTACAATGTATTCTTTAATTTTACTCTAAACTATCGCCCATTCGTGCTTTACAAATAAGCTTTTTCATACCGTACATATGATTAGTATAATTCACCGGTAAGACCTTATTAGGGTCCAAAGGTCAACCGTATAAAAAAAATATTTCATGAGCTCACCATCAAATGGATATAATATAACACAACAAACATAACTTTTACCATTTTTATTTAAACAATGACCCTAAAAGTGGATGTGATTCGGAGTCTTTACCGAAAATGAGTTTTTTTTTTTTTTTAATACTGCATAAATATTCATAACTGTCACGAAGTTAATACGAAAAACCGGTATTGTGATATTTAATATTTTTCGAAATTATAATACTGCGCTTTAATCGGTTAACGAAAAAGGTATATCATCAAATAATATCGCTCGAATAATATATATCGAGTATTATAGATACATTCTTTTGACAGTTTTTAATTAAAAAAAAAAAAAACATTATTATTATATAACGTACAATATAAAAATTTGAAATCGGTATTATTAAATATGAAATATGCGTTTTATCGTACTGGCCACTTTGATGTCAAATAAATTTCATTTTTATGAAGGGCATGTCTGCAGAGCCATTAAACAAATAAAAATATAATTTCTGTTTCTATGAATTCCAAATTCAAATTTAGACTTGCTAATACACATCAATTCCAATGACGCAGTACTAAGAGCTGTCTAAGTTTTATCCATTCTCTTTATTAAACTTTTATTAACAATGGAATTAATAAACTGTTAATAAAATGGCGTAAATACATATGTAACAATTATATAAGGTACTTCAATTTATTTAATACGTTATTACAAAAAAAAATACTTTTTTATCTTTACTGTATATTTGTAAAAATGGACGCACATGAAGTTATTGAAAATATTTATATTTCAAATTGCATAGATTACTATGATAATAGAATATTATCTTCTCATTAAGTTTACTTTTTAATCACAATATAAACTTACCGTCAGGTTATTGATTGATGTTTGTGATATTCATTGTTTTGCCTGTGTTAAGTCCCTATTGCCGGAAACTCTTAAATAGATACCATCGCAGCGGCTTCATGCCAACAAATAAAGGTGTGGTGGATATTACTGCGTTAATTTGAAGGGGTCAGTAGCAAGTTAAATTTGATTTAAGTGTTCGAATATAAAGTGACTGTTTTAATATATTATACCTTCAAAGACACCGAGCTGAAGTCGTAAGAGAATAATAAGTATCCCTTTTCAGTATTTGTTCGTGGACCAGATTTGTATGCATTATCTAATTTAATTTGTTCAACCTGCTGCAGTGTCTCGTGGAACAGTTTTCTTATCGAATTTTCCATTTCCAGACTTTGTAAGTTACTTAACCAAGTACAGTAATCCCCCCTATAACACGGTAGATTGGTTCCGCGTTATAGGAAAACGCGTTATGTATAAATTATTCAAGTTTAAGTTTTATAAAGATGCTTAAATCGAATTTAAGAAAAAACTATATTATGAACTAAAATACAGTTAATTACAATTAACTACTAATTATGAACTGTACAAATCATTATAAATTTCACAGTACAGATATAATGTGGGAAATCCTCGTGTTATATGAGGGAATGCCCGTGTTATACGGGGCATTGAAATGGCGTTATAAAGAGGTTACTGTATAGCGATTTCTTGGAAATTCACAACTATTCACTTAACAAGCTCCACCGAATAATTACATATATATAACATAATAATTACAAATATTAGATTATATATCTGTAATTGCCTTGTTACATTTGTTTTTTGTATTTTGTTAAAATATTAATGAATCAAAATTAAAAAAAAAACAACCTAAGTAAATCTTCAAAAAAAATTCTATTTAGTAGTTATATAAAATAATACTAACAGGACGCTAAAAGCGAGACTGAAATCGAGGATTGACGCGTTCGAAATGTGGTGCTGGCGCAGAATGCTGAGGATATCCTGGACGGAACGTCGCACAAACGAGTCAATCCTCAAACAGTTGAACATAACAACACGTCTCTCAACAATCTGTAGGCAGAGAGTCCTCAAATTCTTCGGACACACGGTCAGGCGAGACCCAGACAGTCTGAAAAGACTGATTATTACTGGTTATGTGGAAGGAAAGAGAGCGAGAGGGCGGTATCCTACAAGATGGACACGCACAACTCAGGACGCTACGGGAGCTACCCTACAATCATCCATCCAAATGGCTAAGACAGATATGTCTGGAAAGATATGGTGGCCAGGGTAACGCACCATAGTCACGTCCCTCAGTCATGAGGTTACGGCAAAGAAGATAAAATAATAGCCTTCCTTATAAGTATAGATCAAGTTCCCAAAGTGGAATAATACGCGTGTATATATCGCCATTATGAAAATATTCAAAGCAAACATTTCATGGAATTATTTTACTTACGAACGCGAAATAATTGCGCTATTTCCGAGTAATGCTAATGAATCATTGATGCCTCCGTCCGCCATCTTGTTTAAGCGATACGCAACATACATTGTTTTATTTATTTTTCGATTAATTTAAGCTAAGTTTGGCCCCCTCGTAAACTTAATGGAGATTATTTGTTTTCGTTTTACATGCGCGTTAACTTTTATTATTTGTTCACACTGAGTACGGTATACAGTATTGCAAAAGCTATGTTAAGTGTAGATACATATTAAAAATCAATATTTGTTTAACAAATTCAATATTTTTTTTTTTTATATACTACGAAGCGACGCGACGAGCAGGACGTTCACCTGATGGTGGCTAATCAGAATAGTATAGACAGCACTAAATTGTGCTCGTCGCTTTAAGATAATCTCGTTACTTCCGTAATTACTAGCTCCAGCACTCTTCAAACCGGACCGGAGTAATATTTACACAGTACTGTGTTCCAGTATAGGCGCTGCGGTGGTTACCACCAGTAAAGTTTTTTATCGTAAAAAACCTAAAAACTGACTTTATATTTAATTTAGATTACTGGTGATGGGTCTGTTGCCGGAGACCGTCTAGGTAGGTACCATCGCAACGCCTATTTCCGCCGCCGAACAGTAGTATGTAAACATTACTGTGTTCCGGTTTGAAGGGCGCTGTAGCCAGTGTCATCACTGGGGTAACGAGACTCAACATCTTGTCTTAGGCGACGAGCACAATGTGGTGCAGTGCGTACCATCTTAACTAGCGCCACGTTGTTATGGACGGATGTATCACTTACCATCAGGTGAATGTGCCGCTCGTCTCGTCGCTTAATTACATATAAAAAAATACTTTCTAGAATAACAACCATAAGTACCAATTATTTACTTTTACATATAAATGTGTGGGTATTTATAATATGGCGATCAGAGTTACTATGGATATAGAAAATGATATAGCATATTTGAAGACATCTCTTCCGTGACTCTTTACCTATGATCCGTGCTCTGCTTCGTTATGTTGAATTCCACTATAGCTTCATTATCATCACCGACCGATACACGTCCACTGCTGGACATAAGCCACCCACAAAGGTTTCAGCTGTTTGAGAACCGTACGGAGGATCTGCTCCATTTCCCAACACGCTGGTGGGAGCCAGAGCCTCGTTTGTTGATTAGCAGGTTGCACCACGAGCAGGCGAGGTTGGCTTAGATCCCGTGAGTTGTGCGGGACCCCTTACATCCTCTACAGCTATAGCTTATAATTATATCTAATTATTAAAGATTGGAAACGGTGAATATTTTCATTTACGACGGCGATGTTTTAATAATAACCCGAATAAATACAGCCTTTAATACTTTATAACCGCTGTAAAAGCTAAATATGATATTTCCAAGTGTATATAAAACTTAATATTTACGCATTCGTGTCGCATGCCTTAAGTGCTCATCAAATACAAAAAAAAACTATTTTCGACCGTTGACCCTTTCCGGATCGAAAGTTGTTTTTTTTTTTAATTATAACTTTAAAGCTACAAAGGTTTTATACTAGCTAAAATCGCATTAACTTAAAACGTTTTGATATTGAAAGCTTTATGAGCATTAGAGAAAGGTTTTACAACCGTCAGTATATAAAGACATGGTGAGAATTGCGGCCAAGTAAAATTAACACACGTGCAATAAAATAATTTTTTTTTTATTAGATGAGACGAGAGAGACGTTCACTTGATCATTCACAGAATAGGACGCCAGTTAGGATGATATACACTGCACATCGTGCTCGCCGTTTTAATAGATACAATGTCGTCTCTATACCTCAGTAATTTCACTAGCTACAACGCCGTTCAAACTGGAACACAGTAAAGTTTGCATACTGCTGTCTGGCGACATAAACAGGAGCTGCGGAGATCTATCGCCGGTATAGATATAGAAAGGCGAGAAGAATAAGCTCGACTTTGTATAGTTAAATACATTAACTTAAGTTATTCGGAACCTTTTGAATTATTTCGTAACATAGGTTAGATCAGTGTTTCCCAACGAGGCGCGCATGCTCCACAGGGAGGCATTTCGAAAATGGATTCGACACGAGTTCAACTCCGCTCTCTTTCGCTCTAGTTCATGCTGGATTACAGTGCCAAATTTAACGAAAAAAGCAGATTCTTAAATCATTATCATCAGCGGATAGGCGTCCACGGCTGGACATAGGCCTCTCAAAAATCTCCACATACAATCAGCATGGGCTCTTACACCGCTGAGCACTAGAGGCTATCATATTTAGAGGTTCATATGGAGGGATTTGGGTCATTTCCGACCACGCTGGTCCAATGCGGGTTGGCGAGAGCCAGCGCCTCGTTTGTAAGTTATCAGGGTGCACCGCTAGCAGATGAATGTTCGCTTGGGTCCCGTAAATTGTTGTGCGGAACCCCTTTAATATTCTTAAATAATTGCATTAATTTCAGATGATGGCACATTCTTAGATAATAAAAATTTTTAATATTAAAAATTGAGTATGTAACATAGGGAGCGTAGAATTTTAGAAAGGCTAAGGTGGGGCACGGCACAGGAAAGGGTGGAAAACACTGCGTTAGCTTAAACTTTACAATGTAATGAATAGTACTGACTGTGAATTATCAATTTGCTGTACATTCATATGAACTCATTCTTAAGAAATTTACTTATTATATATAATTTTTTAATCAATTGATATGAACATAATTTACTCCTTACCATTACGTCTTAATATTTCTACGAACGTTTTCTAGTTTATTTTCTGTATGAACTTGCGCCCGCGCATACAACGCGCACATGCGACGGAGCGAGTTAAACAGAGGGAGAGAGACAGACAGATTCATAAAGTGCCCAGACAAACCAGTACCACCACCAAGTACACGACCACGTTGTTGTCAACAAAGTAAACCGTTATGGAAATTGTCTTTAACATTGTAGTGAATAAAATAAACAGTTGTGAGAACGCGCGCAGCTTGCTCTATCAAGATAATAATTTAGTGTAATTTCCTTTCACGGCGTTTTGTCCGATCATTTCCCAGTTTCCGTTTAGAAAAAAAAAATGAAAGAAAGAAGCTTCGTCACCGACGTGATCGCGTAAATATATTAAAATGTATATTTCCGGATGGATACTGTTATACTATTCAAATTCCAGTACTTTTCCAATGTTCATATAATATTAAATAGTACTATCTCTTTCCCATATCCTGTATAGATTTTATTTTATTCAACGAAGCGACGAGAGGAGCCAGACAATCACCTTATGTTAAGTGACACGCTTGCCCGACCGATGACCACATTAGCTTCAAAGCTTTGAATACAGTATTTAATTTGGTATTGAGTAATAGTTTCCAACCTTTGTGATTTACACAATAATTAATTTAACAATTCTATATGTATATCATTTATTGATAATTACAAATTAATTCTCTCTCTCTCTCTGTCTCTCTCACACTCTCTCACTTACTCTTTCTAATTGTGCTATAGTCAAGCTCGAATACCCATTGAGAAGCGGCACTGCCTCTATTAGGAACCTATGGAATATCGAGTGCTCGCAAGAAACACGATTATCTTCAATTTACGAGGTTTTTTTTTTATTTAATGAAGCCTGGAGATGAGTGTCGTTCACCTAATGATAACTGATGCCTCGTCCATAAAATGGCGCTAGTTAGGGTGGTATTCAAAACACCACAATGCGCGTCGCCTTGAAACATAAGATGTTAAGACTCGTTACGCCAATAACTACACTAGCTACAGCGCCCTTCAAACCGGAACACAGTAATGTTTGCACACTACTGTTTGGCGGCAGAAATAGGTGCTGCGGTGATACATTGCATTATTTGTCATGTAGTCTCGGACTATTAAGAATAGGATTAAAGTAAGTTCTGCCTATGGTAAACCGTGAGTAAGAGCCTTAAGGATGGGATCGCTCATCGCACAATCACCGATATAGTCCTCAACTTACCGTAGCTCAGCAATGGTGCTTAAGAGGCTTTGGCCATTTTTTTTGGAAACGTGCTAATTCAACGTTTAGAGTGGCATCCGTGCATTGTGTAAGAGATCCCCGAAGCCACTCCCAATGCACTGAAGTAGTACGCTACCAAGTGGATATTAGTGAGTAAAAATCTCACATAATCCTGATATCCTCCAAAAGTATCCATTCATTCGAAAGTACCCTCACTCCTTCCTTTTCCAAACTGTTCCCCCCGACACAAAAAATAAATAAAATCAAATGCGTAATTCTTGCATGGCGATCGATTAACTATTGCACCACAGATCACAGTCAATACCCGTAAAATTCTAACAGAAGTACAATTTTTTTTATAATTAGTATTATTATCGAGAAAAGACCTAAATTAATATATATATATATATAGTACAGGGAGTTAATTTTTTTTTAATAATTTTAGTACGAGTACCGAATTGTAGGGTTAACATAAAACGTGTATCGAGCTTTTATTTGGTACCGAGGTATATTACACAGGGTCGTCATAACTTTGTGTATCACTCGTACACACAAGTGGGGTGTATCTCTGTATACAATCAACTCCCACACTTACACACACATACACACGTGCACACGTACAATAGCAAGTACTCACAGCCTCTCACTCGGCAGAGGAGCGTTCAATAAACAAGCTTCTTAATAAAACATGCTCCGCTTGTTTGTTTTAATTTTGCACATATTGTTAATTTTTCATTCCTGTTGTTGTGTTGTTATTGTAAAGCAATACGTTCATCATCATCATCAGCCGATAGACGTCCACTGCTGGACATTGGCCTCCGCCAAAGATCTCCATACTTGTAAGGGTTTATATGAGGAATTTGGGCCATTTCCCAACACGCTGGCTCATTGCGGATTGGTCGGAGCCAGGGCCTCATATGTTCGTTAGCAGGGTCGCTCTACGAGCAGGTGAGGACAGCCTGGGTTCCGTCAGTAGTTCTGCGGGACCCCTTGCACCGTATACGTTCACGGTTACAGTATTTGCACAACTAAAGAGGCTTCAGATATTTGATATGTAGATTTGCACTAATCAAATTGATATGATATTGACATCATATAGATGATGAGACCGTCAAGGTAGTTACCACCACAACGCCTATTTCTGTCGCCGAACAGTAGTGATGACAGTGAAAACATTACTGTTCCGGTTTGAAAGCCGCTGTAGCTAGTCAAAGTATTGGGGTAACGAGAAATAATAATTTATGTCTCAAGGTGATAAGCACAATGTGGTGCAGTGTATATCACCCTAACTAGTGCCACGTTGTTATGGACAGCTGTATCACTTACTATCAGGTGAACGTCTCGCTTGTCTCGTAGCTTCGTATAATAAAAAAAAACCTTTTTTTCATTCATGTCTTTATAGAAAGAACTTATCTCTTTCTTTAGAAAGATGTCGCTCGTATTGTAATGATTTATTATTATTTTATATGGAAATGTATATGGAGCGTGTATGATTATGTCCAGCTGTGGGCGACCATCGTTTGATGATGATGATGAGACTAGAGATAGAGACAAATGAAACTAGAGGAATAAACGAGGACCGTAAGAATGGAGGTTCTCTCAACCTATCTACCAACAAAATGGCAACGCCTACTGCTACTAACTTACATAATAGTTAATTAAACCAATTTTATATATTTTTCTGTTATCCATTAATTATTATATAACATAATCATTCTCCCCCCTTCTAATTGTGTCTACAATAAAGCAGTGCAACCCCTACTCAAATACTGTACCGTCGAGTTGGAAAACTTCGCTCTAATTACTACAGCAACTTATATTTCTACCGACGGACACTCGTGTGTAAAAACTTCTGTGTTCCGGATAGAAGGGCGTTGTAGCTATTGAAATTACTGTTACGAGACTAAACCAACACAGCGTCGACCACAAAGCGGTATAGTGTATATCATCCTAACTAGCGTATTTAGTTATGGATAGGTGTATCACTTATTAATAAGTGAACGTCGAATAAAAAAATAAGTAATATTTTATATAATATATATAAATATATTGTGCGATAGTGTGAACAAGCCTTTGCTATATGAATAACAGCATTATCTTAAACCGTTAGAATGAACTGTGTCGAAATTATAACCTACTCAAAATAGCACTGACTTTTTTAAAAAACTAAAACAAACACCGTAACAGAAGTGATAGTTTAAAAAGTACTTGCTGTTTGCATGTATGTGTTTAGATAAACAGGAAAATACGTTTTTTTTCTTTTTGTTTATTAAACACTATCAACTGATACACGACATATCAGCTATTCGGGATCCGATCCCAAGATAAGACCTGTTATTCATTAACGCTATAACGAAATAATATCTAGAGCGATATGAAAGTTATTGTTATAAAAAAAGAAATAAATTAATAATAATAGTTATTAAATTATTAATCTCAATATCTAAAATTGCATTATTTTTGGCGATTACTGGTAATGAGACCTATTTGTATTAAAACAGAGAGTATATTGGGGTGAAGTGTACATCGTCCTATGTTGTTATAGACAAGCGTAAAACTTACAATCGGGTGACTTTCTTAAAAAAAAAAAACATAAATCATTGGTATAGTTTTAAATATACACTCAATCGTAAACTTAACCGTGCGCCGCACAAAGCGTAAAATGTAACAGTTATATATAACTATTTATTTAAAATACGATAACTAGTTTTCGAATTCACAGTTAACATGAAGAAATAACCGTTAGCGAGAGTCGTTACGTATTATTGAGAATATTTACCCACGATTATATAAATAGGTGCGCGACCGCAGACGCGCCGGTTACGAAATAGTTCTTCAGGGAAAAGCTGAATAGCATTGTTCATATAACGTTATAACGTTACCTAATTATGCTATATATATATATATGTGGGTAGGTTTCTCGTGCCGGAGACCGTCTATGTAGGGACCACTGCGGCTCTTTAATGTATTCCTGTTTGAAGAGCGCTGTGGCTAGTGAAGCTATCAGGGTAATGAGACTTAATATCTTTTTTTTTTTTGTGGGGAAATCCTGTATGGATACTTTCTCGCTTGGGGGGACAACGAAAAAGTTATGCCAGACTCTTACTGGCTAAAACGCCACGATTTCCTCGCTGCACTTTTCGCCGAGACTGCGGGAACGCTTTCGCACACTACCACAGTCCCGGCAACGTCGGCTTACTAATGGCCCCAACATGACATGGGTTTTCTTATGGAAACCAAAGACACAGTGGTTCTAATGCGAAAAATACATGAGCCCTCTTAACATCTGCCTCAAGGCGACTTGAACGATAAGGCACTGTGTATAATTCCGAAGCAGATATTTTTAAAAGGAGTTTATTAAGTCACAAAACAGACCCTACGTTTAAAGTATTTTTGTGAGATCGTGTGAGTAAATATCACCGCAGTGCCTACTTCTGCCGCCAAACCGCAGTGTGCAAACATTACTCTGTTCCGGTTTAAAGGGCGCTATAGCTAGTGTAATTACTGGGCTGACGAGGCTTAACATCTTATGCCTCAGGCGACGAGCTCAATGTGGTGTTGTATATATCACCTTAACTAGCGCCGTATTGTTATGAGCTGGCGTATCACCATCAGGTGAACTTCACCGCTCCTTTCAAATAACATATGTAGCTTATATCCCAAATATACATCTTGATAGTAAATTGAACTTAAATGATGAAGCCGTGATAGGCCAGTTCGTGAAGCGATCGAGGGCAGGTTCAGTCCTCACTGATCTTGAGAATCTAGCGAAGAGAAACTTCTACATGTATCTTTTCTGTGTAACATGCATATAACTAGCATGGTAGATTAATAGTCTTGGAACTCTACTTGTGAGTGAAGGCTGCGAGTCCCAGCTGTGGGAATATTGCTATTATATGAGAAAAACTCGCAAGCGTTAAATTGCAAAGAAATTTCTCTACGACCTTTGTATTGCAAATTCAACAATCATAAGTAAATTTAGTAAAGTTGTTACTTTTTATTTTATTTGATAAAGCCTCGGTCGGGAGAGACGTTCACTTAATGGTAAGTTATACGCGCGCTCATAACAACCTAACGCTAGTTAGGTTGGTATACACCACATTGTACTCGTCGCTTGAAACGTAAGATGTAAAGTCGTGTTACAGCGGTAATTTCACTAGCTACAGCTCCCTTCAAATTCAGTATATACATTAGCTGCAGCATCTTTCAAACCAGAACACAGTAATGTTTGCACACTACTGTTTAGCGGCAGATACAGAAGCTGCAGTGGTGCCTAACAGTCCCCGGCGACAGAAACCTACCACCAGTACTTACCTATCAACATTACTAGAGATTACTTTTGAGATTTAAGTTATTTTTTTAAACGATTTACGCATTGTGTTGTGTAAACATCTGATCTGTTACCATCGGGTAAACTTAGACTTTGTCTTCTACCTTTTCATATGAAATATTCATCATCATCATTATCATTTCTGCTGACACATAGGTCTTCTGTAACGGTTATCACAAACCGCAGTCTAGCGCTGTTTCAATCCCATGGCTTCTAGAGATTTTTTTTATTTCCTCTGTCCATCTAGTGGAGGGTCCGCCAACGCTGCGCTATCCGGTGCGGGATCGCCATTCCAGCACTTTAAGACCCCAACGTCCATCGGTTCTACGAGCTATGTGCCCTCCGCCCATTGCCACTTTAGCTTCGCGACTCGAGGCTATATCGATGACCTTGGTTGTTCTGCGGATCTACTCATTTTTGCTTTGATCACGCAGAGATACTCCAAGCACCGCTCGCTGTGTCTCTGAGCTTTGTTATGAGGCCCATAGTTAGCGACCAAGTTTCGCAGCCGTAGGTCATCACTAAATATTCCTATGGAGTCTCAATCTCAATACCCTCGGATTATCATCGTCCTGGGAACGAATCCTGAAAACCCAACCTTCCCCCCACGGTTCAGATACGCCAACCGGGGAGGTTCGCAGTTTAACGAGTTTTTCTTAAACGAACATATTATGTTGTTCCCACCGTAATTCAAAACAGATTACATCACGTGTAATTACGTAAACGTTTACGAGCAGTTCATTTGCATAAGTTACGACTTAATTAGACTGGAATTTTTATGAAGTGTAACTTACTGGAGTTAAGTTGCTTTGATATTAAACGCTCCTTTAAACTTACGTCTATGCTTGAATATTGATGGGGATCTAACTGCAACTTAACTGTCGCAGTCGCACAAAAGTTATCCGTAAAGAAAAAAAATATATCGATTCTTGAGGTTTTTCTCCTTTAAGGTAGATAGTTTTTTTTATATTTTTATAGGCCGAAGGGGGTGTAAAGGGTTCCGCACAACAACTCACGGGACTCAAACCTACCTTACCTGCTCGTGTTCCACCGTGCTAATCACCAAACGAGGCTCTCTCTCCCATCAACCAGCATTGGGCCAGTGTAGTGAGGAATGCCCCAAATCCCCTCAAATGGACCCCTACAAACGATGGCACCGGATGTCCGACGATGCGGGCAGCTTAGGACTGATCAAAATGGGGATCTTCGGTGGAGACCTATGTCCAGCAGTGGACGTCTATCGATTGATGATGATGATGATGATAATTATAGGCTGTAGACGTGGACTTGCTGTCGCGAGTCTAGTATCAGATGATGATGATGGTGATGTCTAGTATCATCAGAGAATATATATTTATAGCAAACAAAATAAAACGTAATATCATTTTGGGGTGAAGAACCTGGTGGTGTTATGTTAAAGTTCTTACTAACGTTACATTGTTACGATCAGGCGTTTAACTTACCATCAGGTGACCGTCCTGCTTTTCTCATCAGTTAAACATGATTGCATTTGCGATGTTCATTTGTTCTCATCTTACTCTGCTTTGTTCATTTGGTCTGGAGATCGTAGGGTCGCTGTATGTTCCCAGCAGGTGGATAAAGATGATCTAACTCTAGATTTTAAATAGATCGAAAAACTTGAATGCTTCCGGTACATGGTAACAAATTATTTAACTATTAATTATCCTGGTCGAAATAAAAACAGCAAAGCTTTTGCTTTAAACATTTAGTTTTTTTTATTCAACGATGGTAATGCGGCGAGCAGGACGTGCATCTGATGGCAAATGATACGCCTGTCCATAACGTGGCGCTAGTTAGGATGTTATACTTTGGACCACGTTGTACTTGTCTCTTTGAGACATAAGATGTTTAGTGACGTTACTTTAGTATATACATTAGGTGCAGCATCTTTCAAACCAGAACACAGTGATGTTTGCACTGTACCGTTTGTCGGCTACAATAGGCGCTGAGGTGGTACCTAGCTACACAGTCTCCGGCAACATGACTTTTTTGTTCGATTGGAAATCTTTGAAAGATACCCTGCTTCTGAGGGGAAGTCAGAATTATGTGAGAAATTTACTCACTAAAACCCCCTCGGTGCTCAGCATCAGTGCATACGGAGGTGCTCCGGGATCTTTTATAGACCGCACCGGTGCCCCTCTACACTTTCTTTAAACACGTCTCTGAGTAGAGGCTTAACCCTCCTAGGCTGTTTCGCACAGGTTAGCTCCGGCTACATAGACCTACCCACCTGTAAACGTCATCCTCGTAATCAGCATCTAATTAAATAATGTCCAGCTAAATCTTTATTGTTATATAAATTCTGTGAACTACAAAAATTAAACAGTCCGCCTAACGAGCGACATTCTTATTACTCACTTCCTGCTTTGAAATACTGAGAAATAATCATAGTTAACTATAACGAATGTGACGCAAAAGTCGACTTAGTTTACACGATCTCGACTTCATAACCTAACACCAGATAATTCCTTTTCAGTTCCTGCTCGGTTTCAGGTGGCAATTAATTTTGTGTTATACATATCGCAACTTCAAAAATGTTACTTAGATATGAACCTTCTGCGTACACTATAAAATCATAGGACTAAATATTCATTTACTATTAAATAGTAACTTAGTTAAGCGTTCGTCTATATCAGTCATCATCATCATCAGCCGATAGACGCCTACTGCTGGACAGGGCTGCCTCAAGGATCTCCACATCGATCCGTCTCGCGTTGCTCGCATCCAGTGGGTTCATGCAATTCTCACCAGATCGTCGGTCCATTTTGTGGGAGGCCTTCCAACACTACGTCTACCGGTACGCGGATGCCACTCGAGGACCTTACTGCTCCATCAGCCGTCGGTCTTGCGAGCAATATGCCCTGCCCGCTGCCACTTAAGTCTACCAATCTTTAGCGCTATGCGGGTTGAACTGTCTATATCAGTACCTACCCCTTAATATAACTTTTCATTTACGAGGACCCTCATACTCCTAACAACTTTACACCTAATCCTAAACAATGTATCTCATTTCTCTTAAGCGAAGTAACTTTGGCCAATCTTAACTTTATAATATATTCTCTAGAACCTTAGTAAATTCAGTTATTAAGTGCATTTTAAACTATTATAAAAAAAAGTCAAAATGTGATTACTATATATATTGTGTTAAATATATTTTTATTATAATCTCATCATATATAGTATTTCTTTTTGTAACTTAAATGTGGTTACTTGAAATTTTAGGTGTTTATAGTTTGTTGAATACTGATCTATGCACTTAAATATGTATAAGATTAGGACATACATTTTCATCAGCCTCACAGTTATCATAATACATATTTTATTTCGAAATAACAATAAATTATATGTTTGGAATGAATAACTTGAACAATATGTAATAAAATATTCGGTCAGTCCGTTGACATCATCATTCAAGCTGTAGGTTGCCAGGCGCGCGCGCACCCGGACGCAGCAAGCTGCTCCACAACAAAAACGAATTGATAAATATTTCATAAATCATTTTGTTATACCGAAATATATGCGAACTAATACATAATTGCTCTACATTCAAACCGCTTTTTGTTCAACTCATATAAAAACTAAGCACTTATAACATTGTGTTATGTCGTACTTAAGCCAACAAACAATCACACGTCCTCTGTTGGGGAAAAACCGTAAATTTAACTACGGTTTTATGTATAAATCATCAAAATACTTAGTATTATTTCGCATTTAAAAAAAATATCTTGTTTTCCTCATTGCACAGACTTATCACAAAACTGACAAATCCAATGATTTTAGAGCGTAGCATCATCATCATCATGAGCCGATAGACTTCCACTGCTGGACATAGACCTCCACCAAAGATTTGCATATTGATCGGATAGGGATGCATGGGGGGATTTAAGCCATTACCTACCACGCTGGCCCGATGCGGGTTAGTAGAAGCCAGACCCTCGTTTGTTTATTAGCAGGGTGTACCACGAGCAGGTGAGGATGGCTTGGGTCCCGTGACTTGTTATGCGCAGCCCCTTACACCCCGTTGCTTAGTCGCTATTACTTAAGATAACTGTTTTTGGATAAAGGTTTCTATCAGATATTATAACTTCATCCTAATCTGATGCTTACACCTAAAATTAAATGCTGTTAACTGGTGGTAGGACTCTGCTGTCAAACACCGTCTCATTAGGAACCATCACAACGCCTATTGCAGTCGACACAATAGTGTGCAAATATTACTGTGTTCTAGTTTGGAGGGCACGGTAGCTAGTGAATCTACGTGTGTCTTAAAGCCAGGAGTGCATTGTGGTGCAGTGTATACCATCCTAACTAGCATCACGTTGTTGTTATATTATGAAATATATTTATATTAAAAACCATTGGATTCGTGTTCATTTAGGAGAAATATAATAAAAAAAATATTTACATGTTTAGTGTTTTTACTAACATTACTAAGTTAGTGTTTAAACCCTATATTGTTACTGACCTTCACCAATCTTATATGGAGGTTCTGGTCTGAAATAAAGATTTTTTAATAAGCAGGCGTATCACCAGAGTAACGTCCTGCTCGTGTCGTTATACCAAACACCAGTAACAAGGAGCAGTATTTTAATGTTATTTAAGGAGTCTTTGAACGGTTTAGGGTCAAGGAGCTAGATATTAACGGATAGTGGAACTTGGAGGCATAATTTACATAACAGGGAGTCACGATCTCGAACGGTGAGTTAGCCATTCAAAGGAAGATGGTGCAGCCGGATAATATTGAAACATGCGCCAGGATGCCTGTATAGCCTATTAAAACAGGAATGATGAATTTCCATTTGATGGGGTAAGATATACCCCCGCCCATAACAACTTGGCACTAGTTAGGATTAGGATGGTATATACTGCACCACATTGCGCTCGTCGTCATGAGACATAAGATGTTAAGTCTCATCATCTCAGTAATTTCATTAGCTGTAACGCCCTTTAAACCGGAACACTGTAATGTTTGCACACTGCGATTTGGCGGCATAAATAGGTGCTGTGTTGATATCTATCTACCTAAACGCCTAGCGCTCTTGTTAAACACTACCGTTTACTTTGTTACCTAGAAAATCCCAAGCAGCAGAGACCTACCACCAGTGGAATGAATGTTTGTATACATATTGTGTATTAATTTATAATTAATTATTTTCAGGCGAATCCTTTGCTGACTCAAGAAACGACATAGAGGCAAAACAAGGTGGTATCAAAGTTGTGCAGCTAGCAGTTCTGCAGAAGCCAACAAACAATGAGCATGACGATTCCGATGGTAAAGTAGTATATGTGCTCACTAAGAACCACGTGATCACACAAACACACCCTGAGGATAGAACATTAACCTGTTATATATCAGATTATATTTGTTACCACAGTAAGAGCTATCTATAAACTGTAACGCAGTAATGCTTGCATACGTATTAACGTTAATATATTACTTATTCAGTTTTAAACCGGAAATATCCAGGTATATCACGATGCTATAACAACACTGCAGTACTGAGATTTCATTGCGGATATATTGCGATATTCCTCTAAATATAAGATTTTTTTTTATTGATACAAATCATTATTGTGTTGAACATTGTATTATAAAACATATTTACATGAACTTACACAAAAATTGTAAAGATGAAACAAAATTAGATTAGAAATGAAATATTTATAAATAAAAAAAATGCTTCAAGTCTTCCCCGTTTGGCAGAGTACCGAACAAACTAATGGCATAGTCCCGCTGGATGGCAAGGCATATTAAATTAACTTAAAATACACTTTTTTTATACTTTATGTAAAAACATTGTACTTCCTCATCATTTCATCCCACTGATACCCACTACTGAACATTTGCCTGAATCGACTTCCTCAGCGCATCCGCCACCGCCATACTACTCGTTAAAAATATAAAATCGATAATTGTTTGAGTGTAATAAATTTTCATATATAATCTGTATCCTGTAATATTCCAGAAAAACCTGGCAAGCCAGGTATGGACGACGACGAAGAGACTGATTCCAGCGGCTCCATTTCCGACTCGGCAGCTAACGATTCGCAAGATGGCCGCCCACATGTCTGTGACGTATGCGATCTCAGGTACCTGAATATGTATCATATAAAACTATTTCTAGGATTTATTATCATCGACATCATCAACCCGAATACATTTAACTATGAATATAAGTTTCCACTGGTATATTAACATTTATTAGTTCATCCACTCGGCAAGTTTTAAAGACATACATAGACCGTTATTTCTTCTCGTGGTAACAATTACTCATCCAGCCGTCTTTAGACGACTTTTCTTTTTATCAAAAGTATTAATCATAAGACCTCAATCAGTTTTCTCTAAACTCATACATTACATAAACCAATATTTAAACAGTTTAAATAATCTTTTACTATGAATCATAAACAAAACTGCAAGCAATGATTTCGTCATGAGTAATCATTCATTCATAATTTTAAACAAGAAATATACATGTAAACAAAAATTTTAAATCAGAAAAAAAATTACAAAGAAAATATCTTATCAATACCAGTTCTTGTTTGAAAGCAACGATATACCATACAAACATAAACCTCCCGTGAAATTTTCAACAATCTTTCGAGGGAAAAATCTTCGAAAGATACCCTGCTTCTGAGAGTAAGTCAGGGGTATGTGAGATTCTTACTAAAACCCCCTCAGTAATCTGCATCAGTGCATTCGGAGAGGCTCCAATATCTCTTATAGAACGCACCGGTGCCCCTCCACACTTTTTGTTAACACGTCTCTGAAGAGAGGCTTAACCTTCCTAGACACCATTATTGAGCCATACGCTGTTCCACGCAGGCTCGCTTGTGAAGCAATAGGGGCCCCCACCCTCAAAACCCGCGAAATTCTTAAACCTTTTTAGTCTCCTTCTACGACAGACCGGGCTTACCTTAGTCCTATTCTTACTAGCCCTAGAGATTACATGGCTGAACAATCATCTATCTAAAGGAGAATATGTCTCAAGGCGATGAACACAATGTGGCGTTGTGTATAACATCTTAACGTACATACATCTTAGCATACCACCTACCATCAGGTGAACATCCCGCTCATCTTGTCGCTTCGTTGAATAAAAAAAATAAAGAAGATAAGTAGATTACAACTGGTACCAACTTTAATATAGACCGTATATAAATTACATAGCTTTACTTAAAGCTTGGACTATTGTGAATTTCCTTATCGCTTCGTATACTTCCAGCCTAGTAGTTTCTTGCAAACTAGTAGGTTTCATGCAAATGGGCGGAAACCCCCAAGTCACCGGTAATTAGGTATTTGTTGCCGGAGTGAAATACCACTCGGCATATATCTCCATCACTATACAGTCGTGTGCAAACATTACTTTGTTCTGGATTAAATAACATATCATGCTAGTACTAGTTTTTACTGGCTACACTCTCTTTGTGTTAACTTGCAGCTGAACTTAGCTCCATCTGGTTAGTGAGTATCCCGTGTCACCTGACCGATGAAATAATATAAATGTTTACATATCCAAAGTCACCGTTTATATTCTTTTGAGCATATAAACTAAAGCGGCAAAGCGCTGGTCACACATCTCTGGGCCCCTTGATTGGACTCCAGAGCTACACGTTCTGGAGTTTTGTTGGTCATGTTTTTTCAAATACGCTTTACTGACTTCACTCATTAAACTGTGTGATTGTTTGCAGGTTCCAACGTTCTTCACATCTGTCCCGGCACCGGCTTACGCATACAGGCGAGCGGCCGTTCACTTGCGGTGGCTGCGGGCGATCCTTTGCCCGCTCCGATAAACTGCGGGTGCACACAAAAATCTGCGAACGGGTCAGTACATTTCACAGTACACACACAAACGGATTTCACATATGTATGATAGCGTATATAGAGATGAGCTTCATCCACTTCATTTACATAATGAGAGGAAAGTAGGATGCCCTGATACGACACGACGACTTCGTAAATTGTCAAAAGGAAGAAGGAAGGAGAAAAGAGATAAAATCAAAAAACAAATACTTATAGCGTTCAAAAAATTAGACATTCCTCATTATCATCATCAGTCGATAGACGTCCACTGCTGCATATAGACCTCCCTTAGGGATTCCCACATCAATCGAGTAGTGATTCATATGGGTGGATTTGGGCCATTTCCCACCACGCTGGCTTAAAGCGCGTTGGTGGAGGAGGCATTCCTCACTACCGGGAAATCGGCTACATATGTATAAGCTGAATTCTTTATACACTTATGCAGTAGTATTTGTACTAAGTACCTGTGTGTAGTCGATGATATTATTCTCAGTTGACATTATTATCTTATCTTCTCTATTCTTAAAAATAATGAGTCATCATAAACTTAATGCTCATAATTTTAATGATACAGGAGGACCCCACGGTGGACATGGCAAACGAGGCTACAAACATCAAACGCGAGAATAACTCGGAAGTAATGTCGGGAATGGTGCGTAGCACGCACCGCGAGTCCGGTCACTTGGTGTTCACGGCGAGCGGTGACGTCATGCTGCCGCCGCACGTCGCGCACACCACGCAATCCACGCACTCCACGCAAGTGCAGCACGCACCCACGCAGCCCACGTCCGCGCGCGACGACCTCGAGCCGCCACGCAGGGGCCGCGGCCGCCCCCGCAAGACCCCCGTCCCGCTAACGCCTAAAATAAAGAAGCGTCGCGGACGACCACCTAAAACGTCGCTCGGTGAGTCGCAAGTAAAATTAAACATTTTTACTATCATATACTTATCATATCTCTAAAACATATATAGCTTTTAGGGAGAAGTAAGGGCTGACTTGAGAATGTGGGTATCCTTCAGTGTCTTACGGAACGCAATGTGGGTAGCTTCATAATTTAACGTGTGGCGATACTTGCGCAGAGTCATAGCAATCTTCGTTTTATCGTTTAAATTACCATATGTATATTCCAAAGCAAAGGGGTGTAAGGGGTTCCGCTCAACATCTTATGGAGCTGCTGAATAACAGACGAGGCTCTGTCCAACTACCAACCCGCGCTGGACCAGTGTAGTGGCTTATGGCCCAATTCTACTCAATGAACTCCAACAAAAGACGGCCTTAAGTGCCGGGCAGGACCGGCGGCGGAGCCGATCATAACGAAAGATCGATCGATATGGAGATCATTGGTGGAGGCCTAAATCCAGCTCTGAAGGTCTGTTGGCTGATAATGATGAAAGAATAAAGCAAGTACATGTGATTGATACTTTATTGTTATTCGTCGAAGCGACGAGACGAGCAAGCCGTTTATATAATCCACACGAAGATCCCCGTTTCGGTTTCTGGACATGTTGAGATTGGTTATCGGCTTTGTTTGAATCCGTCTAGTTAGCGTCCACATTGTACATCTGCAGCCATAACAGCATTACTGTCTTCCAGTCCAGTATACGTGGCGTAAAACTAATTTCGGCCTCATCGTCATTTAATATCATTTGGGATTGATATAAAGCTAGCTTAAATTTAGAAACAAAAAAATAATTAAAAAGATAACGTTTCCAGACATGGAAGGCTGCGTGTTGACCGGAGGGACCGTCATGGGTCCAAGCCCCCAACATATCTCACATCTCACCCCATCAGGACAGCAGCTCCTGATTAAGAGGAAGCGAGGACGGCCCCCAAAGAACTACTTTATGCCCCGAGAAGGAATGCCAGGTATTATGTGATTAAGTTATTAAAATATTTTTGAACTTTTTTCTTAAAGGTTTTTAAGGTTTTGGTGTCTTTGTGTGTTGGCTTTAAGGTGAAGAATAAGTAAACGAGAGATTCATTCCGAAGCAGATATTTTTAAAAGGAGTTTATTAAGTCACAAAACAGACCCTACGTTTAAAGTATTTTTTTTTTGTTAATCGGCAAAATCATATAGATTAGTCACTGTCAGAGGCCATGTGAGTAGATATCACCGCAGCGCCTACTTCTGCCGCCAAACCGCAGTGTGCAAACATTACTGTGTTCCGGTTTAAAGGGCGCTTTAGCTAGTGTAATTACTGGGCTGACGAGACTCCACATCTTATATCTCAGGCGATAAGCATATCATAACTATCGCCACGTTGTTGCGCGAACGTATCACTTACCATCAGATGAACGTCCGGCTCGTCCTGTCGCTTAATTGAATAAAAAACATGTTACCTCACAAGGTAACGAAAACAATATTATCCAGTGTATATTATCTTTACATACATTATGGGCATATCACGTACAATCGGGTGAACGTTCAGCTGGTCGCTTCGTCGGATAAATAAATAAATTTGGATCGTTACGTTCAAATGTTTTTCTAATGTACAAAAACATTATGGTAATAACGTCTGAAGTCATAACTCAAATTATGACACGGCTTAACCGACCGCATTGGATTTGCACGGTTGCTATAACCAAAAATAAACTTTATTCGGTTCACATTAAGCCGGAAATGCTATTTGCCTTGGGTTCATACAAGTTTTATTACATTTCGTTGCATTATTATGCCGGAAACGTTATAATAATAAAGGCAATGACTCAAGATGAATGTTTTCGTTGATGATTAATGCGATTGTTGAACGTCGCTCAACCGCCGTGTACTGGTTTTGTATGTGTTGCGTTGTTTCTGTGTGCGTGTCCGCATTCCTTGTGTCCGTGTTTGTTTGTGTGTGTGTGTGTCCGTTTGTGTGTGTGAAGTTGCAAATCACCGCCTCAGAGCGTTCGCTTATTGTTTTATATTTTTCTATTCTCTTCATGTTTTTCCATTTGTTTGTTTCATTACATACATTATGAGATTTTTATATAATATATATTCCATTAGTTATCCTATAACGTTCAATATATTACTCAACTACGTTTAAAATTTCTAATTCTATCTTAGTTTATTCATGTAAGTTTTGATCTATTTAAATGTTTTATTTAGATTTAGTTTAAAATATCGACATCATTAATACTCATATATATATAAATAAAAAAAATCATAGAGAGCAGTAACGACGAAATGCGTTTACTGGTATGATTTAAAATTAATATAAAAAATCGCAATTTTATTCACATAAACATATGCTAAGTTTATTTTTATTTTTGATGTTTCTGTTTACATTTTTCATACCATCGTTTCAGTACATTCTTAAACTTTAAAAAAAAATGGTATACAAATTTCAGAAATCACGTTTAAGTTGCAGTGTAAAATGGTCAAAATTAAAACTGCTGGGATAATAAAAAATTACATCTCACGTCTTAAGGCAACGAGCACGATGTGGTGCAGCATCCTAACTAGCACCATATTTTTGATCTGCCATCAGATGTACTACCGGCTCGTCTTATCGCTTTGTCAAATACCAAAACAGATCGAAAAGCATCGTTTTTTTATATATATTCATATCAATTGATTCGAGTTATTTAATATTTGTATGTGTGTATACATTAGAATATTTTTATTTTAGTATATAAAACAAAGCTGTTATTAGGTCATGCCATTAAACGCTATTACCTATGCCGCGCTAATCAGCGAGTCTTTCCTTAGGTATGGATATGGCAATACCGATGCAGTACGGGCTAGCCGCGGAAATGAACAAGTTTTGTTAGTATCCCGCCATTGACACGTTAGCATGATGTTATAAATTAATCCAAAAAAAATAAATTAATTTGGGATATTTTGTCGGTACTAATCGGTATTCTAACTTACACTAACACTTGCAAGGTATGATACCAATAACCTGTCTGAATACTTAGACAGGATGAAAATGCACGGTAGATTTATATATTTGGACACGTCAATAAAATACAGATAATTTTTTTTTATTGTAACATCATTTAACAACTGTATATTTCTAAATTAGAGGTAGAACAAAATAAAAAACAAATAACCTTAGAACTTTCTATCAATTAAATTCAATTAGATACTAAAACACACATTTACATATATAATAATACTATAAATACACATTTTTCATGCGAAACAAAAGTTTTTATTGTTTTTTTTTGTCATAAATATATACATGTTCATAACATTTAAAAGAACTTATTTTTTATTGATGTTACTACTATGCAAGTTTAACAAAGAACCCTATCAGCTGTCTGCATCATGTTATTATTTATTGATTGTTTCAGTCAATTAATATTCACTTATGTTATAAACAAAATAAAAATAACCTTACGAATAGAGTTATTATAATTCAAAAAAATAAAGGCAATATTTTAATTAGTTATTACAAAGGTGCGTGGGTCCTTAAATGGTGATATGATATATATATATATGTTAACCTGCCCGCTTTGCTACATTTATTAACCCAGTACACCTAGTGAGTTTGTGGATCGTGAATTTGTTTAAATCGCTATATTTTTCGAGATCACTTGTTTTGTGTTGGATATCGTAGCAAACGGATGGATAAATAATTAAAAAAAAATATTGTTCATTATATCAATTATTTTATATACATTTCATGAGACCTATGTCAAGCAGTGATCTTCCTTCAGTTTAGATGATGAAATATATTTTCTCTTATCGTTAGCTACGATCTGTTTACATAGCACTACAAGGGACTAGTCGATTTGGTTACATAATTTTAATACATTAACTGATAAACAGTAAATTCTATTTACCTCTATAGTAATTCCTAAACATCTGGTACACTATTTTGTTACCAATTTTTTCAAGTAATATATCATTAATGAACTCTTATTTATATAGTTGATGATAGGAATGTAATCATTATGTATGTAAACTGTTTTCTTTTAGTAATTAAAAGTAATGTTAATCTATAGTACATCTTCACATCCCGACTCAATTTATGAGGCCTGTCATTCATCTGCATTTGCATGGAAATAATACTTTCTAACTTGTTTAAGATGAACGCTAATATATAATGTTTCAAAGTTTTCACTATGAAAGTTCTGACTTAACAAAAATCATTTCAGATGTCCGGCCCAACGAGAACTACAACGCCACGAACCTACCGTTCGGTGACTTCTCGTATCTCACAGACATGATGTACAACCCTATGGCTTACTCGTACGGTGTGACCAGCGTGGATCCGGACAGGAACGTGGACGTGGACCACAGCATGACGACCGAGACCTCTCACGACAGGACTATAGATGTGTCGGACTCCTCGTCCGACGACGAGGACAGCTCGCGCGTAGAGCCCGAGGAGAACGTCCCGCCTGTTGCTATGGAGACACAGATCATGACAGTCGGCGACTGTCAAATAGTAAAACTGCCACCGAACACCGACGATAAGGACGACAAAATGGATAATGGACAGCAGGAGACGAGCATTGCGCCCGTCTCTACCCCGAGCTCGGTCACCATCACCCCGATCACTACCGTGGGCGACTGTACCATACGGCCTGTCGAGAACACATAATATGTACCGATACTTTTGATCTACCCCATTCTTACGCCGAACAAATAGATACGAGTCTGGAACGGTGCGAACTTCACCAGTTTTTTATCTCTGGTAAATGTGATCAAATTTGTATTTTCACGTCTAAGCTGTGTAGATATAAGTCGGTGGTCTACATTAAAAGTTTCACGTAATTGTAATATTTAAATAGGTGACCAAAAATTTTTGAAAAAAAAATATTTCGCTTACAAACTCTTGACCTAATAAAAAGCCATTACTTTGTTAATTTTCACAGAAACGTTGAAGTTCGCACTATGGGTTGGCAATAAAAAAAATCGTCATATGATATAACGTAAACGTACTAATCCCCTGGTTGGCGATGACGAATAAATCACTGGTCTTCCGGTACCGGTTCGGCGGGATGAACGATAAGTTCATATGGGGTAGATCATAAGGGACTTACCGTGATGGCATTTGCTTTGAATGTTTCGAGTGCGTGACGGCTCCGACCTGCGAAAACGAAGAACTAACGTGGAGAGGGCAGCTGCTTTGTGATCGGTCGGTTTTGTGTCACGTGACTTGAACGAACCAATGAAAGACTTATCTGTAGATGATGAAGTGTCTTTAGATGTAAGTACGCCTAAATGGGAACGATTCTCTTATCATAATGTTCGTAGATGCGCGTCACAATCGTTGTCTGTCGATCACAGAATCAATTAGGTGGCATTTATGTGTTGATAGAGTAAAAAGCATCATCTCTATTTCTCTATTGCCAGAGAATGGTTTCCGCTAATCACATAACTCGTGTTCACTTTAAAATTAGAAAAAAAAAATTGCCTTGATTGTTATGCGTAGGTGGTTTATAAGTCTTCCCATTGATGAGATGCGATCGTCTTGTTATGATTAACCTTGGACACGCGAATGCTACCACACCACCACCTTGCACTGTCCACGGTGACAGTGAACTAGTTATAAAACTGACCGTCTCAACCGTGCATTTAAATCAGTGGTGAACAATATATTTTACCGAAGAAATTACCTTTAAAATAAGCTTTAGAACATTCATCAGAATTAATATGGCATCAACACTATTCCTAGCGAGTCTATTTTAATATTTATCCAATATGATATAGCCATAACGATGAAAAAAAAATTAGTTTTAGGATACTTTTTACTAGTGTAGAAGTACTACAGGATATATTATTATATGATATGATGCCATATTTTTCTAATGTTAGAATAACAGTGATACTCAACATACACAATATGATAGCGAACAAATTTATTGTCACAACTTCGTAAACTGTCTGCATGGCCAACAAATTGGATTATCAGCCTAGTATTTCATTTTAATAATTGGCAATAATGTCTTCAGTTTGATTTGGTGCCATTAACAATTTTTTTTTATTTCGTTGAATAATTTACGTTTTGGCGTAACCGATTCGTATTGATATATTACAAACTCAAAGCGGGGTCTCTGACTACCGGTCAATGTGCAGGATACTAATTTGACCATGAGCAATTCAATCTAAATACCGCAAGCGCCATATATTAGATATCTCGTAGTTTCCGTTATATTAGTTAAATTACATATCACTTAACTATATGCTAAAATGGACGTCTCTAGTTCGATCCCGCATATATTGAGGAGCATGATTGAGGGTAGTTTTTTTTTTCAATTAATTTAACTAATCCTCACCTTTATATCGTAAAGGTGCCTCTACAGCAGCGCTGCTGTGGTATTAGCTGTCAACTGTTATTTTAGGAAAAAATGTTTCACTACCCACATCCCCAATAAAACTTAACATTGTCTCAAATTGAGTTCATATGTTAGCACCCTGTTGTAGATAAAAAGTAATTAATAATTAATTCTGTGACTGAATGTTTAAATGGTTCATGCAGACCGCTTCGATAGCAGATTACGTACATTTACATATATACATATAGCATTGTAATATTTTGATATGTTCTACATTAAAGGCAGCATATTTACTATATAACTTAATAATAATCTTTACAGCTATGGTTGTCTAAGCTCATGTACTCATGTATGTTTTCAGTCCCTTTCCAATTAATACGTGGTGGTTGCTTGAACTACCACCGACATTTCTTTCAGGATCTGATTATGATATAGTGGTTATATGACGCATTCCACGAATATTTAAAAATTATATAAAAAAATAAAATACTCAATAGTGTTGAGTGATGTCACTATATAGTACTGTACGCCGCGTGGACGTACTCGTGTATTCATTATTCGTAAAGTTTCGATATCGATTTCAAGTGACGATTGTAAAACTTGGTGTAGTGTAAGCACACGCTGTTTCGCCTTTCCATGTCTTATTATGTATCAATCTCTGTGAATACTAGCTCTTAGGATGTAGTGTCTTAGATAAAATAAAAAAACATATTCTAAATATTGAAAAAAAAAATAATAATAAACTCGGCAACACCACTCGATCAAGTGATACGATGTAAGCTACTTATTTTTTAGCAGAACATTATTGTAACTTAATGTTATGACATATATATTTCTCTAATCGTTTTTGCCTGTATAAGTAACGATAAATGTAACTTAGTGGTATGTTTATGTAATGTATGTCTCCCTAAGGTTCGACAGCTATGTCGCCAATCGATGTTCGGCTGTGAGACAGCCCCGCGGGATTATTATGTATCTTACAAACGATTAGCTTAAGCGCACAATAATCGCTTCTAAATGACTTGACGATTTGAGCTAACAAAATTTCATTAAGTGTATAATATTTTTTTATTATTTAATTAAGCGACAAGACGAGGCGGACGCTCGCTCGATGGTAAGTGATACGCCGCGCACAAGAAGTTAAGTCTGGTTACCCCAGTAATTACACTAGCTACAGCGCCATTCAAACCAGAACACAGTATCGTTTGGCGGCAGAAATAGACGCAGCGGTGTTAGAATAGAACAGAATAGAAAATTCTTTATTGCACACCAAAATATATCTCATCATACAAGAGAATACATATAATAATAAATGCGCAATGGCCGGTCTTAACGCTAAAAGCGATCTCATTCAGACAACCTTTGAATGGAAAATAACTGAAAATTTAGTGTGGATATATATATACGGTGGTAAAGGCGGTGTTACCTACTTGGACGGTTTTTACGAATTATGGTTTTGAGCATTACCTGGCCCGAAGGTTCTAAACGGTTTTCAAATGATTCTTGTTTAATTGCTACCTCAGGTAGATTTGGTAATATTTCATTAGCCCCTTTTTTTTCTGTAGGGAAATCCTTCATTAGATACCCTTCCGCTGTCTAGGCAACAGAAGAGTAATTCCGGACTCTACGGCTAAAACCCCACGGTTTCCCACTCACCGCATTTGGCCGGAACCACAGGAACGCTTTCACACTCTACCGTGGTTACGACAGCGAGAGGCTTTGATAAGACCACATCTCGGGGTAGAGCTACTTCTCTCCACCCCCTGTACAATTATTAGGCGGAAGTACCGCACGCACCACCTCTACGTCTTTCATAGTTGGTGACAGATTACCCTCAAATCCGCCACCATGGCTTCTGTATTTCATTACCCCCTAGGGTGGTAACTCATCTATTTATTGAATATTCGTCGACAATAGACTAAAGTATCTTACATAACAAATGTAAAAGCGCTGAGTGGTCGTCTTTCGTGGAGGCATAGATCTATAACACGAAGTTTCTCGTATGTTGAGTTAATTGGAGGGAGAAACCCTCCATACTTAAGTTCTGTGCATACTTGTCATGTAGAGGATGCATTGAAGTCACCGGTCCTACATCACACATAGATGCATCGGACATAGCTGACTCACTGTCCGGCATCGATAGTTGTGGTGTTTGTCTTCTCTAACTTCGGCTTTGGTCTTGGAGCTTTTGAATTCTTACAGGTTTGAGGTGTTTATATTGTTTTTTTGTTATTATTAACATTGGGGAAATGCCTGCGCATACCCGTCGTCGTAGGGGCAAGGACAAGTTAGGTCGGACTTGCATCGACTAAAACCCCTACGAGGTGGAACATTCATCTCGTCACCTCATGGCGTGGTTATGGGAACGTTTTCGCACCATTCGCGACCCCACCGACACTGGCCACTTGCGCAGCCCCACCTCGGGAGGAAAAGATGAACCCTTCCTTTCCACCTCCGTAAGAGTACCGTGGAACATGCAACGCGCCCTCAACTCGGCCTCTTGCAGTCGCGCGGGCAACGGATTCCTCCGAACCCATCGCCCAGACCATGGCAGCCAAGAAAGAAAACTGTCCCGGCTCTCTACGGCGGATCCGATGTTGGGCCCGCCGACACCCGTTAATCGGCCGCGGAGGAGAGGGAGAACAGCGTATCCCAATACCGACACACCTCTTCCCCCGCGGTCCCACTGCCGCCGCATCGCTGGTGTGGCACCGGTTAGTCGCAGAGGGTACTCCCTCCGCGACTCCACCTGGGCTGCAGGGGCAGATTTATGCTTCCGCCGGCCGCATCCGTGGTGAGCTCTCGGTGGGCCTCCGGAGCTCTAACCTGGAGCAACCGTCTCGTGCCGGCCGGGTAGGTTCCTCTTCGTTTCACCGTGTGACCGCTCCATGGCTACTGAGCCCCTCCGTCCCGACAAGGCGGGAACCTGTTGGCGGAATATTTATATTAGTTGCCTTTTAGAATATTGGAGCTGTTCGAATTGGCGCGGTTGAAAATTTGATAATGCTCTCTTCGCATCTGGTTAACGTATCCTCTAGCTTCAGACCTTTGTCTTCGGCGGCTACCAGTATTAGAGCTGCTACTACATTAACCACGACTCATCCATCCAAACATTATATGGGCATTTAATATTAAAAACGATAGTATTATAGTCACTGGCTTCTTTTAATATTTCAGTGATATCAGCGATAAACCACATTTTTCCAATTAACAAACCGACTTTATAATCATGAACATGATGGAAAGTCGCCTACTGATTACAACGTGATGCTAGTTAGGATGATGGACACAACACCACATTGCGCTCGTGGCCGTGAGACAAAAGATACGAAGCCTTTCAAATTGAAATACGATAACTTACTTCCTGAATCAGTTGTCATTAATACATACATAATTCTGATTCGTTGTTTGACAGCGATTATTGTGATACGTTTAGAAAGACATAACAATCCCGCCGATTGGTGTATATATATATATATATATATATATATATTTATTCATTTCCTATCGTGACAGATCAGTTCCTTTACGTTTTCAACAGCATCGGATCGCATCTCGCACGCTTAATATCGGTCGGAGATTGTAATTATTCCCCTATATAAATAATATCGATAACTCGAAAGTATTAACTCGCTACTATATATATATATATAAATATATATATATATATATATAAAAACGAAACCTCTTTTTGATAATATTTTCTTTATAATCTGTACAGTAGTATAGTTCCTAAATGAAATGTAATCGATGCAAAATTATAGCCCTTTCAAGTACTAGAGTAGCGGAGGAGTGTAATTTAATTTATCATTTTAATCGTTTAGGTTTAAGTTTTTATATTCGATCAATTTTAACTGTAACTTTAGCGCTTCACTATTAGCGGTACGTCACGTCACGTCACGTCGTATTATAAGTAAGTGTAACGTTCGTTTAACTCGTATACTTTAACGTATTTAACGGAAGACTGCTCTAAACCGTTTGTCTGGTGTCGTTCAGTTCCGCTTCACTAAGCGGACGGTTTAATTTTTTTTATTATTATTATTATTGATCATTTCACATCAACCCTTAGAGCCCCGAAGAGGCATTAGTCGTGCAGGCGAGCTAAGCTTAACGAGAGGTTAATTTTAAAACAAAGGAATCTGTATTTTTATAATAAAACTAAGCTAAGTTACTTACACAAAAACCGGTACCCCTTTAAATCCCCCATCCCCTCCATTTTGATGAGCGCGTAATGTCCTAAGTTATAACTGAAGCCCTATTGGCTCTGTGTTGACGTTAAGTTTTAAGTTGATTTCGTTTAAGACTTACATTTCCCGGGTCAAAGTCTGTGTGCACTAGAGATATTTTTTTTTCATTAAATGTATCATTTCATACCTTTAATATAATTATTATACATCGTAACAATATTTTAGTATAAATCATATTTCAATAATGCATGAATTTATATCTAAAGATCTATTTGGAAGTCATCGTGGAAGGTCCAACAGTGGGCCGTTATCCGTCTGATGACGAGTTGATATCCGAAGTGACTTTTATTAACAATGACTGGAATAACGTTATCTGTAATAAATTATAAACATTTCTATTATTATAATCAATTACGTTTTTTTTTATATTTAAATTTCTGAAGGTCTTGTTTTTGGATCATCTCGTGCTGCGGACACGTTGACCCGCGAACGTCGACAGTCTTTCATTTTGGCAATAAAAGATGTAATAATTATTTATAGAGTGTTTGCGAAGTGAATCGTTTGATTGCATTTATTTTAAGTGTTTATTATGTATATTACGTCGCAACGGTACGACCACGTGACGCGTCCGACTTTATAATACTGTAATTTAATTTCTAGAATTTTTTCACTATACACGTGTACTGATTATTTAGTTGGGAAAGTTTTATAGTAACCGATGTATCGTGTCGTACCGTTGCGGTTGTTGCCCACGTAAAAAAAACAATCTACCTTAATCGTGTAGTAAACGTTTAATTATTCGCATCAATTTTTTTTAGATCTTTTTGCAGTAATCGAAAAAAAAATTGTTAAACATTTTTTTTTTAAATCAAATCTGATAACGTTTTACAGACGGACATCCTGTATATTATCATATATGAATATTTTTAAAGCCTAAGATACTTTACATTAGTTTATATATGACTATGGCTATATCGAACGTTTTAGTTTACGTAGAAATATAGAAGCATTCTCTGAAATCGTTGATATGAACTTCTGGCTACGAAATTATTTTTAGGTATAATAATTTCTTTTATATGTACACGTATATATATATACACACACACATATGTATGTCTGTATATATATATATATATATATTCCTGTGTTTGTGAAATGGTAATCATTTTACGTTGTGATCATGTGAGTGCAAAATTTTGTTTATTATAACCAGTTCCGTTGGCATTACGTCAACATAAGGGCAGCGGAAGTAACGGCGCATGTATTTTTCTGCGTAGTCCAAGAGCAGTATTTTTTTAGGTATAGTGTTTATTATTAAAACTTTTTTTTTATTATTTTAACGTTTATGAAATTCGATCGTTAGTTAATTTCTAACAATGAAATATTTAATAAAGAAATCACAAAATTATATCGGCCTTTGATTTAGTTTAAGTGTGTTCAATTAACTCGACTCTACATGTGGTGACTTCATTTTGTTTTTATTCAACAAAGTGACATGTTCATAATATATTGCTTAGGATGATATACACTGCAGTACATTATGCTAGTCGCTGTAAGACACATCTCATCCGTAAAATAGTAATAGCTTTAGTTACTGCTCCCTTTAAATCGGAACACAGTAATATTTGCACACTACTGCTTGGCGGCAAGAACAGGAGCTGCTGTGGTACTATCTCCTGCACAGACCCACCATTATTGACTAGTTCAAGTAGAGCATAAACAAATCAACCCATAGACAATTTGTTTTTTGTTAAATAATTGAAATGGTATATTTGTTCATCATTTATACAGCTAAAAGCTTTAATAATAAAAGACAAACTTAATTACAATCACTTTAATGTATATAAATATCAATTTAGTTTCGGGTTACTAAACTAACGATTGTTAGCAAGTAGATGTTGAGTAGCTATTATGAGAATATATATGTATTTATGAGAAAAAAAAATAATCACTTTATTTTAAGTTCCCGGCGGTGGTGGGGGTCGTTTAACCCATTGAGGTATTGGCACAGCCGGATTACCAAAGTTTGCCCCAATAATTGGGGCGTTTAACGTAAATGGATTAATATTCATTGGACGTATGGGGCCAAACAATCTAGGGTTCGCCCCGTATTGGAACCTATTTGCGACGAACGGAGGTGGTAGCGTGGCAGGGTCGAATGGCGGAATGCACATCGGTGGTCGGTTGAAAGTCGGCGGCATGAAAGGGCGTTGCACCGGCTCGCCATTGGGATGCGGCGGCGGGGTCCTGGCTTCATTAGGTACCACCCACGCGGACCATGGCGCGATGAAACTTACAGCGTTGGAGTTGTTTCTCCTCGCCGCATCGAACCCTCGGCCTCTACCTACGCCGATACCAAAGCGGCTGCTAAATATTGAAAGTCTTTGGTTTCTTTTATCTTTATGGAATGTATGTCCGTTTGCGTTTGAGGTTTCGCCGCTCTCGTTTCTCTCTTTGTTTGGTTTGTTTTGATCTTTCCTCGCTCTATTGGCGCGCCTCTCTTCTTCATCATCTGAATAATCAATTTGATTCGGTGGCGGTTCAACATCGTACAACCAAGACGCGTCGGATCCTTTTACTCTGAAAAAATATATATATATTTATGTTTCTTAAACATTTTTCATAATTTTACTTATTAATACTAATCAATTAATAACAAATAATCGGGGTTAAACTAAGTAAAAAGTTTAATATCTAAGACAAACTAAAATTAAATTGTAATTAAAAGAAATAAAAATTACTAGCGCATTTTAATTAGCACCACATTGTTATAGTATCGCTTACCATTGGATGAAAGTCCTGGTTCATCGCTCTGTCTTTTGAAAAAAAAAAAACACCTTCCGTAAGTGGTGTTAAAAAAAATTATATTCAAATAAAAAAAATCGGTTTAATATCGCAACCACTGTAAAATTACTCACTTCATCAGTTCATTTAGAAAGACATAGTTGGTGTGATCTCTGTGTTGTGGGGCTATGAACACTTCCATGCCGGGCTCCACGCCTCGCTCCTTCACGTGCTCCGGCGAGTTGAACCTGACGCAGTAATGAGGCTCCGTCACCTGTAAACCGAACGATTACCACAATACCTCAATAATTATATAACATTAGCATCCGATAGCTCCTGAACTAATTATGATGTAAACAGACACGTGACGTTAATTTCATTAGAACAGCTGCCTTTGATAGTGTACTGTAATGTTTGTACACTACGGCTTAGAAGCAAATATAGTTTGTGGTGATGTCTACTTGGATAGTGATGTCTCTCCCATGTAGGTGCTGGTATTAGTATTTTTTTTGCACCTAGGTTTTTAATAATAGGCAGTGGATGGACCCAGCCACAAGCCCAGTATCAGATGAGTTGTAAGAGTCGATATGAGTTTAAAGTACTCAACAGCTCCAAAATATAGAAGAGCTTTAATTAGAGATTACAATTTTTTTTTAATCATATAAATCAACAATATAACCATGGATATATATAAGCAAAATGCGATTTTAGAATTGATATGTGAAAAGTAATTTTTTTTCTAATTTTTTACCTGGCTATGTATAAGCTTCATGTTGTAAATCTGTCACCATAAAACTGTTATTGAGTTCTGGCTTACAACAAGAGAGCCGAAGTAGTCTATGCACCCTTCACCATGTAGACAAATGTTAAGATCTTATAGAAAAAAACTATTTGTATATACTCACCGACCCAAAAACATCGAACACCTTGCCCAGTACCCTCGCACCATTCTCTAAGAAAAGTAGGCTATCCAAATCCAAAGTAGGCGTGTCAGGAATGGGGCGAACTACAACTGTTGAACAAAAAATATCTGTCAAAACTGTCTCTATTCCTAGAGATAGCTTGGTATCATTACAACTCCTATATCTACTAGTAAATAGTGGTGCACAATCATTACGGTGTTGATTTGGAGGGTGCTTATTATCCAAGTCTCAAGCTAATAAGCACAACACACTGGAGATTTTGTCAACCTATCACCACATTGTTATAGACAGGTACTCTAACTTAACTCTAACTCACCCTAAAGTAAATTTTGTGCACTTCTTGTTGCTTCATAGAAATAAAAGATATTGCGCAATTGGGTTAGAAAAAGTAATGGACATTTATTTCACTCTTTATGTAATGCTGTATTTTCTATTGTAAAGTAAGTTTTTAGATTTGACATTTGGTGAAAGATTATATTTTGAATTGCATTGTTTACCACAACGGATCACATGGGATTTGAGCACATGAACTCTAATCTACAATCTATCGTTTGCTTTGGCTAAATTTTAAAAACAATTTCTTCTTACCTAATCTATCTACAATACTAGATATAGTTCCAATCTTCATAGTTTCTTCAGATGGTAGACTAATGGCAAGATCTTCAATTGGAGGTAAATCACTAAGACCTAATTCACCAATTGCTTTTATTGGCTCCACCTTCCCTGGCCGGTGTTCTACATCTTCATCTCTAAAAATATTATACATTTAATATTAATGCCTATAATATACCAAAATAAGAGAAGTATGTTGTACTACTATAGTAAAGAATATTATTAGAAATTTTTAATACAAGACCAATGTAATAACTATCCAATAGCAGCATACATGTGAAAAACTACATCTCATTAACATGTTTTGTACATAAACATACCAATTTATACTTGGTATAATTTGCAAATTGATAACAGCTTAATGTTATATACCATAAAGAGTAAGTTTCTATTAAAAATGGTACATTATTTAGAAATAACGAATGATTATTTTTCTCTCTATTGTAAAACTTTATACGGGTATGCAAAAGATGGGCTTAATGACTTACTAACCAAAACTATAATAATAATAGTATAAATATATATATACAACACATTACCATACATATATGCATACATATGACTTAAGTATTCTAATGGTTTACCTGATTTAATGCTTACATTTTAAAAAAATGTTAATGGTGCAACATGCACATAACATAAAGCTTTTAAAATATGCAATAAATCATAATTATTGTTAATATCTGTTGTTGCTCCCAAGCAGATAAAATCATCATACAACAATATGAAATAATCTTAAGTTATTTGAGATTTAATACATTATTAGAAATTAATACATTGAAAGCAAGTTACTCATTTTTTATTTATAACACACATGACATAGATAATATTTTGACTTTGATGACATAAAAATGTGTTTAACTTTAAGGAACACTGTAAAAGTTTTAAAAAGCTATAAAATTATAATATTTTAAACATTAAATATCTGTAACAAAATTTCTTCTTACCCACTAGAATTGATGGTTTCCACAGTTTCTATCCAATCGTTATCATCATTGGACTCGCTTGACGAGCTTGAATCCGATTCACTGCCAAATTCTCTATATTCAGTAACCACGTAATTAAATAAGCCTCTTCCAGAACCATCTATTATCATTTGACTGGTAACCTCTTCATCTCTGTCCGCTACGGTAGACAATGGACCGTGTGCGCAAGCATTTATAATATTATTTTTTAACACCATTTCATTATGTTCCCTGTTTTCATCCTCCTCAGTACCAGTTTGTTGGGACAATTCGCCTTCAACCTCTTCCGATTCTGAATCCGAAGTACCATAATCTCCAACCAAACTAATCGACATATCTTTATTATTTTTTTCTACGGTTTTTTCCATCGTTGTAGATGATATGAAGGTACTTATCAATGCGGACCACAACACAAAATTAAATCATTAATTCCTAATAACTAAAAGACTTATTTGAAATTTAAAACTATTTAAATTTTTATGTAACCATGTCTCAACTAAGGAGCACATGTAATAAAATTCGTTTGAGGAAATAAGCAAACGAATAAGCAAACGTGAAATGCAAAAATCAATCACAATCAATGAGTTGATACTATGACAGTTTAGCACAGATAGAGTATAGAGAAATAATAACATGAAGTCACGGAAATGTCATAGGTAAGGACATCTTCAGCCTCTGTGTTATTACTTTTTTAATACACCTTAAATAATGAAATACAAATATAAACATCATTCAAAATTAAAAAAAACTTTGAGGCTATGTTTTTTTTTTCATATTTTCCGATACCTATTTATATTCAGAATTTATATATTACGTTTTATATACTTTCATGTCTACTTATATTATAGTCGAATAAATAGAAAGTGTATTTTATCAATAAAGCTTAAATATAATATAGCTATAAAAATGGTTAAATATTGACTATATTGAGAAAAAAGAGACAACCTTTTTAGGCCGTAGACTTCGGATCCGCTAGCTTTATATCTCTATCAATTTATCATATAGCTAGCAGAATTAACAAAAAATCAATTATTCGCGGGGCACTAAAAATTGTATGATGTGAGATATAATTTCTCGCTAATAATGATATGTGTTTTTAAAAGTACTGAAATAATAAAAAATACTGGTGTAGGTCCTGTTTTTAGAAATTAGAGTAATAGAGAATTTATATGTTTATTATTACATGAATAAAAACCGAGAAATGTAATCTATCTAATTATCATCATCTCAACCGATGGACGTCCACGGGTAGATATAAGTTACAAGAAAAATGCAATGTTTTTGCAAAATAAATCATTTGGTGAATCATATTCACCAGCAAATTATTCTAAGATCATTTTAACGATAGTACAATCGTTGTATATGTGAAGTGACAATTAATTGGCGTTCCTTTCTGTTGATTTATTTGTTTAACAAATTCCTTAATAAATAAAAGATAAAACTGTGTTGAAACGATAAACGACTTTATTTGTATAAAATCAAATTTGTAGTGGTGCCTTTACAAAAATATATAAATGTTAGCACCATTAACATAATTTTTACGTTATTGTTGTAAAGGTACAGCGGGGAGCAATTTTCCCTCACAGCTACCAAACCCTATTCGGTCGCCATTTTCATTTAAACAGTGTCCGCGAATAATGACAGTGTCGCCGTCTTGCAGAAATTTTCTTTCTTCGCCGTTAAGCAAACGTAGTGGTTTAGTTCCTTTCCAAGATAACTCTAACATGCTTCCATAAGAATCAGAAGTCTGTAAATAAAAGAACAATTAAGTAAGACTCAACCATCGATGATATTAATAAAATATAAAAATATGTATAATTTTAAAGTTTAATATATCTTTAGTGTTATTTACGGTATAGCATAAGTATAATAGGTATAAATAATCCACATTTTTTTGGCAAGGCTAAACCTCAGACGTTTAACAAATGAAAAGTCTCATACCCTTGAATACTCGAAACCTGACAATTTCTACAAAAAAGTTTTTTTTTTATTTGTATAACACGAAATTTCGAGGCACTTAAGGGTTTCTATAGATGAATTCATTATCTGAAAAGTAAATGATACATACATCACCACTGATAGTGCCAGAGCCCAGTAAATCACCGGGACGCAGGTTGCAGCCTGTAATAGTCTGTTGCGCCAGTTGTTGTTTCACAGTCCAGTACAGGAAGTTGTAGTTGGAGCGGCAGATTGTTGTCAACACAGGCGATGATTCGGCTGTACGCAAAAGTATTATGGTATTAGAATAAAAGTAAAAAATTGTTTTGGGGGACGTTGGGGTGGTAGATCAATAAATTTTGTTAGAAGGGTTACTGTAGAAATATATTAGACTTAATTTAGGTTTCAAATAAACACTGGAAAGAAACAAAACTCTCAAGACGCTTTTCGCTGCACTTAAGACGCAAAATTCTAACGGTTATACAAACAACAATCGAGTGTAAGGGATCCCGCCCAACAACTTATGGGACCCAAGTCAACCAATCTCACCTGCTCGTGGTTCACCTTGGTAATAAAGAAACGAGGCTCTGGCTCCTGTCAATCCGCATTGAGAGCGTGGTAGGAAAGGGCCTAAAATCGCCCCATATGAACCACTGCATATAACAGCCCCTATTGCCCAGCGGTACCGGAGGCTACGTTGAATGTATATGGAGATTTTGGGGGAGGCCTATGTCCAACAGTGGACGTCTATAGGCTGCTGATGATGATGATGAAACGAACACTTTGTTTAAGAGCTAAATAGTGGTAGCAAGACTAGATGTTAAGTATTTTACTGGCGGTAGGTCTCTGTTGCCGGAGACCGTCTAGGTAGATACCACTGCAGCGCCTATTTCTGTCACCAAATACTATTGTGCAAACATTACTGTTCCAGTTTGAGAGGCGCTGTAGCTAATGTAATTACTGGGGTAACGAGACTCAACTTTAATGTCTCAGGCGACGAGCGCGATGTGATGCAGTATATCACATCCTAACTAGTGCCACGTTGTTATGGACAGGCGTATCACTTACCATCAGGTGGACGTCCCGTTCGTCTCGTCGCTTAATTGTACAAAAAAAATATTTTACCAATTAAGAACTTCAATGCTATCATCATTATCATCAGCCGATACACGTTCATCGCTGGACACAGGCCTCCTTTAAAATCGTTTATAGGGGTTTCTACGGGGGGATTTAGGCCATTTCCTACCACGCTTTTCTTTATTTTGCTTTAAAAATACTTACGCTTTAGATCCACTTCGAGCTTTATATCAAAGTTGAACTTGTCATCGTGCCTTAAGTAAGGGAATGGAGGATTATCCTGTGGGAAGTTGTCTACTATGTACGGGCGCAGGGCTTCTATCGTTACAACCCACGGCGAAATGCTGGTACCAAGGTTCTTCGCTGTGAATGGCCCAAGAGGTACGTACTCCCACTTTTGGATATCTCGAGCTGAAATAAGTTAGATACAGTGGTGTCAAGAAGGATAAGTGCAACATACTAACTAAATAATAACTACTACAGTAGCAGCGATATTCATACTTTGCTAAATATCTAATTAAATGGCACTGTTTATGGTTAAGCTACTACCTCGTCTCTAGGAGTAAGCTCATGCCGATGCTCAGAAGTATGAGAAAAAAACAAGAGGAATATTAAAGATTCAATTAAGTATCCCGTGGAGTTTTTTTGTTTTACGTGAGGGAAATGTCTGCGCATACCCGTCATCGCCGGGGCAAAGACAGGTTATGTCAGACTTGCACCGACTAACCCTAACGATGTTCCACTTCGCCGCTTTATGACAGGTCACGGGAACGCTTTCGCTCACCTCGGCGACCTCGCCGGCGCCCGCTGCACCATGCCGCCCCATCTCGCGAGGGAGGAAAGAACGCTCTCTTTCCACTTCTTTAAGAGCATGCCGAAACATACAGCGCACCTTCCTCTCGGCCTCTTACAGTCACCTGGGCAACGGATTCCCTCGAATCCGTCACCCAGAGACCGTGGAAGCCAAGAAAATAACTCTCCCAACTTCAACACCCAATGCATGATGCTATACATGTTATCATGCATTCCAAGCTGTACCCATTACAGACTCTGAAGCCGATAGCTGGATCAGCTGCACAGTTGAACCGGTTTTTACGGGCATATATTACATTATTTGTAAGTATAGTGAGTCTCCCACACTTGTTCAAGCGATCTATGCATAAATGCTGGAACTATTTGACAGTATCTTAGGTTAACTTTTTTTTTGTTTTGTTTACAAATATGTAATAAAGTAAACAATAGAAATAAGAATAAGTAAATGTACTTTATGCATATGGACACAATAATATTCTGTATGTTTCTGTGATTACAATATCAGATAGCATAAAAATAATGTTAGAAAATAATGTATTAGTAATTGTAAATTAGTAGAGAATAAATTAGTAATAAGTAAATGTTGTAAATAATAAGATAAAGTAAAGCTCTGAATAAAAATATCAGGAAAAATTAGAAATAAATAAAAAAAAAAACTTCGGAGCGGCGTATGCTAATGAAATAATGATTACTTATATAATTTCGCGACAAATATAATTTACCAGCGCTGATGAAATATGTATAAAGAATCCTGATGTTAGTACTACTGTACTGTGTTCCGTTGGAATGCTTGTTTGTTAGATTCAACGCCTAGGCTTACCGCTCCAGTCGTTCATCAGCACGAACCCGAAGAGCTTCTCCTCGGCCTCCTTCGCGGTGACCCTCTCGCCGACTTTGGTGGGCGGTCCTCCCACGAAGCACGCCATCTCCAGCTCGAAGTCCATCAGACGGCACGGTCCGAAGTGCGGCTCGGCACCTGCCCCAAACATGAAACCTTTACACATGCAACATCGGCTTAAATAGTATTTAAATTATTAATTGGAGCCTCACGTGATGTAGCAGTAATATGTTATACTGAATATCTTTATATCGGCAATCAATCGCCATCACACCATTGCTGTTCCAACTTCAACATATAAATGCCTGAGTATTCTAGGCGAGCAAACTTCATTGACCTGATGGTAAGTGATACGCCCACCCATAACAACGTGGCGCTACTTAGGATACTAGACACAGCAACACATCGCGCTCGTCGCCTTGAGACATAGGATGTTGTTTTTTTACTCCCAATAACTTCATTAGCTACAGCGTCTTTCAATCCGGAACAAAATAATATTTGGACAGTACTGTTTATCAGCAAAAATAGGCGCTGCAGTGGTACCTACCTTAGACGGTCTCCTGCAACAGAAACCTACTACCTGGGAACCTGCACCAGTACTTTTACCACATAAAATATAAGTGTAATTAAACTATAATCAAATAGACAAATAAATGAAGAACGTATTCTTCTCCTATGCCTTGATTCGTGGTCAGCCATCACAAATCTAGACTCTCCAAATCGCACTAATTTACCAAAATATGTAGCTGGGGGGCTCACACTTGGGATTATAGATAAATGGTTATTTTTGCTTTAGAACTCCTTTAAATATATTATTTTTACCAATTTTTTATCGTAGATATTTTTTTTTTATTTTATGTGGAATTTTTGTATAGACTAAAGTTTGCAATCTTGTTCAATAGTAGTTCCGTAAAAGCTTGTATTTACCCTCTACTGGCAGAGTCTGGCCGTAAGGTCTGTGTATTGGCGTGCCGGACACCACGATAGAGCTGCAGCGGCCGTGGTATCCTATGGGTATGTGCTTCCTGTGATATAGAATAAACATTTTATTTATAACTTGGCTTTACGTATCGTTTTCCAATATTGAAAACTGTCCTATGAGGGACTGATCTTCATGGACGAACGTTTGTTATCTGGTCTTACCAATTTGACGGAAGTGCGTTCTCTTTGCCACGGAACATGATCCCCACATTGGTGGCGTGGTGTATAGACGAGTAAAAATCTGAGTAATCGCCTATGTCCGCTGGAACGTACATGGTTGCCTCGCTTTGTTTGATAAACGCTCTGCGGAAACATAAGTAGATAAGTAAGATGATGAAAATACTTTTAAGGTATAGACTAGCCCACTCTGTGCGGCAGACGGCTTAGAATATTCCCACAGCTATACTACCTTTGGCGTCTCATAAATGACGTAAGAAAAATCCAGGGAAAGATCAGCATAATATCTTTGCGACCATTACTAGCATACCCTGTCAATTGGTTCATCTGTCCGATGAATACCGGTTCGCGCCCCCGAAGACGACAACTGTTACTATTCTTCCTCCAACAGTATTCCAAATAGTAACATCCTACATTACCCGTTATTCCTGTGTATTTCACAACATTCCTCTCAAACGTCTGCACTCCTTCCACATTTCCTTATCCCTACCAATACTTTACAGTTGCCAACCCGGATGCCCAGCGTAGTGACTTATGGACGATACTCCCCAAAGGACAACAAAGGCTGATAATAATAATGATAGACAAGCCAATCGAGGCAAAAGGATTGATAGATTTGAGGCAATGAGATGGGCAAATTGTTTGATGGAGTAACGGCCGATGGGACAGCGAGGTCCTGAATTGGCGATCGCATACCAGCAGTTGCAGTGCTGTACCGTATTTATTGTGGGTACTTAATGCGGTACCAAACAGAATTTCAACACTTAGTTTTTGATGACATTTCTTAATAATATATAGCAAATGTTACCTTTCTCTGAGATCGGCGTCATCCTGCAGGGTTTTATTGTTGACATCCAGCAGCCTCTGTATAGTGCTCCTCGCTTCAAGCCAGTAGGCGCGGGTTAATCCCATGAATGAATTCAATTTGTCTTCCTAAAATTTTTATGTGCATCATATAATACATATAGACATTTAAATATACAATTTATGTGGAACAGTAGTTCTACCACTTAACAGTATTGTGCCAACGCTGTAGCTGATGCAATTACTGGGGGAGGCCTAACGTCTAGCGCATCAAGGCGACGAGCAATGCGGTGCTGTCTGTATCATCCTAACTAGACCACGTTGTTATAAACAGGTATAGTAATACCTGATCCTTTCAATACTGTGTGTACTCGTTTATTATAAAGCCGATATGTATTTATAGAAATTATTTTCAGACATCTAAAGACAAAACCTTTATTAAATAGAGACCTAGCCCTGGTCTTATAAAAAGCTCGAAGTCATGCAAGAGCGATAGAGATGAGTATATTCGATCGTGAAAAGAATTTCTGGAAATCGTATTAGTTTCCACAATATGACCGCCTCCTGATGATGGTGATCTCTCATAATAATGACCTAGTTTCATCAAACTGAAGGCTGTTGTGGGATCGAAAACCCTAATCCGGGCTTCGGCTATTCATTTCAACGAATGATATATAAACCTGGTCCACTGTTTTTTATAGTTCATATGTGATCGAGTAAGAAATGAGGAGACCCAAAAAAGAACAGCCTAAAGGATTACTAGATTCAAGGGATAGGACGTATTGCTCGTAACACTGGCGGCCGATGGGCCAGAAAGGTCCGCGAGACGATTTACATAAAAAATGCATTTTTATCATTCTTTACGATAAAAACTGGTTGAAGTAATGTTTTACTTCGTTTTATTAATAACAACAATGTCATTTGCAAACAAGTCACTCATACTTGTTTACAACAAATGTTTATGTTCTCGACGACCCCTACTACGTCCAAATGAGAATATACAATGGATTTATAATCGAGTCGACTTGAAGAATAATTAAAAAAAAAATAGACATACAGTAATAATCCACCAGGTCATCATGTTGGAAGGCGTTTCATCAACAGTAATTAAATAAATCTTTATCTGGCAATTCGTATAAAGGTGTAAATAGTTATATGTATATAGTATATATGTTTAGGAGATCTATTGGACTCATCACGAGATCTTCGAAACTGTTAGACATGAACATTCAATATATAATACTATGCAAAATATCTATACACATTCTCGGAACGACGGATATATTTTATTATTATGAAGACATGGAACGTATTATTATTATTATAGTAATGCGAATGTATAATCAACTTTACATACTTGTTTGGCATGAATGATAAGAGGCACTAAAATAATTTTTAAAAGCACTGTTTATTTTACAGTTTAAATACTTAACCTGAAATGATATTCTATGAACTTGTATGGCGCTGACAAAATCTTTAAAACTCTAAAAATACCGAAACCTGTTTTTTAATCTTCTAAAACTTGTTTTTACTATAAAAAAATATTTTTTTTAATCAAATAATTTGCGACGGATTTCGTTAAATAACATTGTGCAATAATTATTAACATTATAACGAATAGTGAACGAGTTATAGGAGTAGAAACTTACCTTCCAAACATGTTGTTTGTCCTTCAACAGTGGACCGTTGAATAAATGTGAGACTGCGTTCAGATCTAGGATCCATTCTCCGATTGCTACTCCTATGTGTTTATCTAGCTAAAAGTACAAAGGATATTTAATATTTGCTTATAAAGTATTTTATTCATCTTGTAGGAAAAGATAACAGTCGACGTGATTCCCATTGGCATATTTATCCTTTAAGAAACATTATTGAGACTTGTTATAATTAGTGGTGGTAGGTCTCTGTTGCTGAAGACCGTTTGTATAATGAGTAAACATTACTGTTTTCCGGTTTGAAAGGCGTTGTAGCTAGTGAAATTACTAGATTAACGAGATTTAACATCTCATTTTCCAAGGCGACGAGCATAATGTGGTGAGAAGTCAACCTAACTTGCTCGACGTTATTACAGGCGTATCACTTACCACACGGTGAACATCACGTTTGTCGCTCAAAAAAAAAAAAACCATATAAAAGAAAAGTGCATCGAACTTGTCTTTACATAAGCAAAAATTAAAACTTAATGTAAAAAAATTATTTATATTCATTCAAAGGTCAGCAGTAAGTGCCTCGCTGAAGTACAGAGGAACCCTGGTCTGTTCCGTAGGAGAACCCAGGCCCCACCTAACGCACTGAAAGAGACAACAGAGGGGATTTTAGTGGGTAGAAATCCCTTACAGCCCTAACATCACCACAGAAGCAAGGTATCTTCTAAAGACTTCCCCTCTCGACAATAACAAGGAGGTTAGGTGTAAATATAATCGGTCGAATTATAAATCCACAACACACGTTTATAATTTATATAACTTATTACATACTAAAGGCGAAACTAAAACTTTATTTGTAGAAATTTGCTGGTCACATTGATAGATACAAAAGGCCTTTACCATGTTGATTCTTTTCCTTAGAAATTTATGATAATTAATTAGTTTACAAAACGGAATTTTTTATTTATAATAAATAAATAAAAATAATTCAGGGTCTTAATTCACAATAGAGTTCTATCATAGTTGTCTTTAATCCACCACTCTATCTAGTTCAGGGTAGGTATTTATTAAAAGTTTTTATTTACTGTCCGGTCTCCAACAATATTTTTTAAACAATCTCGCAACGAAATCGTTAATTACTATAAAATAGAAACAATATATTACGCATGATACTATTTATGCAAATTTTATTGAGGAAATTATCTTATAGTAACGTTAAATTAAAAAAGGTTCCTATACAACAACTCACGGGATCCGAGCCAACGTCTAATCAACAAACGTGGCTCTGGCTCCCACTAACACCCATCGGGTCAGCATAGTGGAAAATGGGTAAATCGCACCCATATGAATTCCTCCCCTCCAACGGGTTCTCGCCTTGTCGTGGCGGAGGGGCTTAGTAACCGTGGCGCCCAACACGGTGAAGCCAAGTGGAACCCATCCGGCCGGCCCGCGGCGAAGGGCTGGTCGAAGCGGCCGCTTCCGGTTCGAGCACCGGTTGGGATAACTGGAGCTCACCGGAGCGGCCGGGGGCCGCAGGGGCGGCTGTGTGCTGCCCCTCGCAGCCGAGGTGGGGTCGCGGAGGGAGTACCCTCTGCGGCCAACCGGTGTCGCACCGGCGATGCGGCGGCGGTGGGGCCGCGGGGGAAGAGGAGTTTCGGTATTGCGATGCGCCGTTCTCCCTATCCTCCGCGGCCGTTAACAGGTAGCGGCGGGCCTAACATCTCTCCGCCGCGGGGAGCCGGGAGAGGTTTTCTCCCGTGGCTCCCATGGCCTCTGGGCAACAGGTTCGGGGGAACCGGTCGCCCGCACACGCATGAGGTCGAGGAGGGGGCGCCCTGCATGTTCCAGCGCGCCCTGGGAGGGTTCATCCCTCCCCCCGAGGTGGGGCCGCGCAAGCGGCCAGCGCCAGCAGGGTCGCGGTTGTGTGCGTACCCGCGTTCCCGTGACCCTGCCATCATGGCGATGAGGAGGAACATCGTGGGGGTTTTAGTCGGTGCAAGTCCGACATAACTCGTCCTTGCCCCCGCGAGGACGAGTATGCGTAGGCATTTCCCCGACGTAAAACAAAAAAAAAAAAAAAAAAAAACCCATATGAATTCCTACCGGATTGATGAAGGTAATTTCGGGGGAGACTTATATCCAGCAATGGACGTCTATGGGCTGATGATGAATGTTAAATTAATAAAGTTTAATATAATTACGATCACATAATCTTCATGAAATGGTAGCTTTATATTATACTATCATAAATTTTTTTGTTAATTACAATCGACTTTCTGCAATAAATAATTTAATTAGTGGCAATACTATAAGAACGACTAGCATTAAAAAAAACTTACATTTTTTGGTGAAGTGAACACTCTGTATGGAAGATTCTCGATCGGAAAATCATTATTGGATGAATATTCTATAAACGATTTCATTTTGACGTGTTCACTGTCTACTGATCTTATACGGAATGCGTTATTTTACTTTTGACTAGTTACAAGTTATGTAAATAAACTCGGCGATCGAGTTAAAAGCCGGCCGGTGAGCAGTGAACGAATTGAACTGAACCCACTCTTCAAGGTCTCCGTTAAAGGCTCTTATTGCTTATCTGTAATTGTAAAATAGGCATGTCGCACTCGCAAGCCAACACCGAGGCGTCTCGGTACAAGTTTTAAATACCATGGCCAGAAACCAGGTCTCAAAATATTTTAGTATGTGCAACACTCGTTAAATAGATCTGCTTACACCACAACAATTTTTTTTTTAAAAAAATTATGCCATTAAATAACGAGGAAAGCACAACGTTCACCTGATGCTAAGTGATACGCCAACCCATAACAATGTGGCGCTAGTTAGGATGATACCCACTGCACTATCTTGCGCTCGTCGCCTTGAGACAAAAACTTGTCTCGTTACCACAGTAATTTCAATGCCTATAATTCCTTTTAATCTGGAACACAGTAATATCACTCTACTGATTGACGACAGAAATAGGCGCTACAGTGGTACCTATCTAGACGGTCTCTGGTACCAGTGCGACCATTAGTAAGGTTACCTTCAGATTTTCGTGGTTTTTATTAAAATAATATATAAATTTAACAGTACAACCAGGCATTAAAGAAAACTTCGGCGTAAATTCAAAGCTATGGTGTAACGGTAGACAGTATAAGTATAATAAAAAGAACTTAATTTATAACATACATAACATTCCATTGTTGGACATGTCTTGTAAAATAGTATAAATAACTTTATTATTAAATATTTTTAAGTTTTTTGTTTAGTCATCTAAAGGGCGTACCGGAAAAAAAAAACTTGGTTTTTAAAATCTATTAGCGTAAAAACACCCCACTAATAGTACAAAATATAACCTAAAAAATAAAAACTCATTTTGAGGTGTACGGTTATCTGCGCCAGCGGGAAAAACCTGATGTTGAACGAAGACTTTCTACAAGAATCATTCCTAGATTCACCATCTAATCATTACCAATTATTTTTTTTTCATAACTATTAATTTTATAGTGTTACGTATATACAATGGACTAACACTCGGTCTCAATTTAAAACGGTAAAAGTGCAATGTTTTTATAATGTCATATTTATGGTATAAGGATCGTAGCTAGCGGAACAGATTCGAAAACCCCTACCACCAAACAACTCACCAGCCTGACCAGCGCTAAGTATCTACTGACAATATAAACAACATAAATAGCTTGCTAAAGTAAAATGCGTAACCTTTTTGTGTATTATGTATATAATATAAAGAAAACACAAATATTTATCATATAGTATTTATTATAAGTTACCAACATATTTACAAGTCAAAGTTGACTTTACTTAGTACAGGGGCGAGAAGGCCCTTGGGTATCGCATCGTGACGCTGCGTTATGTTTTGAAGAAGGTCTTGCGATTCCTTGACTGCCTGGAAGCATGCAAAGGGTTGCTGTATGGCACAATATGGCATGAGTTGAGATTAATAAAAAACTTCTATTATAACAAATTATTTCCATTAAAGTATAATAAAATACTAATACTTATCTAACGTTTTACATCTAAAATAATGAACCAATTTTAAAATTCTTAATATATCTAAAATCTACACTTTTGATGAAAAGTACATGATAAGGGATAAATGGAGGATAGTTTCATTTAAGTACTGTTAAAAAAATCACTCTTCATATTAAAAACTATGGTTATTCACACACTCATCATTCATAATTGGAGGACCCTGTTATAAGCAACAGATTCGGCAATCTGTGTTTATTCACCAACCTGTACCAGGCCAACATTGTGGATAAACCCCTGTAAGAGTAGACTCGGAGGTAATATTAAGAAGGAGGTTTATTCCATTTGCACTCATGTTTTGAGAAAAAACAATGGTTGAAGAAAAACATTCCAAATACAACAAACCTTTTATTTTCCATAAAAGTCGTACTTAAATGAATTGATATAAATCATAATAATACATCTTGTGCTTTGTGTATTAGACCAAATCGTGCTCTGTATGACAAGATCCCGAGTTCCAGATAAGGAAATATTGGAAGTCTTATGCAACACAATTCAAATTATATTAGAATTTATTACAATCATTAGGAAATGTTATAATTTTGTTATTATTATACTTAATCAGAGGATATATAAATGATACTGACAAGCAGTAACATCGTGTTACTTCATATTATATCCAATGCACTTCATTGTAGTTGTAGTATTCATCGGACATTAATTCTTAAACTGTTTACAGATTAGCTGTTTATCAAGTTAGGTCGAATATTTTAAAAATGTATGATCTGAGACTGCTCCGTACCAATGACCACCTGCTATAACCAGATTGTATTATCTTTTAACCTGTTAGCACTTATAGTTATTGCTAACGTTTTATTTATAGTATTGAATATTCTTCGATATAGTAATTGCTACAACATTAATTAGTAAACAAAAAAAAATTAAAATTGTGTTTAATGTAAAATTTAAACAAACACATACATATATTAGAAAACACTATACATATTTTGAATAGACATTTTATAAGTTTTTTTAATGACATCCAAAGTGTAGAAGTTACGATAAGGACGGAGGAGCACAAGTTCATATCATGGGAAGACTTAACAAGCATGGAACAATTACATTCATCCAACCTATTACTATTTAGGAATATCAATAAATTACCTCTATAATATAACTGTGCCCATAAACGTGTATATTAATATATATTACTTAACAATAAAATTCAAAAGTTCTATTACACTATATTCATTTACTCTTTCAAAGTAGTAACGATGGTTTTAAGAAACTACATTTATATAAATACAGAATAAATGTTCAACGTTATTATTAAGGGATGGGTCCTGATACAAACAATTACTACAGTAAACAAATGTTAAATATTTATCTAAATTATACATTGAACAAGTAAATAAATTACTTTTACATACATTAATGCTTACATTGGTTATTAAAGCGGTTTAAATTAAGCGACTAAGTTATGGCTGAGAATTGTTAATGGTAAAGGTATGCTTGTATTATCTATGAATCGCTTTCGGACCTCATGTACTTATTAGATTACTTTAGATACATATTTACTTTATCATAGTAATGTAAATTACTGGTATAGTGGGACTATTTGAGTCTTAAAGTGATGAGCATAATGTGGTGCATTTACATCATCGTTACTAGCACCACATTGTTACAGGAAATGGTATCACTCACCATCATGTGAATGAGCAACTTTGTCGCATTATTTCTATATATATAGGAGATATCCAGAGATTCATTGACTCATTGCAAGGTCTGTGAAATTATTAGATGGATATACTAAAAATCTGGTAGAGATATTGCTTATGTCATTTAACGGTTATCTAAGAATGGATCTTATAAAGTCCCTTCCTCAAAGGGAGTTTTGAGGCTGTTATAGCCAGCATAGCAGAAGGGGAACAGCTAGTATTTTTGTTAATTTGCATAGTCCTGAGAGGTTTTTTTTTAAACTAGGGATGTTTCTTATATCGACTATTTAATATTTTATTTATATAAAATCCTTATTGGTTACCTGAAATTTAATTACAAAGACATATTACAGTCAACCTAGGAAATGTGGAGATGCTGTGGTAAGCAAGGAGGAACTTTTAACTTGTAAATAGTCGCCTAATCTAAACCACTGATAAACTAAGCAATACCTTACTGGCAACGGAACTACTGGTACAAAAGTATCTTATCTACACAATGTTGCATCGATCTGCTGCAGTGATGGCAGGATCAATTTCAGTTTTCGTCTGTAAGCTGGATCAGATGCCAATGGATTCCGTTCTAAATATATTGTAGAGATCTTTTTATTCTGTTGTAAATATTCAACTGATGACCAGTCTGCTATCTGGTTGTCATTCAGCTGGAATGAACAATATAATATAATTAATATCTCTTCATATAACATAATATAATGATATTTAGAAATATAACTATCATCAGATAAACAGGCTTAGAAGTCTCTATGACCTCAGGCCTTAATGCTCTTGAAGCCCTTGATTACATTTTGTTTATTTGAAGTGATGAGACCACTGGAACCTTTTCCTTACAGTAAGGGATACACCTGCTGACAATAATGTGGCTCTAGTTCAAATTTGAGATCATGTATCCGTTCCATCGAACAAAAAAAATGAGATTGGTAATGGAATTGAAATCTCAATTAAAAGTTATTAAATGAAACATACCCATAATTCCTCCAAATCACACATGTGCCTTACGTTTTCGATAACTGTAATCCTGTTCATCGCTAAATCCAATGTCTGAAGCTTTATTTGACTATCCAGGTTCTCTAAAACTGCTATACCATTCTCCGATATGTACAGCTGCTCCAACTCATTCAACTCCTGGAGATTCTCAATCTTTGTGATCCTGTTGCTCTGAAGCACTAATATCTCAAGATTCATAAGTTCCTCCAAATTCTGAATCTTATTTATTTTGTTTTTACCCAAGTAAAGCTGTTTAAGGGTTTTTAAACCCTGTAGGTTTTTTATTTCCTAAAAATTAAGATATTATAAAACTTTCATTTATCAAATATGAAAATGTAGTGTTTGAGGCAATGAATTAGGGAGAAAAAATGTTGATAGCAGTTTATAACTTACCCTTATACGATTATCACCCAATTCTAACAACTCAAGCTTTGGTAGATGGTTGACATTCTTGATTTCATTTATTTTATTTGAACTGAGAAATAACTTCTTTAGCTGAAGCAGATTCTGCAATCCTGTTATCTCTTTGATCCTATTAAATGACAGGTCTAAAATTCTGTAATAAATTAATTTTAAAAAAAAGATTAACTAATGATGAAGACAAACTGTTTATCTGTAATGCTATTTAGATGTAGTCTGTGGCCTAATTAAAAACTAGGGTATACCAAAAATGTGCAAATAAATTGTAAACAATGTCTTCAATGTAAAGAGAGCAACTCTTATGCTAAGCATTGCTGGTACAATTATCTTCAATATCAAAAAGCTTTTCATTAAACAGGTATAAGTTGAATAAAAGGCTGAAATGAAAAAGATTTTTACTTACTGTAAATTACAAAGATTATCCAAATTTTCAATAACAACAATTTGATTATCATATAACTCAAGCTCTACTAAAGTCCTCAATGTATCTAAACCTTCAATTTTCTTTATAAGGTTCCATCTTAGATATAATCTGAAAGTGAAAAAAGATTATTTTTAAAAATAGTTAATTGTTACGGTTTATTTATAATATTACAATTAATTTAATATTATCAAGTTATATCTTGACGACAAAAACATCTGAGAATTGTTTCCATCTAAGTACTTAATTCATATGCTTAGGAGCAAAGGTAATATCTTTTATAAATTAGTAATTAGGCACCAACGAATGTTTTTTAATTTATGTAACATTACAAAATATTTATAAAAAAGACATTGACAGAAAGTTTAAAAAAAGTAAAATAATTGCAAGATCAACAAACTGTTATTATAGTCATAATATATAATCTTAATTAAAAGCAGTTAATTATAATCAATACTAATAATTTTAATTATAAAAACTAACTATCCTCTTAATCATTGCTAATTTGTCATTCTACAAAAATTATAATGCAATTTTTTGTAACGATTTTTTAAATTGAAGACAAATTGTAATAATGGGTTACCTTTCTAAGTTCTTTAAAGGCTCTAGATTCTCAATTTTCCCAATTCTGCCGTGGTTTAAGTCCAGTTCTTCAGTATTTTCATTTACAATGATAATTTCTTGAGTGTCTCCTTCCGGTGGTGGGGGCGGAGTAATCGGTGGCGGAGGAGAACTTTCATGATCCATCACTTGACCTTCATTTAGGTTCTCTTTATTGTCTTCCATTGGTGAGTCACGATTATCTGAGCAAGAACCGCTTATTACATCAAAGAAATACCAGCCAAAAGAAGCTATATCACCTTTATGATTTGTCGCACATACCTTCCATAATTAATCCTTCTTACTTCCTTATTTATTTATAAATCTACACATTTGAATAATAAGATATTATTTAAGAAAGTGATAAAAGTTATTCTATAAATCGCAAACAGAAAATGAAGTTATTTTCATCTGTCATAAAATGATACATACCGTTATCATTAACCGTTTCAGGACATTACTAATTAATCGATTATTTGTCGTTTCGATATATTTATAATCATTTTATAAAAAAAATTCCATAACATCAATGCAAAATATTTTGCGCTTTTACAAAGTAATAGCAATAGATTTTTCAACTTATTTTGTAATTTATTTAAATTTAATGATGGAATACTATACTAAAATAATACTTTGTGTATGTTACTTTTTGCGTAGTTTGAAATTATTACTATTTTAATGTACTATGCAATGAGACGAACAGGACGTTCACCCGATAGTAAGTGATACGCCTGCTCATAACAACGTGGAGATAGAGTGACATACACTGCCCCACATTGCGATCGCCGCTGCCCGCGGCCTCACTGCCGTCGCATCTGCGGTGACGCACCACTTAGTCGTGTATGGTAGGGAGAGCGGCGAACCACCATACCGATACTCCTTTCCCTGCGCGACTCTACCACGGCTGCGAAGGGTAGTGCAAGCTTGACCCCGCAGCCCATCGGCACACATCCGAAGTGAGCTCACGGAGCTCAGCTGTAGCGGCCACCTCAGGCTGGCCCTAGGGCTTGGACCAACCATGTCATCGTGGGTGACCAAACCACCACTACTGATCTCCACCGTCACGACAATGCAGGAACCAGTTCGGGGGGCTGACAGCACACCATTTTTTTAAAGAGATTGTAAATATGTTTATAAGAACTATTTTTTTTTATTATACTAAGCGACGAGATAAGCAAAATGTTTACCTGATGGTAAGTAATATGCCTGCCCACAACATCATTACTTCACATTGCGATCGTCGCTATGAGACGTAAGATGTTAATCCTCGTTTTTTACCAGTGATATCAAAGCCGGAATATAGTAGTATTTGTAAACAACTGTTTGGTGGAAGAAATAGAAGCTTTTATTATCTTTATTCGCTAGGATTAGATAAGAGCATTTGCTTTGGATTTTCATAACAACGTTTCCATAAATAATCTACGATTGTTATTATTAATAACTAGTTAAAAAAGTTACTAAATAAAATTTAGAAATTTTACATCGATATTGAAAATAGAAATCGATTAAATCTCATAGTATAGCTTAACATATCAAATTGTTTTGTTTTGACTCCGCTAAATTTAAATTTTTATTTATAAGTAAATAAAACACTTATAACAAAATGATAATCAATGTTTTAGTAAAATGTTTTTGTGATTATGTTAATGTAAACGTATAGTTATCCGGGATTTAGATCCATTATGGAGAATGATATCCGTATTGACGAAGAGAAAGTGGAAAAATTTAACATCAAGATAAAATCTAAACCAAAAGACGGGGTTATACTTCAACTCCACCACACTGTTCGGGATTCGCATGGAGAATGTCGTCGAATTCGTTTTTCATCTGCTATCTTTGACGATGGACTGGAGAAGCTTGCGTGTGCTGATAATGCTGGAAATTTATTCATTATTGACTTTTGTGACTTGAAATTTTGGAAATTAATTCACCGGGATACTTGTACAGCTTTACACTTTGTTCCTAACAAAGTTGACACTTTAATTGTCGCTAATTCAGATAAATTTAACCTTAATTTTATAGACATCGAAACTGGACGAACATCGCTTACTTTGAGTGGGCATACCGGTCATGTGAAACATATATCATTCTCTAAAAGTAAGTTAAATAATCTACTTACGGCTAGTCAAGCTGAAGCGATTTTATGGGAACAAAAAAATTATACTAAGTATTTTACTCTAAACACCTATTTAGGTTCTCAAATACAACAGATTATGTTTACACCAGCATGTGACTATCTAGTAGCGTGTTTTCAAAATGATACAGTACAAATATGGAGGCATGATACAATGAAGTCTGTAAAACAAATTATACCAAGTGGTCTAAAACACATTAAAAATATAGCATTTACAATGAATGGCCGTGCAATGGCCATTGCGGGTCTGGTGCCTTGTTTGATTTTATTCAATATGGATACTTGGAAAGCTGTCAAATCTATTGACTTGACTAAGTATAATATCAGAGGCATTCTTCAAGTTGCCTTTATACCACAATTGTTTGATGGTGGAGCAAATAAAGTACTTGCAATCTTAAGTAGCGACTGTGTTCTTTATTTATTTGATTTGGAGAAACTTCAGATCATACATAGTATTTGTCCAGAATCTTCAAGTATAAAAAAAATTGTTGTTAGTCCCACTGGTAAATATTTTTTATGTATCCTGCAGCTTGGTGAAGTTAATATATACAATTCTTCATTAGTTCTAGAGAGATGCAAAGATGTGGTCATGAATTCTGAAAAGAAAGAACTAGCTTCTGCCTCAACTTATGCTTATAGATGTGTTCCACAACATAATAATCGGAATAAATTGGCAGTTGAACAGAAAATGAGAGCCTGCATGGACAGTGCAAGGTTGAGAAGAATTTTAATGCAATATGGAGAATATCCTGACAAGTTTCGTTCAATAATCTGGAAATCACTTTTAAACACTCCTAGAAATAAAGTGGCCTATTCAGCTTTATTGGATAAGGGAATACATCAAGCATATAAAAACTTAGAAAAACAGTTCACCATACGCAGTTCTGTTACCTTGAAGAATTTAAAAAGACTATTGTCCTGTCTTGCACATTGGTGTCCGCTATTTGGTGTAATGAAATTCCTTCCCAGCTTTGTTTTCCCATTTGTAAAGGTATTGCAAAAGGATCCCCTGCTTTTATTTGAAGTTGTAGCAACTGTCCTTATGAATCAGTGTCAGTTGTGGTTTGAATATGCTCCATTCCCTCCTATAAGTGTTCTGGCTATGATTGAGAATGTTCTGGCGGAACATGATCAACATATTCTCAACCATTTTTGCCAAGTTGGAGTGACAAGTCAAACATATGCATTAAAAATTTTAGAAACTGCCTTTAGTGAAGTTCTTACATGCTCTGAATGGCTTATTCTTTGGGACCACATACTTAGCAATGAGCCATCTTTCATCTTAATGTCTGTTTTGTCATATATTATTATCCAGAAGAATGCAATAAAGAGATTAAAAACTTCTGAACAAATAGAAAATTTTTTTCATATGCAGAATCCTATTGATATGAAAATATTTCTTAAGAAAACTTACATTTTATTGAATGAAACAAGTGCTGATGTGCATCCAAGGACATATTTTAATGCTTTCGTTTCACTGGAGAAAAACAATTGTTACCAGCAATTTACGGGATATCCAAAAGCTACAATTTGTTTAAAATTAGCCAAGATGGAAAGAAAGAAGGCAACAAGCGCAGAAAGGTACACTCTGAAAGAACTTACAAGAAAGAGCCAAGAGAAAATAATTGATGAAAGAATGAATAATTTGGACATTGAATCTGACAATAGTGATGATATTAAAGAGTATTATGTTAGAGATAAATGCTTTAAAAAACAAAGACGAAAAAGTAATGTTCATTTGCAAAGCAAAGGTGAATTAAAAAGTCGTGTCAAAGAAGAATTTATTAATAGTATTCTGTACCCACCTGAAGAGGGGCTGAAACTTAGTAAAGGAACTGGTGATTCGCGAGGAAGCCGTCGATTTAAAGAAACATTAAGGATAAATACGAAAAGAAAATCTCCAGAAAAAGATCATATTCTAGAGAAAGAATTAGAAAAATTAATGAGAAGTGTTTCAAATTCTGAGGCATCTGATTAAGCAATTTATGTTTATGAGAGGATAGTAACTAAAGTAAAAGGCACTTGATTTGTATGTATAGAAAAAAACTTTGATGTTTTTATCAATTTCGTTTATTTTAGTTTTCAAGCTTATAATGCAATAGTTAGTTAATAATAAAGATTTTAGGCGTTTTTAAGTGTCACGTTTATTCTTTTTTAGTCTGTGGTCGAGGTATAGTTGATTTGATGTGACTAAATTTCTTCCTGGAAGAGTTTAAATTTGGGCTGACGCTTGGTTCAACATTCAGTCTAGGCACACGTGCTTGAGTAATTTTAGGTTTAAATAAAGCTGGAAATAAAATCACCAGTTATTTGTGGGTAGTTTGACCGTAAATGTTATCGCAATTTAACGGTTTGATCTCCGTGACTTGGTTTATTATTATATTTTTTCCCTAGGCACTTGTCTGCGATAAATGTCAAAGCTCATCAATATCACCAAAGTTAAGACGATAAATATTAATCATCTTTACCAAGACAAAAAATTTATATTGATGATTACCTATTATTAAGAAATAAAAGTAGATCGCTGTTTTGATCGAGACAGAGAGAGAGACCACACCCAGATCCGACAAACAATTACGGATCGAATGACGAATTTTTTTTATTCAATGAAGCGACGAGACGAGCAGGACGTAGGCAGGCGTATCACTTACCATCAGGTTAACCTGATGGTAAGTGATACTCCTGCCCATAACGTGGCGCTCGTTACCCTAGCCATTTCATAACTCCAATCCGGAACAGAATAATATATATAAAATAGGAGCTGCGGTGGTACCTACCTAGACGGACTCTGGCAACAGAGACTTATCAGTAAAATATCTCAAACAAATTTTAATCGACTGGTAAAAAATCATGACATTACAAACTAGTAAGTTAAGATGCGAATTATTGCGGTTCCACATGGTGGAGTTTGGTTGGTGATGGGGTTTTAATGGAACCAGTCTGTCCAGCAATCCTTGTCTTACAGTTAGCGTCGTAACAGTATTGCTGTGTTCCGGCCGTCAACATACGAAAGTCAGAGTATTCTAGTCTAGCATGCCCAGGCCGTGGATCCAGGTCCACGCGCCCAATGTCAGATAAGCTGAAATAGTCGAATGGCTTGCAGCGCTGACATCATCATGAATCCAGATCGAGCATGCTTTATCATCAATGGCCTCATACTTAACATCTACATGGTGTTAAGTATGAGACCATGGATAGATAAAAAATTTAACTTAAGTTAAATAATTGATGACAACGTAATAATTATACGGGACTACGGGGAATGGAAATAAGGTTAGACATAAGTATAAATGTAATAGTCTATAAGATGCAGAAATAAGAAAATAGATGAAATGTATTAAAAATGGTAATAAGGATGCAATAAAGAAAATATACATAAAGAAAGAAAGGTATAAAAGAAAAGGTTGGAAAGAAAGATGAAGGAAAAACAAAAATTAAACAAAAGGGACGAAGTCCAGGGCCACAAATGTCTGGAGGAACGAATAATAAAAAAAAACCTAATAATTAACTTACATTGTAATCTGTTACTTTTGACTTGTTGCGGATCATTTTTGCGTACTGTTGGACTGTCTTTCTTAGATTTGAAGATATTCGGTGAGATTCGACGGAGTTTCGATATTTTTCCATCTTTAGAAGTGGGTTTATTTTGTGATAAATTAGATGTGGAAGCGCTTTCGAAGCGTTTCAGTCTAGATTTTTTAAAATCGTCATTCCCGCTTCCTAAAGATGAGAGATTTGGACTTGATGCGAACTGCGCTTTCGGTTCAGCACCCTGCAAAATATTATTATCTTATTTCGATGAATATATGTTGAACTTGCGATTTTGTTTATTACCATATTTATTTCTTTTACGTCATACTCTAACAAACCTTCAATACAGATGATATCTTCGATACATCCAAAGCTAGGGAGGACATAGATGCGTCGTGTTTATTTTCTTCTTTAATTTCTCTAATTATATTAGTCACTTTATTACGAAGTTCATTAACAGTCTTCTCAACGGACATAAGGTTCTCTAATATTTTATTGTCATTTCCTTGAATCGGGCTGAAATTAGAAAAGTGAACGGGTGTGTCAGAAAATAACCTGAAATAGTTCAATACTTCTTAATATTCATTTATATAAATGTATTCTAATTCACCTAGAGGTTTTGTTGCGCCGCCTTATACTATCCGGTGTCGACGACAAGGTGTAAGTGCTTTGACGGTTACACATCATCTGAAATATTATATATATGTCGTAAATATAAAACTGCGACATGTAATGATGTGCGAAAAATTAAAATATTACATATACTTTTAAATCTTTAAACAGGATAGCAGCAGTTTTTCCTAAAATAATTTTTTTCATTTAATTCCAATTTTCTTTGATATCATTAGGTAAGGCTTTACCTTGTCTTATTATTTACAACATATTCACTACTAATTTAGGCTAATATTCCCAGAAATACTGAGAGTATTATTGTGTACATACGTATAAAGTAATATTTACTCGACCTTATTTCTATTATCTTATTTTTAAGCAATATTTATGACGTTACTACTAATTTATTATTTCGAATTGATTAGCTGTATGTATTCTGTCTCCTACTGAAAATCACATCTTGAGCCTTTATTTATAGGACACTTCGTCAGCAAATTAGAAACTGTTTCCTCTACGGCGTCATCACATTTGCACGATGAGGTCTCTCGATACTTGAAACGGTTCAAGAATCCGCCGTGGCCAGTGAACATTTGGGTTAACTGCCCTATTGGTGACCTTCTTCATTAATTGATATGCTTCTGCTGCGTTCGAGAAAAATAACTTAGGGATTCTTACATAATTTACCATTTCCAACGCTAACTCAAATCCCAAACATTGTATTGTAGTTAGCACTGGAGATACCTATTTGGGATTAGGCTATGAATTAAAAAACAACTAACCGATTTTCTTAAATTATGGCTAATAAGATTTACCATTTTCTCTCGATTAAACAAACCTGTATGAAAGAGGTGGATTTATTGATTATCAAATTTCACAGTCTGTTTTAATAATCACCAAAAGCTGACTAACAAGTTTGTTGAAAATGCATCTCTTTTAAATTGAAAGAAACTTACTTGATTTTTTTTACTCTGCTCATTATTATCGGTCGCCTGCTTGTCGATGTGTTTTTGTAAAAGTCCAGGTGATGGTAGATTCTGATCGGCCGTATCTTTTTTATTTGTTAAGGTATCCAGAGAACGGTATCGGGTTGGTGTGCCGAAAGGTAATTGAAAGACACTGAAATTTTGTAAAATTCTTATACAAAGGAAAATACCTCTGTAAGCAGAAAAGTCTACGAAGGTTCATTACAGCTCTCACCATTTTTCCGGAGTCTTTAATTCAAGCATGCTCGCCGATTTGTTTTCCAGCGACTCCCTTTCTTTTGGTTTATCCATATCAGATTCATTGTTCTCTTTGATACAACGTACTATTTCCAGCAGTTCTTTCGTCAAACGCTCGCGGTATACCTTCGGTAGAGAGCCAAGCAGCGCGCTGCCGCATTCCTATAAAACAAATTATCTGGAGATGAAGTTCTATTTACTAAAGCGTGTAATTGTAGGAGTAGCTTATTTGTTCATTCTGTTAAACCTTCTCAAGCTGCTTGCCACCAGTCATGCCAGAAACCTGCCAGAAGCCACTGTTATGTTGTTGACTGCTCGCCGGGCAGGAGCATGAGACGTTTTGGCTCTCCAGGATCACGTGGAGACCTGAAGCCTATGTTGAGATTTTTTTATTATACATATTTTCATGCAATGACCCGTGTTGTATGAGAGTGAATTAAATACTCCGTCTGTAGTAATATATGTCTAAAGGAGAACAATTCCACCGCAAAGTAAAGCTCTGACGGCATATATGCCACTCGTGGTGAAAACGGGAAATCCAAAATTGAATAACTCCATATTCAACTGTTGACTTTAAAAAACTAAAACGTCGATTTAAAAATATACAAAAGAAATAGAGGCACTGTAAAAATCTAGTTTATTTCTTTTATATATTCTAGTTCTTTTAATATAATTCCAATAATACGGTTGTCCATCACAAATTGCATGGAATTTCTTCCAGAAAGAAATATCATAGTGGCAGAAATACGTTTTTTTTTTTTTTTTTTTTATTAACGTGTGTAACAAAATGCTAACGGATTGCACACCCCGTACCAATACTGGGCCGGTAGTGGGGTAGTGTCGGACTCCAACCGACTAAAAAGCTTCACACGGTATTCCATCACTTCCGCAAAGAAATGTACGAGGGTCACGGGATAACACTTGATAGTTCTTCCGCAACCCCCGCTCGGTGCCCGGATCGAACGGGCCCGCCTCGGGGAGGGATGTGAAGCATCCCTCCCAATTGTCAAAATCCCTATCACTAAGCGGCGACGCGTCGGAATACGAGACGCGTCGCCAGATACGCCTCAGGAACCCTTTCCAAGGGGGGCGCCGGACCAACGGCCCTTGTCAGTCGCGGCGCCAGGTTCCTCTGCCTAAGGAGGCAAGCGGCGGTGGCAGAAATACGTAATAAAGCAATATTACTACATCTTTAAAGGTATTTTTAACAAATGACAAAAAATCCCAACTTTTTTAAGAGTACTATAAAAATTTAGAGAAAAAAAAGATTTAATTGCAATGCTGGAAAAAATAATTTGAAATAGATAACCTGGCAATTAATGACGACAGTTCTCATGGCGCCTTCTTCGCTGTAGTTGCCATCGTTTATGCTTAAACTTTTAAGAGAAAATCCGAGGCATTGTAGTAAAGCACACAGTTCCACTACGTCTGTGTATGGATCCTAAACAAGGATGCAAGTATGTATGTATGTAGGTATATAAATCACGTTTACCTATTTCTCCAAAATAAGTAAAAAATAAAAAATTTGCAATTTATACCACTTATTCTTTATTATATTTACTGTTTTTATCCCAATTTCCTGCCCTGTTTGTTGTTTACAAAAAATAATATATTAATTTAGCAAAAACTGGTCTTGTAAATATTGTAAATAAATACATAAATAACCGCTCGGGACATTTTTGTACAACAACTCTATATTTCATGACTATAATGTTTTGTGTTTGACTCTATGCACTGAAATTATTGTTTTTGATGATATATTGCTTGTGTTAAATAAATTAAACTTTTTTCTCCTTATGGTGCCTCTCCAACTAGAAGAAGTAGACGGTCAACAAAAAAAAATTGGATTATCGAGTGTAAATTGTGTGTACTAAAAAGCAAATTTATACATTTCAATAAATAAAATTAAAAAATTGGCTGTGTAATATTACTGCAATGAAACGGAGATAACTCGTAATACAAACCATTTCCGTTGACGCACTCATGTTTTTGTTTTGAGATTTATACACTTTGCTAGCACCGTCTCTGAAACTTTATACTATTATGCTAACCAACACGAATATTTTGAATACTTCAATTTTATTTGATATTGTCTTATGGAAACGTAAGTACCTCTTCGGCCATTGTCATTAATTACAAAAGCTACTTTGACGTTTAGTTATCGTTTATTTTATTTAGCTACCCTCATATAACATTAATAGATGAAATTGGTTTTATACATGAATCATTATTGTAATAATTTTTTAAACTCGTACTTATATTTCATTAAATCGATTATTTTTGATTTATTCTTGTTTACATAAAAATTCAAAAAATTAAATCTATCTTACGCCTACATAGGTAGTATTTTTTTTAAATTATTCGTTTCCATATAAAAGTTTTTTTTAATAAGAACTTAATAGACAGTTTTTAAAAAAATATACTTTAATATTTTTTCTATTTAAAACTGTCTACTAAAACTTTCATTTAAGATAAAATGGACTATTTTATATGAAAAAAAATAAAGACGTCCCAAAATGGCAGGCTACTCCTGTAATAGGGAGCATCTACACGAAATTTCGCGATAAGCTATTTCATTACAAAAATTTTAGACAAATTTAATTGCATCTATGTGTTGTTAAATTTTCCGAAAAACAAAGCTACATTTAACATGTAGTTTAACAAATAACAATCATAATTTTGAGGCATTTTTCTATTTTCTTATTGACAACTGTTCATGACAATGCAGCTTATTTTGCTGCATATTTATTATATTTTGCTCGTATATATTATAGTTACAGCGTCCATCAGACCGAAACGCGGTATAATTAATATATTTTTCTTTCAAATTACTTTTCCACAGTAATAAGTCATGTTTACCTGATTTGATAGATCTTTTTATTGATATGACACCGTTAATGTAGCGTGTTCGCCTAGAATGCTGTAGCTCTCTTGTTGATACCGTAAAACAACAATGCTGTTATGACGACAGGTTTACAATGTAAGTGCGTTAACAAAATAGACGTATTTAGAAATAACTGCATTTACAGCCGTTGCTTCGAAATCGGACTATTCTTGCCGAGTTATGTGTCGCTAGTTGTAACCGCTACGTCTCCTTGGCATTGTAACTACGGCTACTCTAAATCGAAATGTTTAGTTATATCATTGTCATATATCATCACGACCGATAGGATATGGGATTAATCACATTGTACTGGTTTCGAAAAAAAGACCATCCAATACAAACATTTATTTATCGCTCTTAACTCAGGATTTATTAAAAATATCTTTCCGGTATCATAATCCTTCCACTATTGGACAAAAGCCTCCCTCCATGATCGGCCTTGCACTACAAGCATCTGGCGTATTCCTACCAACCTACCTCCCACTTCTTTGATATCAAGTTAAACGAAAATACTAATAAAATAGCAATGAAAATAAAACAATATTTATGATAGCAGTATAATTTATTTCTAATAAAAAAAAATGACCACAGAAGTGTATTATTAAATAGTTGTATGTTTTAGATAAATTTTGCATGTTTCTATGATGACTAGTTGTACGTCATGTAGCGCGGCGTGGCCGAGAACTTGGCGTACGACTTGATCACCTTGTTGACCGCCTCCAGGAAGTCCTTCTCGGTGGCGACCTTCCGGCGCGCGCGGATCGCGAACATGCCCGCCTCCGTACACACCGACCTGACGACAAACATTGTAACGTGCAATAATTCTTATACCTGATTATGATACTATTTAAATAAACTATAAAAAAATTGATTCAATGTGGTAAAAGACAAAACGAATTACATTATGTTATAGAGATACTGTAATTGTTATATTTGTGGCAACTATGGTGGTTTACCTGATCTCGGCACCAGTGGAGTTGGGGCAGAGCCTGGCGAGTAGGTCAAAGCGGATGTCACGCTCGACGCTCATAGAGCGCGCGTGGATGCGGAAGATGTGCGCACGCCCTTCAAGGTCCGGGAGCCCAAACTCTACTTTGCGGTCCAGCCGTCCGGGTCGCATAAGCGCCGGGTCCAGCGTGTCTGGACGGTTAGTAGCCATCAGAACCTAATAACAATAAGGACAAAGATAGCCAAGGATGTCTCATATGTTGTCAGTCAGTCTGAACAATAGAAATTCAGTTATAGTATTATAAAAGCAAACACACTGCACCACGTGTGAAGTTATAACCAGTGTTATATATTATGTATGAAGGCAAGAAAAAATAATTTTCAGTCACATTAATACTGCAACATTCCAGTTCTTACCTTAATGTTGCCACGGGGATCGAAGCCGTCCAACTGGTTGATCAGCTCCAACATGGTACGCTGCACCTCATTGTCCCCACCGGCGCCATCGTCGAATCTAATATAAAAACATATATTTAATTTATGCACATGGAATATCTCTCTCAACCTTTTTTTTTGTTATCGCAGAAGGAATCTAAAAGATACCTTGCTTCGGGAGGAAAGACGAGGTAAAGTGGGATTTTTATCCACTAAAACCTCCTCGGTGGTCATCTTCAGTGCGTTACAGGAGACCCCAGGATCTACGGAACGGATCGATGCCTCCCGCCACTACGCCTAAAGCAGCTATAGACCGTAGCCCTCCCCGGCACCCTTTGCTACGACAAACACTAGACCAGCTCGTACTTATTGTTCGTCCCGGGCTCGCTTAGTGCAGCTTCAAAGCCCATGAATGCGAAGACCGTTTTAATTGCCTTTTGCGACAGGCAGAGTTTACCCCATTTCTATTCTTAATAGCTCCAGACTACAGGGCAAAAGCTCGTGGAGTGTCTGTAGCCGCAATCTCGACCAAGATGGTCTTAATAACAGAGATTTCTAATCGGTAAACTTGTAGAATAAGATTAATAACAAAGTATAAAAGTGAGCGTGATGTCAAGTCAAAGTATTTTTTTTTATTCAACGTACAAACATTCGTTTACTTGTTGAACGTCAAAATCTACGGCTCTTATGTTGACCCTTGTGTTGTTGTTGTAACACGTGCGAGCTTGTTGTTGTCGTTTCAGATATTGAGTTCAGAGTAAAACATGTGCAATGTCATTTATAGGTAATGAGTCAGTACGACAGTTAACATTTAACTAATTTCGTGGGCGGACGTATATTATCGTTGTTTTCCTAATTCTGAATAGTTTCTCTTTTCCATACCAAATAAATTTAATTTCAATGGCGGATTACGACAAAGAAGAATACGCTGACATTTTATATTGTTATGAACTTAGTGTTGGAAATTCTTTGTAAGCCACGAAGAGAATATCAGATACGTTTTCCAAATCGTCACCTACCAAGTCATAGAGTGTTTTGCTGCGGCGTATCAACGCGTCAGGGAAACTGGCAGCGTTCCACAGAGACGACATGACGCAGGTTGTCCACGCAACTACGATACTGAAGACAAGGAGGGGATCATAGACCATTTCGTTATAGACCCGACTACGTCAACCAAAGTCATGGCAAGATTGCTGGGTTTAACACAATGGAAAGTGTGGTTTACTGTGCATACGGCAACGCTCTACCCTTACCATTATACACCGATCCAGGCACTGGAGGAAGGAGACCCTACAAGGAGGTTAGACTTCTGCCGTTTTATGCTGGAGGCAGACTTAGAAAATAATAATTTTCTTACCAAAAAATTGTGAACTGATGAATCGAAGTTTGACAGAGACGGCATAACAAATTTTCATAATGGTCATTATTGGGCTCTGCGAGGTGAAAATCCCCACGTGATTAGAGAAGGAGCTGATCAGCGAAGATTCTCCGTAAACGTATGGATGGGCATAATTCATACTTACTTGATAGGCCGAGTCTTCTTAGCCCAACAATCTTCGAAATAATTTTTTGAATTATCTGGAGGATATACCACTGGAAACCAGAAGAGAAATGGTGTTCCAGCATGGCGGCTCTCCCGCCCATTTTCGTCTCGGCGTACCACAGTGGTTAGACACTACTCTCCCTCAGCGATGGATTGGCCGAGGCGGAGCCACACTGTGGCGCGCAAGGTGTCCTGATTTAACACCTTGCGATAATTACTTACGGGGTCACATGGCATCTTCAGTGTACACAACACCAAATAACTCGTTAGAAGATTTAAAGTAACGCATCGTAGCCGTTGCTGACAAAATAAGAGAACAGCTCACAGGGCGAGTCACTCGAGCTCGAGCCGACTTAACAAAAAGGCTTCGTGCTTAGGACGGAATCAGGAACCGTGGCCGTCAGTTTGAGAAAAAAAGTGTTTTTTTTTTCAAAATTTTATAAACTTTATCTACTTTCTTATACCTTGTCGGATAGGTGTTGAAGTCAGGTACCTATTTCTGTGCTTTATACGTATTTTTTATAAATAACATTTGATTATAAGATTAAATAAAAATGTTAGTATGACGACTTATTTTTTACTGTCACTACTTCCAAAGAACCTAATTTAAAAGTTTTAGCACATAAGTGATGATTATTAATTCAATTTAATAAAACAATGATTAAACAATAACTATTAAATTAAATATTGTGTAGAAATAAGTAAGAAATAAAATCATCTAATTTTTTCCGAGGAAACCGGGAATTTTGTGAAAAATATTTAAAACATCAATAACTCCAGAAACATTGTTCTTGTATGGTGTATTCCATACATAGATAGATAGGATACAAGCTATACTTTAGCAACTCCAGATCTTTTACACCTATTGCCTTTCACCCTATATATATATATATGTATTCTATACACACCTGGCGCCACCAATTGCGTCGATTTCATCAAAGAATATAAGACAGGCCTTCTTGCTGCGTGCCATCTCGAACAGCTCTCGCACCATTCGGGCGCCTTCGCCGACGTATTTCTGCACCAACTCGGAACCTTGGAGATAATGATCATACGATTGAATTTACTAGTGATACCATCTTAACAGTATATTTTTTTTTATAACACTTAAGTAGAAAACAGGTTTGCGGGCCGTCTGATATTGAAGGGTCACCGCAGTTCATAACCGCCAGCAACACCAGAGGTATCACTGGGTGCGTTGCTGATCTTGCAGAAATCTTTTCATGCCTTTTTTGAAGAACTTCATATTGTAGCTCCTAGGGAAAACCTCGCCAGGCAATTCGTTCCACAATTTGAGTGTTCTCGGTAGAAAACCGGACTGTACGCGACCACTGCGGTTCAAGAGTATGAGGATGAATTCCCTGCCGATACAGAGCAGAAAAGCGGTATATATCAAGGCAAGTATCACCTCAGCTATTTCTACCCCCTTATAGGTAGAGTGCAAACAAAACGTGATCCGGTTTGATCATTAAAGCTTAACAGTTAAATTACTGGGGCTGCTGTGTGTTGCATACGAACTTCCGCCACGTTGTTACTGGTCGAAGTAGCACCACTAGATGTCACCCTGATATTTTCAATGCTTATTTTAAGAAAAATGGTAATGGAATGTTATTTTTCTACTTTTTGTAGTCTTAGAATTTGTACTGCAAAGTGTAGCTATGCCGCTAAACTTGTAGCAGCACAGATGTTCTGAGCAGAAACATTTTACTCTTGGAGGGTTGTATCAGAAATCCATCAATACTTTAAAATGGTTCTCTTTCTTTGCCCTCCAGGTGCTTCACATTACACTTCATTACAATGATTGTCACTATAACTGCTGCTCATTGCTATTCAGAAATAGCTATATATCGGATTAATTCTTACACAGTGTGATGATGTACATGTAAATCTTGTTTACATTTTAGAGATTATTTTTTTAATTCTGTTAAGAAATGATCTTTACTTTTACACAAAAAAGCATAACAACCCTGTTTAAAAGGTAACAATATGGACATTTATTCCTGTGAAAGAAATGTATTGTTTATGAGGTAATTCTATACATAAATGCACTGTCAAACCTCAAAATGACAATGGCACATTCCACAGCCCTGTAATGTGAAAATATGATATCACAAGTTGTTCCATTTTAGCTCACCAATAACTCTTATAAAACAGGCGTCAGTTCTGTTGGCGACGGCGCGTGCGCATAGCGTTTTGCCGGTACCGGGCGGGCCGAACAGCAACACGCCCTTAGGAGGTTCGATGCCCAGCTTTACAAACTTCTCTGGCTAAAATATTGAAAAAAATGTATCTTAATTGTTTTTAGTAAAGATGAGCTAGGTACTCGTAAAAAGGCGGTGGGTCGCAGTTTACATCGTGTGGTCCACTCTGCTTATGACCACATTCAATGGAGATTGTTTGTGGGTGGTCACGATACTCAGCAGTGAGGGAGCGACGAAGAAGACTGTAGGGCAATAGGTACAGTTGTTTGTATGGATTCATATGGAAGGATTTGGGCCATTTCCCACCTCGTTGGCCTAATCTGGCTTGGTGGAAGGCTGAGTCTCGTTTGGTAATCAGCAGGGTGCACCATGAGTACGTGAAGTTACCTTGAGTTTCGTGAGTGGTTGTGTAGGACTCCTTACACCCCTGGTGTTTGTGATTTTACGTAACGACAAAATTTGCGAGGATTATTCAAAAAATCATTCGCACACACCATAATGCACTGATGAAGCGCCCAACAACAATGTATTAAGTATAAAACTTACATGTAACAACGGCGTCTCAACCACTTCCCTTAGTTTCTCAATTTGTTCTTTACAACCACCCACGTCGCTGTATGTGACATCTGGTTTCTCCTCAACTTGCATCATAGTTACAGTGGGATCAATCTTAGGCGGCAGTGGGATGTGAATTTGATATTTGTTTCTATCAACTCTAAGAATGGATATAAAAGATAAAATAATAAATAAAAACATATTTCAAAAAAGCTTTATAACTGAAGAACCAAACAGTTGAAATTTGTTGGTGATCTGTGTATAACAAGTTCATGCAATCATCATTGTCATTTGTCTTTGTTGACTGCTGGATCTAGGAACTATAATATCTTTGCATTTTATGATATCATGCCATTTAACCTAGTGTCTTATATTAACAAAAAATTATATTAAATATTACATGTATATTGACGAAATAAATGTTTTATATCTTACTCTATCTTTGTCACATCTTTGGTGGAGAAACTAGTTGTGACAAATTCAATTGATGACTAAAGGATTTTATATTATTCATGTTTATAACTGTCATTGATCATAGGTAAAAAATGTTGTCCGTGGAGATCTTTGGGAGAAGCATATGTCCAGTAGTGGATGTTTATTGGCTGATAACTCTTGACTTATAATAATAATCATCATCCCCAGATCAACACAATAAATTCAATAATAGAATGTAATAATTCTTCTGAATCTATTTACTACGAAGGTGTAAAATAAGAAGAAAAAAACAAACAGAAAAAAGAAAGAATAGAGAGATTTGTTTCTTTTTTCCTACAAGATATTTACTTCAAAGACATCTTTTTTCTTTACATAATTTGCAAATGAAAAGTTCTACCTTTTGTTATTAAAACTTGTGTTTGCAAAAGTTGCAAAAAAATTATGTGGTTCAATTTAATAAGTCAGTGGTTTATCTCAGCACTCACTAATTGAAAGTATTGAACTCAATAATGTTGGGAAAGTGTGCCAGAAAATTGATTGTTTTTAAACAACTCTCTATCTTGATTCCCAAAACCGTGATTTATTGTTTGAAATAGAATTAAATCAAGTTGCCTTCTAATACATAGATCTCTTACTGGTGGTAGGTCTCTCCTGCTGGAGATCATCTAGGTAGGTACCATAGCAGCTTCTATTTCTGTTGTCAAAAAGTAGTGTGCAAACATTATTGTTCCAGTTTGTAAGGCACTGTGACTGGTGAAATTATGGAGTATTAAGACTCAACATATTTCAAGACCTCAAGTACAATGTGGTGCCATATATAACATCCTAATTAGTACCACATTGTTATTGGCAGATATATAACTTACCATCAGGTGAACATCCTGTTCATCTACTAGCAAAGATGAGTAAATAAAAATCCTATTTGGCACAATTGGACATTATTAGATTTTTTTTTGTATCTGTCTACATAAGTGCAACAAAATACCTACCCTACTCTCATTCCTTCTTCAATATCTGTAGGTGCTACAGAGTCAGCCAGGTCTACCACAAATTTGGCAAACTGTTTCACATTAATGATGTATTTTGGATCATTCGAATCTGCATTGATAATTTTTGTACATCTGGCCACCTTGAATATTACAATTATTTTACATTTTGATTTAGTAGTACATAACATGAAATATAATAAAAATCAATACTAAAACTCCCAGGTTATTATTTTTGATTAGAAACTTATTGGAGAAATAAATATTGTAGTATGTTATACAAAAATTATGCTTTAATAAAGCTGTTGACACTTGAAAACAAAAAATGATTATACCTGTAATGGTTGTTCATTTTGTAATGTTTGTTTATCAGCTGCTAAATCCCATAAAGCTGGTGGAGCTAGTCCAGTGTCTGATTCTTTAATTCCTGTAAGTTCATTGACTCTTTTCATTACAGTTTGTATACCATCTTCAACTTCTTTAATTATTTTAGTATACTGTCCTTGTCCCTGAAATACATAGCTTTATATAGTAAATAGTTTTATTCACTTATTACTAATAACAACATATACACTACAACACTCTGGATCTATTTTTTAAATTATAAGAATTTCGCATTGTTTTTTCGTGGAGAGAGTGGTAATGAACAAACAATGATAATGATATAAAGAAAGAAATTTCAATTTGTAGTAACTCTTTACTTTCCTTATTCAAATAAACAATAAAAAATATTTTTGTAACAGACTTTCTTTTACTTACATATGATTTTAAAAGTGCGATGTCTCCTTCGTCGAGAGCTAAAAACAAAACGAATTTTAGTTTCGAAAATAATAATTGCAATTTGGGTTAGAATATTATAAAGAAATTTAATACATTTAATTTCCTTTTCGGGTTCTTCTTTATCATCTTTCACTTTTCTCATATCATCACCTAAATGATCAGGCATTTTTCTATTTTATTTTAATACTTATAATAAAAGATATATCGATGACAATGTAATTTAAGCAAACGAACTTCGTGATTCGACTTCTTTGATGAATACAGATTCCATATTTAATAAAACTGGAACAGAACTACACAAAAGTGGACAATAGTAAATAACAACAATTCTTTAATCTATTGTACTAAAATGTTTAAGGTAATTTATATTACTTAACAAAGTTTACGTTTTTTGTTTTATGGTAATATTGTACAGTCTTAATATGTTAAACCAAGTTATAAAATGTTTTTGTTATTGCGTTGTATTTTGACTCAATGCCGAAAATTCTTTATGGTTTTTTTTTACAATGACTAACAAAATGTTATGAAGTACGCATGCATTGGATACGTTCACGATCTGACTTTTAAATATAAGGTATTAAAATAATTTTATTACAATTTAATGAATGAACATAAAATGAAATGTTAAACATATAAGAACTTTTTGTAATAAGAAGTGCAAGGATTAGTGATATTTTGTTCGAAAACTTCTGAACGCAGTGACAATTTTCGAATTGAGAGCCGCCTATGGGTTATTGTTAGTACTAAAATTTTGTATTCGTAGTGCTGAATGGAGAATCACATTTTTTCGTGTTTTTAATGAATAATTGGTTTTGAAATCTAGAATATTCATATTTAGGTGAGAATTAATTTTAAATATATCTGTTATATTCATGGTGGTAAGCGCTTATGGCTAAATATGTATTATGTCCCTCATGATGACCCAGAATGTAAGTAATGTCAAAGCCCGGTTTTGAGTGCGGTTTGGATTGCATTGCATGCAATTATGATATAGGAAAAGGCTGGTAACTATATCGTTATTATCGTAGTTTACGTATAGATAACCTTCAATACACACTTGTATGTACATAAACTACTAACCCGCAACGCGGTGTCAATCGGACTACATAATGTTTCTTTTGGATATGTTTAAAAGAATGCTTAGAATTATCTCTGTTATCTGTTTTGTTATCGATTCATCTCAAATATCTTATTTTTATAAAATGATTTCTAACTGTGCAGTTTTTCTGGACTTAAATTACTATGTTTTGTATTTTAAGAAAGGTTGGTATTTGGAAAGTCTTTGTTAGATTTTTCAAACTCATTTGCTTATATTTCGCGGCATTCACATAGTTATAAACATAATTTTGGAAGCAAAGTAATTGTATTACATCACTTTCAAGGTTTATTAAATAACAGACAAGAGCCCTAGTAGATCACTGATAAGCATATTTTTATAACCTTTCAAGTTTAAATTTGATAAAATATTAAAAGTTCAAACTTGTAACAAATAATTTGTTAGTGTTTTAGATTTAGTATCTCATAGTAAGCCAATATAATATTTTGGTGTTTCAGATTTATATTATATTTTATTATTTTAATTTATAACTGATTTCCAACTAGATTTTATTTATATTTGTGATATAATTTTTATGTTTAATACATTACAATATAAAATTATATTGATAAAGATAATACAAAATGAAATAATCTCAAATAATCAATTATTGAGAAATCTAAAAATATACTTACAAAATTATATAATAACTTATAAAATAGATATGTAAAACAACAACAGCCTTGCATTGAGCCAACAGTCCACACTATTTGTCCAATATTTGATTCAAGTTCACTTACACATGTATATATTTGCTTCATGTGAGATGCTTTCTATAAATAACCACACTGTTCTCTCTACTGTGAACAACTGGTTATTTCCTTTATTCTTTCAATATAACTTCATTCTTGCATTGATTTATGTGTGAAATATTTTTATTTTTAATGTGGAAGCTTCAAAGTTTATTATTATTTTGTCAGTTGACTTAACTTTTGAGATAGAGAAAATGTCAATTTATCCAAGTTCAATGCTTTGGTTGGGTTACTCATTGTGTTGTGATTGTTGGGATGTATATCATTAAAAATATCTGCAATAAGGTATGTCCACACATAAGTTTTGATAAGTACAAAGTAATGATATTTAACAGATTTTTAATAACCAGTTTTATTATTAAGTGTATTTACTTTTAACATATTTTTGTTTGTTTATATACAATTTTTGATATATTAAACAACAAAATTTTAATTGGTTACATACTTTTTGTGTTAATTATATATTTATTTTTTTCAATATTTGTATATTTTGAAGTTAGGTGTAATAATAATAACACAAAAAATCATGGTTATAATAAACTCACAAATTTATGTAACAGCTTTTAATAAACAGTTATTATACAAGTGAAAGATTAAGTAGTATAAGTATAGGAGGATTATAAAGAGTTGTTGCGGTTACTATTTATACTCTGCTTTTGTTGTGACTAAGGGATTTTGCCTTAATAGTATTACATGGCAAGTAATACATACAAGCCTTTATTTGTATACAATCATATGTTATTTATATACCTATAGGTTTTATTGTTAATTTTATATATTCAATTTTGAGTTAACTTTTTGTGTTTTTATGTGGAATGATAAGATATGTAACATATGAGTCCTATTTTTAATGGAAGTATCTCATTAAGTAATTCTAATTGTTTTGCACATGTAGATTTTTAATTACAGAACAGTTTAAAGTAATTTAAAAAAATATTTAAGCTCCCTAAATACTATTGTGTTATAAATATTTTTTTTAGTACATAGTAGACTTTTATTTTAGTTATGCTTTAATTTTTCTTCTTTTCACTGTTTTGGAAAACATTATAAAAAAAGAATATAGGAATTTCTGATCTGTGTAATTATGTTAAAAAAATTTTAGAATGATGTATAATACTATTTTTAGAAATCATATTGTATGTAGTAATTGTCATCAATGCATATCAGTACACATTGAACATAGGCACCACTGAACCACAATCTTTGGCCACTGTAGTATCATTCTTACTATTTGCAAGTTTATTTTTTCATACATTGTTGCCTAACTTAAATTGGTGAAGTCTACACTATGTTTGCCTATCCCACGCTTTCCAATCATGAACTCATGTACACTAATAGTTAATCATTCTTCTTCTGTCCGCTTTTAAGTTTACTTGATCTTAACTTATCAACTATTATTTAATATAGTGCTGCTGGCGAGTTGGCGAGATGCACACTGCCAGCACTGAGGGACAGTACCGCGGTACAAATGGATCAACTCACGGTAGAGATAAAGTCGCAATACTCGATGCTGGCTCACAATATGGAAAGGTGAGAATGATGGAAAATGAAATATTTTGTTGTTTGTTAGAGATATGATGTTAAAGTATGATAATTTGTAAAATATATGAATAAGAAATTTTCATAATAAACAAAATCAAAATATTGTATGTCTCATTGGTTTGTAGGATGAAAATTACTTCTATAACTTGGTTTTTCATGCATAAATCTTTGTGTATTCAGGAGATTCTATTGGTACATAGGAGTGTTACATTGTAATATAAAAAGTGTCATCAATAATTTATAGTTAAATATAGCATTATAACTACTACTGTGGTAAAGTAGTTAACTGTATTCTTTATAGTAACAGCAAAGTGTGATGAAGTATGTTGGTAGGGTTTAAAGAAATCTTAAGATGAGAGCATGGGTATTTTGAGCAAGCAATCTTCACTATTTTTGGCTTTAATTGTGTCTGAAGGTAGGTTCTTGTTGGTAGAGATAGTTTAGGTGGGTGTGATTGCTGCACTTATTTGCTGCTGCCGATAAACTGTAGCTGGTAAAAATTTGTGTGTTCCGATTTAAACAGCACTGTAGGTAATCAGGTTACTGCATTAGTGAAACTTAATATTTTGTGTTTCCAAGTGATAAGCACAATGTATTTAAAGTTTAGTAAATTTTTAATATTATTTTTAAATTAAAAATAATGCGACGGACTTTTGCTACGCTTGATAGTAGCCTACAGAAATATTGCGTTTCTACAACAGGAAATTGGGGAAATTCTACATGTAAGATAGTCAGGTCCTATGTACACTTACAGAATCTATCGTGAGTATACAATGTTTGCAAACCTGGCGGCAGGACCATGCTCTTCTTGAGTACCTTACAATATATGAAATATAACATCGTTCGTATCTGATAATATTCCAGGTGATAGACCGCAGAGTGCGCGAGCTCTGCGTAGAATCGGACATATTACCTCTGGATACCCCGGCTTACCACCTTAAGGAGGCCGGCTACCGGGCCATCATTATATCTGGCGGCCCGAATTCCGTTTATGCTGAAGATGCGCCAAGATATGACGCTGACATATTCAAGATTGGGCTTCCAGTATTAGGTGTTTTTAATACATATTAAATATAACAATAAGACAAAAAGTTTAAAAAATAAGTACATTTTATGAAAAAATAATAAACCTTTAAATACTATTTAACAGTCATTAAAAATATGGAAAACTAAAAATAGTTCTTTCGGTGATTTTCTTGAAGCTCTCTTTTCGACTTTAGTTTTAAACTTTATAAAAATTATCCAAATTTAAAATTAATGCTTAAGTTTCTTAAAGCGGTGCCCGTGCGCTCTGTCTCCTATCAACCCATGGATTGTAAAATCGTTCCCTCCTGGTTAGCCCACACTAATACTTTAAATCTACCGCCGAATTATATGAGCGCCAGATTATGTTTGGCGAGCACGCTTCATCCATCATCCGCGGCCTCATTATTACTTAACACCATGTTACAAGTGTATATAAAGAATGTTCCGTGTTTTATACAAGTATAAGAAAGGAGTACAAAGTTCTTTTTTCGTAATATGTTTTGATAATAAATTTACTTACATATAACTATTATTTAGGTATATGCTACGGTATGCAAATGCTTAACAAAGAATTTGGGGGTTCGGTTCTTCGCAAAGAGGCTCGCGAGGACGGACAGTACGAAGTTGAGGTCGAGACAACATGCCCACTGTTCAAGTAAGTTCTATTAACTGTATAGTAATAATTCCCTTTTCCATTTCAAAAAGCGAAGAAACTTGACATTGGTCTGATAGTGAGTAACACTCATGCTTTTGTCACAAAGCAAGCGCTTAGCTTCTACACTACAGCGGCTGTTAAAAGCTAAGTTTATATGGATGTACCCAAGCGCCATCGGATGGTAAAAAAGAAAACATGCGATTGCATATAAAAATCATTAGAAAATATACTAATACTTAAGAATTTGTATAATTAGTTGATTGAGTCTGAATTTTGTGAAATAAATTTTTATAAATATTATATGTAAAGAACAATTTACAACCTTGTTATTAAGTAACTACGATGGTCTTCCTATAGCCGTCTTGAAAAGCTGCAGCCTGTTTTACTGACGCACGGGGACTCGGTTCAAAAAGTCGGTGAGAGGTTCAGAGTTGGTGCCCACTCCTCGAACCATCTCATTGCTGCTATCTACAACGAACAGATGCGTCTATACGGAGTGCAGTTTCATCCCGAGGTAATAGATGAGTATAATCATATTACTGAAGTGGCAATTCTAAACATCTCTTTAGCCAATGAGCATAATGTGATGCAGGGGGACCACTTAAACTAGAGCCATATAGATATGGGTAGCCAATATGCTCGTCTTTCGACAATTTGCCTGTCGTGTTGCTTACTTTTGTTAAATAAAAGAAAAAATCCCTATATTGTTGCTTCACGTATAAATCAAAACATTACTATTGCAGGTTGATCTAACACCTAAAGGCAAGCAGATGCTGTCCAACTTCCTGTTCGATATCGCTGGCCTGTCGCGCACGTTCACGCTGCGCACGCGGCGCGAGGCGTGCGTGCAGTACATACGCGAGACCGTCGGCGACAACAAAGTACTGGTGAGTGTTGCACAAGTTGCGACAACGACAAAGTAATTGTTACAAAATGGAAACTGAATAAAACTTTGTGTGAGCGATGTGATGATAAAATTAGCTTAGAATGTGCTGAGCAAAATTAGTACAGCGCTGTATTTTCAGCAGACGCCAGGTTAACTTACGCCTATAATGTTCAACAACTATATAAAACGATAGAACTATAGCAAAAACCTATAGACTCCATGGGCAACATGAATGATACTGCGAATGAAATCATCAGGAACCAATCCATCACATATCATAGTATCTAATACAGAAGATCTGGTGGTAAGAGGAAATGTAGTGTAGATGTTAAGCACATTGGTCTAGAAGAAGCTCATTCACTTTTCTATTATTGTTATTTATTGCTGTCAAATTTTTATGTTTAATTCAAGAAAAATTTAAAAGTAAATTTGGAGATTAAGGTTAATTGTTAATGCTCTTGTATAACAGGTACTAGTGAGCGGCGGTGTGGACTCAACAGTTTGTGCGGCCCTGCTGAGGACCGCACTCCGTGAGGACCAAGTGATTGCACTGCACATTGACAATGGTATGCAATACCTATCAACAATGCCTCTTTGGCGTAGTAACGGAAATCCGTTTATCCATAATTTTTGTTATTAATTTGTTTATAGGGTTCATGCGAAAGAACGAAAGTGCAAAAGTTGAAAGGTCCCTTCGTGAGCTGGGGGTGCGTTTACATGTCATCAATGCGGCACATCAGGTGACTATTATTTTACTTGACATATATCCTTCATGATCGCAGAAAAAGAGATTTAAGAATGTAAGGATGTCATATTTGTGATAGCTGGATTTTGGAACATGTCGGTTGTTCATAATGTTTTTCTGTACCGGAATCTCAACATTAGAACGTACGCCTGTCACGACTCGTGTCATTCTAGCCATAACTGTTTTACATCAGTTCATAAAATTAAAACAATAACAACCTTAAAAAAAATCTCATTGAAGTAGCTAAGCGTGTTTGTTTGCGCGTGCGCTAGTTCCGTCAGGGCAGTACGGCGGTACGTGAGGCGGGCGGTCGCACGCGCCATACGCCGCTGCTGTGCCACGCCACTTCGCCGGAGGACAAGCGCAAGATCATCGGCGACGTGTTCATACGCATCGCGGAGCAGGCGGTGCGCGATCTAGATCTGCAGTTAGTATTTTAATTATTATTTATGCCCGTTATACGTGAAAGATTTGTTGTTTTTAATAAAACTCTCTTTCAGGGAAGATCAGGTGTTGTTGGGTCAAGGGACGCTTAGACCTGACCTGATAGAGTCCGCATCGTCGTTGTGCTCCGGCAACGCGGCCACCATAAAGACGCACCACAATGATACGGAGCTAGTACGTGTATTGCGGCAGCGCGGACGCGTGGTGGAGCCCCTGCGCGACTTTCACAAAGATGAGGTATGAAATACATATCTTTCTTGTACTATCATATACTTAGTACTTTACAGAAATCTAGAAATAGAATACATATATTTTATATTGGTAATGGGATAACAGGACTTAACATATGTGTCATGCAAAATGTGGTGAAGTATATATTATCTTAACTAGCATTATTTTTTTTTCATTATCAGCCGGTCGACATCCACTGCTGGACATAGGCCTCCCCTAAAGATCTCCACATACAGTCAGCATGGCCCCCAGTATCACTGGGCCCTAGCTGTTGTCGTATGTAGGTGTTCATATGGAGGATTTCAGCCATTTCCCACCAGCTGTTGTCCAGGACCCCTTACATCCAATTGTTATTTAACTAGCACTACATTGTTAAGGGTAAGCCTATCACTTACTTTCAGGAAAAAGTTTACCTCGTCTTGTTATTTCATTAAATAAAACGAAGTTAGTTTTGTCTTTATTGTGCGACTTTATAAAGCTACATTTCTTTGGTGACGCAGGTGCGCGCGTTGGGAACAGAACTAGGGCTGCCCAGTGCACTGGTGGAGCGGCATCCGTTCCCTGGTCCTGGATTGGCGGTGCGCGTGCTCTGTCAGGATGAGCCTTACGCCGAGCGCGACTTCTCCGAGACCCAGGTCAGTGTCTGAGAAATATAATAGGGCCAAGATAATTCAGATTAAATTGATATGGGTTAAACGTTGCAGGTTATAGTGAAGATAATGGTGGAATACGCGTCGATGTGTGTGAAGTCGCACGCGCTGCTCGGGCGCGTGGCCAACGCGAGCACGCCGGCTGAGCAGGCGGAGCTCAAGCGCATCTCGTCCAAGTCGCCCGTCGCTGCAACGCTGCTGCCGCTGCGCTCTGTCGGAGTACAGGGTGCGTTCACCACTCACCGCCGACATATTAACCTATTTGGAATTTGAAGGCATTACTTCTGTAAATTTTGTTATCTCCATATATCAGAAAAATGGTAAAGTTCGTTGAAAAACTATAACGCCAACTTTTTTATTTGTAATGTGCTAACAACACCTCAACTTCACATGGTATTAAGACCGTAGAAGGTGAAGTGTGTGGTCACGCGGAATAATCTGGCTCTCACGAGTATGGCGATGCTGTTATAAGGGCGGGTTTACAACACAAATGGTATATAGTTAAAAGTGGTTCTGATAAAATTTAACATGAGGTTCAGGAAAGCAATTAAAGATCTCCATATTACTAAGCTAAGTGTATAATGTATAATTATAAATGGTGTGTTATATAAGTATAACTAATTATATATACAGTAATCCCCCTTATAACATGGTAGATTGGTTCCGCATTATAGGAAAACGCGTTGTAAGAGTATTCCTGTATAACGCGTTACGTATAAATTATTTACGTTTAACTTTTCTCGCTTAAACGCCCTTGTTATAAGGGTGTATTACTGTATAATATTCCTGTGTCTGGTAGTTTCGTTAGTAATAAAAAAACTTCGAGTGTTTAAATTATGATGGTATGACCAGGCGACGCGCGTACGTACAGTTATGTGGTGGCGCTGTCCACGGAGCGCTATCCGCCCGACTGGAAAGACATGCACTACCTCGCCAAAATTATACCGCGTGTGTGTCACAACGTTAATAGGTAAGTGTATATAAGAGAAGTAAGTTATTTTGTCGTATTTACCAACTAGTGGTAGATGTTGCTGGAGACCACCAGTTTCTGTTTTAGCCACAAAGCGGTAGTGTACAATTTGAAAGATGCTGAAGCTATAGAAATTAATGGGGTAAAGAGACTTAATACCTTATATCTTAAAGCGACGAGCACAATGTGGTACTGTGTATATTATCCTGACTAGCGCTACAGGTCGACGTCCTACTAATTTCTTCGCTTTATAAATTAAAAAAAATATATATATTTTATATAATACTATGTAGGAAGTTAGCCGAAAGAAGTCTTGTTTTTCTAATTACCAGACCATAGATCGTCTATCACAAGCTGACGTATGTTGTTTCAGGGTGTGTTATGCTTTCGGTGGTATTATAAAGGAACAGGTGACGGACATCACGCCAACCTTCCTCACACAGCAGGTCGTATCCACGCTGCGTCAAGCCGATGATCTTGCGACTCAGGTGAACTTGCTCTTGTCGCTTCATTGAATAAATGAAGATTTAAAATTTCGAATTGCATGGGAGAAGAAAGAAAGAACACCGCCTTGATATATAGACGGGATTCTGATACACTTCTCCTAAAGCAATCTGTGGGCTGCTAGTACAATAAACACTTCGTTGTTTTGAGATTCCAACAGCGAACAGTATTTTCAGCAGCACAACTGTAACATGTAGGTACCCCCATGATATTGAAAACTCTGACTGTAAGGTGCAGTGCTATCTAATGTAGACATCTGACAATATTCTCATCTGACGAGACATTAAAGCGATTTAGAATATCTTACCACTTGCTTTCTGTCAATCTTACTTCACTTACATATTAGAAATAGAAAAATTTGTTAAACAAAATATGCATTTACTCTTGTAAGTCAAACATTTAACAAATTATGTGAGAGATAAGAATAAATTACTTGACAAGATTCTCAGAAGTACCATGACCGATAAACATATAATAGATTTAAAAGATCTCTGGGCAGGTGGCTGTTAACTAATTCATTTTATAGCCTCGACTATTTTTTTTTATAATCAAATATGTTATTAACATATTTGATTATAAATACATATATATACATATATAAAAAAAGGCATGAGAGAATAAAAAAAAATATTAAAAAATAAATAATTCTTGTTTATTATATTCCTTATTATTTAAGTAATATCAATAAATGAATCATTATTATTCTGGTAATATCATCTAATCTTATTTTAGCTGTATTTATTCATGTAGCAACAGATAATGTAGTTCTTTAGAAGTTCCTAGAGTGGTGTTCCACATGTACCATAGATGAACATAGACATCCAGTGAGCGGATTATTCATTGTTGTTTTGAACTTTGAAGTGAAGATATGACTCGGCTAGAGATTTTGAACTTGTGGAAAGTCTTATGTTACTTAGGCTTTTGTTAGGAGCAATAAACATTTTTATCTCGTGTTATTGTTACATTCTATCAAATCATATCCAACACGTAATAATATATTTCTAATAAAGGTATAAATGTATGCAGGTGTTGATATCGAGCGGATACGCGGGCCGCATCGCTCAGATGCCCGTTGTTCTGATCCCTGTGCACTTCGACCGCGACGCGGCGGTGCGCGCGCCGTCCTGCCAACGTTCGCTGGTGCTGCGCCCCTTCATCACCGGCGATTTTATGACGGGCGTCGCCGCGCTGCCCGGCTCCGACGCAATGCCGCAGGATGTGAGGAAACATTCCCATGACAATTTTTTTTTAACGTAGAAAACCAGCTAACATGTAGGTGAAAATGTTCTATGGAACAACATGCTGATGTTCAAGACGATTGAACACCAATTTATGTCATCATCATAAATCATGAGGTGTTTTTTTTTCTTCAAATTGGAGTTTGATGACGATTCTTGTTAAATGATAAGGGACCTGTCTAGTTGTGGATGTTATAGGTTGAGATGTTCAAAAGAATACAACCCTTTTTTGTTTGTTGGTTACCATCAGCCTTTGCAAAGTTGGAAAAGAGTTATCAGATCATAAACATTTAATATCGTAAATGTTATAAAGAAAAAAGGAATTAAATAAAAAACTAAATCTAATTTACATTATAGGAAGTACATGAAACTATTGCTTTAGTTAGTTTCAGTGCTGAAACAGGATGCTTTTCAAAGCATTAGTCATTTTCATATGTACTTATGTGTTCTTCCTTTCATAACTTTCTCATTATCAGTGACTGATAAACATGTACTGCTGTATGTAGACTCCGAAAACTTGCACTTATTAATGTCATCTTCTTCATTTTCTTGTTGGGCCTTGTCCTATCTTTACTTGGGGTTAGCCCCACTTACTGTCATTACGTAGCAAAAACTTTTTACTGTATTCTGAATATTATAATAGTCTTCAAAGTTATGTTAACTAATTGATTAGGAACAGGGACTGAATTCTGGTCAAAATATCACATGGTTTTTTATTGTTTATAATACGAAACTGTTATCTTGTTCATCCAGGTGGTTGACAGAATGCGCAAGGAGCTGATGGGTGTTCCCGGTGTTTCACGCGTGCTGTATGACCTCACGCCCAAGCCGCCAGCCACCACCGAGTGGGAATGATCGCCCCCCCAAACGCCTGTCTTTTATATATATTTTTTACTGAACGAACGCACTCTAAGGCAGTGGTCCAATTCTAACCACACGAAAAAAAAGACGGTTTTATATGTGATGTAACACGACGCCTTATTTCGTTGAATTAAAGCAGTATGTATAGTGGTTTTTATTTTTTTTTTTACGACGCAGTGTGGATTTTCATTTGACGGTTTCATTGAGCTCCGACAGCGGTAAGTCGGCAGGAGTGGCCTATTGGCTCGTTTCCTAGTGGAACTGACGTGATTAAAGAAGCAATATGTACATCAAAGGCCATAGGCGAGTGCAAGGAGCGTTATATAATTCCGATTATTGCTAGCAAAGCGGTAGGTAAATAATAATTGATTCATTAATTTCGTATTTTTGTGTAATTTATTAAAATTGTAGCAGAAGCTTTCACGACAGGATTTTTTGTTTTGTGCAATTTTTTTTTTGTTTTAAGGTAGACTGTAAATAAAATTTTGATTGTTATAAATAATAGGATCACTGCCTAATAACAGATTTGTAAATACATTGGATATAACGCGACACAAGTTGCCGGTGTCAAATGTTTTTATCGTTGGCTCCCACTGATCAGTTTTGTAACAATATAGTAATTTATTGTAAAAGGCTGTGTAAAAAAAAAATATAAAAGCCCACAAGTATTCCGCACCTCCAAGATTGATATAATGATTCTTGTATGAAATCGAAGACACCTTTGGGTATTTTGTGGAATGGTTCAGTGTTATTGACTGGAAGTTTCATATTAAAAATTATATTATGCTTTATTTTCATTAAGTTTTTTATTTATTACTTTATCAGTCAAAAATTTGATTAATTCTAAAATATTTACCAAAATATAATTAATATCTTCATTCATGCAGCTATGGTTTTTTAGATAAAGTTAAAATTGTAAATAGTGTAAAAAATCCATTAAGAAGAGGTCACCAAGACAACTTGAACTCATGCTGAAAAGCTGTCAAGAATCAGGAATTAGCAAGTTAATATTTTTTCCAGAATTAACAACTCCTCCAATAAAGGTTTCCTCTTCCCCTCTAATAGATAAACCTTCACATAGAGCAACTTTTTTCTCCCGCATCATTGCTGCCTTCTCCCATCGGGAACTACCACAGTTGTTGCATGAGTGCAGTGGTAACAATTCTAATGATACTGTTCTATTGCTACAGTCAGCACATTTAAAAAACCTTTTGAAAGTATCTAATACTTTAAGCGGATGCTTCTCATCCTTACAAAGTTGTGATGCTGAGAATGCAGTGTACTTGCATTTGGTACACCTAACAGCTTTGCAAGCAAGTTTGAACGTATTTAACATCTTTTCTTCCATAGCTTCCTTCTTTTCAAGTTTATTAAAGTATTTCTCCTGTTCCTCATCTTCATGTTGTTGGATAAGGTTCTGGTGTACAGAAGTTGCTTCAAGTATTTTTTTGAATCGTTCCGACATTGTTGGTTTAAGGTTTTTACTTTCTTCATTTGTTTTCTTCATCTTTTTACATAAATTCTCATCACTTACATTCAACTTTTCTAAAGCTCTCTTTTTGCCTGCCTCTGTACCTTTGATGTTGTTGGGATCAGTTTTTGTTATTCCCCCACTTCTCTGAATTAGTTTTATAGCGTTCAATTTCATTCGTTCTGCAGATTTCTCTCTGTATGAAACACTTAAATCAATAGTACCACTGCCTTTTAATGCAAAACCTTTTCCAAGTTTGGGGGAACTGGCTACCATTTCTGCTAAACTTTGCCCTGATTCATCATTAGGATTTTGACTAGTTTGTGATAGTTTGTTCAGTCGCACTGAATCTGTGACTCTTTTTGTAGTTGGGCTGTGCAGTATGTTAGTATTGCCTCTTAATGTTCCTGCCCCATAAGGTGCTTTATTACTAATCATACTATCACTTTCAGTTTTGTAGTAATCACTTAAAGACATTAATCTACCTTGATCTTTGTCTTTTATTTTCTTGTTATTGCCTGAAGGAAGAGCTGTGTATGCTTTGCCACCATATATTACAGTACTTTTACCCAAGACTTTCTTTTGTAAATTTACAAGCCCTTTTCCCATAGTCGATGATTGCAATTCTTGACGTTTAGAGAATTTCTGATATTCCTGTTTTACATGATAAACACAATGCTCACATTTGCTTAAGTTAACAAATGCTGTGCATGGTTCACCATTTTTCTTTTTACTCTTACAAATACCTAAATCTTTAGATTGACCTAGAATCATTACTTGATTAGGACTGGTCACACTAAGACAGGCTTGGTCATGACTATTTTGAGATCTGTCTAGAACATTAGGATTTAAGACTGCCACCACAGTGCCCTCTGTAGTTTTCCATAATTCATGATAGGCTTTTTGGAATAAAAACATTGAAACTGTTTTCATATCATCTTTAAGGTCACTTAACGTCCAAATTAAAAATTGATTACCCTTTTGAGACCTTTTTGATGAACTTTTCCTAACTATAGCTCCAGAAATAACCCAATCTTTGGACAAGTCTTCATTTTCAACATACCTTTTCACTCTAAGCATACTTACAGCTTCTCGACCTTGCATTCTATCCAACAACACCGTGCTTGACACCAGAGGTTTAGTAATACGTATACCAAAAATAGGATCAGTAAAAATGTCTGATCTTGATTTACTACTTGTTTCAGGAGCACCAAAAATGTACTTAGTGTTTTGTGCTGAATAGTCTTGAGGTCTCTTAGAAAACGAACTGTTAGCTGCTACTTTTAAATCTATATTGGCTTGACGGAGTCTAATTTCAAAGTTTAACCTGTTATCTGTTTGTTCTTGTTCCTTATTGTCTAGCATTTTTTTCACTTCCGCGCCGTAGTCGTTGTATTTTCTTTCCGTGTAATTTCTTTTCTCCTCATCATCGGAGGAATCTGTGTCACCATTATGAATAATTGATTTTTGTAAAGGCACATTCTCTTCCGTTTGATTATCATCGCATTGCGTATCTGTAAAAATGTTTACTTCTTCAATGCATTGCAATTTATTAAGGTCTTTTTCATTGTTTTCGCCCAGGTTAGAACACAGTAATTCTTCAAGTTGTGACAATTCATCGTTGCTTTCCATTAAGTATGTTATAATAAATTTGAAAATGACTAGTTATACTATTAGTTAATTCTTGAGTCTACTATAATTGGCGCGAAAATATTATCCACAACTTTGTCACTTTCGATTAAATGTCAAACGTCACGTTGAAAAAAATATTTATTACTAGCAACATTGAAATTACCCTAAAAAAGTAAAGATACGATAAATGATGAATATAGTCTTTGACATATAAACAGTGCAATAAAAATTACGCCAAAAAACACATAATTTAATTAATATTACAAAATGACTTTTTTACAAAAATATTTTTTTTTACAATCTTGTACATAATCCAATGATATGGATTTTATTGTTTGAAGTCCAAAACGAATGATAAAAAACTATAAAATTTAGCTCTCATAAAATAGTGATATAGAAAAAAAATTACATTAACCGTCGGAAGGTAACCTTTACTCAACTTCCGTTGAGTAAAGGTTACCCTCAAAATAAACCCTCCAACGGGTTCTCGCCTTGTCGTGGCGGAGGGACTTAGTAACCGTGATGCGGAACACGGTGAAGCTAAGTGGAACCCACCCGGCCGGCTCGCAGCGAAGGGTTTTTTTTTTTTTTTTTTGTTTTACGTGGGGGAAATGCCTACGCATACTCGTCCTCGCGGGGCCAAGGACGAGTTATGTCGGACTTGCACCGACTAAAACCCCCACGATGTTCCTCCTCATCGCCATGATGGCAGGGTCACGGGAACGCGGGTACGCACACAACCGCGACCCTGCCGGCGCTGGCCGCTTGCGCGGCCCCACCTCGGGGGAGGGATGAACCCTCCCAGGGCGCGCCGGAACATGCAGCGCGCCCCCTCCTCGACTTCATGCGTGTGCTGGCGACCGGTTCCCCCGAACCTGTCGCCCAGAGGCCACGGGAGCCACGGGAGAAAACCTCTCCCGGCTCTCTGCGGCGGAGAGATGTTAGGCCCGCCGCTACCTGTTAACGGCCGCGGAGGATAGGGAGAACGGCGCATCTCAATACCGCAACTCCTCTTCCCCCGCGGCCCCACCGCCGCCGCATCGCCGGTGCGACACCGGTTGAACCGGCGGGCGGTATGAAACCGCCCCTGCAGGCGGCCACTGGGGCAGCAGACAGCCGCCCCTGCGGCCCCCGGCCGCTCCGGTGAGCTCCAGTTATCCCAACCGGTGCTCGAACCGGGAGCGGCCGCTTCGGCCAGCCCTTCGCCGCGGGCCGGCCGGATGGGTTCCACTTGGCTTCACCGTGTTGGGCGCCACGGTTACTAAGCCCCTCCGCCACGACAAGGCGAGAACCCGTTGGAGGGGTTAAGTCACGGGACGAGTGCATACATATATATGTTACATATGCGTAAATTGCACCCCGACACGACCCCGCGTTTAAACTACAAACAGTACGCGCGCCGCGCGCGCACCCCGCACACAGCACACAACACCACCACCCACTTAGTTTCGTCGTGCTCTGCTTGCTGATCTCTGCTCGCGGCAAGCGCAATATGTAAAATAAACATTCGTATCGCCGAATTCGACAAAAATCGAATAGGTCCCTCCCCCCTCTCTTTTTCTCTCCTCCCCTCCTATCCCCTCTCTCGCCGACTTTTGTGACATAAGACCGGCGCGTCTCGCGTCCAGTCGACAGCGAAGGGTTGGTTGAAGCGGCCGCTACAGGTTCGAGCTCCGGAGGCCCACCGAGAGCTCACCCGAGCGGCCGGGGGCCGCAGGGGCGGCTGCGTGCTGCCCTAGCAGCCGGCTGCAGGGGCGGTTTCATACCGCCCCTCACAGCCGAAGTGGGGTCGCGGAGGGAGTTCCCTCTGCCATTCTCCCTATCCTCTGCGGCCATTGACAGGTAGCGGCGGGCCTAACATCTCACCGCCGCAGGGAGCCGGGAGAGGTTTTCTCCAGTGGCTCCCATGGCCTCTGGGCGATGGGTTCGGGGGAACCGGTCGCCCGCACACGCATGAGGACGAGGAGGGGGCGCGCTGCATGTTCCGGCGCGCCTTGGAAAGAGCGGGTTCATCCCTTCCTCCTGAGGTGGAGCCGCGCAAGCGGCCAGCGCCGGTAGGGTCGCGGATGAGTGCGCGTTCCCATAACCCTGCCAATATGGCGATGAGGCGGAACATCGTGGGGGTTTTAGTCGGTGCAAGTCCGATATAACTCGTCCTTGCCGCCGCGAGGACGAGTATGCGTAAGCATTTCCCTCACGTTAAAAAAAAAAAATCTCTTCAGGATAAAATTTCTCAAAAATTATTACAAATAGAGAACCAGTGTTTGAAATATACCAAAAACTTTATCTAGTAAATGGGATTTCTTATATTTATGGGAATATATATTTTATAAAATTTAATATAAAGTGTTACATCGATAGCACCGATACCGCATGCCCTAAAAACAAAAGTCTTCAACCTGTGTGTGTGCCAGTGTTGACTTATGGAAAAAGGCTTTATCAGAGGTTCAAAATTACCCAAAGGGTAATAGGGAGCGCTATGTTCGGAATGTCTTTGCGCGATCGAGTCGGAAATAACGAGATCCGCAAAAGAACTAATGTCACCGACATAGTCCAAAACATTGCTAGATCTAAGTGGCAGTAGGCAAAGCACATTATTTGTAAGCCTAATGGTCGATGTGAGCAGTCAGATTCTCAAGTAGCGGCCTCGTATTGGTAGATGTAGTGTCGGAAGACCCCTCATAAGATGAACCAATCGATTTATAGATTTTTGAAGGTGGTCTATGTTCAGCTTTGGATGTGTATCGGCTGATGACTGATATCGATAACATTAAATTTTTCATTACTCAGATGTTTTACGCACACGGAGACTGAGGATACCCTCAGTCAGTCAGTCCTGAAATCATAGCTATCACGTAAACAATAACTAAAAAGCTGTTGCAATAAAATTTTGTATATTTATTTTTTCTTAAATAAATATTGTTGTGATTTAAGCAGAATGTGCACCAGCAAGAGCGGATCGTCGGCTACGGTTTATGGCACCAATTATTTTCAGTTGCGGCACATTTTCTCTGTAAACAGCTCCGTTTTTTTACCTCTTGGGGAAATGCGAGTTAATTTGACGCCAAGTGATTGCGGCGCAGTGCGCCTGCGCAGTGTGCTCGTAGACGCGACGCGCGCTCCCGCGCTTTTCTCGCCATTTCCATTTTTTTTTGTAATTTTGACAATGTAAGGCAAAAGAATAATTACGTGAACCTAAAAAAGATTCTATATGTCTAATAAAATTCATTGTTAACTTTTATAAAGAAAGTTTAGCGAATGAAAAAAATGTAACACCGGGACACATACGGGATATTATTAGATAAATGACGACAAAATTCTTCGTTTAAGAATCGTCTGGGTGTAACAGAGATAATGGATTTTCTCTGAAAATCATCGTGCGTTAAACGAGAGTCCAGCGGTTGCTTTTATGCCAGTCTACAGATTGGTGCAAAGACCGAGAAGGGTGTATCGCGTTCTAAAGATGTGTTTCCTAAATGTTTTAAGGCTACATGTTGCACAGAATCAGCGGCAGAAACGACTGTATAAGCAGTATATGGAACAACTGGCCGGGGCGTATGTAGAACGCTGTACGGATTTTAACGAGATGCATTGGGACCCTCGGCGTAACTACCGGTTTCCAACACCCGAGTGGCGCTATCCTTTTGCTTATGATGAGCGTTGGTTTGATACGGATGGGTCCAGATCTTGCTGCACTTCGGAGTGTTCTGATAGCGGCCGCTGCTCGACGCCCTGCTGCTCCGAGGTGATTTTCAATGGCGGTGAACATTTCAGCGGGAAGGGATACGACCAACATGTATGCCAAGACCTTGCAATTTGTTATCCCGGCAACTTTGGGTAAGTGTTCTTTGTTTTAAATTTTAGTGCTAACTTATTGTTATACATCAAGAAAAACAGTTAAATTAAATTTAATTTAGGTTTTAAAAAAATCTATCCTATTTTGAGCAGAATACACCATTCCATCTATGATTCTAATAATTAAGAGTTTTAATAAATTAGATATAAGAGTTTTATGAGTTACTAAAAATTCAGTTCGTGTACACCATGTTCCCCGAATGCTTTATGACTACACAGTGAGGATTCTAACCCATTCCAGTGAATGTTTTAATATTGATTAGAATTTAGTCAATGATATAATTAAAAGGATGCTATTATGGCTATTACATTATTGTATTCGATAATTTCCCGTTAAAAATGTAATACTGACAAAGTTATAGCATAGTTTACTACGTTCAAAAAAATTTGTTTGTAAAAGTGAGAGTGATACACGATCACACAGTTCCATTGTTTAATAATTCAATGGCACATAAAAAAAAGTTAGTGACTTAAATGTGATCAAAAGAACCGCTGATTGAAGCCTGATGCTCACTCCAGGGATGACGAGCGCACTTCATTCTGGACATTGAATTGACACGCTTCTAACAATTAGTTAGCAAGACATCGTATGTTGATTTTAGTTAGGCTATACGATTTGAGAATGCTAAGAATATTATGTTATAGACTAACTTTATCACTCTTGCGCTTAGGTAATTGCTGTAAATTAGAATTCCGGGTAAGTCAAAGAATCTGTCATCATAAGCCTTCATTTAATCACTGTTGGATATATGTTGATCTTCCTCAATGTCTCCCACTAATTGCGGTCCTCAGGTTTTCTATCCATCCAATTCCGGGCGCTTCTGCGGCATGAGGTCGTTAGACCACCCGAAGAACCTCTGCGAATTCAACACTAAAGAAAAGTAAAATATTAGCATTCAGTACCATGTGTTAGGAATCTTTTTCCTTGTTAGCTTCAGGCTAGTCTAGTTCAGGTTTTTTTTGAAAGAGTTACGTGTAAAGTCTTGAAAGGATTATGAGTGTTATGAATAAATCAGACTGATCAAGAAATTACAGATTACTCTTTAAACTTAGGACTGTTGACAATGAGCTGATAGTAGTATATTGCGATAAAGCTAAACATATATAGATTCTAGGTTAATTGTGGTCGATCTCTGTTGCCTGAGACCGTCTAGGTAGGTAACGCCGCAGCTCCTAGTTCTACCGCCAAACAGTACTGTGTAATAATTATTGTGTTCCAGTTATAAGACCGTTCTAGTTAGTGTAATTACTAGGGTAACGAGAATCAACATCTTACGTCTCAAGGCCATGAACATAAAATGGTGGTGTATGTATCATCCTGAATAGCGCCATGTGTTTATAGATATCAGATGAAAGTCTGGCTCATTCCCGTTGCTTTGTTGAATTAAAAAAGTTGGTAATAGGAGTTTTTTTTCTAGACCAGTCATCTGCTGTCATACAAAAACTGCGCGAATACCGCTACATACATAGCAATTTTTCCGCAACAATCGCTTCTATTCATGAGCAATTTCATATTATGAAACAGTACATGTATTTCATTATTTGGAGCAACGTCATCTAAATTATGTCTAAGCATATTTATAAATAGATGAAAACTAAAAGAAAAGAAGAAATAAGATGCACGTCGCCATCTCCATGTCGTCTCTTGGCCGATTGTGTAATCCAGTTTTGTCAATTTCACTTTTTGTACATATTTCCTAGTTTTTTTTTCTTCACTTATGACTAGTTACTTTAGTATTTATACGTAACTGTAGGCCAAATTACTCTACTTGTGGTGTAACAAGTTCTATAAGACTTTCACAATTTTTCGGTAAATTATCTAAAATTGCGTCAGCTTGTCGCAGAGAATGTTAAACCGGAAAGGTTATTACAGCTCGAACTTTTAATAACCTTTACAGGGCTAGTAATAATCTATAAAGTTTTAAATTTAATCACAGGTTGCATAACATGTTTGCTATTCAATTTTATCTAAAACTATTAACTAAAACGTTCAGAGTTTACAACAATGTTTTCTATATACACGACAAACAATAAATTTTATCTTTCATAAACATCTTCAGATAGATCAGTATAGAAAATCTATGTTATTTTATATAAACGAAAATTTCAAACGATACAATTGAACAATAAATAAAGAGATATATATATGGAGTGGATGAAAATTAAGTGGTGAAAATACTTGTCCTTCTTGCATTATATAATTTTTTTTTATTCGACGAAGCGACTACGAGCGAGACGTCATAACAATGAGGCAGTGGTTAGGATGACGCATACAACACCACATTGTTTCGTCACCTTGAGACATAAGATGTAGTCTCATTACCCTAGTTATTGCACTGGCTACAGTCCCCTTCAAACCGGAACACAGTCAGTAGTTAGGCAATTTTTAGCATATTAACAATATGATAGCAAGCAATATGGTTAAAAAATTCTATCATCATCCAAACTTTTCCACTTATGGTCTAAGTCTAAGGATTACCAACAAGATAACGATTGGAGAATAGCATGTGAAAATGTGCGAGTGCAACTTTATTTGTCTTTCTCGTAAAGTGCAAATTCAAAAACATTTTTTTTAACATGTGTGCATTTGTTGAACGTCAAAATCCATCATCGAACGTCAATACCAGCCATTCGCAAAGTATGTATAATAATGGGGGTGTAAGGAGTCCCGCATAATAACTCACAGGAACCAAGCCAATTTCACCTGCTTGTCGTACGCCCTGCTAATCAACAAACGAGGCTCTGGCTTCCACCAACCTGCATTGCGCCAGCGTGATGGGAAATGGACTAGAACCCTCCCCTCATATGAATCCCTACAAGGCCCCCAGTCCCCGTTGTACCGAAGGACAAACTGGCTGTATGTGAAGATCTTTGGGGCGGCCTATATCCAGCAGTAAACGTCTATCGACTGATGATAATAATTTGCATAAGAAATGCCTTGGACCTGAGATATGTGGGCGTAAAGAACTCAGTGGGACATATATATATAGCTCGCTGTGTACATATAAATAAATACTGGTGCATACATATTTTACATACTGATTAATATACTCCTAGCTTTTTAGATTACTGTCTGGAAGTGGCAAGGACAGCGGCCAAAGCAAATGGCTAAGTTATTAAGTAGCGACATACAAAAGTAAAGGAGGGAATAAATAAATAAAAAAAAGCACTTGACACATTATAGGAAGTGAATCTTTAGTAGACAGTCATCAAGGTTACTGCTAAACGAATCGCAGGGGGCACCCATAGAACCAACTAAGGGTTAAAAAAGAAAACATACAGCTTAAGAATCAAAGCGTAATACTTCTACACATTATTATCATTGGGATGCTCATCAAGAGTATATCATGCTTTGCTAGTTAAGACATTATTAAAGTGGTTAAGTATCTGTGGGATCTTATACATAGATTCCAAGCTAGACTTTTCGGGCAGACGGAAATAAGGAATTGAAAGTTTATTAGATACTTCTTCCTTACTTTGTCCTTCACATTTGCTAATATATTTTTCTAGGGCACTATAGAACAGTTACCTGTCAATAATTTGTCTTAACGCATTTAAGTGACAAATCAGTACATAATCTATTAAAGATTGTTCTAAAATTACGAAATTATCCTGAAGCTGGCTTGGTATATTAAAATAAGCATTTATTAGACAATCATCTAGGTAACTATGACAGCGGTTGGTGATAGGAATCTAGAATTATTTCTATCACCGCATAAATTTTCTCGATTGATTTAATATTCATGTGTTACTTGAGCACGGACGCGGACGCTCCAATGGTTGAGTGTTTCTCGTGGAGGGTTATTATCCTCTTTCCCTCTTACATGCTGTTTACTAACAATGAACTTGGCTACGCTGCTCAGACAACGTTACGGTTGCTACACGATAGAGTTTCACTCGACGCGAAACAATTCGATACGTCTTTTAACGCTCAATGACATATTTTTTTATATCCCGTCCAAATGTTACCATAACAGGTATTCATTTGAGAAGTATTTGTTATCAATCGACGTTTAGAGAAACAATATATTTCCTATTTATACCACTTAGCGATAAGATGGGTAAACGGCCTGATGATAAATGATACATTTTCCAATAATGAGGTGCTAGTTGGGATAATGTACACACCACCATATTCTGCTCCTCGCCTTATATCCTAAGATGTTACTTCTCGTTACCTCAGTAATTTCACTAACTAGAACGCCATTTCAACTTGAACACAGGAATGTTAACTGTTTGGAAACAGAAATAGAAGCTGCGGTGGTAGCTACCTAGACGATCACCGACAGCGAAGACCTACCACCAGTAAATAGAATAGTAATAGTATTTAAAAATTAATAAATGATGTTATACAAGGTTTAAGGGTTATTTGGAGGTTATATATTATATAAACAATACGAATTGAATACAAAAAGTTGTTATTTAATAAAAGTGTATTTGTTTAGATGTATAGAAACAAGTCTACGTTATTTTTAAGTATATTCCTTACTTTTAAGATTTTTCAAAAAACGGTTATCGTTTAAAAGAATTCCACTACATGTACTAGTTATTTCAGGCATCCTATTAAAATCTAATACAGGTTCGTACATTCAGATTATTCGCTATTCATCATTACGGCAGCAAAGTAAAGCGCTGCTTAGTTTGCTAACAAGATTCATGTAAAGTAATAAATATTCGTCATTACGTACTGCTACATGCAATTAACTTAATTATTAGTGCTTACATGTTTCAGTTCGTAACGAATATGTTCGAGTACGTGTTAAGTGACCAACTTATGAAACGTTTAAGTTATTTTGTGTCTACCGCTGTAGAATATTCACATAATGCTGTTAGTTCTCTGTTATGGGAGACCGTCTATGTATATAACACCGCAACTCCTATTCCTTCTGGAAAACGTTAGTATGCAAACATTACTGTGTTTCGGTTTGAAGGATGTTGTGGCACTTGTAATTATTGGAGTAATAAACTCATATTATATCTTAAGGCGAGCACAATGTAGCCCTGTGTATATCATCCCAACCAGCGTTACTTTTACGTGTGAGAAAAACTAATGAATTTAAATGAAAGAAATAGCAGTTAAATAGTCTACGCCTTATTTATTTAAGTAATTACTTACTTTTGTGTGTTATTGATTGTATAGAAAGGGGAGAACATGGTCACATACATCGACAGTCAACTGGGTGTGAGATCGCGCGCCGATCAGACTATGTGCATGTATATTATATATGTTTAAACTATTTCAACGCTGGTGGATATCCGAAGGTGTTACCACACAAACCAGTAGTTAGTATACTAGATAACACACCATACGAGATATGTTAAATGGTAAAAGATGACGATTTAAAGGGTATTGCCATTTATCATATTTGACGGGGGAAGCTGATAAAGTAATAGATCCGTGTGGGTGGTATATAACTATCATATAATTTTTTGTAGTAGTAGTAAAGTAATCGTGTGTAAAATGAGCTAGGATATCCTCATCAACATCCAACCCTAGACATGTCGGAAAAGGCGACTATAAAGAAAATGTTATCAGTAATGAGGCGGCAACTTCCCTGTAATAGTTACTTATGCAGGTAGGGGCGAGTATAATAAATACTTTCTTTAGGAGAGGCCTATTTTGAAAACCTAATGAACAGGATAAAATGATGATGATCTAGGTGTATATTAGGCTTCTATAATCTATATGTACGAGTATATATAGGGGATATCTAGAGATTTGTTGACATATCACGAGATTTTCGAAACTATTAGACGTAAACATTTAAAATTTCGTAGAGATATTGCTTCCGTCATTTAAAGATCAGTTAAGAATTGATTTTACTAAATTCCTGCCCCAAAGGGAGTTGTGGGGGTGTTACGGCCAGCAAAGCGGGCGGGGAACAGTGTTTTGATAAAGAAACGTTTTCTTCGATAAAGAAAGGCAAGGGGTGGAAACTTACAATACATTTATGTAAAATAGTATAAGATATATCGAAAATCCAACTGAAGACGTAAAGAGTCCTTTAAGTAGAGGATATCTAGCTCTGAAGGTCTAAAGCCCATCTAAGGAGCCCAAAGAAACTTGATGGGCGTTGGACAATGATGTAATTTAACAAGTAGTTGTTAAGATGTGAAAAATAATTGATTCTCATACTAGACAATATATTTCATCTCTAGTTCAGATGAATGCAAATAGTCTTCAATTCTTTAACTTAATACACACATTTAAGTAGGAGCCAGCAGACCAGGAAGTTCTGCAGATGGTAATTGATGCTCGTCCATAACAATGTTGTTTTATTTAGAACACTGGGACACTGTGCTTGTCGTTTTGAAGCTGGATTAAGCCTTACGAGGCAAATTACCAGCATGGTAATATCACCAGGTAAAGTATCTCACACATCGAAACACAGTAATGTTTGGTGGCAGAAATAGGAGCTGCGGCGGTACCTATTTACTCCGTTTCTGATAACACCAACCACTCGAGTACTACAGCAGCGTTAGGCTGATGTTACTCCTGACTTCTGTCAGTATTGTACAAGACATACTGTTTCTATTTAAAGAGTAAGTTGGTTTTCACATCTTCAGACGATGAGTACAATATGATGCTGGATATAATTTCTTTCGTAAAATATCTAACCACGAATTTATAATATAAAAGTAATCTCACCTTTTAACATCAGAAGACCACGAGAAGAAGAAGCAAACAGAGCACCTGACCAATACAAATTATACCGATTCAAAAGAAATAAGTAACCAAGTCGTGACTTATTCGTTTCGTAAAGGAAAAGTTAGACGCTGTGTCTATAAAGTTATGCGTCAGTGAGACTTAAGTATTTTATTGTTCTTCTCGCACTCGCTTTGCAGCAGCCATGGTCACGAGAGGACTGATTTGAGAGATATCTATATATCACATTCATCACGGAGTACCGTTCACAGTCTGCTCTACGTAGACGGAGCTCATTGCGTCTTGAAGTGAACAGGGCTGTGGAGTCAGGTCCATGAGCCGTGTAAGTTATAATGACTACCAAGCGATACATATTATCAGAGAAATTACAAATGAAGATACATGATGTAATTCCCCCATCTCCTCTTCACCGTTGCATCAGATGCACGACGTGTTACTATCTATATGTTGTGGACATTCTCAGATTCCGAACAAAGAGGTTCAGGTCCTCTTTCTTGATAATAACAGCAAAGGAGTGGAACAACTGGCCAGCGGCATTGTTGCCGTCCAAATACGACGTGGGTGTCTTCAAGAAAAGGGTGAATAGGCTGTCACTAGGTTAGTGCGGCTTTTACCCTGTAGTCTGGCGCTATTAGGAATAGGACTGAGGTAAGTCCTAGCTATCGTAGAAGCAGACTAAAAAGATTTTCGGGTATGTAGGCTTTGAAGCTGGGGTCCTCATTATTCACTAAACGAGCCCGGGAAAAACGAGAAGTACGAGCTGGTCTAGTGTCCGTCGTATCAAAGCGAGGGTGTCGGGGAGGGGTACAGCTCTTTTTGGCACGTGCTTAGGGCGTAGTACCGCGAGCCACCGTTGCCTTCCGTAAGAGATCTTGGGGCCGCTCGCAAAGCAGTGAAGGTGACCACTGAGAGGGTTTTAGTGAGTCAAATCCCATATAACCTTCCCATCAGAAGCAGGGTATATTTTTATAAGATGTTCCCCTCAAAACAAAGAAAAGGTTAACGCGCCTTACCGCGACAGACCACATCACCGCTTTACGTCAAGTGGGATCGTGATCAAGCGCCAACCTTGACTATTTGAAAACAAATCTTCTTTCTATTGATGTGCTCAGTGTGATTTAATTTTAGTAATAATAGTATTAAGAAGAGTGTGAATTTAGATATGACGGCTGATAGAGGGATGTGGAAGAGAAGTACATACTGTGCCGACACCAGATAGTTGAGAAAAGGGCAGGAGGAAGAAAAAGAAGAATAATAGTATCTCAAGCAGGTGATATTACCAGTCTCTTCTCTATTGAAATCAGAATGTTTTTTTTTGTGTAATAATCTCGCGAATAATATTTGGCAGGAATTGGTTTTCCTTTGCAAGAATTTTTGGGGAAACCAAAATAGTTACTATAATAATTTGAGACAGACAACAGCGTTGTTTGGGGGAGTATGGAAGTAAAAATATTAAATAAAGGCCATGAAATTAAGTAAATGAAATCTTTAAAATAAGTTTATGCTAACATATTAAATAATAAAGTTTATAACACTTATTCGCTGTTGTTTTCATAAACGCTTTTTATCATCATCATCAGCTGTTACACATCCGCTGCTGGATATAAGCTTCCTCTAAGATCACATCGTTCAGTCCAGCGCTGACCGAATCTGCTGAAATGCCAACACTGTGTCTTCCGGTACAAGGTCGCCATTTGAGGATCTTGCCGTCCCATCCGCCGTCAGTCTTAAGTTATTAATTAAATTATTCGTGCAGGTTAGACTGTCTCAAGTTTTACAAAACTTTGGTTAACTTAACTGTAATGGCAATGTAGGCAGAAATCGATTTGCAATAATTGCGCAACTTATTTTCAAAGTTACAAATTAAGTTCGCTGGTCATAATCATACAATCGTTATAAGCAATATAAATGTTTTATGTTTGCCATTTTAGGACAGAATTATGAAAACAATTTTTTTTTCTGTTTCAAAAAACGAGACGTTCACATGATGATATACGAGATGCTGCACTATATTGCGCCTATCGCCTGGAACATGTTAAGTCTCCTTTATAAATGGGTTATTACAGTAACTACAGCACCCTTCATACCGGAACATAGTTATGTTTGCACAGTGCTATTTGTTGGTGGAAATAGGCATTGCGGTGGGAGACGGTTTCCGTATAAATTGCGCTCGTCTCTTTAAAACATGAGACTGTTGTCTCGTTACTATGTAGATAGTAATGTCACTAGCTACGTCTTCCTAACTGGAGCACGGTAATGTTTGCACACTACTCTCTGGCGGAAGAAATAGGCGCTGCGGCAGTACCTACCGAGATAAATGACTTTCAGTTATGAAATGAACAAATGTAACGATTTCTAAACGATTGAACAACACACAAACAAAGATTACTCTTGTTCAAATAAAGAACACCTCTTATTTATTTACACAATGTTACTTATTTTTAAGAGAAATCTTTAACAAAGCTGAAAAAAAAACAAGTTCTACATTAGAAAGCTTTTCTGTTTTTAAATTGAAGATTATGATGAAATAATGAGGAGTCCTGACTTTAGCATCATCAGATAGATTACTGCTCAGCATCCAGCGGTTTCTCGCGATCTTACCTTCAGCATGCCATCCGGTACCGCCGGGCACTAGGAGCCATTTCTAACCATGCTCGCCTAATTCTCATCACTTGCGCCCCGTGAGTTATTGTGTGGGAGACTACTTACACCCCCTGCCTTTATAATGACCGATAAATAGTGTTATGATATTAAAATAACGAGACAGATAAATCTATTGTTTGATAAAATTGGTGATGGTGTTACATTCACCCATCTCTCTTCTCTTAGTCATTTACCACAACCTCGTCGACCGTTGTGTTCCGCTTCGGTCGGCGTTGCTGCTAGCGAAATTAATAACTAACGGTAGGTTACCATCATATTACTCCTGTGCGCGTGTACGTATCTCGTCTTAACATCAAACAAGTTCCCCGCTCCACTTTCATTTGTTTGTTTATTAATTAATATGGCTACCTTAAATTATTATTGTAAAATCACATTCGGAAGCAATATATTGTTTTCACTTCCTTGTCCAGTTTCTGAATGAATTCGAACATTTCAGCTGATCGGTGTAATTCATTAAAATATTAAGGGTCCTGTACTTATTTACGAGTGTTGTTTTGTTGTCTATCAGCTGTTTATGGTTGACTGTGACCATTGGTAATGTGAGCCGTTTGTTGTTAACATCTAAAGTATTGATTGCCATAGTATAATTATTTATATTATGCGAAGGTAATCATTGGAATACAGTTATGCGTATTTATTAAAGAAGGTATTCGTTGTAGTTTAAACTATTTATTTGTCTGTATCTGTGTTTGCTGAAATTTGTATTTGCGGTAGCACCGAGTAGTGCTAAGGGCATTTATAGATAGTTGGTGATTGATTCGAGTAATGGAGCGTAACGGAGCACTTTTCTCTTGAATTTCAATCAACAATTTGTAGAAAGTGAAATCTCTGTAATGATTTATTATCATTGTTTTGTCACATCTGTTTGAAATATTGTGTTCATGTAATTTTATACCAACCTTCACTATTCGGAGAGACACTTTAAGAAGAAGAATTTTATAACGGACAATTAGAAATATAATTATCTCTAATAAAAAATTAACTAAAATGATAGTAAATATATATTCAAGAAAGATATTCATTAAAAAGGTTTTTTTTTAAATATTGGTCTTACCCACAATCTTAAATTTAAGCGCCATCTATTAAAATATAAACTCACTAGTACAAATATGTCATCATATGTAAATTAATAACGCTGTTCGCCGAGAGATAGCTCTCTTTTAAATAATATTTAAAGATGCAAATATATGCTTGGTGGCGAGTTTTTTATTTATAACTTCTTAAGTTTGTATTAGATAAATTACTTAAAAAGAACACAGACATATTTTTAAATATTTTATAAATCTTTCAACAATGAGCGAGAGTGAAATTTATTTTGCATTATATTTGAATTTCTGTTGTAACTTTGTTTATTATTTTAACCCCTTTTATCTTGTTCCATTTTTCATGAGATACCTAACATAGAATTATCACCATTATAGTAATATCGATGTTGAATTGACAACAGTGTACTTTCACCACGTTATAATATTACCAGGAAACCAATTATATTATTGTATGTCACTAAGGCATTAGGTGAGACGTGTGATAATACTGTTGCTTTCGTCACTGCGGCATTACGATCTAATGATATTTGTCGTAGAAAACAAATGACTTTAATTTTTTGTCATTATAAATCGTCATTGACGCGTAGTATACTCTAGTTATTATGTTTGATAGAAGGAACACAGCATTGCTGTAATAACACTAGATTTACAAAGAAATGAAAGGAATGGAGGACGCTAGTTACGATGGATTAAAGAAATCCTCCTCAACAAATGACCTCGGTTTTGAACAAGTGGTAACGAAGACGGTTAGTCCCTGCCTTATAGTGGCGGTCATAACTTTTGACCTTGCGGGTGTTATGTCAAAAAAAAAAAGTATTAAATAACATAGTTCCGTGTTTGAATGCGTTAATAATGTATAACTATCGGAACCGGGCGCGTTTTCACTTTCTCACCAAAATCACTATCGCCGACATGTCCGGCGGTGTTAGGCGGGTTATGAATAATTCAAAACAAAAAAACGTGTACAACTAAAAATGTAACCGCTTTGTGATACTTTCGCTGATGCTCGACACCATCTTACAAATAATCAAATATATCTAATATTAGTTGTGTAATATAGGTACTAGGTCAATTTATCCGCGGCTAGTGTTCCTGCCGACAAACAGTAGCGTGCAAACAGGCTGAAGACCCGGGTCCACGAGCCCAGTATCAGAGGAGCTGTAAGAGTCAACATGACTACCAAGCGCCGAACATCATCAGAGAATAGAGAGTAGCGTGCAAACATAGTACTTCGGTCTGAACGACGTTGGGGTGAAGTTATTGGGTTAATGTAACTTAATATCTTACTTCTCAAAGGGATGAGAATAATGTGGTGAAGTGCATGTCATCCTTACTACCTTCAGGTTAACTTACCATCATGTGAACTAATCGCTCGTTTGGACGGGTTTTTCTAAACCTGTGTTAACTGGAGCTTACGGTTAAGATACATATAAAGAGATAACCTGTCTGTTGTCCACGACAGCTTTCCTATTATTACATCAACCAGCTCGCACTTGGCCAACAGTTATCGTAAATGTTGTTGTTGTTTATCAGTTTACTACGTGAAGACGCCACGGTCAGCTTTCTATGTGTTCCGTAACGAAATTTCCAGTGTTACTATATACCATGATACATTTCAACGTCGCTGATGAGGTGGAAGTTTGAAAAGCTCGTCCGACTGAATGGATAAAGAAAATTGTGAACGGTCATTGTTCTATATATCATCATCATCATCAGCCCATAGCCGTCCACTGCCGGACATAGGTCTCTCCAAAAATCTGCATATACAGTCAGCATGGCATTCGATACCGCTGGGCACTATAGGTTGTCGTATGTAGGGGTACATAAAGGGCCATTTCCCACCACGCTGGCCCAATGCGAGTTGATGGTAGCCAGAGCCTCGTTTGTTGATTAGCAGGCTGCACCACGAGCAGATGAGGTTGGCTTGGGTTGTGTGAGTTGTTGCGCGACACCCCTTACATCCTAACCACCTTAATATCTATAATTACTTTTTTTTATTCAATTAAGCGACTCGACGATCCGAACGTTATTACACGCCACACATCGTCCTTCAATCCGGAACACAGTAATGTTCGCGCACTACCTTTTGGCGACACAAATAAATGTGTGGTGGTAACCACCACTTTTCTTATTATAGGAGAAGAAATCTTCTAAGAAGAATACCCTGCTTCGATGGGTAGACAAGGTGTGAGATTTTCACCCACTAAGACCCACTCGGTGATCATCTTCAGTGCTTTGCTGGAAACCTGGGGGTCTCTTACGGAACGCACCGGTGCCTCTCGGCACTACGCCTAAAGCACGTGCCATGTAGAGCTGTAGCTCTCCTGGACATCCTCGCTTTGGTACGACAAACATTAGACCAGCTCGTACTTGTCATCCCGGGCTCGGCGGACAATGAGGGCCCCGACCTTCAAAGCCTACAAACCGAAAAATCCATTTAGTCTGTTTCTACGACAGACGGGACTTACCTTAGTCCTATTCTCAATAGCCCGAGAGTACATGGCAAATGGTGATACCCACCTAAATGGTATCCAGCTGCAAAAACCTACCACCAGTGAAAGAAAGACTTACCACCAGTAAATGTTACTTTGTGCTTTATTAACTTATTTACAAATTGAAACACTACTGACTGACTTATGTAAATCCTGGACTCACTACTGCGTTACGGAAAATCTTTGTATCACATTCACTGGTGGTAGATCTTCGTTTCCGGAGACCGTGTACCATCACAGCGCCTGTTTCTACTGCCAAATAATACTGTGCAAACATTACCGTGTTCGGGTTTAAAGGGCGCTGTAGCTAGTGCAATTACTGGGGTAAAGAGACTCAACATATTATACTAACTAGCGCCACGTTGTTATGGGTAGGCGTATCACTCACCATCAAGTGAAAGAACTGTTCGTCTGGTCTATACCATCATCATTACTAGCCGATAGGCCTCCGCCAAAGATCTCCACATGGATCGATCCTGCACTACCCGCATCCAGCTGCTTCCTGCAACCTTCACCATATCGTCGGACCACGTGGTAAAGGGCCTGCCAACACCATGTCTACCTTTACGCACTCGCCATTCGAGGACCTTATTGCCCCATCGGCTGTCAGTCCTTCGAGCTATGTGTCCTGCCCATTGCCACTTGGGGCTAGCAATCTTTTGGACACGATACCATCAACTAAACAATATTTGACCCCAGAATTGTATTAGGGACTAACCCATGGAGACAGACACTATACTATTTTTTTAGCCCGCATTTCGAACTACTCCAGACCGGACGTATTACTTACCATCAGGTGAAGGTAAAGCTTGGTCGATGCTTAATTGTATAAAAAAAATACCTTTTTACTGATCAGTACTTTACTTTAGATCTGTCTTTAATAGCTCGAGACGTGGGGGTTGAAACAGTTGGGGCTGCTTCCTCCGTAACGCCCATCCCTGCTCACCATTATTTACGTACAACAAGGAACTTGGGAGATGCCATTGTTTATGATCTGATGAAATCCGTGTTTTAAGAATTCGAATTTCAATTAACAATCGCTATTGTTTATATTTTTTTTATTTAATTTTTTTTATTGTCCGTTTGTTTGCGCGATGTGTGTCACCGTAACGCTGGTGATGCGATCATCAAACATGACATTTGGGTTAATCATTCAATGGGCGTTATTGAAAATGGGGGCAGGGAGAAGAGTGGGGGGGAGGGTGTTTGTAAATAAATAAAAAATAACCGTTATTCATAACATTTGTTTTTTTTTATATCGCACAGCGTAGAGACTAGCACGACGTTCATCTGATGGTAAGTGATATGCCCACCAATAACGAGACGCTAGTTAGGCACATCACTATGCTTACTTTGAGATGTTGAGTTTCATTAGTAATTTCGCTAGCTATAACGCCCTTTGAACAGGAACATAGTAATGTTTGATCACTACTGTTCGGCAGTAGGAATAGAGGCCGCTGTGGTACCTAGACGGTACACTACTGAGAGGTACCGCAAGTATAAACTTTTAATTATCGTGCTGTTAGGTTACAATGAGGCCGTGGATGGAGGAGCATGGTCGACCAGAATACTCAGGCTCATCTCTTGACAGCTACTACACAATACTCTACTAAGCATGAGGATTAAAAAACCTTTGAAGGAAACTTATAGGTGGTTGGTCTCTGTTGCCGGAGGCCATCTAGGTAGCTGTGTTCCGGTTTGAAGGGCGCGGCAGCTACTGTAATTACTAGAGTAAGAAGTCTCAAGCGACGAGTGTAATGTGATGCAGTAACATCTAAACTAGCACTTAAAAGGACATTCCAGAAATGGCTGTAGCTTTCCTCGACTCCTCGTTTTGGTACGACAAACACTAGACCACCTCGTACTTGTCATTCATCACGGGTTCGCTTAGTGGACTATGAGTGGCCCAAAACCCACGAACCAGACTAAACCTTTTAGTCGCCTTCTCCGACAGACATAGCTTACCTTAGCCCTATTCTTATTAGCTCGAGATTACAAAGCAAGAGGTGATACCCAGATGGTCGTGGGCAACAGAGACCTATCCCCCCTGGCGCTTCGGATAAAAGAGAACATAGTGAAAGCGCGTGAGAAAGGGACGGACATTAGATTGTTTTGGGTGAAGGCGCACGTGGGGATGGAGGGAAATAAAAGGGCGGACCAACTGGCCAAGGAAGCGGCCCTGAGGAATAAAAGGAGACCGTTGTATGAGGACTGCCCCGTTTCCTTCGTCAAGCGTCAGCTTAGATTGAGGACGCTTGACGAATGGAACAGGAGGTATGTGGAAGGAACAACGGCTTCAACGACGAGGATCTTCTTCCCGGATGTCGCGTCGGCGTATCGCTCACTCCGTCGGCTCGAGCTCGACACGGTGCTGGTCCAGATGTTCACTGGGCACGGGGGATTCTCCGAGTACCTCCACAGATTTAAGCTCAAGGAGAGTCCCGCGTGCCTGTGTGACCCAACGGTGGACCAGACCGTGGTGCACGTACTCACCTCCTGTCCCTTATTCGGGAAAGAGAGGTATGAATGTGAAATCGAGATTGCAAGGAGGATAGACGCAGGTGTCATTGCCTCCCTGATGAGTGAAGACGAAAGTCGCGAAATATTTTTAAAATATTGTAGGAGAGTGGTGGGGAGGGTATTGAAGGGTAATAAATAGTAAATTAAAAGTTAATAAATAAATAAATAGTAAAAACAAGAAGAAAGAAGAAGAAGACAGAAGGGAATAAATAAGAGAAGATGAAAAGAAGAATGCGACAAAAAATTACAAAAGGAATGATCTTTTCAGGCACCCTTCCCCCTCTTCAGAAGGCGTCTTCACTCCAAGGAGGAATGAGAGAAGGAAATGGGATGCAGCATGATAGAGAAGAGAAGTATGGTAGAAGAAAGGAGTAAAATGATGAACGGAATGGAAGATAAGAGAGTTAGGAATGAGATACATGAAATGATGGTAAATGATTGGAAAGTAAACGGCCCTGACCCAAAATACGCAGGGGGAATGATTTAAAAAAAAAAAAAAAAAAAAAACAGAGACCTATCACCAGTAATTCAGGTTCGGTTACAGTTTGGAAGGGCATGTCAAAAGGAGACCACCTGAATACATTGGCAAGAAAATATTCAGCCTCAACATACCCGGCAAACTGAGGAGAGGAAGACTGAACTTGCGATGGCTGATATCATGAGCTGTGAACTTAAGGAAAGCGATGTTCCAAATAAAGCGAAGTGGAGTGAAAGGAGTAAGGAAGCAGATCCTGTCATAAATTGGGACAAATGCTGAGAAGAAGTTACAGTTTGAAAGGAATATAACTGCTGAAATAGCTGGAGCAGTTACTCAGGTCTCAAAGTGAGGAGTAAGGGGTGGCGGTGATGCGTCTTCGGTGTAAAAAGATAAACGTTTATCTTGTGACAGCCACTTTCTCGGTTTTGTAGGCTGCAGCGACGCGCAGGCTGTAATCGCTGCACGTTCAGAAAAACCCGTCCGGTGATATTTTCTTCGCTGATCTTTCCTCGCCGATTTCTACTCGGTAATTGTAACGTCTCTGACGTGTACTTATAATAAACCATATATATACATATATACATATATATATTCAAGTAAAGTGTTCGAGATCTTATCACCATTATAATATGCGAATGTATTTTTTTTTTCCAACGAAGCGACGAGACGGATGTTCACCTGATGGTGATTGATACGCCTGCTCATAACAACGTGACGCTAGTTATGATGATATACACTGTACCACATTGTGCTCGCCGTATTGATACTAAAAATGTTGTGTCTCGTTACTCCAGTAATTACACTAGCTACAACTTACTTCAAACCGGAATATAGTAATGTTTGCACACAACTGTCTGTCGGCTGCAATAGGCGCTGCGGTGGTACCTATCTTTTTTGTTTTTGCTTCCGGGAGGACATCTTCAAAAGATACCTTGCTTCTGGGGAGAAGTCAGAGTTATGTGAGATTCTTACTCAGTAAAATCCCCTCGGTTGCTCTACATCAAAGCATTCGGAGAGGTTCTGGGATTTCTTATAGACCGCACCGATGCTCCTCTACAGTTTTTGTTACGTGTCTGAGGAGGAGCCTAACCCTCATAAGCCATCGCTAAAATAGGTTCGCTTGTTGAGCGATAAGGGCCCCCACCCTCAAGGCCCGCGAAACTACTAAACCCTTACCTTAGTCCTATTCTTACTAGACCCAGACTACAGGGCTGACGGTAGTACTTACCTAGACGGTCTCCGGCAACAGAGACCTGCCACCAGTAAATGTATTCCTTATTGGTAATTTTTTTTTTATTACCCTCTATTCTTGTTACTAACAAAAAGGAGTGACAGTTTTCTTACTTCTGTACCTTTCAACTAATCAGCATTAAAATGTGTCTTTATTAATTGGAACATGGAGATATACTGTGTATTAGGAGACCACTTCCGAAAACGAAGACAGACGATAGTACTAATGACACCTTTGATGATAGGACGGAAATAAAAGCGATCCTGATTAAAAAAAAAAACATATTTTTAAAACGTTTTATTAGCATTATTTACGCTCCATCATGTTAGTACAGATAAATGAAACGATAGTTGCATAAAAAAAACATTACTAAAATAAAACCAACAATGAAACACAAAATCAAAAACAGCTGATGCTCGGATCAATGAACGCCCCAGCGCCAATCTAAATGCTCCATGGCCTTATGGAATAAGGTTCAAATTGAAACCGAATACATCTCGAGTTCCCGAAGGCTTTATGAAAAATATACTTTTATTGAGATTAAATTAAAAATAATTTAGAAAAGTAGTATAAAAGCGAAATGCGTGTGGATGATGTTTTTCATAAAATTCAACCATATTGAATAAACAGAGTTAAAAACGCGCGAATTATTCGTTCGACAGTAGATAAAGTGAGGTACATTGAAAACATTCCGAGTACAGTGTTATTATAAAATAAATTACTGACATTGTTGCAATATATTATAGCTATTTAAAAATATACATTGTGTTTGTGTGTTAACAATAATATTTACCCCTCGAACGGCGATTGAATTAAATGTTTTCCCCTTATAATTGAATACCAGCGCAACAATAGTATTAAAATATAATGTGGAAGGCAAATATTACCGTAACTCGTGCGGACCGCGTACGTAACATAACGTGCGCGGCGCACGCGAGACGCGACCACTCGTCCGCCGGCGGACGCTAACGGCGCGCGCGCGCTCCCGCCATATTGGATCGCGCTGTCATGTGCATATTCGAAAATCGAACATAAACTTTATTTTTCTATTATCTATCAAGTCCTGTACGAAGGTTTTAGTGTTGTGTGGTGACTTTATAGTGATGTGAATGAGTGTTTTTTCTACTCTGATTACGTGGATTACGAACGGCTCGGTAAGTTATAAATATTATTATTTTTGTTTTAAACATCTTTTCTTATCGAAGTTAACCGAGGCATTATTAATGGCTTTCGAATATAAAGATTCTAACTGTAATTATTGTAAAATAATTTTTCTGTTATGCGGTATGTTACAAAAAAATAAAAGCGGTGCTAGTAAGGAAGATATACATCACATTATTGTTATCATCTCGAGATCAAATATGTCACCCCCATAATTTTATTAAAAGTATTGGATGTATGGGTGTTTCCTGATACCATTAGCTCGGAGCCGAGCATTAAATTATAGAGCATTAATCGTTTTACTGCGTATTATATGTTACATAGATATGCATTTGCTAATATCTTCGTATCTAGATCTACTTCCGTGCTATATCACTACGAAATGATTAAGGTGACAACGCAGCTTTTGTACTATATATAGCTTTTTTTTTAGTTGGGCAGGGGTTGTAATTCATCTTCCCGGGGGTAAACAACTTTTCCCTTTTAACTTTTTACTGGTCGTAACGTCTAGGTAGGTACCACTGCAGCTCTGTAGTCTCGGGCTATTAAGAATACGACTAAGATATTCCCTGCCTGTCGTACAAGGCGACTAAAAGCGTCCCTAGGTTCGTGGGCTTTGAGAGTGGGGGCCGTTAGAAATCTTGTATTTGCCGTAGCACAACGTGGGTGCTAAGGAGGGCTTTGCCCTTCGTGGGATGTTTAAGCCAGAGTGCAGGGAGGCACCGTTGCGTTCCGTAGGAGATCCCGGAGACCCTCCTAATCTACTGAGGGAGACCACCGAGGCGGCTTCAGTGGGTAGAAGCTCCACATAACAATGTCTTCTCCCCACAGGCAAAGCATCTTTTAAGATTTCCCCCGCTCTAAAAAAAAGGTAGGTACCACCGCAGCTCCTATAACTGCTGCCAAATAGAACTGCGCAAAATTTCTGTGTTCCGGTTTGAAGGATGCTGTAGTTATTGTAATTAGTGAGGTAACGAGACTCAAAATCCTATGTATAAGAAAGTGAGCGCAATGTGATGCTGTGTATAAAATCCTTACTGGCGTCACATTGTTACGGGCGGGCGTATCACTTACTATCAAGTGAACGTCCAGCTCGTTTCATCGCTTAATTTGATAAAGAAAAAGTTGTAAATAGCAGATAATTACGGATCGGGCACGTGGTTGCGTTATTGGCCCGCCCATCGCCGCTCTAACGAATGTTTTTGCCGCGCTCCGAACACTCAACTCACAGTGTCACTTGCGAAACGATATTAACTCGTCTCAGGCTTGATGGTGTATCTAACAAGTTTGTCATCGTGTTATATTTATAACTGATGTATAAACATTTAAAACTTTATGACAACATTATTACAGTTTGTTTTTTTTAAGTATTTTCATATATAAATGTATGTTTACGTACGTTTTTACTGATGGCAGGTCTTTGTTGTCAGAGGCCCTCTGTGGAGGTTTTTATTTACGTACACCTGATGCTAAGTGAGTTATGGGAGTGTAAGGGTTCCCGTACAACTCACGAGATCCAAGCCAACTTCGTCTACTCGTAATGTACCCCGCTAATGAACAAAGAAGACTCTCGCTTCCACCAATCCACATTGAGCCAGGAAAATGGCTCAAATGTTGCTATATGAATCACTACCAGATCGTTGTGAGAATATTTGTGGGAGGCCTATGTCCAGCGGTGGACGTCTATAGGCTGACGGTAATGGTGGTATCGTGGCGCTAGTTACTATGACATACACACTCCACATTGTGCTCGTCGACTCGAGACATAGGTTGTTGAGTCTCGTTACCATAGTAATTACACTAGCTACAGCGACCTTCAAACCGGAACAAAGTAGTGTTTGCACAGTACTGTTTGTCAGCTGCAATAGGCACTGCACTGGTACCTACCTAGACGATCTCCGGCAACAAAGACCTAACACCAGAAAATTACCTTCTGGATCCAGTAGTGTGCAAAAATTACCATTTTCCTATTTGAAGAGGATCACAGCCAGTGAAATTACTGTGGTAAAGGCACGACATACGAATGTAAGTTGTTATAAGTATCACTTACATTCAAGTGAACAACTTGCTCGTCTTAGTTGGATTTTAAAAAAATATGTTAATTTCACATGGTCGTTACGCATTTTTTTTTTCTTTCAATTCGCTATCATTCGTTTCTAATCTTATATGGTCACCGACACTAGTAAAGTTACCATCAACGGTTTGCTAATTTAATTGAGATTCACCACTTACCCAACAAAGCGTGACAAGTGGGTTACCGTTTCACATTTACCACGATCCTCAAAATATAATCTTCATTAGTAAGATTTTTTGTATATGACATCTCACTGGCTAAAGGAACAGGAGAGGAACTGATGAAGAAGACCCGTAGACCTGCGCGATGTTCACCTGATGGTAAGTGTACTCCCGCCCACAACAAACTGGAGCTGGTAAGGATGATATATATACCATATTGCATTCGTCGTCTGAGACGTAAGATGTTGAGTCATATTACCCCCAGTGATTACACTAGCTGCAGCGCCCTTCAAACTGGAACGCAGTAATGTTTGCATACTATTGTTTGTCGGCTTTAATAGGTGCTGCGTAGATGTTACGGTGGTACCTACCTAGCCGGTTTGACGGTAACCGAGACCTACCACCAGGGGGTAACAAAGATGACCATCCGTGAAAATTATGGTAAGAAATAAACTACTTACGCATGGTAGGTCTCCATTGCTGCAGACCGTCTAGGTACTTTCGTACCTTTTTTTTAGTTTCGCAAAATCTTCGAAAGATTCCTTACTTCTGGGGGAAGTCAGAGTTAGATTCTTACTCACTAAAACCCCCTCGGTGGTCTACGTCAGTGCAGGAGGCTCCGAGACCTCTTACAGAATGCACCAGTGTCTCTCTACACTTTGTATTAACACGTTTCTGAGAGGCCTTACCCTCCTAGGCATTATTGCTGAGCCCCCACTGTGAAGGCCCGCGAAACTTCTAATTTCAGTCTGCTGTTACAGCAGGGCTTACCTTAGTCCTTTTATTACTAGCCCGAGACAACAGAGCTGAGGTACTTTAATGTATATGATACTGGTGGTAGATCTCTGCTGCCGGAGACAGTTTCGGTAGGTACCACCGCAGCGCCTATTGCAGCCAACACACAGTAGTGTGCAGACATTACTGCTCATCAGTTTGAATACTGTTATTTAAAAGGTTATTTGTATCTCTAAACATATTATAGAAAAAGACGTAATTGATGCCAAAGAGCATTCTCATCCGGTCTACCGTAACGTTGAGCTGAGAATGAAGGTAAGGGTGTAGTATCCTATTAATATGTATCAGTAAATACTTATATATATAAAATACACGTTAATAGGATGTATGTCATTATTACTGTAGTAATATTGACGAACGGTAATTATGAATATTTTATGTGAAATTACTGGAATAACGAGATTTATTATCTTGCGTGTCGGGCGACAACTATGTAACTAGCGCCATATGATCCTTATACCATCAGGTGACTTAATTTTTTTTTTCACATTTACTCTTAAGGGGTAAAACTAAAAATTATTTATTAACGCTTTCATCATCATCGTTTCAGCCTATCCATGTTAGCTGCTGAATATGGGCCTCCCTAATCGATTTCCGACGTAAACGGTTCTATACTAACAGTTCTATTAAGAAATTCCTTGCGATCTTCATCAGGTCTTGAGACGGTCGTCCCACAATATCTAGACATACGACACAGCACATATACAACACATATATAACACAAAAAAAGAAATTACATATAAATAAAATTAAAATTATATTTTGACTAACTGTTCCTCGCTCGCTTTGCTGACCGCAACCCTTTCGGGGGTAACATTTGGGAAAATTCGTTCTTAGCTGAACTATACCAAATTTCAAGTCTCCAGGCTGTAAGGTTCCAGAGATGTCGTGATGAGGCTCTACATGGGTGAGAATTTCCTATTTATGTATACATAAAGTACACAACTCTTGCGAATGTGAACGTTCATTCGGTTCAATCTCGGTATTCCCTTCAATAGAGGAGTAACCCATAGCCGGGTTCTTACTGACTAAGAGTAAACAATCCGTTAAAAAAATATACCTCGTATCATTTAATTTGATACCTACCGGTTTTTACATTATTTCTCGGCAGATGTAACCTCTTATTAACATACCGGAAACTACGAATTCACGTTTCAATTTATCACTCAATAACGTTGGAAAGTTTCATTTAAAAATTGGCGGATGTTAATTTTGTAAGTAAGAGTTTTATTAATTTATAACTATAGTAATAGTTATAAATATTAATTAACATATAATTATTGTTTTAATTAAATGCCAATAATTTAACTATAAAATTGAATTTTCCATAAAGTTGAATTAGTTCTCAAGTTCTTCTTAAATGTTCATTTTCATCGACGAGACAATCAGCGCATAACGGCGAGGGTTGCGTCTAGGGTTGCCACCTGTACAAAATCTCTGGAATCGGGCTTCAGGACAGGGCGGGGGGAGTTACGACATTTAAATATTGATTAATTTATATTTGCTTAATTTTCTAGCAACGTTTAATATTTGGGGGGTATATAAGTAAAAATAACAATAGAAAACATCGGAGAAATAATTGCGTTTCCGGAAGTTCACCGCTATAACCAGAGTATTCTGAGGAATCTGCGAGAGTTGGGAACCATAGATGGAACGGTGGTGCACGTGATTCCACTCGAGGAGGCGCTGTTTCTATTTCCACTAAGTTTAAGCTTCCCTTGAAGAAATTGACGTGATTTAATATTCAATAGCGATTCTAAATCCCTGATATTAGTCAACTTACTCTTGGCTTCTTTCTTCGTAGAAGAAGACCAAAAGGGTCTAGGAGTTTCGCGGGATTTGAGAGTGGGCCCTTATCGCTCAACAAGCGAACCTGCGTGGAACTGCGTATGGCTCAGCGATGGTGCCTAGGAGGGTTAGGTTCCTCCTCAGCGACGTACAAAACAAATTGTAGAGGAGCACCGGTGCGTTCTATAAGAGATCCCGGAACTCTCCGAATGCCTCATTCAAACCACCGAGAGGGTTTTAGTGAGTAAGAATCTCACATAACCTTAACTTGACATCCTGAAGAAGGGTATCTTTCGAAGATTACCCACCCGAAATCAAAAAAAAAATCCTGACTCCTAGCAGTGGGTTCATTAAGCGGGTTATTAAAGACTATTAGAGATCATCATCTCTTTATCTTTATACAATTATGATAACGAAATGTAAAATCTAAGCACAACTGATTGTACTTAGATGTAACATACACATAGTGGCAAGCGGACTTTGTATCACATAATGCAACTGGAGCGTGGTCGACGGTAGTTTTTACTACCGTATATTTACCGTAGTCTATAATTACATACTTACTGCATATATGTTATATATATGAAGCGATAATGTTTGAGCTTAAATAATGTACGACAGAGTTCGGTGATGCGTGTAATCCGTAATCACTGTAAAGCTGTATGCACACTAACCGTGCGCTATGAAAACATAGCGTAAGTTAGGACATTCACATTGCAACACAGAAATTGAACTGATGATCCTCATCATACATATATGAAACGACCTCATTTTATTACTAACAGTCAGATGTTGGTATAACTATTTATATGACATGTCATCATGAGATACATCTCCCCTTGCTCCAAAGGTCCTCATGCTGATTGGTATTACACTGGTGGCAGGTCTCCTGTCGGAGTCTGTCTAGGTAGGTACTACAGCAGTTCGTATATTTGCCGCTAAATAGTACCATGATTTATGTTCGGGTTTGAAGGGCGTTTTAGCTAGTTACATTACTATGGTAACGAGACTTAACATCTTATGTCTCAAGCAGAATATGATGGTGTGTATCTCATCCTAATTAGCGCCACTGTTCTGGGCAAGCGTATCACTTACCCTCAGGTGAACATGTCGATCCTCGCGCCGCTCTGACGAATAAAAAGAACCTTCACCAGATTGACGGTCCACAATTATTAAAATCAAAGGATCTTCCAGCACCATGTGTACGGAAACGTAGTCACATGAAGACCTTTATTGCTTCATCTACCATCACTCCTAGCAATCTCTAGTCTATGAATCCTTTGGGCCGTGTTGGTGACCTTTTACTCCTCATCACTGTTTCGATAGCTCATAGATGCTCATAACATAGCCTAAACTGTGTTACTATTATCCAGTTATCAGCTTGGCAAATATTCCATTAAAGTATAAAAAGCTTTCTTCGTAGAATACTTCAGATGCTAGTTAGGATGATATACACAACATTTCATTGTGCTCATCGCCTTGAGACCGGAACTAACACTACCGCTACTACGCACTACAGCATCTTGCTCCGCGATAAGAACTAGAAACGTTATGATGATGACAGAGGAGACAACATACATTTTATATAACGGGTTTATTATGTTACTTTGTGACATCATTTTTATACTGTTATTATACTGCTTACTAGTAATTTCACGTGACAGCGGTAGTCGTGTATCGTCCCGGTGATCTGGATATCTAGAGATGAGTATGTATTGAGGAGATGTTGCTATAGCGGTAGATAAATTTCTATGTGTCGATGATTGGAGAAGCTTCAACGAGAAGTCACTCATCGATGACAACCGTCATGCAAAGGTTGCATTTTTTGGACACCTTCAAAGAGGATCCCTTCGTTTCCAAGGTTGATTCAGGAGACGAAAATTCCAGGAAAATGTACTCCTGGTGGACAGCGCAAGATGTGGTTTGACGATATAAAGGAGTGGACCGGGTTTGAACACCATCAGTTAAAAGATTAGCTGAAGATCGAATTGGTTTTCTTAACCTGATCCCCAGACTTCAGTTTGAAGAGGGCATCTGATGATGGTGATAACTCAGGGATACTCTTTCAATAAAAATGTCCAATATGTTAGAATATTTACAATATCACATATATATGATGATGTTGATGATGAAAGGGTTTATAGTAAGAAATGATAAAGTTAATACACCAGGTAATTGTTTACTGGTGATAGACTTCCATTGCTGGAGACCAAGTATTTACAGCTCCTATTGCTGCTGACATGCAGTAATGTGTATATATTATTATTCTCCGGATTGAAAGACGTTGTAGTTAGTGAAATTATTGGAGGTAAATCAATATAAAATCTTATGTCTAAAGGAGACGAGCACAATGTGATGTAGTAACGCGACGTTATTATTGTGATAGGCATATCACTTATTATTACGTGATCTACTCGCTTGTGTTGTCACTTTGCCAATTAAAAAAAAAGGTATTTTATAAAATTAAGTAAAGGCACGCTCTCGGTGATAGTCGGCTAAAGGATGAGTAGCGATTTAAGGGTTTGTAAAAGCAACGGGGTGTAAGGGGCGATCCCCCTCATTGGTCACAACACCATGGAACCCAAACCAATCTCACCTGTTCGTGGTGTACCGACCCGCCTTGGGCCGGCGTGGTGGGAAATGGCTCAAATCCTTCCCACATGAACCGTACAAATGACGAAGCCGCTGAATGCGAGCAGCGCAGGACTGACCAATGTGGAGGTCTTTTGGGTCTTTGGGCTCGTTGGGTGGGTGGGAGGCACATGTCCAGCAGACTATCTGCTGATGATGACGATGATAAAGCAACGCTTTGGTGAAGCAGTGTTGCCACATGTCTAAAACGTTGCCAACCTACGTAATGTTCGCTTTAATTACATATACACAATATTCCCATAAGATTATTAATAGTCTTATTTATTCATTTATTTATTAATACAAATAACACATCGCTGGTTACTTAATTAAATCCGCCATTTTATAATGGTTTAATTTTTTTTAATTAATTAAAAGTAAATTTAGTAAGAAATTAAAGTTGCCAACGTATAAAAAAAAATAAGTTTCAACAAACTTAATAGCTAAAAAATCAATCTTCTTTATTTTTGCTCTTAATGTCCAATTTCGAAAATTTTTTTTTTACTAAAAAAAACCTTCACCTCATATTAAGTGATGCGATTGCACATGTCAGAAAATGGAAGTAGTTAAAAGCTTCGTATTTTAGTATTTTTGTATGCTAACGAACTTTGATGGTATGTTAATTTATACATAACTTGAAATAGTGAAAGTTAAAATGTTAAAAAATGCTGGTTTTTTTTTATAAGCATATTCTTGGCTTTCTAAGAGTTTGCATTTTTTAATAACTTGTACTCTTCCTCTTATAACCAGCAGTTAAATCTGATAGATTTGATTCTGCAAAACAAGTGTCGCATGACATAAGTATAATTATATAATATATATATACATATAGATAGTATATACCCTATATATATATTAGTTAATAATTAATAACAACTTTGATGTCATTTCTCTTCACAATGTCATTATATCTGAGACCAATCCACCAACCTGTAATGGCCAACTGTTATGTAAACGACTTTGATTCTGTACTTTTTTGAAAAGGCACGAATCCCAGTATTGGGAATATTGAGTGGGCTATTTGTTCATTAAGACCTGTGTAAGTAAATGTATATTTTTTAGTGCTCAGCTACAGTCACGACGGCAGTAAGCCTTCTAAGGAAAAATGTCTTTCACAACATATATAAGTTCGTCAATAACGTATTTATGTTGTTCAGAAAAATAGTTATTCAATCGTGGCTTTTGATATGAACCATTACATAATAATTTATTGACAGATAATTGTCACAAATACGTATTACAGTGTGACAGGTTGTATTTATTGTATCGTCGTTTATAAAGGTTGCGATGTGTGCGAAGTTTCACCCGCCGGCGGTTTGTTGATGGTCGTTAACACAGCTTTCATCATATTGCATCATCTCCTCTTTATAACTAGACCGACTGGTACAAAATAGTGCAGTGTATATCATCCTAATAAGTGTTACATTGGTATGAATATGTCTTGCCTATATCTTGGATCTCTCGCCTCTCTTGGCCAAACTAGTGCAACAATGTGCGCTGTTAGGTTAACAACGGTTAACTCTATCACAGATAATGGTCGGTCATAAGATAAATGTGAATTATGAAATGAGGGTAGTCTGTGGAGAATCATCCGCCAATAGATACGTTGAGTGTATCAGTAGAACGGGATGCGGTTAGAAAATCGTACAATGTCGTTTGATGTGCCGCTTGTCTACATATGTAAGATAGTATCATGGATATGGCGAAGAAAGACAGACCATTACCAGCTCGGTTATCCATGTAGGTATCGTAAGGCAGGTATCATAAGGTCTGTTGTAGGGTACGTCTGGTCCTACGTAAAAAAGAGTTAAGAGAAAAATGTACACGGACAGTTTATTTCTTACCGTAAGTAGAAGATAGAAACATACCTCTAATTTGCGAGATCATAGATATCAGCATCTTTACCAGTGATGCGTTTCTGTTGCCGGAGACCATCTAGGTAGGTACCACCGCAGCGCCTAATTTTTCTGGCGAACAGTAGTGTACAAACATTACTGTGTTCCGCTTTGAAGGGTACTGTAGCTAGTGAGCTATCACTAGGGTACGATACTTAACATCTTATCTCTCAAGTCAAGGAGCACAGAGGTGACGTTTATATCATTCTAGCGCCACATTGTTATGAGTATAATTATCATCAGGTAAACGGTATTATTTTACGAACATCAGGCTGTCGGATAAAAAACAAGTCGATGGATGTCCACCGCTGGACATAGGCAAAACTATAACATTCATGCGGCATTGAAGAGTCGATCGATGCTAACACCGGCTACAAATATATGAGAGTCGGAGTATTCTGGGCACGCTTCGACACTCAAGATCCTATCATCATTTAACACCACGTGGATTTGAAGTAGATAAAATATTTAATACGCCATCAGCGCCACCTTATGCCAACAATGTGAAACTAGACCTCATACTTCGCGGTGGAACAATAGAGTGTGACAGCGGAGTGCGTGAGGTGAGCGATAGATGGAAGCGCGATACGCATCTTGTAGTAGACAGCCTTTATCGTAAACATTTTTTTTTATTCTACCAAGTACCCGACGAGGGTTGATCTGATGGAAAACGATACGCCTACCTTTAACAACGTGACGCTAGTTACGATACACAGTTTCCCATTGTGTTTATCACAGTCTTTCACATATTAGGATATTTGACAAATCAATGTATATAAGAGATTTCCACCTATACATTGACTCATTACGATGTCTCTGGAACCATAAGGCCTGGAGACATGAAATTTAGTATGAATATCCCTTTTGACAAGTATAGGTCAGCTAGGAACGGATTTTACGAAATGTTACTCCAAAATGGGGTTGTGGGGGTGAAACGGCCAGCAAAGCGGACGAGGAACATAATATAACCATAAAACAAATTGGAATGAGAAATCCATTACATATGAACATCATTTCCATTATTAATTAATATTGTCTATGAAAAAAGACCCAAATACATCTAAAAAAAATATATAAGAAAAAAAATTCAATCCTCAGTATTAAATTGTATAAATTATAATACGTAAATGAGTTAATATATATTCTTATAACTTTATAACATATTTGTTTTCAAACTGATACTTACGTAATAATATTTAAATAAAAAAAAAAACTAATAAGGCGACGGTGAGAAGTATGCGGAAGAAAGTATATAAAATCTAAACGCGATCTGCTCTCATGTTATGATATTACATAAGTTAAGCATAATGTCTTCTTAGGCGTAAGTTAAATAATATGGTGATTATTGATCCACCAGGGTCACTGACATAAGCCTACGAGTCGCGAGGCTGAAGTGGCAATGAGTGGGGAACATAGTTAGTAGGACCGATGGATGCGGTCTTAAAGTGCTGGAGTGGTGACCACGAGCCATTGAATTCAAACAGCGCAAAACTGTGCTTTGTGGAAGACATTAAGAGACCTATGTCCAGTACTTGAAATGATGATGATGTTGACTAATGTTGATGACCTGCATAAGAGAACATACAAACATTGTGAAAGGATAACTGCTTTCCAGTTCGAATGGCACTGTAGCTAGTCATATTACTACGTTCACAGGACTTATTATCTTTAACTGTAAAGGGTTAAACCTTACCTCCATTTTCATATAATGCCAAGTGGTAAAACTTGTTCACTTAAAATATTCTATTATCTATTGGTAATAAGGTAAAGCTGTAAAGTGGTGTAGCCAGATTGATATTTTTTTTTTATTTTACAAAGCAAAACTACGTTCACCTGATGGTGGGTGATACGCCCGGCTATAACAACGTGGCGCTAGTTATGAGGATATACGTATCACTACATTGTCGTAATTTGACCAGTAATTTCACCAGCTATAACTCCTTTCAAACCGGAACACAGTAATGTTTGCACTCAACTGTTCAGCGGTTGAAATAGGCGCTGAGGTGGTATCTACTTAGCAAGTCTTCGGCATCAGAATCCTGTCCCCAGCAAAAATGGATGTATGGATAATACGAAAAACGCTACATCTTCCAAATTGTATCACTTATATTGGAGTGGAATAGAACCAGTGGTCAGTGTAAAATATAAAGCGGTCACTTGCTGCGCCATTGAGGCACTAATTATATAAAATCGTTATATATTGTGCATTACATCATTTCTAATTTCAGGTACAGGCATATACCACCATAGGGTCTAAAGCCTAAACCTGCAACGAAATAATGCAAGTATTATGGTACTCTAATTTTAAAATCAAATATCTAGTTAACGGTGCACAATACAGTGCTGTGTGAAAATCCTAACTGAAATACTGTTGTTATGATTAAGCACTTACCAGGGTGAGCGTCCTGTTCATCCTATCGCTTCCTTCCTAGATTTCTTTATATAAATATGATCTAGGATATAACAAGTAGATCGGTTGCCTGCAGCGGTAGTTAATGTTATGCATTATACTACCTACAAACCTCCTAATGCTCCGGTGAGTGCACAGAGTAAGCTTTTCATAGAATAATTGACGTTAGATATTCTATCTAAAATTTTCATAGACATGTCAATTTTAGGTAAAGTATAGAAAGCAATGAGATAAACAATAAAAAAGTCCATCACATATCCGGTAAACAGAATGTTTTATGAAACCATGTACCGACTAAAGTACAGTTCTACTAAATATGATCTACTAAAGAAATATTTTTTTTTTAATTTTTTTTTTTATGTTTCTTTGCAATAAAAACATTTACGATTGTTGAACGGATTTCGTAGTAAAATACCTTAATGACGCTATGTCACATGTCGCTTATGTGGCCCTGGAACTGAACAACGGACTTCCGTGATAAAAGGAAAACGGTTAATCACTGTGTCACAGAGGCAGTGTAATGTCAAAATTCAATATGTGCGAGATCTACTCAAAGGACGGCAGTCGGACAGTGAACATTTTTTTTTTATGTAATTAAGCGACGATATGCGCAAGACGTTCACATGATGGTAAGTTATACGCTTGCGTATAACACCGTAGCACATTATGCTCGCCGCCTGACATAAGATTTTGAGTCTCGCTACCCTAGTAATTAAACTAGCTACTGCGCCCTTCAAACCGGAACACAGTAATGTTTGCGCACTGCTGTTTGGCGGCAGAAATAGACGCTGCGGTGGTGCCCACCTAGACGATCTCCGGCAACAGATGCCTCCAAGATATACTAAGCATCTACTTATTACGACGTATGTACTCGTATGTTACATAAACAATGTTAACGATATGAAGCTGCTTGTTAAAGATAATAAATACGATAATATATGCTTTATAATAAAAAGCTATTAAAACGGTTACGTTATAGGAATTCGCTGTTAATTAACTAAACTTTATTAACAAGATGATATATATATATATATATATATATACGATATTGCAAATTACGCAACACAGTAGAATTTGGCTGTCTATATATATTATGGTTAGACTGATCAAATCAAAGTGACTATATATACACTAGGCTGATACATCGCTGGGAAATGTAAGAGCTGATGTGATATCACAATCACTAATGATCACTAAGAAGTCTCGATCCTTAGGAGACAACTTACAGAGAGATAAAGATACAGACACTTATAATAATGTTTTATATACTAATTGAAATCTAAAAAAAATCTTTATTCAATACCATTCTATTTAGGATAGGCAAAACAGAATTGAATAGTGTACGTAGTTAGGCCTAAGTCCAGCAGTGGGCGATCGTCAGCTGATGATGTTGAATAAGATTAGTTCATTCATCATCATCAATCATAAGTTATTTCATAACTTTCAGTTTTAAATCTGTAAAATATTATAGATCTCTAATACTTGTTAATATTGAATATATGAGATATGTACTTGGTATTGTATTATAAATACGCACAACATTGTTTCTGAATAATATGTACGTAGAAATATAATTAACAAATGTGATTAATTATTAAATTCATAGTGAAAATATATTAATTTATCATAATATCTGTAAAACAATATTTCCTTAAGTTTACATAGTATATTTCACAGTTAATTAAGTGATAGTGATAGTTATCATAGTGTCTTCTTTGTCGTGTATTGTTTGTGTAGCGACGTCAGCGCCGCTACCAGTATATGCGAATATGTTAACAGCCGCTGCAACAAAGTGCACGAGCGCGTCATCTCACATGCATCACATCAAATGCTTTCATAAGCAAGCATTCGACGCAATACTGATGCTCGTACCGCACTGTTCAACTTGCAAATACACTGCTATACAGTTTAATACCTAAAATGAATCTATCAACGTTTTAAAATCGTTCGTTACTCTATGTTAGAGGTCGTGACACTGCGGTGATGTGGTACGTAATTGTGACATTGTTTTTGTTATGGCTGGTGGACAATTTCCGGCGGATGGAGACGGCGCGTTCGTGGGCCCATCGCTGTGTACGAGTGTTCGTATGAATGTTTTTTTTTTTGTAGTAATTTTCTTTCGATAATTAAATGACGCTAGAGCGGCTGCGTTCAGTTGTCTCAGTGATGTATAACATAATTAAATTGATTTTGAAAAATTTTGTATTTTCTTTACAAATACAACAATAATTTGGATGAAAACAAAATATATAAATTTAAGTAAACAGTCAATGATTAAAAATATATATATATATATATTAATGATTGTACAATATTATAGCATTGGTTGTATAGACTTTAGACCTTTGCCTCTTTTCCATATTTCAAAGAAAAAGCTGGATCAAAATAAATATGGCGTATTTAATTTTATTTACATACATTAAAAAATATGATACGTTTTAGCTTTTTAGATGTTTTTATATCGTTTTCTTTTTATAAAACGTTTTGACTTATTTTGTACAAACAATATATTATAAGAGGTTTTATGTTAAATACAAAGTGAAACTGTATCAAAGATACCATTCGTTTAAGCTTTATCCATACTGTGAAAGCACAATAAAAATCAAAACATAATATTGTTAGCATTAATAGTTATACTGTTAATATTTAGCACCTAATTGTTTTTATTTTAAAACCTTTTAATTATGTAACATAATTACATTCTACTCAGCATCTCATAATTGAGTTGACTTTTATTTTTCTATACGTTTGATTTTCCCGCGTGCGTAAAGATTGAACTGATGTGATAAATAACAAATATCTGGTATATATCAGTATTCTTGGGAAAATTATGAATATTAGTTCAAATAACATTATACACTCTTCAACAATGTAATAAAGATGGGAATCATATACAGTAACCGATATGCTTTAAAAAGAAAATGGAATTCGCGATGTGACGATAAAAAAATTGCGTCTTACACCAGGTATCGCGTAAATTACTTATTGTTTCATCAGTCATTTGTTGTGTTAGTAAAACTTTTTTTTTATGGCGAAAGTTACTTTCATGCAGCCATAGATAATATAGAATACACCAATCTATAATATGTTAATAATTATTTATACTATTTAGATAACTTTTGACGTTGATAAAATTAATTAAAGTATTTTTTTTTATTTAATTAAGCGACAATACGAGCCGGACGTTCAACTGATAGCAAGTGATACACCTGCCCATAACAACGTGGCACTAGTTGGGATGATATATTCTGCCCCGCGTTGCGCTCGTCGCCTGAGACATAAGATACTGTCTCGTTACCCCAGTAATTACAAGTTGATTGTTTTAAAAAAAACTGTGCTTACTATGCAATTCATTGGTATGATATACAAAAAATAAAGATTCATTAACAATGGTGATGACTAACTAGTTTCTACCTCCACTTTCTAGTATCCAATATTTACTTGTCATATCAGAGACGTATTCTGCTCATAATATTGTAAAGTTTGTTAAGATTTTGTTATGATTTGACGGAAAAACTACTAGATGAATTTTTTTTATACTATGAAGCCGCGTGAGGGGTGCGACGTTTATCTGATGGCAAGGGATACGCCCGCCCATAACAACGTGGCCCTAGTTAGACATAAGATGTTAAGTCTCTTCACACCCTTCAATATGGAACACAGTAAAGTTTGCACACTACTGACTGGCGGCAGAGATCTATTACTAGTATCTTGTGTTGTCTTTTAATGAATCTTTACAACATAATAGCTTATATATATTTCATGATGAAGATTTTCAGTAAAACTTATATACATTTAAAATTATAAAAAGATGCACACATAAACCTGGTCGCTGCTGGTATATCATGGTCAATAGGTTCATTGCGAGTGTTTGTGTGTTTGTCTGCAATAAATATTTAACCAATTCGTTAACAAAATGTATTTTATAATTAGTCACGAAAGCTATTTCTAATTGATTTGAATTCATGTTTGTTATCTCGTTGCACAATCGTTTTACTTTCGCATATTAGCACGTCATATATTTATACAGGTTATTAAATGTTAAGGGGTGAAGTGTTAGTGGTAAGGTTTTGTTGCCGGAGACCCTTCAGGTAGGGTCCTTACAAACAGTGGCTAGTTTTGTTTAACAGTAGTGTGCAAATATTATTGTTATCCGTTATAAACCGGAACACATTAATGCTGTTGTAGCTAGCGAGATTTATGGCGTAACGATTCATAACAATTACGCCTCGAAGCTTTGAGTACCGTGTGGTGTAGTGTACATCATCCTAACTAGCATCACAAAGAGTATTAGGTGTATCTGCTTTTCTATGGAATAGAACCTTTATAATAATCTAATCGAGGTTTTTTTTTAAGGACGGTATAGAGATTTACAAGTAGATATAATTGTAAATAATCTGTTCATTAATGTGTTATTAACTCTTGCAGCTACTCTTTGTAATAGTAAGGGAGGAGTCAGGAGGTATACCAGGGCTTACTATGATTCTTACACAGATAATCTGTTGCCAGAATAACGTTACTGTATTTTAGTAGTCTTAAATATCGGATCCGGATTATACAAAGTACAGTTTATGAACTTCGACTTATTTGTCTTTTAACATCATCTTAAATTAGAGTCAGGTATTAATTATAGATAAGAGCGAATGTCTTTATAATATTTGGGTCCAAATGAAGTGAGGTCATACGCTCTAATATCGAGGAGTCGCTGGTTCGATCATCGTTGAGTTTACGATGAAAGGAAATTTCATGAGAAAACAATGATGTTTGAAGCACGACAGCTTTTTAGGACATGTGATACCTACCAACTAAATAATCAAGTGTGGTGGATGATTACCCTTGTCTCTCTCCTTGTGAAAGGTTACGTATCCAAATAATAGGAATATTGTTTAGAGAGTATATTTATTTAAAAACAATGTGCATTCGTAGCAAACCTATTTGGGTTTGATCTTCGGAAACAAAGACCGGCCTGTGATAACCATTGTTAATTATATCTCTACAATAGCTTTACGTAAGCAATTATTAAATACGTTATTATCAAAATAAGCATCGGTTTTTATATGATGATGTTTTAAAATAAACTAATGTAATCTAGTTATTATAAATGCATAAGCAAGTTTCAGCTTTCACTTTGTTGCAGCGGCTACCCGCTGAAGGTCTCTAGTTCGATTTAAGGGGATGTTGTAGAGTTTAAATAGCGGTTTTATTCAAACCTGAGACTAGCTATCACCGTCATATTGAAAGTCGATAGCTCATACGTCATTTTTATGGTCCGACTATCGACATATAAGTCAAAATATCGAGGACGAGCGCATCATCATAAAATGTTTACTATTATTGTTGATACCAAAAGAATGGGTGAATGATGTGAGATGATGATACGATCGAAAGCACTTGATAATAAGTGATACACCCATTCATAATAACGTGGCGCTAGTTAGAATGGTTTGCACGGCTCTACGTAAATACTGCAATGGTGCAAAATAGCCGTAGTTCAGTACAAATGTTGTTACCGGGTTAACATTGCACTGATTAAAGATATCTATATATACATAGAAGATATTCAGAGATTCATTGACTCATCACCAGATCACCGAAACTATTAAACGTAAATACTAAAAAGTTGGTAGAGATATTGCTTCTGCCATTTAGAGGTCTAAAAATGTATTTTCTAAAATAACTTCCCCAAAAAGAGTTGCGGTGGTTACGATGGTTAGTTGTATTTATATATATATATATATCTATATATATGGAGGTATTGAAAATATTTATTGACTAGTCATGCATTTACAATAATGCATGTGTGCCACTACAGCGCACTTCAGTAATCACGAACACCGCAAAAAGTTGGATAATAGCCCCAGCCGATTGGACAAATGAATTAACTAATGGAGTATGAACAGTGAAAACTTCCCGATGAAGTTATTAAATTAATACATCAGCTTTAGACGGATATCATCATACTCATGATCAGTTGATAGACGTCCACTGCTGGACATAGGCGTATCCCAAAGATCTCATCGGTCTACCTTGTGGGTCGCCTCCCAATACTACGTCTACGGGTACGCGGCCTCGTGCGGCGGTAGACGGATATAAATAATGAATATGCCATATAAATTTGCGGAGAAATTAATTACTATACGAACTATAAATATTTATTATACTAAGAAAAAAAAATTGTATTGGTTCAATGGAAACCGCATCGAAAATCTCGAAACGGGAAGTAGCCATTTTGTTCGACACGTAATGGCGCACTTTCGTTTAACGTCTCAATTATACAGACAGGTATTTAATTTTTTATCTTTAAATCTTAATAACATGCAATCCAAGCAGGTAGGAGGTAATATTATGGTAAGGATGGTGATGTTAACAGTAACTTATGCAAAAGTAAGCTCATAAGAGCCGAAGTTGTAGTGAACTCTGAAGAAATTTATTCTCTTTTCACCAAAGTTAAAATAAGGTAAAAAATACGAAAATGATACTATACAACAAAACTTATAAACTTGATATAATCTAAAATCTCTTATAAGTAAAAGAAAGAGAAAATAAAATCTAATTTATAGGCATTAGGATAGTGCAAAATAATATATTAGACTCGCTTTTGTAACCATATTTGGATCATTCATATTTGCGCACGAGCATGTAAATATTACTATGTTCCAGTTTGAAAGCCGCTGTAATTAATAAAATTACTAAGAGGTAATAAATATAGAGATGACATAAGAGATGATAAATGATTAGAGGTAATAACTCTCTTTAAGTTTTTTGTGTCGCATGATGTTGCTATATATCTTAAACGATGCTTCAAAGTGATGCTGGTGAATCTCTTACCAGATGAAGTCTTGTTCGTCATGTTTGTTATTTGCTTTTTATTTGAAACAAGTTCGCATTATATATAATATATAGACAGGGTGAAAGGTGGTAGGTAATAGTAGGTGGCTCATCAGCGAAGATTCTCCGTAAACGTATGGATGGGCATAATTCATACTTACTTGATAGACCCAGTCTTCTTTCCCAACAATTTAAATGGGGAGACGTACGGAGTTTTTCTTCGAAATAATTTTTTTATTTATCTGGAGTATATACCATTGGAAACCAGAAGAGAAATGCTGTTCCTACATGACGGTTGTTCCGCCCATTTTCGTCTCGGCGTAAGACAGTGGTTAGACACTACTTTCCCTCAGCGATGGATTGGCCGAGGCGGAGCAACACCGCGACCCGCAAGGTGTCCTGATTTAACACCTTGCGATTATTACTTATGGGGTCACATGGAATCTTTAGTGTACACAACACCAATTAACTCGTTAGAAGATATAAAGTCACGCATCATCGTCGCTGCTGACACAATAAGAGAACAGCTCACAGGGCGAGTTCAGTTCACTCGATTAAGAAAAAGGCTTCGTACTTGTATCAGGAACCGTGGCGGTCAGTTTGAGCAAAATTTAAATTAATTGTTACTTTAAACTTTAACTTTGAACTCAATATCTAAGACGGCAACCATATCCTCGCACGTGTTACAACAACAACATAAGGGTCAACATAAGGGCCGCGCGGCGTCTACTGTTATGAGTCTCTACAGTTTGATACTTCCAGGTATCTTGGTTTTATTACAAGTGTTTTGTTTCTTCTAAATATTAGAAACTTTATGTACTTTCTTATACCTTGTCGGATAGGTATTGAAGTCAGGTACTTATTTATGTGCTTTATACTTATTTTTTATAAATAACATTTGATTATAAGATTAAATAAAAATGTAAGTATGACGACTTATTTTTTACTGTCACTACTTTCAAAGAACCTAATTTAAAAGTTTTAGCACATAAGTGATGATTATTAATTTAATTTAATAAAACAATGATTAAACAATAACTATTAAATTAAAAATTGTGTAAAAATAAGTAAGAAATAAAATCATCTAATTTTTTCCGAGGAAACCGGGAATTTTGTGAAAAATATTTAAAAAATTAATAACTCCAGAAGCATTGTTTTTGTATGGTGTATTCCATACATAGATAGATAGGATACGAGCTATACTTTAGCACCTCCAGAGTCTTTTACATCTATTTCCTTTCACCCTGTATAAAAAAAATTAAGTAAAATTTTGCTTTTACACTCTTCACTTTTAAATTACAGGATAGTTAAATGTTTTTTTTTATACTTTCTTTTATATTACAAAGATTTAAATTGAGTTATTTGCGCGCGCATCGTTTATTAGGAAGATCAAAATGACTACTAATTTGATCGTCGTGTGGAAAATTGCTTTATGATCTACTTCATATTTGTGTCATTTATTTATTTTTAATTTAATTCATATCATAAGGTAGTAAGGTATGTTTTGAAATCATATATCATGTTAACTTTGTTATTTATATAGACTATATTAAGAGATGAACTGTATGAAAAACTGGTTAGAATAACTGCATCGTACCTGTACTCTTCGACGTGTAAAAATCTATTAAAGAGAGAATATTGTGGAAAAAGAGAAGCAGCTTTTGTAACTAATATTCTGGTCTTCTTCAGAAGGCCTCTATTGAACAGTAGATTACTATAATTGAATATAAAATAGATCAATTACACTAAAGAACTCGTTCAATCATTGGTAACGGAAGTATAAAAACCCGGCTTGATTAATGATGATGAAATTACGACTGTATAATCATCATGATTATCAAAATTGTTCTCCTCTTCACTGAAGGTTCTTGAATAGTTATATTGACTATTTACTATTAGCTGTTTCCATTCTCTCCTTGCCTTTGATGATACATATACAAGTACTTACAATCTGTTGATATCTACTTTTACAGTACTCCTGTCCTTTTATAATCTGTGTTCATTGTATTGTCTTGTCTAATAGATAAGTTCCTTGGTTAATGCGCTGTATGCACGCAATATTGAGTGAGGTGTATCAACAACAGTATATAGAAAAACCGATTCGGTAACATTTAAAACAGTTACCGACAACGTTTTAATTATTAATACACATTTACATATTTCTTACTTTCTATTTGTATATATATGTACAAATATAAATATTTACACCATATTTTACGTTATTCTATATATTTGGCTCTTTTAATCCACCACCGAATCTGACTTCATCATAAGTTACTTACAGATATGAAGTCCGCATTTTATTACCTAAATAACTCATCATGAGGTTCAACAATAAAAGTTTTAGGTTATTTTTAAACCTCTCAGTTCTAACTTATAGACCGTATCCTCTTCGCAGTTGCTTAGACTTAGTTAAGAGTTGTAGATGTTAAAAGCTTAACTGGACATTGTCGATTGTTTTATATTCATTCGATCCAAATTATCAGTTTCCGCTCTAAATATATTTCCGTTTGCATAATGAAATTTCGGTTTTCGTTAATTTAATTTTTACATTTACACGATTGCGAAGTTAAGATTTGTCGGTTACGGTTTAGTTAACTTTGTTCGGTCTAAGCTCTCACAATTGAGAGACTAAGTCTCATTCAAATCTAAGATACCTTGCACACTTGTTACCAATAAAATATACTAAAATAACATATAGATAGATAGATAAATAGTTTATTGTAGTAGTCACTTACACAAATATAAAAAACGAAACGAACAATAATTGTCAATAATCAACAACAAGTAGTAAACGTTTCCATTCCGTGTGTAGCAGTACTGCAGAAGCCCAGGCTCAGTGCACAAGCCTCCATCAGGACAACACTGATTTTCAGCCTTCAGCCTTCTGGAGGAAACCGCAACAATCCAATACTTTCCATTCGACACTTTTATTTATTATAATCACTCCTTTTAATATTTCCACTGTTTGGACTCGTGTTCTACTCTTATTAGGAGAGGTAGTCCTCGAAAGCTTATTCCTGATCCATGCCGGTATCTTCAAGATATTTTCCTTCACTAGAAGTTAAAGTAAGGATCGAGCAGGCTTCTTTTCGCGTATGATCACATCACGAAGTTCTCATGGCTTCCGGTTTAGTTTACTGTTATTAAAATGATTCAATATTCAATATTTTAGAATTACTCCAATTCTGTTTGGTAGTGAATATTTCTTTTTTGGGGTGAGACCACAATTTCATATGGTTTTAAGTGACACGATTCAGCGAGACGTTCACCTGATGGTAAGTGATATGCTTGTCCATAATAAGTAACAATTAGGATGATATATACAGTATCACATCGTGTTTCTAACCCTGAGTCATAATAGGTTACCTTAGTCAAAGCCGCAGGGCATCAGCTTCGCCATACAAGTAAGTTCTAAATTGGAGAAGCATTTCATTTACTTAATATCTTAATCCGTTAGTGATCCGTATTGGAGGTTCTTGGAGAGTCGTTTAATAGCAGATCTCAAACTAAGTGATAGAGTCAACTGTTATCTGCTCGTCAACTGCGCTAACACAGCTTTACTTTTAATTAACATAACCTTAATAAAGTTATTTAAGTTTGCTTAGTGTATAACATTTTAACACTTAGCACTTTCTTTAGTGGTTATGTAAGTACTCTAAACTCTGAAAGCTCTTAGCGTTAGTTGTGTGAATTGGTAACGAAATTCTAGCGTATGAATGGAGCAAATGTTTAAGTATCAAGTGCGAAGAACTGCTTTTCCAGTTGGTGTCACCAGACAGAACGACATTACTACGGATAGTCCTGAAAAGCAGAATAAAGAACTTAGTTATGGATTTGCTTTATTACCATTAGGATTAATTAGTAGTATGCAAACATTACTGTTTGATGGATGTTGTAGCCTGTGAAATTACTGGGGTAACTAATGATACTTAACACCCTAATCTTGCCTTAAGATAAACATCTTCCTCGTCTTGTTGACTGATTGAAAAGAACAATGAATGAAAGAGAAGTAGAATTCTTCTAGAAGAGTTTGCTTTTATCAATGACGATTTTTAACCTTTAAGTTCTGGTTCAGTTTCATATGTTATTAAGTGATCTTTGTTATCTGTGACAGACAAGTACCACTGCAATTCCGTGTTCCGGTTTGAAAGGCTTAGTAGTTTGTGAGATTACTAAAGTAATTAGATAAATCCTTTCTTAAATCTTAAGTCTATGAGGACAATGTGGTATTATGTTAACTATCCTAACCAGGGCCATGTATTTATGGTCAGGTTTATTACTTACCATCAGGTGAATGTTCCGCTCGTCTCGAAGGTTCGTAGAATTAAAAAAGAGTAGATGAAAATTACCATCAGGCCGGATCGTAGTCAAACCTTAGTCTATATTTAAAATAAATTTTACTGATGGTAGGTCTTTGTTACCGGTGTATCACCGATAGATAGTATTAATACTGCCAAATAGTGGTACGTAGACAATTACTGTTACGGTTCGAAGGGTGCTCTTGCTCATGTAATTACTGGGGGTAATTAGTACTGTGTATATCATCCTAACTAATGCCATGTTATGGGTATGCCTTTAACACTACTAGGCGGACGTCACCGTTGTAACGCCATTTTGTGGAGAGTAAAAGATATTATTTTTGTTGCCATCAGAAAATTATTAATCTGTGGATGAATCGAAACGTCACAATGAGGCTGCTGTGGTACGTACAACAATGGCGGGCACTGATACGATTGTTAATTACCACCAGCAGAGTAATCCGCATCAGTGATGTAGGAATGGGAGAAAGAGGCGATGCCGATGCCGGCCGCGTCAGTCGCTTAGCGCGCGCATTTCGACATGGACAACTGTACATAACGTCATTGTTGTGCGCATGCGCGGCGTGTAAACATTCCGCGCATTTCTGAACTGTTCACCGAATAAATCGTGTTTTTATTATTCGCTTTTGCAATTTATCATAATCGGCGCAGACGGAATGAATTACAATAACCAGTTTTCGTGTACGAAAGTGAATTTAAATTTTTTTAAACGCTTGTGAGAGTGAATGTAGATTGCGTAAGAATAGTGTATAGATGCGAGCGGCTTTTAATTTATTTGTATTTTTTTTTCTTTCATAACCTCACTTTTTCTTTATAATTTTTTCTGCTTTAAAACAGTATTGTACAAACACACAGTAATACGTCCGTTCGGTTTGGAGGTTATACCTAGTGAAATTACTGGGGTAACGAGAGTTAATATTTTTTGCGTCAATGTGCACAACGTGGTGCTATGTCATCATCATAAGGTGCCCTCTTCAAACTGAAGTTTGGCGATCAGATTGAGACAACCAATTCGATTCGTTTTAACTGATGGTATTTAAACCTGTTCCTCTCGTTTATGTCGTTAAACCATTCACACCAGCATTGTGGTGCTGTGTACATCATTCTAACTACCGCCACGGTATTATGGACGGGCGTATCACTTACCATCAGGGGAACGCCTCGTTCGTCTTGTCAAATAAAAATTTTATTACACTGTCACGGGTATGCAATTTAAATGATATTTTTTAATTATATACAATACTAGCTGTTCCATATACTTCGCTGGACGTAACACCCCCGCAACTCTCTTTGAGGAAGTATACGTAATAAAATTTTGAGTACTTTCGTTTCGGAGATCTTGTGATGAGTCAATGAATCTGGATAGCTTCTATATGATAACAAAACGATTTAAACTAGAAGATTTATAAATTGAATAATACAAAAAAAAATTCCAGAGTTTATACAATAGATTTATAAGTAGCGGCCTCTTTCTCAAGTCGATATATAACTAGATCTAAATAGGTTTCTTTTCAAGTAGGAAATGATTTCGCAACAATGGTGGATTGCTCATGGGAAAACATAGACTCGTATGTGGAGTGTGGAAGATAAACGAAAAAAGAAAACGTTGAATAATCGCGTTATCCAATGAGTGAACGAAATACTTTACTTTCCTCTAAGCCTTCATAGTTATGTTAAAATTGAGAACATCACTAATTTATAAGTTATTCTAAACAAAAACTTGTCTAGATATGCGTCGTTACTTTGTAAATTAGAATCAAAAAGAAAAAAGGTGTAAACTTATTATACACATAGTCATTTTAGAAATTTATTTTGTAATAGATACTATACATAAAGATAAATAGAAAAAAGAGATTTATATGATTTAAAAAATTACAGTATGTATTAAATGCTAATTTATGTTCATAGAGTTGTTTGTTACCCATTTACATACATACGATTTGTAATTTATCAGCGTATGTAAAAAATTTTATTTGGCAGATGTCTTAAACAGCAGTTAAATATAAAATTTAAAGGTTATTTTTCTGATACATCACAGTTAAATTTTACCTTTACATTTAAAAAAATACCAATAACCGTTTAGTTTCTTTAACAGTATACTTTAGATATTTAACTTGCGCTGACTTTGTATTATAGGTTACCTTCCATTTGTATTTATTTAATTGATCAAAGGCACGGCTTCCTGTGGCTCGCATGAGGCAAGGACTTTCACCTGATGATAAGTAGCCAGTGGTAAGCCAGCATGTTTACAGTGCACCACCTCCAGCTCGTCTCTTTGAGGTGTAACATGTTAAAACTCGTCACCCTTACAATTTTAATAGCTACAACTCTTCAAAACTGAGCACATTGTTTGCATACTGTTTGACGACAAAACTAGATCTTTGTTGGTACTTAATCTCCGACAACAGAGGCCCTCCATTAATAAGTTTTTGAACAACAAAAATTTATAACAAAGTAAGGTAATTCATCTTATTCGCATAATAGATGTCTTGTTTTAATAAATACTTGATCTCTCTAACGTTTAAAGCAAAAAAAAAAATTAATAGTGTAGTTAAAGAGTACCAAGTATCAATATTTATTTCGTATACTTCTTTTTGTTGTAAATAATTATTTACTTGCCTGTATCAATATGCTCAATAAATATTGATGGAGACTCTTTGTCACCGTGACGTCTGTCCTAAGAAGCGGGAGTTTTCTTTACAGGCATGAAAAAGTCAGTAATTCTACTTTAATTATATGTAAAATTACTGTTATTCGTATCGAAATTTCATCATGAACGTACACTCGTAAATTTCAACTTGTGTATATACATAATTGTAGTTAGATTTAATCTTTTATTCGCGTACGTAATTACGATGTCTATCCATAGTTCCATTAGATTCACGATGCCGGACCTGTGAACAATGTAAAGATCGAAAGTTGTTTAAATACCGCTCAGATTCTAGATTTTGAATACACTTTTTATCTTAAAGAATATTACGTATCGCTCAAACTAATCTATAAATAAATTTCTCAACGTTTTTTTTTCTATTAGTCACATATCTAAAAATCACTTATTAGTTTGATCATTTTTGGCATTTTGTCTTAAAAGACTTCTGACAACTTTCGTATATGTTAGGATCAAAGTTAGTTTAAAATTCCACACGTCCTTGGTAACCATATTCTTAGACCTCGAAGCAACTACTCCATAAGTATTTTTATTTATTTATTTATTATACAAATATTTAAAATAACGTTTACTCTCATCTCTTACAATTTATATAACCTCTATATTCCTAACAGGCCGTGGCCGTGGTCTACGAACCAAGTATAATTTTTTTTTATTTATTGTAACGGCGAGATGAACGGGACATTCACCTGATGTTGTGTAATACACCTGCCCATAACAACGTGGTGCTAGTTAGGATGGTATACACAGCAGCACATTGCACTAGTCGCATTGAGATATAAGATGTTAAGTTTAGTTACTTTGTTAGTTTCACTAGCTCTGGCAAAAAGGACCTACTACCAGTAAAGGTGAACTGTATGAGTCGAACCAAGCGCTACTCTTCATCATCATCAACATCCACTGCTGGACATAGGCACCGATAGATCTCCACGTCAATCGGTCCCGCGTTGTTCGCATCCAATGGGTCCCCGCTTATCCAAGTCACTTATATAGAATTACATTCTTAGTATCTTTAACTTTCAAGGAGCTAAAAAGTTTAAGTTTTTATTAAATAAATGAATACATTTATAATAAATACATAAATACGTATAAGAAGGTGTCATGTGACGAGGAACCGTTCAGAAAGTAAAGTGTTTCTCATGATAGATTCCGTCGCGGAATGCGACATAATGTGTTTGACAGTGACACGAAGTAAATCATGTTTCCACTTACCTTCTACAGCATTTTTCGTTATTTATTGAGGAAACGCTTCATTTACCAGCTAGTCATAATATCGTGATGAATTGCAAATTACTACTAACTTTTTTAGTCACTAATCACAGATTAAAAAAACGTTGTGTGATTTTATCGGTGTTGCTATTACAATAAAATGGACGGTGGCTTTTTATAGGAAATAATTAATAAACAACGTTTAACTCGTCTATTCAACTGCCGGCGTAGTGCAGTTCTTGAGTTGCATGTGGCACGGCAGTAGGTGGTTCGATTCCAGTGTCACGTGTGGTATTTGAATGGTGAAGAGTTTTTTTGATCCGTTCTAACTGGTTACCATGGTATTATAGCTGCCGTCCGCCAGCAACAGTCAGCCAATACCAACGCTGTGTTCTGGCTGTCAACATTGAGAGCTGAAATGTTCCGAGCTGAGCTGAATTATTTCTTAAGGTTAACTAGGTTCCTGTGTAAGACCTTTATATCAAAAGGAGTTTATATAGGATATAAAAGAATAGATTTTAATTTACTTATAGAAGAGTTCTGTGCGAAAAGAAATTCTTCTTATTATACTCTTTCTTTTTAAATGTTGAATAGGATTGAATCAGTTCTTAAATTATACTACACCAGATATTCCCACCTTCCTCCCCTCTTCGTAATTTAGAATTTCATTTGAAATTTGTTAGAAAGTTTCCGTGCTTGACCACCCGCCACCCCTTGGGCCCTTCCCCGTTATTAACGCCCACGTAGCCCCTTTAGGGTAAGAATTCTGTAAAATCCGTTTCTAGCTGGTGGTAGGTCGCTGTTGCTGAAGACTGTCCAGCTAGATACCACCGCAGCGCCTATTTCTGCCACCAAACAGTAGTGTGCAGACATTACTGTGTTCCGGTTTGAAGGACGCTGTAGCTAGTGTAACTACTGGGGTAAGGAGACTTAACATTTTATGTTTCAAGGCGATGAGCGCAATGTGGCGCAATGTAAAACATCCTAACGCCACGTTGTTATGGGCGGGCGTATCACTTACCATCAGGTGAACGTCCCGCTCGTTCCGTCGCTTCAATGTATTAAAAAAAACTGACCTAAACTCGGCACAAGAAATATTCCTACCAAATTTCAAGTCTCCAGCTCTTACAGTTCAAGAGATATTGTGAGGAGTATATACATAGCCGGAAATCGTCTATATATATATATACATATATATATAACTATATATTATTAGTTTAATTTAAATCTTGAAATTCGTAATAATTCATACTTAAATCATAAATGCGAATTATTATGAGATAAATTTTGTCTGGATTGAATTGGTTTTAATCTTTAATGTTTTGATATATATCACAGTAATGATGTACGTTATTATCTCTTATGTGAAAATTTTGAGGTTATGAAGCTTCATGCGTTGGTCTCACCAGATGCGCAACACACTTGACTCAACAGTTTACAATGCTCTCCGCATCATGAAGACAAGAGCGATGGGTGGAAGTAATCACGTACCCTCAGACATAAGGAATACAATTTAAGGAGGAGGAGCCTCGTTAGTTTGTTCCAAATTGTTATTTGGATCCTCTTCTTATCTATTTCCGGCTCTGATTCAGAGCGAGGCCGCTTAACCATCTACAGCGTTTTCTTACAAAATTAAAGTTAAGTATTAGACTATTATTAATATAAAATATAATTATTAAGATCATAATAATCTAGATATACTTAAGAATCAATGGCAATAAAGCCTTAAAACTAGATTTGTTAGTTAACAATTTCCTTGGTTACAATGATGAACTTTGCACTGGTGCTTCGTGATAGAATTTGTGTTCTGAAAGTTCGCTTGGCTCCTAACTACCCAGGAGTTTAGGAGATCAGGAAGTATCGTTTAGTCTCCAGTATTTGTGATTACACCGTTACCAGCTGTATATGAAAAGTGTTACATTTCTCATGAATCCGTTGTGTAAACACTCTCAGCTTTCGCGACGGTTTGTTAATTTAAACTGGTGATTATATAAAACTAAGTGGACTGCGGAAGTTAGTTACGTAGTGCACTGTAACTTAACAGCGTATTAACTTTTAATCCGCTGTAATATGCATGAAGTATAGCGTAAGTAGTGTAGTGTACATTAGGGTTGGCGCACAATCGTTTATAAATATTTTTTATTTATAATAATCTAATACTTGAAGTTAATAAAACATGCGCACATAGAATATTCTGGCCCTTACTTGAAGACTTAAAATATGAGGGTGATAGCTGATCAGATTCGAAAGACACAATTAAAACTCTATAACATGAAAACCCGGAAATGGACGATGGACGTCCATGTTGGCCCATCCCAAGTATTCTGGCTGTCATAAGATAACAACCGGAACTTACCAATGGCATTATGACTCCATATTTACGTTATAAAGTCGAAAGATGTTAAAAGATTTAAAATACCTTACTATTATAAAAAAAAATGTTTAATGGATCCGGTATCGAACCCGGAAAGGTGTTACAAAGCTAGAACTTAATGTGTCACAAGGGCAATAAAATATAGTAACTTAGGATTTACTACAAAGCAGTAATAGGATATGTTCTCCTAATTAGTGACAGTAATTAAACTTAATGTTATGTATAGTCTTACTCATAACTTTGTCTTTAGTAATAAAGTTTGCACAGCATCACTCTGGACCTTGAAGACTGGCTTAATTGGTTTTATTAATAATTTCATTAGCTACAGCATCTTTTAAATCGTGATAATACATTAAAGCTTGCACAGGGGTGTGGGGGTTCCCGCACAACAACTCACGGGATCCAAGTCAACCTTACTAGTTCGTGGTGCACCCTGCTAATGAACAAACGAGGCTCTGGCTCTCACCAACCTGCATTGGGACAGCGTGGTGGGAAATGGCCCAAACCCCGCGATATAAATCCCTACTCGATCGATGTGGGAATTTATGGAGGAGGCCTATTGGCTGATGATGATGATGATGAAAGCTTGCATACTATCGCTGAGCGGTAGAAATAGGCGCTACAGATGTATCTTTAGCAAAGTAGATTTTTTTTTATACTTCCAAGCGACTAGATGAGTGAGACGGTCACACGATGGTAAGTGATACGCTTGGCCATAACAATTTGGCGCTAGTTAGGATGTTATACACTACACCACAGTTAGCTCGTCGCCTTCAGACATAAGGTGCTAAGTCTCGTTACCCTAGTAATTTAACTAGCTACAGCGCCCTTCATATCGGAACACAGTGATGTTTGCAGAGTACTGTTCGTCGGTTGCAATAGGGGCTGTAGTGATACCTATTTTTTTTCGGGGTGGAAATCGTCGAAAGATGCCCTGGTTCTGGGGGGAAGTCAGGGTTATGTGGGATCCTTACTCATTAAAACCTCCTCGGTGGTTTGCATCAGCACATTTGGAGAGGCTCCGGGATCTCTTATAGAACGCGATGCCTCTCAACACTTTGTGTAAACACGTCTCTGAGGAGTGGCTTCTAACCCTCCTAGGCACCATCGCTGAGCCATACGCTGTCCCACATAGGTTCATTTGTTGAGCGATAAGGGTCCCCATTTTCAAGGCCCGCGCAACTCCAAGATACTTTTAGTCGCTTTCGACTACAGGCAGGGCTTACCTTAGTCCTATTCTTAGTAGCCTGAGATTTAAGGTCTGGCTGCTGTGGTAGCTACCTAGACGGTATCCGACAACATAGACCTACCACCAGGGGAAAGATTTGTTTTAAATTTTCTTTCATAACTATGAACTTTTAACAATTGATTGTTGTCTAGGTAACGGTTTTTTTCTTTGACTTCCCGAATGTGACGTATTCCTACAATTATATTTTACAAAATTAAAGATAATGTACTAGAATTATATTAATTAAAATCAATTGAATGAATATTATCTATTCCACTCTGATGACTAAGGACTCTGTGAAATCAGTGAATAAATGAATATCCAGCAAGGTCAAACAGAAGCTTAATTTGAATTATGGAAAGATGTCTAAAGGCCGTTCGAGGGACGATTGTAATGCTATTGGACGTATATTAAAAGATTTCTGCAGTTGTACAGAAAACGGTGCCTGGTCACCGGATATGACCGCACACCGGAAAGGTCAATTTTTAAAAAGCGAGCTGACTAATATGTCAGCGATGAGACGGAGAATAACCGCTATCGCGAAGCGAAGGAAAAAAAATCCCGAATCGCCAAAATTGAATCAGGAAATCGAAAAATCTAATGAAACACTCACATCGAATCTGATCACCAAAACGGGACCTGATGATAGCACATTAAAAAGAAACATCGACGATTTTCTCATATCACGTCGAATGAAAGCATTCGATGAAGGTACTTATGAAAAACCCATTAAACATTCAGTAAAAAACTCAACGTGCGGAGAAAACTGGTCGCTGAGCAAATCTTGGAAGAACAACAATACAGATTTCTTCAATAGGTCCCCTCTCCTCGATCCAAATCAATACGTCGATCGGGATATCTACTTAGAGGGGATAGACGAGCTACCTAGAAGGAAAGAAGAAAAGAAGCTAAAAGAGCAAATACGGTATGACAGAAACATCAAGCGTCATATTAGGATTCGAGTGATGCTGTCGTTGAGGATGAGGAGGTACGTGAAGAAGCGACTGAGGAAACAAAAATTCCCACCCTTGCAAAGTGTACCTCCTAGAAAATTCCCGAGAGGCGCTTCGGTCACTTCCAGCTTCGGCACCAGGTCGTATAGAAGTGTCATGACCGATAAGACTGGCGACGGAGCCGTGCTTTTCGATATAAACGAAGCTAGGAACTCGACGATGGAGCTGTGCCACGATTATGAAGAGGACCTGGACACACTGGACATTGCTCTACGCGCTGGTAATTTCAGGTACGTAGTCTATCTATAGAAAAATAAATATTGTAATATTATGTGCGCGTTAATTCATATCCTGTATTCTCCTCTCCCCAATTCTCTCTCTCTCCTTACCCACAAACCTGCATTGAGCCAGCGTGGCGAGAAATCGTCTAAATCCCCTCATGAGTCTCTACCTGATTGATGTGCAAATCTTTGGGGATGACCTATGTCCAGCAGTGGACGTCTATCGGCTGATAATGATGATGATTATTCTGAAGGTGTTTTAGCTACGGTGAAATTTAACAGATACCCAATTAACATAATCCTTGTAGCTTTTATAGAATTTTTTTATGGTGTTTTCACTAGATAATGATTGACGGTTCGTTGATTTTTTTTTTGATTGACGTGGGGGAAATGCCTACGCATACTCGTCCTCGCGGGGGCAAGGACGAATTATGTCGGACTTGCACCGACTAAAACCCCCACGATGTTCCGCCTCATCGCCATGATGGCAGGGTCACGGGAACGCGTGTGCGCACTCAACCGCGACCCTGCCGGCGCTGGCCGCTTGCGCGGCCCCACCTCGGGGGGAGGGATGAACCCTCCCAGGGCGCGCCGGAACATGCAGCGCGCCCCCTCCTCGACCTCATGCGTGTGCGGGCGACCGGTTTCCCCGAACCTGTCGCCCAGAGGCCATGGGAGCCACGGGAGAAAACCTCTCCCGGCTCCCCGCGGCGGAGAGATGTTAGGCCCGCCGCTACCTGTTAACGGCCGCGGAGGATAGGGAGAACGGCGCATCGCAATACCGAAACTCCTCTTCCCCCGCGGTCCCACCGCCGCCGCATCGCCGGTGCGACACCGGTTGGCCGCAGAGGGTACTCCATCCGCGACCCCACCTCGGCTGCGAGGGGCGGTATGAAACCGCCCCTGCGGCCACCGGCCGCTCCAGTGAGCTCCAGTTATCCCAACTGGTGCTCGAACCGGGAGCGGCCGCTTCGGCCAGCCCTTCGCCGCGGGCCGGCCGGATGGGTTCACCGTGTACCGGACCACGGTTACTAAGCCCCTCCGCCACGACAAGGCGAGAACCCGTTGGAGGGGAAAGATGGACGGTTGGACGGATGGAGATTTGTCCTCTACTGTCACCAAATATTTTCGATGCTGAACTATTTCCTCACTCTCTACATAGTATGAACGTAACAAAGTTGAAATATTTTTGCTTTTGATTTTAGTTAAATCTTAACCTCCTTTATTTTATCTAGGCAATCTTATTTGGATACAAAGCTTTTATAATGTATTTAGTTTGTTAAGTATATAAAAAACAATGAAATTATTTAAACAATTGGAAACATCGCTAAGATAATCGAAGAATAAGCGAAGGTATTAACAGAAGACAGGTTGTATTAATATCGGTTTAGCTGGTTCCAAGTCACGTGGATATCGTTGAAGTCTGAAGCTTTTGGTATATTATTTCTAAAAACTGCATCTGGAACAAACAATGATTAATTTATGACCTCATTTGACCTCAATTCCACATAATAAGTGAAAATGACGACGTAGCCCTTTTATGTATTCTGTTATGCTGGTATACCATCAGATCTAAATTATCATAGTGATAACTAGACACAAAGGTTTATAAAAAGCTCTGCACCATCCATACTTTATTATATGTAAATCCGGAAGCAAACGCGGAGGAAGTCGATTGTTGGTCTAGTCGGTTTCAGATGATGATTGATGAGACCATTGAGGTGTTGGTAAGTGATACAAATGTACATAACAACGTGGCTAGACAGGATGATATATACAGCATCATATTAAGCTCTTCCCATGAGAGGTTACATCTGTCTACCCCAGTAATTTCTCTAGCTACATATATATATTGAAGAATAAGTATATATGCATTTTTTTTAATGAAGTAATGTAATATTATTAAACTTTATACCTACATATATATTAGTCTCAGCAAATAATAAAAAAAATAAAATTCGAAATGGCCACCTTTGGCTTTCATACAGGCCTTTAATCTGTTTGGCCACTTGTCTATGGATTTACGCGCTGTTTCCGAAGGAAGTTTCCACCCCCGCCACTGCTTATTCCAAAGACTTTTTAAGAGACTCAATGTTGCCGTGTCGTTTAGAGCAGCAGCAGGCCATGTCCTCTAAAACTGAACGATAATTTGAAGTCTAAAGGGTTGATGTCTGGGCTAGATGAGGGCCAGTCTTCAGCTCTTATAAACTCCGGAACGTTGGTTTCAAGCCAGGACTTGGGTAGTTTGTGCCTTGTGACCAGGTGCAGAGTCCTGCTGGAAAGTCTACGGTATATTTATAAAAACGGTATTGCTGGGAGGTTTCACAACATGATCCAAGACTGTATCTTGATACACTTTGGCTGAAGTTTTCACTCATTTTTAACAATATCGTAGTTTTGTGACTCCTTGATAAGACACGCGCCACCCAACCACCACTGACGCAGGATGGTGACCACGTTGTACCTTTCCGACCACTTGAGCAGCTTCTTTAGAACTGTGAGCGTACACTTTACCATTTTGTTTACTGCAGTGTTCTTCAATCGTGAAAATTGTTTCATCTGTAAAGAGGATATTTCTGTTCCGTTTACACTTGCCTGTTGTATCGCGACAGAAGGTTTGTTCGTTTGATGGATCCACTCCATCCATCTTTAATTGTAAAGATCGATTTAGGGCATGTCCTGTATATCGACAGTGACCTGATCCGAGCTGCAGGTCTTGTTTTATAATACGCGACAGAGTCCTAGCGAGAATCTTCATTTCTCGCGATAAGATTTTTGCTTCCTTAATGGAGTTTCAACGAATTCTGGCTTTAACAGCATTAACAGCCTTTGTATGTTCTAACAACACGCGGTCACCACGATCTTATCTGGTCTTCGACAGAGGAAGTGTTGTTGTATCTGTAGAGAGTACGATATACGAACATACGGCTGATAGCAAGCTTTTGAAGTGTCTGGAATATGAGCGACCGGAGCGGCTCCATACCCACAGCCACTTCGTGCAAGGTGCTCACTGCAAATCTATATTCTTTAACACCCCCCACCCCATTCCATATTGTAATTTGATAATTAACACGAAAAAACATGTGAAATGGCGCAAAGTCGAAAGAAGTTTTTAAAATAATACGTGTTCCAAATTCAAAATAAGTAAAAAGTTGACAAAAAGAAAGGTTTTTATGTAACAGTATTTATGTCCAGACTAGTTACATTGGAGTTGCGGTGGTCGATGGTCTCCGGCAAGAGTGACCTACCATCAGTTAACTGAATCAGTTAAAGTACTGTGTGATTGAATAAATCAAGTTAACTGTAACTTGTTCGAGTATAGACAATGTTTTAGGGTTAACCTGTATGCATTACAAATGAAACGTTACAATTCGAGTGCTGACACTACGACCGGAAGTCGTCCATCGACCGTGAACAGCCATTGTTGTACGTCCCCTAACGTTAGGCGTGAAACTAAAATATTAGATTTATTGTATATACAAAATTTCATATTAATGTACGTAGGAGATATCTGCAAGTTTAAGTTGAAGTATGTGGCACGTTTGTCCACAAGTTCAAGTTACTGGTGGTAGGACTGTTACCACTACAATTACTAATTCTGCGGACAAACAGTAGTGTCATCCAATTAGAAGGGCATAGCTAATGAAATTACTGAAGTAACGAGAATTAATATCTCTTTATGTGACGAGCTAGCGAAACGTTGTTGGCAAGTGTATCACTTACCATCAAGTCATCATAGAAGAGTAAAATAAGTTTTTTTTTATGTTCATTACGTTTTAAGTAATGGTTGTAACTTTGGAGCCCTGAGGTGTCGATATCTATCTACGGATGCGAAACGAGGACCTTCATATTAAAAGTAAAGCGATAAGTATCTATTTAACTACCTCCATTTTTTTTTAGATCTCTAATCTTTTAGGATTACGCCATTTGAAATGTTCAGGTCATCAAACGGCCTTGAGAGAATGAGACTTGTGAGGGTACTAACAAATGTTCCTAGCATCAATGTGACTATGAGATTATTATATTTATCCCGGAATATGCAATAAATAAATATAAACTGAACGGTTACGAAGATCTGGATAAGGATAATGAAATTTATTTTTATCATATTGAAGAAGGATAACACGTGGAAAAGGCACCTCGTGATGATGATGAAATGGATTCTGTTCCCGTAATTGTCGGACAACAGTACAAATCACTCTATTCAGCGGGTTTATTTTCTATTTTATCTTTTTAAAAAACTTATGCATTATACATAAGTAATTTTTGGGATTTATCTCAAATATTAAAGCAGTTTTAAATAACTCTAACCGTGTACAGATTTAGATGAACTTAAGCAAAAATAAGAAAGTCGGAACGAAAATAGAGTAAAATCAAACGAAAGATAAGAAAAAATATATTTCATAGCTGATCTTAATAATTTGTTTAAAGGAGTATCATCTTTAAGGGTTGTAAATAGAAATGATTCTGTGCTTCAGATTGAGGCAATAACCAGAGCAAAAGGTACAGTTACAGACAATGTCTCTCATTGCAATGATACTGTACTCAAGTGGTCCAGTTGGTTATCAATATTTTCTTCATCTTCCGCTACAAGCTTGCCATGTTCTTGCTATTTCTATATGAGAGCTGGATGATTCTCACATCAGCCTCATTGTCAACTATCATCTGAAATCAAGGCGGTTGAATTAAAACCTTTAATACTCGTGAATATTAAAAGGAAACTTTCAATATTTAAAACAATCAAAAGACGGACTAACGGGTTATTATATTGAGACAATCTAGAATTTATCGGAATTATGTGATTATCTAAATTTCTTCTAGAAGTAGTGGTATAAAAAGAATTACTTCGTAGTCTCCCTAATGTCTGCCTCCATTACGTAAGGTTCACGATTCGCTTATACCGTCTGTTAAGAAATACCACTTTACCATCTCTAAGCCGACATTAACATATTAATGTTGAAATTTATTTTAGACTTATTAAAGACGCTTGGCTTTTTTTCTATTGAGACCCTGACTCACGTTTGTACTGCTGGTAATGCTGATGCAGCAACGTTTGCTTCAAAGTTATTTGGATCTTTAAAAATAGATATAACATCTGTTTCGTAATTATTTTTCTTAGGTATTTCTCCTTGACGATCTGTACTGCGTTCCTTATTGAGCGTTCGGTCCTTTTTGCGTTCGCGGTCATATTTGCCCGGACCTTAACTGCGGCAGGTTAACAGGAAGTGTTCAATGACTTCTATTAATTAATATTAATTAATATACGTGCTTGGTATTTGATATCGGATTGAGCACAAAATAACTTTAAAGAATCTAAACTCTCACACACAAGCTGAATTGCTCAACTAATGTCAATCATGGGGTCTATCATTTTTATCTAGTCTGGATTAATTATAGTCATTACTGTCACAAGACATTGTAATTATTATGATTTGTTAACTTTGGTTTAAACTAAAAAAATAACCATGTTGTGGTGCAGAGTGCGTTACTTTAACTAGCGCCACAGCTATGGTTTTTTTTTTTTTTTTTTTGTTAACGTGTGTAATAAAATGGTAACGGAACGCACACCCCGTACCAATACTGGGCCGGTAGTGAGGTAGTGTCGGACTCCAACCGACTAAAAAGCTTCACACGGTATTCCATCACATCCGCAAGGAACGCGCGAGGGTCGCGGGATAACGCTTTAAACAGTTCTTCCGCAACCCCCGTTCGGTGCCCGGATCGAACGGGCCCGCCTCGGGGACGGATGTGAAGCATCCCTTCCAATTGACACAATCCCTATCACTAACACTAAGCGGCGACGCGTCGGAATACGAGACGCGTCGCCAGATACGCCCCAGGAACCCTTTCCAAGGGGGGCGCCGACCCACGGCCCTTGTCGGTCGCGGCGCCAGGTTCCTCTGCCTAAAGAGGCAAGCGGCGGGCCACAGCTATGGGTAAGGATATGCATTGACCATCCAGTGATTCGTTCTTTTTATCTCATTGCTTTTTCGAAATTTTTTAAAAAAAGAATTATTTCATGTTTTGATCTGAGTACCGTTGAAAATGTTATTTTATCCTATGTTGTATGTCGATGAATATATTTCACATAAAATTTTGTCCTATTAGAGGATTTAAGTATACCTTGCTGATAGTCCCGTAAAACTGGTTTCTGTACATATAGGTTAATCGGGTAACGGAGATCACCGGTACAAAAAAAGGTTTGCTTGTACGGTGTTCGATTTCTTGTGTAATATTTAAGTAACATGTGGAAGTCAGATTTGCAATATCAAAATTTGGATTTTAAAAACTGTTCTAAGTATTTCTTTTGTTTTGCAAGATAAAATATTTTGCAAGACCTAAGTAGCGCCATCTATAGCTGAGTAGTAGAAAGTTGCGCAATATTTCGTTACACAACTCTATGCTTGTAGTAGCATCAATGTTGTTTATGAAACATAGATGGCGCTTTTATTAATGTAAAATCTTTGAACGGAAACTAAGGTTTTTTTTATTGTGATGTGTCCGCCGCAGTTTTATCGACAACCATTACGGCTTCATCGGATTTAGGGCTCGCGGACCTGGTATCCGCGAGCTAAAAGAAAGCTAACGTTACGAAATATTTATATATAAAAGGTATTTTAAATAAAATCTTAAATTAATTGTTTATAATACATTTCAACGTTTACATAATGTGCATGATTAACATATTTAAATTTTTTTCCTTCTAAAGTTCCTCTTTCATCAATAGTAGTGTTAATAAATAAAATTTATTATAAAAATCCTTTTATAGTTGTTTTAATATAATACTTTTTAAAAACATATAGACTGAACCACTTAACAGTTATAAAGTATAACAATAAATAATTTGTGTTTTTTTTTATAAAACACAGGAAACACGGTATGACCGGAGCAAAAGAATAAGCAGAACATAATAAAAACTTGCTAGGCATTTTAGCACCTAATATTTAGTACAAAAGATCTGCGCAATTGAAGATCTAATTATTTCAAAGACAGTTTGCGACAAATGTGTGAATATTAAAGCCTACCAAGGGAAGAGAGGAATAACTAAACTACATCTTAAACTGAAACTGCGTACATATAGTACAGCATAGTAAATATATTTATAACGATCGTTGCAACGTAGGTACATATATAAACAGGAGTAAGCACAAAAGGTGGAAGAGTTTAGATAATATGTGATTACCAGGGTGTTAACATGGTTCAGCAATATTAGTGATATGCCAGCTCGTAAACAGGAGCACTAGTACCGCTTAGACAGGTCTCACTGCTCTAATTCTCTCGTTAGCAAAGGTATTATATCAATTAATTAATTATAAATGTTTTTTCTTCTAGGAGCGGTCGTTTAGCTGTAGAGGGGTGGTGGTGCGGTCACGGGATGCCGGCGGGCGGGCGCTCCAACAACGGAGCCCTGGCGTTGCACTACGCAGCCGCCAGGGGCTGCCTCGACTGCGTGAGACTGCTGGCGAACACGACGCCTGATGTTTCGTGAGTAACATTAATTACCTACATAATAAGCTTAAGCAATAGCGTGGTTTGTAAGAGTGGTGTGGATGAGGCGCAAGTTAGATCCACGTCAAGCTTGAGCTTCCGGTGAATGAATACGTCATGATTAAACCGGTATGTACAAAGAAGCTTTTCTTGTCCTTTGTGATATCAGCCGACTCGCATTTGGTCTTCTTGATATAAATATGGTCTTTAATCTCATCTTGAGAGAGACGACCCACATTCTCTGCAGTTATAAAATTATAACAGTTTATGTAATAAAAGTAATAATTATTATTTATTATCATGATATTTACATAAAATTAAACAAAAATAAGAAACATGAACCAAAAATATAGAAAAAAAAAGAAAATACTTATAAATACTTAAACTAGTAGTATTTTATATTATAAATACATACTAATAACATTATGGAATGGGTATGTATGGAAAATAAATAAAAAGCACCTGCGTCAACTCATTTAAGGGATGGATGAAAGAAGGAATTACGATGGAGCATGGATGAGAGAAAAGGAATGGAAGATTAGAATGGTATAGAAGAAGAGGATGGAAGGTGAGAATGAGAAGAAGAGATATAATAACGGTAAAAGATATAAAGGGATGAAGCTCAGGCCCACAGATGTCTGGGGGAAGGAGTTAAAATATGCAGCTTAAAATCCTGACCCAGGTGTAACAATTTGACATATAAGCAAAAGGTTTAGAACTTGGATTATTTGCAGCATGAAGCTTGATGAAGACGGCTGGGAATTACTTGACTTATTATAACAATATACTAAACCGTCGAAAACTTCACAAGTTCGTCCAGAATCTCCCAGTGCTTGAAGACCTAAGTCTTCGAACAGTGCGTGTTGCCAGTGATTACCTACAGCTCTGAAACTTAGCTGCTAAGTGTGAGCATCATAAGAAGGGTCAGAGTCACACAGCGGGCTATGGAGACGGCGATGCTTGGAGTATCTCTGCGTAATCAAATCAGAAATGAGGAGATCCGCAGATGAACCTAGCGTCACCGACATAGTTCTATGAGTCGAGAGGCTGAAGTATCAATGGGCGAGGCACATAGCTCGTAGAACCGATGGATGCTGGAGTCTTGTGCTGGAATCGCCAACCTGCATTGGAAAGCGCAGAGTTGTTTTACTCTTCAACAAATGGACGGAGAACATAAAAAAACTCCTTTAGCGCCACTGGATCCAAAATGTGCAAGACCGTGCTTTCTGGAACACATTACAAGAGACTCATGTCCAGCAGTGGACGTCCATCGGTTGAAATGATGATCTAATGTCCACTGGTGGTAGATCTCTTGTAGGAGGCCGTCCATGTAGGGAGAACCGCAGCGCCTATTGCAGCCGACAAACAGTACTGTGTTACTTGTTACTTCCGGTTCGTAGGGCTCTGTAGCTGGTTCTATTACTGGGGTAACGAGACTTCACATCCTATGCAGCTACGAGCGCAATGTGACGCTGTGTATACCATCGTAACTAATTCCACGTTGTCACGGGTAAGATTACCATCAGATGAACGTCTTTTTTATCTCATCGCTTCGTGTAAATATTTTAACCATTAAATTTAATGATACGGTCGCAATGTATGTTTCTATACTAGGTCCTGGATGGTATGTTATACGTGATGATATTCTACAATGTCTGTATCATCTGTTACGTGTAGGTAACGCTGAATAAGCGGACCGTTACATGCCGTGATAACAGTTACCGGCCGACCGTCGCTCCCGACGAGCAAACAAAAACAAATATTTCTTGTTTAACACACTGTGTTACTCCATCGTGATATCTAATGGCGTGTGACGAAAGCGGCTTGGCTTATTACAGGTCGCTGTTATAGCTTAACAGTTCTATTATTCTGTATAACACTGTATAAATGAAACGCGACTAGGTTTAGAAACCGAGTATTTATTTCCAAGTATACGCGTGATGTCCGAGCGGAAACTGTTTAAGCATTTGTAGATGTTATCTCGCGGTATCCAAGCCAATCTCACCTGCTCGTGGTGCACCCAGTTAATCAACAAACAGGGTTCTGACTCCCACCAACCTACATTGGGCTCGTGGTGGGAACTGGTCCCAATCCAACTGTACAAACTTTTACAAACTAGTCTTTAATACTCGGCGGCTACAGAGACTACTCCGATTGTATGTAGAGATCTTTGGGGGAGGACTGTATCCAGCAGCACTGGTCTCTCGGCTGATGATGATGATAATGATGATGATGATGATATCTGTTACAATTGTGTACTTTTTACTACACTCTTACTCTGCCGGAAACAGTACGTAAAAAATATATAAATATTATCTACATTTAGTACAGTTGATTTTGTTCTTTATTGCATTGGAATAAGCTTTAGTTCCCCAATGTTATATATCACGTATTAAAAATACTCGATGGTATTTTACTAGGTATTGAGGATATCAATGTATCTATTCCAACAGTATTAATAGTGTATTTTTTTTATACAATTAAGACTAACGGGAATATTTACTTGATGGTAAGTGATACGCTCGCCCATAATATGGCGCTAGTTAGGATGTTATATACTGCACCACATTGCACTCCTCTGAAACATGAGATGTTAAATCTCGCTACCCCAGTAATTTGTTATCTCGTAAAATCAACCCCCTCAATGTTTTTATACCCGGGCTGGGACTCGGAGCTAAACTATTCTATAGAGAGTCTGCGATAGAACTACATGATATAATTCCCCTTATCCCCTCTTCGCCACCGGAAGACCAGAAGCATGGCAAGTCACCATTTATACGTTGTGGACATCCCCAGGTTTCAGCTCCTCGTTCTTCATAAGAACAGCGAAGGGGTGGAACAACTTACCGGCGTCGGTGTTCCTGTACAAATACCAGGGTATCTTCAAGTAAAGACTGCATAGACTGTCACTAAGTTAGTGTGTCTTACCACCACAGACCACATCACTACTTAACATCAGGTTGGATCGTGGTCAAACCTTTACCTTGATTTAAAAAAAAAAAAACTATTAATCCAGCTTCATACGCTAACAGCTGGTGGTTTTCTAAAAAATGGCGCACAGTAATTAATATCTCAATCAAACGGAATGATGTCGTGTTGGGTTTGGTGTAATTGATTGTTTTTTTTTTTTTTTAATTGCGAAAATATTAGTAAGAGGAGTGCGCGTGCGCGTGCGCATGCGGCCGGTGAAAGCGTTACGGAATTAATTGCGCCTAACCGAGATCGTACCGACAGTCTGCTGTATCAGCATCTTCACACAACGTTAGAAATATTCTTGATTGTTACGATTGAGGAGTTCGGCTGGTGTTCAGGTGTGGTGATCCTTACTAGTTACCACCTTACTGGTGGTATGTCTCTGTTGCCGGAGACCGTGCAGGTAGGTACCACCGCAGCGCCTATTGCAGCCGAGAAACAGTACTGTGGGAACTTTAATGTGTTCCGGTCTGAAGGGCGCTATAGCTAGTGTAATTACCGAGGTAACGATACTGAACATCTAGTTTCAGGCGACGAGCGCAATGTGGTGCAGTGTACCCACCCAAATTAACGCCACGTTGTTAAGGGCGGGCATATCACTTACTATCAGGTGATCGTCCGGATCATCTCGTTTAATAGTTTAACAAAAAAAAAATTCACTAGCTACAACGCCCTTCAAACCGGAACAGAGTAATATTTGCACGCTACTGTGTGATAGCGGTTTCCTACAATAGGTACTAAAAACAATGGTACTTAAGTATCTAGATCTTAATCGTCTAGATTGGAATCTAGAATTGTTTACTATGATACATAAAAAAAAAACTATATGTATTAATTTGTATGTAAACGTTACGGACATGTGGGTTAAGCGGTTAATGCAGAGGCCAGGGTGGCGTAGCGTTAGCGGGTGCGCGGTTCCAAGAGTTGGTATCAATGGTTTATGATGACGCAGTGGTGGAAGTGTCTCTATGTAGATTGGCCTGGTCGTGGTCAATGGAAGCCGCTGGATGTGGACAGCGCAGGACTGGCTGTGTAACAGCAGTTGCTATTTTCGCCGCCGAACAGTAGTGTGCGAATATCACTGTTCCAGTTTGAAGGACGTTGTAGCTAGTGAAATTACTGAGGTGTGACTAAAGGTGAGGAGTACAGTGTAGTGTATATCATCCTAAATAGCGACAAGTTGTTATTGGCAGATGTATCACTTTCCGTCGCTTTGTTGTACAAAAAAAAGATATTGGAGAAGGTTAAGAAGCAGATGATGATCGTTTCTAAAGTATTAAAAAAATCTAGATTATATAAAGTCTTATTTCCCAGACATGATATAAATACCATCGCTGGAGTACTGTGCAAATATTGTCGTGTTCCGGTTTGCAGAGCGTTGTGGCTTGTGAAATTACTGGGGTAATGAGATTGAACTTATGTTCGAAAGCACTCCACTGCTAATAGGTCGCAATCGACAAACAGTATTTTGTTCCGGTTTGATGTGTAGTTACTGCGGTAACGAGACTCTAACTTAACCTAACCTAACTAGCGCTACGTTGTTTATGAGCATCCGGTATCACTTATAATCAAGTGAAAGCCTGGTTCGACTCGTCGCTTCGTTGGAGAAAGAAAAATGCGATGTGGTGATCATCTTGACGAGCGCCACGTTGTCATAAGCGCGGGCGTGTTGGTCACAATCAGTGGAACGTGTCGCGTGGCCGCTCCGTCGCACCCGCGCCGCTAGTCACTGTGCGCGCCGCCTTAATGATAAGCACCCAGCCGGGCCGCTACCGGTGTTGCTTAGTACAGTGAGATGTAACTCCGCGGGCGCTCGTACCGAGTGCAGTGCGCACGAGTCCACACCACTCGGTGTTATTACACGTTCGTTGGCTTTTTCAGTTAAGTTATCGGGTTGACTTTGTCAAGTTACTTAAAACACCTCACATTTATCTAGTTTACATACCATTCAAGTTATTCCTTTAACTGTATCAGTTAAATTATTCTTATTTCGATGACTTATTTATTTGACTTCCTAAGCTATTACAATGAATTTATTAAGTTACTTAATGATCTTTTATTTAATTCACTTATCCAATAAAGTTATTTTGTTGACTTCTGTTAAGCTGTTTCTTTGACTTCATCGATTAAGATAATGCGTTGACTTATGTTTATTTGGTTCCCTTTTCCAATAAAGTTAATTTGTTGACTTCTTCTGTTAAGTTATCCCATTGAATTCTTCAGTTCAGTCGGTTCTATGAGTTCATCATTTAAGATAATGCGTTGACACTATTAAGTTATTTAAATTAACTTATATTTATTTAGTTCACTTTTTCAATGATGATTTCCCGTTGAGTTCCTCGGTTAAGTTAGTTCGTTGACTTCCTTATATATGTTGTTTCTCTGACTTCTTCAGTTAAGTTATTGCGTTGTTTTTATCAAGTTTAATTGGACTCATATTTCTTTAGTTCACTATTCCAGAGAAATTATTGCGTTGATTTCTTCTATTAAGTTATCCCATTACCTCCTTCAGTTAAGTTAGTTCGTTGTTATCCCCAGATAAGTTATTTTATTGCCTTTTAATTTGAGTTATATTGGTGACTCAGATAAGTTATTTTATTAACTTTTACGCCAAGTTAATTATTTAACTATTTCGTTCAATTTGGAGCTAAGTTAATCCTTTGACTGTTTTAGTTAAACTAATTCGTTGAATTATCTAAATTAAGTTACAGCGTCGACTCTTTAATTACGTTAAGTTGTCGACTTTTTCATCTGTTTCTGCTAGTGGTGGTAGGTCTGTGGTGCTGGTGACCATTTGGATAGGTACCACTGCAGCTTCTGCCCATAACGTGGCGCTAATTATGATGATGATTGTACCAGATAGTGCTTATCACCTTGAAATATAAGATGTTTTCTCGTTAGCTCAGTAATCACTCTAGCTGTAACGCCCTCCAAACCGGAACACTGATATTTACATACTATTGTTTGACGGCAGAATATGACTAGCTGTTCTCTACCCACTCTGCTGACTGCAATATAAAACTACGTTTGAAATTTGACCGAAATATACCAGCTCGACGGCAACCCACCCTTTGCCGTTATTAACCCTTCCGCAACTACCTTTGGAGAAGGCAGAAGCAATATCCTTAGTAATTTTTTTTTAAATGGCAGAAGCCATATCTTTCCTAAATTTTGAGTGTTTACGTCTACTAGTTTCGGAGATCGCGTGATGAGTCAATGAATCTCTGGATATCATTGGCCTTGCGTTACCTAAACGTTTCGTGGAAGAGTCGCAGGCGAGGAGTTAAAGACCCACGGCTTGCCGACCACTGCACTGGGTTAACGAGGCATCTGATGTACCAAAGCGAAGAGCGCGATGTGGTGCTGTAAGCACCCTTACCAACACCACGTTGTTATTGGACGGCTTCGTACTTACTGCCTGGTCTCCAATTTATGAACCATTGAAAAAACGAATAGTTACTGTTCAGTTGACAAAAAAAATATTTTTTTTTCTTTTTCTGTTAAGCCATGAGACGAGCGGGAAGTTCACGTGATGGTAAGTGATACGCCCGCCTATAACACCGTGGCGCTAGTGAGGATGGTACCTGCACCACATTGCGCTGATCGCCTGAGACGTAAAGTTTTGAGTCTCGTTACTCCAGTAATTATACTGAGTCGTTGGCGGTCAGGATGAAAGTTCTCATCGCCTTCTAAACGACTCTGAGGAGGACAATGGTTGGACGTGGTCTCCGGTAATCTGAAGCACTCACGAGGCTGATAGGGTCTGCATAAAACAGACTCGGGGACGGGTAATCCCAGCATAGCGTAAGCGGGGCCAAGGTTGTGTTCCGAACGGATATCCCGTGACCTCTCCCAACGCTGAAGTTAACCACCGGTTTTAGTAGGTAAAAATGTCCACATAACTCTGACATCCCCCCAGAAGACAAAGTATCATTTCCAAGATTACGCCCCCGAAACCAAAAGAAGTAATTACACTGAGCACCCTTCAATCCGGAACACAGTAATGTTTGTCTGCTACCACAGGAGCTGCGGTGGTGGACCTAGACGGTCTCCGGCAACAAAGCTACCACTAGCATAAGTTATATATTGACTAGATGAATGTTTTGCTGGTCACGGTTTGACATTTTAACCAAAAAAAAACAAAATTTAGTAAACTCTTCACCTTAATTAATCTCTTGATTAATTGATCTAGATATTATAATGAATTTCTCATTGAAAAAAAAACATTCAAATTACAACAAATTTCATAAGTTTAATTACCATGACTTTCTCTTCCATTGTGCAATATTCACCACCATATTGTTTTATGTAAGAAACTCTTTGCTACTCGCATCAATTTCGCGGGTATTCTAATTGTTTTTTAATTCTCACCTTTAGGACAAAAGTTTTTCGAAATTCGAACGATATTACTGGCCAGTACAGTGTGGTGCGTGGTGAAGTGGAACTTAACGAAACGACCGTTATGATTTAAATAAAGGAATAATATAAAAGCAATATGGCGACCTGTCCGCGGCGCGAGAGACCTGTTCGCTCAGCATCAGCAAGGTTGAAGTATTCGAAGACTATACCAGCTAGCACGATAAGGTAGGTTTTGGAATATCTAGAATTTCCTTTTCTGTTAAGACACGGAACTATAATAAGTATTTTTTTAATTCTATATATTAGTTAACTTATTAGTAACTCTTTAACACAAAACTAGAAAGACTATTTTACTCATCCATTTGTAGTCTTATACAGCTTACTCAACGTTCCCATCGCTGGGACTTGGTCTCAAGGTTGAGTATCCGGCTGAGAAACTTGAATTCTTATTTAACTATTGCGGTGACTTTTTACTAGTTCCGGCGTGGTGGGAAATGGCCTAAATCCATTTCAATCCCTACCCGATTGAGCTGGGAGTCTGGGATATACCTATGTCCAATAGTGGACTTCAAGTCACCGACGTAGCTAGCTAGCCACTATAATGAAGTGACACAGAAGTATAAAGAAAAATAAAGGATTTGGAACTGCAACATTCTATCGGCTGATGATACAGGAACTATACAAATAACTCCTTGCACAAGGAGCCAATCATATATACAAAGTGGAAGTCAGCAATTCACGTCTATGATAGCTGTTGAATCTTGGAACCTGATGGTTTCCTGTAAATATCTTCCTTCAATGTTTATCATGTATATTTTTCTATTTTTATAGCGATTAAAACAATACTGATGTACATAGTTTTTTAAAAGTAGATTATTTATACATACATACATATATATATAAAATAAAATAGTTTATTCATTATAGATGTCGATCTCTAATAGTGCATTTGATAAACTGTTCTTGTTTCTCCAGAATTTAGAACCTTTTGCAAACATTTAGAATAAACGGTCTCGGGATGTTCAGCGAACCGCGCGTACCGTTTTTTGTATTAAACTATTACCAATATTGATCGCTCTTAATAACATCAGATATATTAAACGGAGACGCGATGTCTCTTTTAGAGAAATTACAATAATCATTTTCACATTACGCCATTACGGCGCGCGCGCGACGCCATCTTGTAGTTTTCTACAAAATTAACCGCTCACATTCTCGTCTGCGGCCGCATTCCGCGTGTTGCCACAGAACAATTATCTACCATTATATTCTGTTATTGCACTGCTACTTTCATCTATGCTATCAATGTAATAACTTTAGTCTGTGCATTAAATATTTAAAACGACGTTTTGGCGGTAGGCCTGTGTTGCTGGAGACCGTCTATGTCCGACCACGACGCCTCCGTCTGCCGCCAAACTTTAGTGTGTTCCAATTTGATGGGCGCTATAGCTAGTAAAATTACTGGGGAAACGAAACTTAACATTTTATGTATCAAGGTAACATCCTAACTAGCGCCACATACCACCAAGTGAACGTCGCGCTCGTCAAAGAAACGTCTGGAAGAAATTAGTTCAAACTGTATACAAATATCTAATTGAAGACCGTTTCCTGTTTTTTTTTTTTAAATTCCGATACACAGCAGTTCATGCTTTCATGTAACTGCGGGAGTATTAAATATTCCGCAAAACCACCGCAGCCGATTGTATGACGCTCCAATAACTCCGCATGCATATTTAACATTCAATGCGCAATGGACGATTACCGGTTATTCATTAACTGCCTCATAATTAAATATTTAACGGATACTATCAGATATGCGAGCATCCGCAGAACCAAGATAAGTGGATGCAGCTTTAAGAATTTAGTTAATTTCTCTAAATTATGTATATCAAGTAAAAAAATTAATATCATATTGAGAAGATTATAATCTTTTCATAGTAACTTGATAACTAATCGCAATAGTATTAAAATGGACAAAAGTCAGTTTTCCCGTACCGGGAATCGAACCCGAGCCTCCTGGGTGAAAGCCAGGTATCCTAGCCACTAGACCATACGGGATATAACTCTAATTGCTATAAAGTTCTAAAATGTATACTTAATCCAATATTACTGCTTTATAGAAAATAATGTATTATCTCTATAAGGAGTTCAGTTTTTGATCTATTATTAATATAAATACATAGTAATTAGATGATTACAATATAATTTCTTATGTAGTATTTATATAGCTGCTTCGAATTAATATATTACCGGTAACGAAATAATTTTGATTAAGTTATAATGAGCAGTTTAAAGACGGAAGCGACATTACGGAAGCATTTAAACATACTACTATAATACTAAAGGCATACCTAAAAATGGTAGTAATTGTATGGGAATAGGGTTAATTTTTCAAATCCATCATGGTGGTCACTTCCGGGTTGGTATTATTGGCGGGGTGTTCACGTCTGTAAAGTGTTTATGTAATGAAATTAATGAACGTTCATCGATTTGCATGGACCGTTACCAGCTGCAGACCGTTTGTTACGATATCGCCGATTGTTATTAATCAGCGATTAAGGAGATTAATGATTGGCCAGCCTGTGCTGATGCTGCGGCACACGCGAGTGTAACGGGACGTTCCGATCTGAAAGACACGATGGTTATTTTCCTAACATCCACTACATAAACATTAACCGGCGCGATTTACGTTTAATATGTTTTTTTCCGCTGCAGATAATTTACGTGCCCACTGTTGGGGCACAGGCCTACCCTCAATATGAGGGCGATGGTCCACAGTGACCACGCGGGCCTAATGCGCATAGGTGACTTCGTTTGTTGATTGCTAAATGTTTTTTGTATAAATAAGATAATATCTTAAAATAATAAACAAGATGATCACCTGATGTTAAGTGAGATGCATGCCTATAACGACATGACGCTAGTTACGATATCATACAAAGCACCACATTGTGTTTGTCGCCTTGAAACATAAGATGTTGTCTCGTTACCCTAGTAATTACACTAGCTACAGCGCCTGTCAAACCGTAACGCAGTAACGTTTGCACACTACTGTATTAACAATATAAAGTTATTTTGAAAAAATTAACTTTTCGAAGTGACGATATTAGTATGTATATCAGTACGGCAACAGGAGTGTTCTTGACGGCTTATATTCCACCCCTTTGCTATTTAATAACTTGTGGAATTTGACTGATTTGAGAATTTAGGTCATATTAAATGTATAAAAATGCATTTAACAATATGTGTATTATCGTATCTAAACTTTTCGTTGAGCACACATCTTAATCAGAGTCCCCTTGTGGATAGGAATATAACTTATCATCAGTTCATTCACGTTATACAATTGGCTTCAGTGATAAGTACATAAAAAATAATTTCAGAAACATCACAAAAAAAAAACAAGATATTGTGTCACTTTCTATTATTGAGGGAGTGCTGCGAATTCACCCGAATGGAGCAATTTTAGTACTTTATAATTATAAAATTTCTATGAAGATCGGAAGGTAATAATAATTTAAAAAGTTATATTTTCTAATACATTGAAAACAGAGAAGCCGGTGAAAATCAGATTACAATTCACATGCCATTGATTTTTCACTTTTTGTTAGTACACATCATTATCATACAATAGCGGCGACTTCATTCAGAGCCATCTAGCGGCGGATGGAAACTTTGGGAAAATATGCGCGGAAAAACGAGAAAATGTCGCGAGATTTTCTCCGGCAGACGATGACAATGGCGATAACGCATCAATGTCGCAGGTCATCAACTGTTACGCTTTTTCCCACAAGAAACAAAATATCCTACCGCCTCGTTCTTTGCGAAGGACTCGGTAGCCGTAGTCCGGTAAGTAAATCGGCTTTACGTGGGTAGCGATGTGTCAGAGTTTCTTGTTCCTGACTTAAAGCGGTAACGGAACATCGAAGTTAGCTGTCTAAATATGTAACAACCAGCCTTATTCCGCCCGCTTTGTTGACCGTAAGAATTAAATTTGAAATTTAGATTTGACATTTGACATAAATATTTCCTCCCGGTAGCAATTCGCCACCCTCTCGCTCCTTTCCGTTATTAACACGCCCGCATCTCCTTTTGGGGACGGTTTTAGTAAAATCCACTTCTAGCTGACATCTAAATGACAGAAGCAGTATCTCTACTAAATTTTGAGTGTTTGAATTTTGTCTTAATGTATCTCTGGGTATCTCCTATATATATAAATATTTTTTAATAATTATATACTTTAATATATAAAGATTTCATATGAATGTTTGTTAAAAAAGTAAAAAAACAAAAGAACAAAGAAAATTTATTAAATAACCATAAGTATGTGTTAAGACAATAGACACATTGATGAAGTTAACAATCGTATAATTAATTATAGCATCTTTTTCTTTCTGTCATTGTGTGATCATCCCAACATAATAGATATAATAGTTTGATTGTTTGTTACATTTTCACGGCTAAACAACTTTAGTATAGACATAAAGGGCTAGAAGGAAAGAGATAAATTTTGAATCTAACTTTTAATGGTTTTTTTTTAAACAGAATTCGAAGCAGAAATGTCATTGAAGACAAATTATTAATATTTATGTATTTATTTAATCAAACTTATTTTTGCGACGCGGCTGAACCTAAGAATTATTATCTTCGTTTTGTACCTTTTCAACCTTTATCTGTTAGAACCGAAGATTTGAAATGAATAAATTTGTAATTTTTGAGTCATCGATTACCATAATCGATTGACAAAATCAACATTTAAGTTGAACAAAGTAAAGCGGCGAGTAAAAGCAAGTTGCAAACAAATCGATTGCAGGACCTGTTTATGTTTTTTGCTACTTTAATAAACAAATTTATACACCAGAAAAAAAAGTAATTACGCTATCCGTTGCATAAAATGTTCACAGTCTTCCTGTTACTTATGTAAAGGCTAAGTGTGATTAGTAAATAACTTCTGATTACATAGACATATAAATTTGATAGAGAGATTAGAGCGTTTTAACTAAAATACAACAATGTTCTCACTAATGGTGTTATTAGATAATAACGAAAAATAAACTACAACAATTTTTTTTGTAGTATTAGTAACTACTACGTAACTTAAGTTTAATATTTTACATCGCTGGTTAAATATTAAACTTACGTTTTACAAGCTACTAACACTTCCTTTAGTTTTAAGTTTATAATAATAATTAATAGAGTATTGTTAAGGAAGAGCGGGGTCTCCTGGCATAGGCATGTTTGCTTAAAAGGTGACTCCAATCACATGTTCTGGTTATTAATTTAAGTTCGAACAAGTGAAAGTTTTATTTATTTATTATTTAGCTAAAAATATTTTTTTTTATTATGTTTAATTTGCTAATTGGACCATTCATTAAGAACTTTAATGTACAACATTATTTCGCCAAAGATCAATTTAATATTCACTTAATGAATTATCTAACTTATATTTGACTAAGTTTAATGTAGTTATATTTACTATGTACCTTCAATAATTTGCTATTATTAGTTTCTGTTTTATAGACTTAAAATAATAAGATGTCTAAATTTTCTCTATTGTTAAAATATAACTATAAATACGTTTAATCTAGATTCAAGCGTTTGCCTTTTGCAAGTGTTATTTTGTAGTGAAATAGCACAGCAGCCGGCGGACAAACAAACAAAATGCAATGTTATGGTCAAATATTTAAACTGGGCCATTTTCGAAGCTCGCACTTGCCGGTGTAAGGCAGCGAAAGTGATTTGTGTAAAGCGGCGGTGTCATGGCGGCGCGATGACGTCACCGCGTCGCCATGACACTGCCGGGAGAAACGCTCCTGCGAGCGGCGTACGGGACGAGCGAATAGCGATATATATATATATATATGTATACACACACAGTCTAGCTGTTCTCTGCCCGCTTTGCCGGCCGTAATATAAAATTAGATCACAAATTACTGACAGCAACCGTTACTACAGCAACCGCACAAATAATACTAAATAAAAATCTTTATAAAAGTTAATTAGAAATAAAATTACGAATAATAAATGTAATTCTGAAAATAAATAGCCTATAACCATGTACAAATCATTCAGAGTCTAATGATCATATTCCACAGACTATATGTTCACTATTTTTCACTTGATTGACGAACAAAAGAAACCTATTATCATTTTATATATATAGATTTTATTTATTAATTTCGAATTTGAAGGGCGTTGTAGCAAGTTAAATTACTGTGGTAACGAGACCTAACATTATGGTTCAAGGCGATGAGAGCAGTGTGATGCTGTGTATAAAATCCTAACTAGCGCCGCTGTTATTTGCGGGCGTATTACTTGTCATTATATGAATGTGCCGCTTGTCTCGTCGTTTTGTAGTATTAAAAAGAAGTATTCTAATAAGAATCTAATTTTCAAGTAATGAGTGTACTATGCTTTGTAATTATTTAATTGACTTTTAATATTAAGCCATGCAAAATGTATTGAGTAACAGGTCACTTACAATAACTCGACGTTATTGAGCTTTAAGTTAATATGTCGTCGTTAGCAATCGTTATTCGAATGTCGCACGAATCGGCGACTAATGCAAGAGAAAATGAATAATTTACGAATGGAAACGTAATACAACGACAGATACAACTTTATAAATGTCTGCAGAGTGGTGTCGTTAAACTGTCTCATACTATGTGAAACTGATGTATGAACATAGTGGAGACAAACTTTCGCCTTGATGTGAAATGGCCGGGCCGGGCCGTCAGTGGTGCGACAGCGTGCACCGCGCGCGCCCGACCGATCCGAATCGAACATTCGATTGCCTAATCGATTTCAGAATTAAAATTTCCGATTTGTCCGAATCGATTCTGTATGTTGCCGCGTGTGCGTTTGCAACTGCTCCTTATGTTCTCATAAAATGTGTTAGTAGCGCGCGCTTTATTGGACGGAATTAGTGATTGATTTGAGAATTTTGAATTTCGAACAGTGTTTGTTTTTTTTTTTTTCAAATACAATCGATGTGTGTGGGCATATCTAATTATCCCCTGTTCTCATAAAATGTAAATATAATATTTGTCGCGCGCTTGATTGGTACGAATAAGATTAGGGATTTTAAATTTGGAACAGTGTGTTTTTTTTTTAATTTAATCGATATATGTGCGCGTATAAAACTGCTCCATACGTTCTCATAAAATGTATTTGTAGCGCGCGCTTGATTGGTTCGAGTAAGAATTGAGAATTTAAAATTCGATTAGTTTGTGTTCTTTTTTCAAATTGACTCCTCTATTTGGTACGCGAGTGTTCCTCTCTATGTGTGTGTGTTGACTGATTTCTAACGTTCTACTAAATGCGTTTATCATAACTATTGGAGATGCAGAATTAATATGTGAAAGTTGATTTGAAATTCGGATTTGTCTTATCAAAATGACATTGAACAACGCTCAGCCTTACACGCGAATGACAAACAAACTGTTCGGAAAAAAGACCAAAAAGACCAAGAGATATCAGAAGGCAAAAGCTGGAACCTTTTCGGGTCGGGAGCGGTAAATGTTAATTTATATTATATACATATCAAGCATTTTGTATAAGAGTAAGAAATTTCTGTATTAGCTAATAAATGGAAAGTCTTAAATTAATTCAGATAAGCAACTATCGCCTTTTGCTGGTGGTTGACATGCAAAGTGATACATTTTTATGTACACGATAATATGTTGCTGGTTTGGTCTTAATTAACCATGATCTTTAACTCTATCCTCAATGGCAATGTTATAATGTAAATAATAAAAAAAGCTTTATGACCTGTTTGATAACCATAACAGGACATCTTTCACCGCAGTACTTCCGTGTTGATGGTTGGTGTAAAACAACTTGAATCTTCTAACAATAGTTGAATTAAAGCGATAAAATCCATTAAATTTAGTTATACTGAACGTGTAAAGGCAATTATAGATTAAATTACTTGTCATTCATGCAAAGATTAAAGCTGCAGTTCCTATTTAATCTGTTACAATGGTTGACCTCTCCGAGCCGAATGGAAACCACAGCAGTCTGTATAGAAATGTCTAACAGTTTTGTTATTTCATAATGTACATTAACCTAATTATGTAATACATTGCATGTAGTCTTTACTGAACTGCTTTAATATGCTATACAGCTGCGCAATGTAATAAACACTTATATACATATATATATATATTGTTTAATAGCAAAGTTCACGTCTATTATTAAGTATTATTTTAGATATCCAGCTTAACTTAACTTAAACAGCTACGATGCTGATACTGGAGTAATTAAACTTGGTGTATCGTTGAGGATCAAAGACACGAATCTTTATATCTTTGTAAATATACAATTGATAAAGATATGTATTATGTATATGTAGCCCGTTGGACTGGATGGTTAGAGCGTGCGGCTTTCATTCTGAAGTCGCGACCTTCGGAATGAAAGGTTCGAATCACGGCACGGACCGATGACTTAAATATTAAGTTATATACATTTGTGAACTTTAGTTACAACAGCGATTTACAACCGGTGAAGGGAAACATCGTGAGGAAACCTGCACAGGAATTAGAATTTATTGTAAGATGTGTGTGAGGTCACCAATCCGCATTGGGTCCGCGTGACGACTATGGCCCCATGGTACTTGTATTGTGGGTAGGCTTGTACCCCAACAGTGGGCACGTAAATAGGCTATAAAGTAAAGTATGTATTATGTTCAATCTTTGAAATAGTTCTATTTCACTTACAATTGAGCTAATAGCTCAGTGGTAATACTATAACGCGTTATAGGACTCAAAAAGGCATCAGTCCGATTCCCATCGAGCCTGAACTTCCAACAAAGGAAAATATTGTCAATGACGTTAAACATTATTTGTGATTATCCTCGAGTGAAAAAGGTCCTCATTCTCAGCAGTGAAAACACACAGATTTATCTCAAGGTTTATTAACCTTGTTTAAATTATACAGCTTGCTGGTTATACCATTGGATCCAAATAGTTAATGTACCTCATCAATCAAATGAGAGTTACCAATCCACACTTGGCCAACGTGGTGGGTAAACGACTTGAAGTATCCTGTTGAAGGAGGCTTCGAGTCCCAGGAGTAGGATATTTATTTATTATTTACAACATGTACTCCGCCAATGATTATGAAATCATGATCGTTATCTTATTTAATCCTTAACTAAACTATGTAATTGCGTCGTTAGTTAAAATCGATTACTTATCGATGTTACAATCGTTACGCAACCGATTATGCTCTCGGTGTTGTGTTTAATCGATTTAACGGGGACGAAATCGATACATCTCTGCTTTTAGAGGCCCTCACGTTTCACTTTTATCTCGAAACGTCAAGGAGCCGTCGGATGACGTCACGATGCCGTCAATGACGTGACGGAACTACATTAGTTATTATTATTATTAACTTCCTGCTTCCGTTATATTATCTTACTTGATTATTGAGCTCCTCCGTCATAACAAAGGAAGCGATAATTCGCATCGCTGCCTTTGATACGAGATGAACCGGACCTTCACCGGATGACAAGTGAACGGAATACAGTCCCACATTGCGCTCGCCGCCTGAGATATAAGATGTTGATTGCTATTACCGCAGTAATTATACTAGATAAATAACTACGAAATAGATAATCAAAGGACAGAATACTGATAGTAAAGTTGGCGTGTCGTAAAATGCGATTAAGAGGGAAAAACTTAAACAGGGTCTGGTATTAACCCGTATACTAAGCTTACTAAGGATGGGGAGGCTTAGGAAATGGGTTTCATTTCTTCCCCAATCACGTGAAAACTAGTGAATTTGTAGATGGTTATAGGCTCAGCCCTGTAGTTTCGGGTTAGTAAGAATAGGACTAAAGTAAGACCTGCCTGTCGTAAAAGGTAACTTAAGGAGTCTAGGAGCTACGCAGGTTTTGAGGGTGGCGGCCCTGATCGCTCAACAAGCGAACCTGCGTGAGACAGCGTATGGCCCAGCGATGGTAGCTAGGAGTGTTGAGCTTCTCAGAGACCTGTAACAGAAAGTGTAGAGGGGTACCGGTGTGTTCTATAAGAGATCCCGGAGACTCTCCGAATGTACTGATGCAGACCACCGAGAAGGTTTTAGTGAGGGAATCTCACAGACCCCAGACTTCCCCCCAGAAACAAGGAATCTTTGAGAAGATTTCCGAAACAAAAAAAATAAGATGGTTATAGGTCATCTATATTTCATATATCCTTTGTCAATTTATTTCTAATTCATTTGGTATTAATAATGCGGTTGCCATAGCAACAGTTGTTATAGAGAATCATTTGCGGTTGCCTTCGTGGAATATTTCAGACAAATCTCAAATCTGTCATCTTCTTTCCGTTAAAATTCGGATTCACTTATCCGGATCCTCAATTCTCTCAAAATTAAATTACGGTGATGTTGTTTATGGACCTCGTCTTCTTTCTAGGACAAGCCGGATAATTAAAACGAATACAGAATGCTTGCTATCGATCCTGTTCCGATATTCCAGCTCGCAGTGTATCCTTCCACATCTTTACAAATCGTCAATGCTTAACATGGTGTTGAGTAGGTAGTTACATTCAGCTTCTCTTCTCTTTTATTCAGGATAAAATAAAGTTTTGTCCTCACCAAGAAGTGTGCGGACCTATCTCTCCTATTATAAGCATAAAATTGTCTCATTTACGAGCACTTATCGTCACCAAGTCACCAAGTGTTGGAATAACATCAGGAGGAATATATCTCCGGCATCGGAGCGGTGGCTGAAAATTAGTATTTCACCCCCAGTAGGTGAATAATCTACTGGGCCTTTTGTACTACTGCAGCACAAATACACACACACACACACATACTCATGTCTATACAGTGTGTCAAAGTAGTTCATGCGGTTATATAAGGAAAGTTCTTGTTTGTTAATGTGTATGTGTGTGTGTGTGTGTGTTACATGTTTTGGCTACATTAAACTATTTATCTATCTATCTATTTATGGCCAGTGTATGAGATATCCAGAGATCCGCCGACTCTTCGCGAGATCTCCGAAACTATTAGACGCAAACACTCAAAACTTGATAGAGATATTGCTCCTGCGATTTAAAGGTCAGCTAAGAATGGATTTTACGAAATTTCTTCCCCAACGGGTGTTGTGGGGGGCGAAGGGTACTGCCAGCAAAGCGAGCGGGGAATAGTTAATATTATATATATTAGGTAATGGTATAAGGGGTCCAACACAATAATTCACGGGATGCAAGCTAACCTCACCAGCTCGTGGTGCACTGTGCTAATCAATAAACGAGGCTCTGGTATCCACCAACCCGCATTAGGGCAGCGTGGTGTAAAATGGCCTAAACACCCCATATGGATCCTTACAAATGAGGACCCCTAGTGCCCAGCGGTACCGGAGGCCATGCTGACTGTAGACCGATCGATGTGGAGATATTTGGGCCAAGCCTGTGTCCAGCAGTCTATATATCTATGGAACTACTGTAACAAAGTATACCATACCATAAACATGGTGTTTAATACAAAGCCTGCTTCTAAGATGTTCAGGATATGGTATTGGGGTCTAGTGATCGCAAATCAGAAGCAATACATTTTGGAACGTATTACCGCATGCAATACAACTGAATGCAATGCGTTACGCAAAAACTGGTGATTCCACTTGAGAAACGGTGATTAGAAATATTCTGTGTGTATTTCGTACGGTTTTAGATCGTTCGTGTATTAATAGATTGTTTTGTAACTGCAATTATGGTAATAATAATAATAATAGGGGTGTAAGAGGTTCCGCCCAACATGTAGCGGAACCTAAGTCAACCTTACCTGCACGCGATGCATCCTGCTGAACAACAGACGAGTCTCTGATTACCCACTAAACCGCACCGGGCTAGCGTGTTAGGTTACGGCCCAATTCCCCCCAATGTACTCCAATACGATGTGGAAATCTTCCGGCGAGGCTGTGTCCAGCAGTGGGCGTCTGTCGGCTGATATTGATGATGAAATAATAATAAATCATTGTACAACAATTACAAAAGTTAAGTGCGACCGCTGCTCATCTTCACGCCGACAAACAGTAGTGTGAAAAAATTTATGTGTTCCGGTTTGAAGTGCTGCTGCGGTAAAGGGACTTAACATCAATATCTCGAGGCGACGAGCAGAATGTGGTGCTGTGTATGTAATTCTAATCAAGGACCACATTGTTATGGACACAAGTCACGGGATCTAAGCCAAACTCACCTACTCGTGGTGCTCCCTGCTAATCAACAAACTAGGCCTAGGATATGCCCCAAATCCCCCCATATGAACCCCTACAAACGATAATCCATGTTCGGCGGTACCGGAGGCCATGCTGATTGTGTGAAGGGCGCGGGAAGCCTCTGGATGCGGGAATTGCAGGACCGATCGATCTAGAGGTCTTTGTGGGAGGCCTGTGTCCAGCAGTGGACGTCTATCGGCTGATGATGATGATTACCATATTAAAGTTGTTAATATGTATATATATGACAATAAGAGTTGGAGTATTCTGAATGATCATCTTCAAAGCAATCCGAGCGATCTAGTGAAGGTTGGGAGAAACCGCTGGATGTGGACAGCGTAGGTGCGGTAAGGGCAAGCCTCTGTCCACAAGTGGGGATCTATCTGCTGATAATAGTAAAGATCGTTTGAAATTGAAATCTATTATCTATTGCAGATTAAAAATGCTGTAACAAAAAAGAAGTCTAGAAGCTTAGAGTTTATTTTATGCAATAACTTTAATCTAGACTTTTGTTATCAAATCTAGATATTTCTACAATATAGAGTATCAAATAATTATTTATCAATTGACGACTTCTAACTGTTTCCAGCGCGAACACGGCGATGGACAATGACGTCACGCCGGTGTACCTCGCCGCGCAGGAGGGCCACCTCGCGGTGCTGAAGTACCTGGTGCTGGAGGCGGGAGGGCGGCTGGACGCGAGGGCGAGGGACGGGATGCTGCCGATACACGCGGCAGCGCAAACCGGATGCTTGGACTGCGTTAAATGGATGGTGAGGAGATGGTTTCCTTTATTTTATCCACTGTGATGTGTATATGTATAAGCTCTTTATCTCCTAGGTTTTTTATTATAGCCTAGTGCTTGACGGCGATCCCACCTGATGGAAAGCGGAGATGTAATCTAGGTTGTAAACCGCATTAGTCTGGAAGAAACCCATTCACTCTTCTCTTGGTTGGTTGGTTTGTAGCTCTCTATCTCTCTCTCTCTCTCTCTCTCTCTCTTTATTTTTACCCAATTCTGTTATCAATTAATGGATTACAAGTACTTTAAGTACTCTTTAGATAGTCCAGAGTAGATCTCAAGATCTAAAGAAGAGGTGGTTTGGTCTTTGTCGTAGTATAGAGAGGGTACCGGGGTAAGTTATTATGAAGAAATGCGACCGCCCCTCCTAATGCACTAGGGGTATATAACATTTTCTTCCCCCCGGGACAGGATATCTTTTGCAGATGTTTCTTCCGCTAAAAAAGGTAATGATCTTACTGGTGGTAGGTTTCTGTTGCCGGAGATCGTGTACATACATTACCGTATTCCGGTTTGAAGAGAGTTGCAGCAGAGTTACTGTGGTAATGAGCATTAACATGTCACGGTCTCTAGGCGACGAGCACTTGGTGCAGTGTATACCATTGTAACTACCACGTTGTTATGGGTAAGTAATCACTTACCAACAGATGATTGTCCTGTTCGTGTCGTCGTTTGGTAGTATAAAAAAAAAATTTTACTATCGCAGATCAATTGAGCATGAAATGAATTTTCTATATATATATATATAAAATAGTAGTATTAAAAGAGTATATAATTAATGACCTATAGGTTGCCGACCCCTGCTCAAGTACAGCTTTAGTGAGCGGCAGCGCGGGCAGTGTGGCCGCCGACGTTTCCTCTCGCGACGGATGTGATGGTGGAAAGTTATTGAGCATTAATCAGGCGATTTTCTCCTCGCCATTGTGATAGCAGTTGCGCAATATACATGCCGTTCGCGACAGACAATAGCCATTATGTTATTAAGTCGGGGAAATATTAAAATCACCCTGTATAACGGTGAAATGCGGAGAGAGTGTCACTGGTTGGGGCTGTCGGGTTCTTGTACATCACGATTCTATTGTTTACGTTCAACATTTTCTTAAAACATTTTAAACACCGCATTAGTCGACTATTGCTACATAGTGATTTAGTAAAGGTATTTTGTTATGCGGCGATGTTATGCGAGGAGTTCAGCTGATGGGAACAGACACTCCACCGCATTATGCTCATCGCTTTTAAACAGAATATATGAAGCCTTGTTACCCCAGCAATTTCAATACTACAGCGCCCTTCAAACCCGAACACAGTAACTTTTTCACACTATTGTTTGTCGGCAGAAATAGGAGCTGCAGTGGTACCTAGACAGTTAAGTTCACCATCACATTAACTTGGGCTAATATATGACCAAAATATCACATGATTATGTCGCCATGGATACTGGCTTATAGTAAGACAGTTTGAAAACAGCTGACTTAAAAACATGTATAGAATTAAGTAAATTGTAAGTTACATGAGCTTAAAAAGCTTTTTCACAATTAAGGATATGTTTGTTTGTTTTTTTATTATACGAAACGAGAGACGTGCGGGATCTTCACCTGATGGTAAGTGATACGCCTTGTACTAGTTAGGATGATATACACAGCATTGTGCTCGCTTCAGACATAAAATGATAGGTCGCGTTACTACAATAATTTCACTAGTTACATTTCTCATCATCATCATCATCAGCTTTCGTTTATCCACTGCTGGATATAGCCTTTCCCCAATGTCTTCCACCAAATGCGATCTTCAGCTTCACGCATCCACCCATTTCGAACCGCCTTAACGACGTCGTCGGTCTATCTGGATAGAGGGTGTCCTACACTTCTGCGACCTGTACTAACTAGTTACAGCGCCCTTCAAACAGGAACACAGTAATGTTTGCACAGTACTGTTAGGCAGCAGAAATGGGAGCTGCAGTGGTGCCTTGACGGTTTCGGACAACAGAAACCTACCACCAGTGAAACTTTTAAGTTACTATAGAAAGTTATATATTTCGGTTAAGTTACATAAGTTAAAATAGTAAACCGGATGAATGTCTCTTTGTTTTACGGTTCTTTTCTGGTTGCACTTTTAGTTAAGTTTAACGATCATAAGCTGTGCAGTTATAACGGTGGTGTTAAGAGAAAACTTTGATGGCGGCCGGTTATTCTCTCGGTTCGCAGGACCGGAATGCTATATGGACGTGGTTATCAGTTTAATAATCTTGAAACGGAAACCACGGCATGAGCTTTTACTGGACGTTTCGGATATAAACACTACACGTAGTTGATGCATCATCAGCAGGCGGACGTCCACAGCTGGACATAGGCCTACCGCATAGATCTCCACATCGAGCGGTCACGCGTTGCTCTCATTCATTGGGTTCTCGCGATTCTCACCAGATCTTCGGTCCTTGTGGGAGACCTCGCAAAACAACGCGGCCACCACTCGAGGACCGTACTGCTCCATCTGCCGTTGATCTTTCAAGCAATGTGCCCCGCCCACGGCTACTTAAGTCTAGCAATATTTTGAGCTGTATCGGTAACCTTAGTTCTTCTGCGGATCTCCACATTTCTGATTCGATCGCGGAGAGGAACTCCAAGCCTAGCCCTTGTGACGCTTATCGCTGGTAAATCTTTGTTGGAGACCGTCAAGGCACGTACCACCGCAGCCTCTATTTCCGCCATCAAACAGTAGTGTAAAAACATTACTGTGTACCGGTTTGAAAGACGTTGTAGCTAGTGAAATTACTGGGGTAATGAGACTTCATATCTTACGTGTCAAAGCGACGAGGATAACCCATCCTACCTGGTACCACGTTGTTATGGGCATGAGTATCACTTACCATCAGGCGGACATTCCGGTCGTCTAGTAGTTGAATGACAATATTAATATATATAATATATTTAAATGAACCCTTTCTAGATTGTGGAGAGGGGCGTGGATCCGAACGCGAGGGACGGAGACGGAGCTACGCCACTTCACTTCGCGGCGTCCAGGGGACATCTGTCGACGGTGCGCTGGCTGCTGCGGCACGGGGCCAGGCTCCACCTTGACAGACACGGCAAGAGTCCCATAAACGACGCCGCTGAGAACCATCATTTGGAGGTAGGTCTAGGTTTTTGATTTGGAATAAAAGGGTTTTCGGGATCGTGGGCTTTGAAGGTCGAAACCCCCGTTGCCCACTCACGCCCGGGGTGAACCAGAAATACTAGATGATTTCGTGCTTGTTTTAGCAAGGATAGGGTGCCGAGGAAGAGTTGAGGTTCTGTGTGGGAGGTGCTTAGGCGCGTTATTTACATCCCGGGACCCTTTGCAAACCATTAAGGATAACCACCGATGGTGTTGTAGTTGGTAAAAATCCTACATAACCAGAAACAAAGTTATGAGGGTATCTTAGAAGATTTTCCTCCAGATAAAAAGAGGCTGCGGGTTCCATTTCGTAAGACAGCTGTACCATTAAGTCTCAATCGAAATACAGTGGTCTGAGAATCTATTTTTAATATACAACTAAGCGATGATAAAAGGTATACCTTTACCATGATGAAGGTTCTTCCTGAAGTTGTTCACGACATGAGCTGAAGGAAACCAGTAATGTTTTTATACTACTATAAAACGGAAGTAATAAATATAGCAGTAGTGTAACGGTATCCGTAAAAGATAATACTGTTGAGTAATAACAGCGATGTAGTAAAACCCTTGAATCGTATAGCTAATATGTTTACACAACACCAAATTGTGCTTGAGTTTTGTGCAACATGTAAGGTGTTTGCCAATAATCACCACTCTTGGCAGGGGTTGATGATCGCAGTACCGACTCTATCGCACCGATATTACGGTCTGTAGTATTTCAGTCAGATCCTCATTGGTTAATCTACAGGAAGCACGATGTGCAGGTGAGGTTGGCAGTTGAGGAGATTGGCTTGAACTGAGTCTCTTTACACTGGATTCAAATAGCTTAAAACCGTGGTCTGTGGAACACATTACAAGAGAACTACGTCCAGTATGGACGACAATTGGTTGAAATGATGATGATGAAATTGTGCTTGAAACCAAGGTGGTATGTGATGATGGTATTTCCTCCCTGTTGTATTTGATGTTAGCATCTTATGTAGGGGTAGCATAGTATAACAAATTTGTATCGTACATCCTTTACCTACTAGTTTATAATTTTTCTTTGACACACGTGATGGTAACTTATACACCTGCCCAAAATAACGTGGCGCTAATTAGGATGATATACACTGCATTACATTGTCCTCCTCGCCTTGAGCCATCAGATTTTAAGTCTCGTAACTTCAGTAGTTTCACTAAGTACAGCGCCCTTCGAACCGAAACACAGTAATGTTTGCATACTATAGTTGGACGGAAGAAATAGACGCTGCGGTGGTACCTTTTTTTATCGCGGGGGGTAAAAAGGTTATGTGGGGCTTCCATCCACTAAAATCTCCTCGGTGGTCTCCCTCAGTGCATTGGGAGGGGCTCCGGGATCTCCTACGGAACGCACCGGTGCCCCTCTGCACTCTGGTTAAAATATCCCACGGAAGGGCAAAGCTCTCCTTAGCACCAATTACGGCAAAGACAAGACCACCGTGCACTTGCCGTCCTCCTGAGGCTCGCTTATTAAGCTCTGAGGGCCTCCACCCTCAAGCTCACGAACCCGAGGACCCCTATAGTCACCTTGTACGACAGGCAGGAAATACCTTAGTCCTGTTCTTAACAGCCCAAGACTATAGGTCTGGTTATGGTGGTACCTAGACGTACCATCAATAAAATTGCTGTTCTCGCTTTGTAGTTTAGTTATTATTTGTAGTCTTTATATTCGTAGTATAAAGTAGCGAATCAGTTAACCTTTACGACATCAATTCCTTCATCAGAGTCCGGTATCAGGTGACCAATCCATTTGTAGTTTCACTTAACCCATGTAGAACTATTATCGTTAACTTTCATGTTTTAATTGCGAAGGTTTCGTTTGGATGCGGCATGCGTTTTCTAATGCTGTTCACGTCCGCTGCGCCTCAGGTGTACAGTGCACCAGATATTTGTGTTAATCAACCCTCGCGATCTACACAAAGATAATTACTTTATCTTTTACACTACCGTGAATACAAACAAAGGATATTACTTAACGCCTTATTAAAACAACTTTCCATCTACCTACAGTTACAGAATGAAGGCATATAATATTAGCTAGGTCTGTTTCGGGCGACCGTCTAGGTCACCTCGTCACTGTGTTCCGCTTTGAAGGGCGTTGTAGCTAATAAACTACCTGTACTAACGAGATTTATTCATCTCGACAATTTCTTGCAATGTTTATGAACCACCACTTTCTTATCAGTTAAATTTGATGTATTATGATAAGTTTAATCATTACCTAAGTCGATGGACCCTGCTTACTTACGACTTCTCAATTATGGCTATAATTGCTATATTATTCGTAATTAGCAACTAAGTTACGTAGCATGTTTGTAAATACATCCTTCTGCTCGTTTTCCTGGTGACTTTACCTATTGATCCTTTGAGTTTAAGTATTTATTGTACTCGTAATATAACTGATTGGCTTTAAACATCATCGCCAAGTGATATTATATCAGCGCAAAGTATAACATAGTTGTTACATATATAATGTAAAACATTGAAATGAATTCACACGACGAACAATGCATCCTAAATCCGAGAACAATTCTACAAACAATGGAATGGTGCGGTCACATCCTCTGCATTCAATGGAGATTGGTTACAGAGGTCAAAGTCATGGGTCGGTCTGAAGCAGTGGTTACGTGATGCAATGATGATATAAGTAAATAATTTTATTTACCTCTCAATGTTGCCCCTGGTGATCTTTATCTGACGAGAGTGTAATCGAAGCCATTTCTTTTCTTTAAACACTATTCTGGCCAAATGCGGGTAGGCGGATGTAAAATGTCCTAAAATGTTTGTTTTCCTTAGAATGTATTGGTTTCTTTACGATTTCCTTCTTCAGAATATAATCCTATTTAAATGGTTTTATGATTGAGCAAAAGTAGATCAGATCGAGCCATATCACAGTAACAAAAAATACGGAAACCGTCACCAAAATGTTTGCTATAGTTAAATCACTCTACGTTTAATTTATAACGTTTTGTAACAATTAAAAAAAAATTAACATTACTTTTAAAAATTTTAATTGGATAATAAAGTTAGTAGATTTTTAAGCACAGACTCTATTTAGATAAAGTTAGAAAGTGGAATATATTCGCTGTATGAGTCGTATAGATATACGAAGAAAACTTTCGAATAATGTGGCGCTGTCCGAAGCTATTGCAGATGCTATTACGACACGAATTTTTCAACATTACCATTGTGAGATTCCTCTTAGACAGCCTTCATTATTTTGTAACCGATGTGATTCTAGATTGTCGATAATATCTCCGTAATGACAAAGCACTTGTATATCAAATGTGAGAGGTGAGAACTGTTGAGTTGTGAGGAAAGAGATTTGAAGAAAGAGAATTTGCAAACAAACCTACTTATTGTTGTAACACTTTATACGGGAGATTCCGTTATCTAGGGAAAGATGAGGAGACAGTAGACAGAAGCATATTCTAGGATGAAAAGGATAAGTTTATTGTAATGATAAGTCTTTTACCATCTGTGCTGATGAGAGCACCGCGTTGTCAGATGCCCGAGAAAGCGTCGGCGAAAACGACTGATAATATAACTTGTTACATATCTAAATTATTAGATTTTCATATTTATATTGTATAAAGTGTTAATTAGTAAGTAGGTTAGTACAATTTAAATTTTATTAGTCGACTAGAAACTTTATAATATGTTTCTTTCACGTTTTGGTATCAAACAATATCGGGTATTAAGCTCAACACTAATAGTTATTCAGAATTTGATATAAAATGCCACCAAGAGTTGGAACCTTTAAAGATAAACGAGCACAGAGGTTTTATATACTCATTTATGTAATATTATCTGTACTAATTGAGACCTGAGTACTTATTGATAAGTCTTCATCAGTGCTTGAACGTGCTGGTGGCGGCTGGTGCGGCTGGCGCGGACAACAAGCAGCTGTCTTCATACAAAGCGATCCATTCCTGTGCCTGTTCTCCCGGCGAGGCGAGGGTAAGTTGATTAACTTGTAGGGCAGTTGTTTAGTTACTTTAAGTTCACATTTTTATAAAATAAGTATTTTGACTTCTTTAGGAAGTAGTACACATTTTTTCGTATTGGATTTAAAACATATGTATAAAAAAAAAATGTAGATGACAAGTTATATGGTCAGCGATACATTATAGTTGATATTGTTATATGAACAAGAAGATAGAAAATGGTATTGTGGTTTTCGAGAATGTTCTTTAAAATAAGTATGAACTCAATGAAATAAATATCTACTTGTTGTGGACGTGGTACTTAAAGATGAAGTTATTCATAATATCAAATATAAATCAATTAAAAAGTTAATGTTGTGTATTTATTCCAGTGTGCGTTGCCCAATTGCGTGAACGGCAGCGGTAACCGTTCACCTTTCTATTTGCACACACCTGACCGCGAGAAACGCACATCGGTGCTGGAGCGCCGCGGCTCGTTACCCTCGACGGGATCCATCAGCTCCGCGCGCTCCGGACCCGCCGACGGGCTTTATGTGAACCCGATGCAGAGGGGAAACTCCACGAATGTGATCCTCCATAGCTCCTCAGGGGAGGAGAGCTCAGGTTGGTAAATTTTTAGGCCAAAGTTACGGAGACTACGTTCACCATGAAGTGAACTCAAGTTATATATTAATTCATAAATGTTTTGTTACCACCGTAATTCCACCTGGTAAAGCTAACTGGAGGTAATTTCTTTTAAGGCTTTCCGTATTACGATACCAGATTAATATAACCTAAGGATATGGATCATGGTTGCTATAAATATAGGGGTAGTAAATACAAATATAAATATCAGTGAAATTTAACATTCCATAATATAGCATAAATGATACATTATTTCCGCATCCGTTTGCTTAACGTTGATTAAATATGCAACATTTATTGTACTAGGTATTTATAACAGGTTGTAACACCAACTGGCATATAATTCACTTTTCTATTTAATTCGCGATTAAAGCGAGAATGTACCGTAGCCAATGGGCCGCGAAGCGTCGGAAATACCGCATCGGGAAGTTTTAGGTAACAATTGGTGCTGGTCAGTCGGCTTTCGGAGTTTGTGGTGATGGGACGTGGCACGGGACAATAAAGTTCAAAATGTGATGTCTACCCTATCAGGCGTATGAATTTCTAAACGATTGTGGATTATCAAATATATTAGTGATATTATCAATCCAACATCAGCAAAGTTCGTTACTACGTTTAGTATCAATGCTGTAAGGCCTTCGATTATTCATTTTTTTTGTTATAATAGTTACTTCAAATTCATCATATTCTTGATCGTCATCATATTTTTGATCGATATCACCTGCGTCATAACTGCTGAGTTTCGACAGGTTGTCACTATGTTTGATGTCGTGGTGATCTATAATTCATAGCACTAGGGCATACCCGTGTGAATGTAGAGCACCTGGTGTTTTGTAACAGTACGCAATACGTAGCGGACAGAAACCGGTTTATCTATAAAGCAGAGTTTGGAAATACTTTTTTTTTTTTTGGAATCTATACACAGGTAAAATAAATAAAGGAAAAGAAACTAGTTAAATTAGTTAAACCATATCGGTAACTGCAGTAGCTCAAGAATTTAAGGTGCAGCCAGTTAATAGTTGCCAACTAGGGATGTGCTAGAAATTTTTAATTCTTTTATCTTCTGTAATGTTAAATGCTTTATTAGCTCTAAGTAATGTTAAGATATATATATTTTTTTAAACTTTTGAACGAGCAAGCGAACCTTTCACAGCCACATTATCATTTAAAGAATCAAATCTCAGAGGTATCAGGCTTCAAGTTTAAGGGTTCTTCATCTAGTACAAAAACTTTATAGAGTAGGAATGAGGTAAATAAGTGAAAGTTTGCATTAAGTATCTTAGACTGCAACATTTAGTAAAAATTGAAAACATTAATGCGAAATGAAGAAGAGGAACAACACCAACTTTTATCCTTTCACTGTTAACAAAGATTTCTACTTTTCCAGTTTTATCAAAATACCTGTTTTCGATTATGGATGAAGAAAGTTAACACGTAGAATAAGATTTCTTTTAATGTTCTCTGTTTTTAGCCTTCCCTTTTTCTTTTGTGTTAGCATGCTCGGCATCTGAAGTAGACGCATCACACTCCACCGGCTGGTTCCTCCACGGGAGCAGCGGGGGCGGAGCACCGGCCGCGTTGTATCAACGAGTGCGCGACCTGTTCCACACACGCTCGCCAGGGCCGAGAGTACCCGCCGAGGGACAGGAAGCTCCCACCATGACTGGTAAAGATTGTTCTACTATACGAGTACTGTATCAGTTAAAATAACGCACCGTACATAAAAGGCCGAAGAGTGATGCAAAGGCATTAAAGGAGATTCTAAGACTAACCCTCAGAAGAAAGAAATCTTGCTCCTCCAAAGAAGGTTGAAGAGACTTTTTTTCATACGAGGAAGCGACTAGATGAGCCCAGCGTTCATCTGATGATAAATGATATGCTTAGCCATAACCAAATGGCGCTGGAATTGATGATATATACAGCTTGTAATTATGCTCGTAGTCTTCAGACATAAGATCTTAAATCTCACATCAGTAATTTCACTAGCCGCAGCGCCCTTCAAACCGCAATACATTAATATTTGCACACTGCTGTTTGATGGCAGAAATAGGAGCTGTGATGGGACCTACTTAGTACTGACAACAGACCTACCATCATCACTAACTAGTACTTTATCTGGGGTTAGGTTCAGATCAAAATTAAAAAAAAAAATGCTGTTCTTAAGAACTAGTTGGTGTAAATGAAAATTATTCCAGTCATCATTTGATTTTCATTTTGTAGATAATTTGAAGTATGATTCTTTCCCTATCAAAGTATACCCTTTCATCATTTTCGTCATGATTGACCCCAAGCGGTGGTCAGATTAAAATTTTATTTTAGCTTTCGATTCCTCTCAAGATTAAACCGTTTGATCTTCAAAATACACCAAGAAGAATCGAAGGTCAACGAATGTTCCGTTATCATCTAATTTTATATGCAACTAATGTTTTATTTATCAAATATCAATTTTTATGTAAAAAAAATATCATTAATTCCACAAAGTAGGATATTTTATGAAAGTTCTCGAACAGGAAGTTAAATTTGTCGATTTTACTACAGTTAAGGCGGAAGTGCACGGATGTAGTGAGACGACGGGCGTTGAGAATTCAGACAGCGATAGCGGCGCTGAGGCTACACGTCGTGACCACCACTACGAGGATATCTACCAGCCGCGAGAGGAGCGCAGGAGGTCAGCTTAATAAATACCAATAACTATGATTTCTTTCATGTAATTTTATCCAGTAGACAAGAGCTTCATTTCTATTTTTAAATCGACAAGGTTATTGCTTGACTACCCTCCCACCTGATGTTAAGCTGTGATGGGGTCTGTGGCGAATTAATCTAGGATCAATCTATTTACTACTTCTTGAAGATGGAGGTTATGTTTGGACGGGAACGCCATCATCAGCAAGTTGTTCCACTTCATTGCTATTCTTGTTAAATACGAACAGCTGAACCTCTTTGTTCGCAAACTGAGGATGTCTCCAACATAAAGATGGTTTCTCACCGTGCGTCTAAAATAAGTCTGGTGGTGGACCAGGGATGGGGTAATTATATCGTGTATTCCATCTCACAATCTCCGAAATGTATCCCATAGAACATTTGCGTTGTGGCCTGTCTCCAAGACTGTGAAGCCTACTTGTGAGAAGTTCTTGATCACCACAAGCCTTTTAGTCCACCTCTCCATCGAGGGTAGTGCTGGTAGATGAGTTTTGGCTGCACCTTCTCAGATACGTATCCTCTATTCGTTGGCTTTATTTAAAGCCAAAAGCTATATACATATACATATATATACGAGTATATATGTATTGCATATGAATCTCATGATCCCAGTTTATTTCTGTTTTTTTTTTTATTTACCAATGTCCTTTATCTTCTCGCTTCAAAGATATGTTCAAATTGTGTAAGAAAAGGTCCTTGTTCATTGGTATTTAATTTTGTTTTCATTATGGTTCGATGCAGCCAGGATTGGAGTGAGATGTTCACCTGATGGTAGGTGATAGTTAATTGATGCAATATAAAGTATTATTTTACACCAGGAGCAGTTCTCGGGACTCCGGCAGCCACAGTCGACCAGGGAGCGCCGCACTGGTGGTCGACTACGCTACCAAAGATACAAATGATAGGTCAGAGGAACAGTTGTTATAAATACCATAATATAGATAGACTGTTCTGCTAAAAGATTGAAGAGGTCTACGTTCATCTGTGGACAAGAACAGATCGAAATGATGATGATGAATAATGGTACTTTTATCTGGAATCTCAATTGATGACCATTCAGTAAAGTAAAGACTTTCACATTAAAATATTACTCACTGCTGTTTTCAAGAGTTGATCTTTTACCTTCTATAATATTGGTGGTGGGTAGTTAGAAGCCGAGCACTGTATCTGGTGGAAGATATTGAAGAAGTCGTATATCTGATAGTGGATTAACAAAGGTTATTGATGATGGATAAGGTTCATCACTCATAAATCTGTTGCTTTGATATGTATTTCATTGGTGCCGGCAAAATATATCTTCTTCCATTTCCTTCTATCACCTGACAACTCTTCATTGTCACTTCATTCACACGATCCGTTTAATTCTTGTTTCATCTTCTCGTTCTCTTTCGCTCGTTATTCATGTTGATTTGAGATTTTGTGTAATATATGACCATTTTGACCACAGCTCGAACAACAAAGCATACGAGGAGGTGTCTCCGCCGCCGGAGGCTCAGGCAAAGTCAACGATTGCCACCAAACTCGCTGCGCTTACGCACAAGGCGCAGACTTTCGTAAGTATCAATAGTTTTTTATTTTAATTATTATGAGTAATTTAATGTTTGTACTGTCGGGATTCTTTTTGAGGAGTGAAGATCATTATCCACCACGCTGTCCAAATACAGGAGTGGATTTCAAAAGATAATTAAAGCTATTGCTACATGCGTCGTTTTCGATGAGGAAGTAGGAACCTGGTCGAACCCCAAAGCCCTACGAAGCTGAACTATCATAGCTTCACTAACCTTCATCATCATCATCAGCCGATAGACGTCCACTAACCTTAGGATAGGAACAATGGCGAATATTGATTTTACCCTTATTTTACTGTGTGAGGCCTATGTCCAGCAGTGCACGTCTATCAGCTGATGATGATGATGAAACTGTTTTTTTTTTTAATTTCGATTCACCATCGATACAGTTGTGTTGTGAAAATAATTATTTACGCTTTAGTATAGTAATGACGTAAGCATAACGAGGCGTGAAGCTTTGAATAAACCATTGTCTATGGTCTCGTTGTGCGATCACCATGTTTTGAATACCCTCACTTAACTCTAACATTACTAATGACACTTAAACTTGTTCATGTTACAGAATATCTTCTCACCGTTTCTATCTCCACTTGCATCTCTCAAAGACACTAACATTATATATACGAGTAACTACCTCGTGGTATTTTGGTGTTCTTATGGCAAATTCTTTCTTAAATATTCTTCTTTAACACCATTAAATTTGATGGTATTCAAGAAGAATATATTTCCGTCTTCTATACTTAACAAATTAAACCAGGTTTTGGATAAAAAATTCATACGGGTCGGTAATGTTTATATATTTATATATACATATATAATAAATAAATAAATAAATAAATAAATTGTAATTGGTGAACTAAGGTCACCGACATAGTCCAAAAGATTGATAGCCTCAAATGGCTATAGGCAGGATACATCGATCGAAGGACTGACAGCCGATGGGGCATTAAGGTCCTCGAATGGCGACCGCGTACCGGAAGACATAGTGTTGGCAGGCTCCTCATTAAGTAGATGTGGGCAGCGTAGGATCGATTGATGTGGAGATTTTTGAAGGAATCCTATGTCCAGCAGTGGACCTCTGTCGGCTGATAATGATGATGATGATGAAATAAATTGTTGCTAAAAGATCAAGTGGACTTGTACTGGAGACTTAACCAACTAATGATTACTTGTGATGAGTAACGGAATTTAAGGTTATGTTCTTAAGAGTACTGTACTAACTTCATTCATCAGCAAATGTTTATTTGTATGGTTTTACAATAAACAGAACTATCAACTGCTAGTAAGTGATACTAAGTACACAATTAACAAACGCTAGTTGGGATATTTACACAACATCACAATAATCGCCATACAAAATTAGCTAGTGTATATATTTCGATATTGGTTAATGTACTCTAGAAGAATGCTCTTTAGATTTTCTATATCACTTAACCTTTGATTGTATTACTGTTCGTTCGGTCAGTATGTTTACTATCATATAGTAAATGTTTTTACTCGACATTAGGCAAGGAGCATATCGTCAGCGGCGGGCAGCCGGCGTACCTCGGTTACGGATGAGGCGGCAGTTGTGCAGGCATCGGCTTCGTCAGGTGTATCATCAGGCGGTAGCTCGGGAGACGAGGCGCCGCCACCACCGCCACCGCCACCCGCACCCCCCGCACCGCCGCCGCCAGCTGTTCTTGAAGAACCGGCGCTCAGACCTTCGGAGCTTCGCAGCAAACTTGGTAAGTTCATCATTACCTCTTTGCTTAAGCATATCACATACATACATTTTTAAGCATTATAAAATAATAGCAATAAAAAAAAACTACAACTTAAACAATTTTTAACTTGTGGGATGGAAACGATGGGATTAAGTTGGTATGGGATTAAATTACGTTCTCTAGTGTGACGTAATAACACGTCCCAGTAATAGAGCTCGCGGCTGTTATATCCTGCGGAATTGAAAAGGGACTTCCCCGGTTAACAGGTTAATTAAATTTCAAACTAGTTGCTCTCAACTGAGGCCGTTAGGATTATATACGCTGCATCACGTGTTCCTTCATCATCATCATCAGCCGATAGACGTCCACTGCTGGGCCACTGCCTCCTCCAAAGATCTATACATCGACCGGTCACGCATTGCTCGCATCCGGTAGGTTCCCCCGATTCCCATCAGATCGTCTTTCGGTCTTTGTTTCTTACCTTAAAATATTTGATGGTATATCTCATCACCAATTATAACATTAATTTGTTAACTTAATTAATTCCTTTTTAATATATAAGTTAGCCCTCAATCCGTATTGGGCCAGCGTGGTGGGAAATGGCTCAAATCCCCAGCCCCTAGTGCGCAGCGGTACCGAAGGTCATGACTGTATGTGATCTTTGGGTGAGGCCTACTACCAGCAGTAGACGTCTATCGGGTGATGAAGATGATGATGATGATATAAGTTAATAACTTAAACACTAGGCAAATATTACCGCGGCTCTTGCTTCAGTCTCCAAACAGTATATGTAGCTGGTTTTAATCCTGGAGTACAGAGACGCTGGTGGGATAAGTCTCTGATGCTGCACCGTTGTGTTCCGTAAAAGATCCCGGCGCTCCTCTTAATCCACTGACGGAGACCACCGATGGGATATGGGTGGTTAGAAATCCCACACAACTCTGTCTTCCCCCAGAAGCAGGGTATCTTTTAAGATTCCCCCACGATAATAAAAAAAAGTACTCTCTTGCTGGAGACTGTCTAGGTATTACCAGGTCTATTTCTACCGTCAAACAGTAGTGTGCAAACATTACTGTGTTCCAGTTTGAAGGGCGCTGTAGCTAATGTAGTTACTCGAGTAATGAGGCTTAATATTCTATGAGTCAAGGCGACGACCGCAATGTGTTGTGTAAACATCCTAACTAGCGCCACGTTGTTATGGGTGACCACTTACCATCAGGTGAACGTCCCGCTTGTCTCGTCAGCTTCGTTAATTATGATGCTGTGTATATCATCCTAACTAGCTCCATGTCGACGCGAAAACGTAAGAACTATATGATTTTAACATTTAACTTAATCATTTAAGTAACGTTTCAATTAGTTTTGTAAATTAGCGGGTAACTTCATTAATTACCACCTTTTTTTTTTGTTTTACTTTCTACCGTCGTTTTTAAGTGCTGTTAGTCGCGTTCTGATTGAAGCGTACATTTAAAACGTTTAGAATACGAATGTATGGAGTGGCCGTTTGGAGTAACGATGTTTTTTTTTTTTTACCCACTTTCCATTTCATGGTGTCGTTGGTGTGGAGATAGCTATGCTAATGAGACGGCGGTGTATGAAATTTCGTAATCCCATCTGTCATGTGTTTCCGCTGATACCTGAGCGAACGGAAGTATCCAATTTTTGTTATTTAATGAAGCGATGAGACTATCGGACGTTCACCTGATGGTAAGTGATACGCCTGTCGATAACAACGTGGTGCTAGTTAGAATGGTATACACTGCACCACATTGCGCTCGTCGCTTTCAGGCATAGGATGTTAAATCTCATAACCTAGTAATTTGATTAATAATAGAGCCTTTCAAACCAGACTGTTCAAACCTGTTGTTTGTCGGCTACAACAGGAGCCGCGGTGGTAACTACCTAGACAGTCGCTGGTAATGGAGATTGACCACCATAACTAGGATGAGGAGATTTAATATCTTGTCTGATGCAAGTACAAACGAGGCAGTGTGTATTATCCTAATTAGAGCGATGTCAGGCGTACAAATAACCTTCAAGTGAAAATTTTGTTGCATTGTAAACATCCTAACAAGCGTCTCATTATGTTTGACTTACCATCAGGTGAATGTACCGAGTGTGAGAAACTGAAAGTCGATATGCGATCGAATCGGAATAAACCCTAGTCATCGTTTTGTGAAATTTGTTAATCGGAAAGTTACCGAAACTGCCGGTTAATATATATACATAACCACCAAACGAAACTTGCGATATTAACGAGTGGTGACGTCGCTTGTTTATTTGTCATCATCATCAGCTGATAGAGGTTCACTGCCGTACGCGGGCGCCGCTCGAGAACCTTACTGCCCCAGCGACCATTAGTCCTTCGAGCAGTCTGCCTTACCCACTACCAACGTCCTGCTCCTCTCATCTCCTAATTGAATAAAATAACTCTTGTTGCTTTCCAAAAAAATGTAGCATTCCCTAACACCCAAGTAATATGGAGTTGATGAAAGTTTACCACATTCCTTAGTCTGATGAATTTATAAAGAAAAGTACAAACCTCATTATTTATCGTCCACTGCTGGATATAGGCTTCTCCCGAAGATCTCCATATCGATCGGTCCAGCGCTGCTTTCATCCAGTGGATTCTTGCGATTCTCACTAGATCGTCGGTCCACCTTGTGGGCGGCCTACCAACACCACGTCTACCAGTACGCGGGCGCCACTCGAAGATCTTCCTGCCCTATAGTCCGTCCCTCCTTCGGGCCATGCCCACTGCCACTTAAGTCTAGTAATTTTTTTGGCTATCTCGGTGGCCTTAGATCTTCTGCGGATCTCCACATTTCTGGTTCGATCGCAGAGACACTCCCGACATAGCTCTCTCCATTGCCCTTTGGATGACTTGGAGTCTTTTTATAAGGCCGACAGTAAGGGGCCACTCCTTGATTCCGTATATCATCTACTGGCAACACGCACGAGTTGAAGACTTTTGTCTTCAAACTGCGGTATCTGGGATGAAAAGATGCTGCGTAGCCTCTCGGTTTAAATGATGTTTTAGCTAGTGGAATTAATAACATCTTATGTTTGAGGGTGACGAGAATAATGTGTTGTGTATATCATCCTAATTAGCGTCACGTTGCTATGGACACGTGTATCACTTACCATGGTGTGAACGTCTCGTCTATTTCATCGCTACGTAGAATATGTAGAGCAGAGCTGCAGTGTCCTCTACATACGCTGATGATGATTATTGGTGAGGTGTTTTTCAGTTCAGACGGCAAGGTCTATTTCCGAAGAAGACTTTCTCTATTGATCATCATCGTCATCGTCAGTCGATAGACATCCACTGCAGGACATAGGCCTCCAAATATCTCCGCGTCTATAGGGGTTCATATTGGGAGGATTAGGGTCATTTCGCACCACGCTGGCCCAATGCGGGTTGGGGGGAGTCCCTTGATAGCAAAGAAAAGTGATATTCTAAAACTTAAATCAGGCATCAACTTATATCATATTATATACTATGTAGTCTTCCTATGGCGATAATTAGGATGATGCACTACATATTATATTGTCTTCTTGCCCTAGTACTTTCATTAGCTACACGACCCTTCAAATCGGACAACAGTATTGATTAGTTGTCTATCAATTAAAGTAAAGTCAAAATCGGATCTTACGGACATTACTCTGTAAAAATGTGCAAAATATTTGATGCTGATTATTTAGTAAAAATTAAGTATTATTAAGTTTATACTATATATGTTAGAAACATAATAATTTTTTGGTTATATATACCTAGTCCGGCCGTAAGTTCTGTTACAAATGAAAATGTTTTTTTTTTTTATGGAGCAATGTAGTATTATTTAAATGTATACCTACATATTTATTAGTGTCAGCAAATGATAAAAAAATGTTCTATTCGAAATGGCCACCTTTGGCTTCTATACAGGTCTTTAATTTGTTTGGCCACGTGTCTATGGATTTACGCGCTGTGTCCAAGGGAAGTTTCCACCCCCGCCACTGCTTGCTCCAAAGATTTTTTAAGAGACTCAATGTGGCCGTGTCGTTTACAGCAGCAGCAGGCCATGTCCTTTAAAACTGACCATAATTTGAAGTCTAAAGGGTTGATGTCTGGGCTAGATGAGGGCCAGTCTTTAGCTCTTATAAATTCCGGAACGTTTGTTTCAAGCCGGGCTTGAGTAGTTTGTGCCTTGTGACCAGGTGCAGAGTCCTGCTGGAAAGTCTACGGTATATTTATAAAAACTGTATTGCTGGGAGGTTTCTCAACATGATCCAAGACTGTATCTTGATACACTTTGGCTGAAGTTTTCACTCCTTTTTCACAAAAATGTAGTTATGTGACTCCTTGATAAGACACGCCCCACCCAACCACCACTGACGCAGGATGATGACCACGTTGTACCTTTCCGACCACTTGAGCAGCTTCTTTAGAACTGCGAGCGTACACTTTACCATTTTGTTTACTGCAGTGTTCTCCAATCGTGAAAATTGTTTCATCAGTAAAGAGGATATTTCTGTTCCGTTTACCTGCCTGTTGTATCATGACCGAAGGTTTGTTCGTTTGATGGATCCACTCCATCCATCTTTAATTGTGAAGATCGATTTAGAGCATGTCCAGTATATCGACGATAAGCACCGAGCACCGAGCTGCAGGTCTTGTTTTATAATACGCGACAGAGTTCTAGCGGGAATCTTCAATTCCCGCGATAAGATTTTTTGCTTCCTAATGGGCTTTCGACGAATTCTGGCTTTAACAGCATTAACAGCCTTTGTATGTTCCAACAGCACGCGGTCACCACGATCTTTTCCGGTCTTCGACAGAGGAAGTGTTGTTGTATCTGTAGAGAGTACGATATACGAACATACGGCTGATAGCAAGCTTTTGAAGTGTCTGGAATATGAGCGACGGGACTAGCGCCATACCCACCACTTTATGCAAGGCGATCACTGCAAACCTATTTTCTTTAACATCCCCCACCCCATTCCATACAGTAATTTGATAATGAACACAAAAAAAATATGCGAAAGGGCGCAAAATCGAAAGAGGTTTTTAAAATAATATACGTGTTCCAAATTCAAAATATGTAAAAAGTAGAGAAAAGAAATTTTTAATATAACAGTAATTATAGCTAGACTAGTTATATATATATATATATGGATAGATAAATAGTCATCTTATTTATTTTAATAATTCTCGCTATGACAAGTTGTTTATAGGTTATCCAAAGGCGAATTACGTTTCGCTTTTTCTCCCCTTCTATTTTTTAAAAAAAGTCGACTCATATCGCTCGAATATAATATCACTGACAAAAGAAAATAGAAAGTAGAGATCGCACGGAGAGTTTTACGATTGTTTTATTACAGTCTAATAGCGTATTAGCCTACTTGTTGTTATACTGCTATAAATTATTTAACGGCTCTTGTCGCTTTGTTCGTTCGCAGAGAGAATTGTCACCGCTCGGATGTTGGACGCAAATGTTTGACAAACTTCCTTACAAACTATTTTCAATCTCGCATTCAATGCAAATGTTTGACAAATAAGTTTCAGTCTTGCATTTAACGCAAATGTTTGACAATTTTTTTTTATGGTAAGGGTGGGCAAACGAGGGAACAGTTCACCTGGTGGAAAGTGATCACTGACTCCGATGAACAGTCGCAACACCAGAGTGGTCGGGGCTGCGTTGTCGGCCTTTAAGGGTATAATCCGCCCTTTTCTTGAAGCCTTAGATGGTTTATATTAATATATAAGTTTGTCTGCATATTGAAATATACTTTTAACTGGTGGTAGGTCTCTGGTGGTGGTACCGTCTAGGTAGGTACCACCGCAGCACCTATTGCAGCCGTCAAACAGTACTGTGCAAGTATTACTATGTTCCCGTTTGAAGGGTGCTGTAGCTAATAAAATTACTGAGGTAATGATCATTAACATTTAATGTCTCAAGCGGCCACATTGCTGTGTATATTATCCTAACTAGCGCCACGTTGTTATAAGCAGATGGGACGGTTACCATCAGGTGAACGTCTCGTTCGTCTAATCGTATCGTAAAATAAGAAAAAGTGTCATGATGGGCACAATGAGGTGCTGTGTATATCATCCTAATTAGTGCCTTATTATGGGCAGGCAGTCACCATCAGTTCATCGCCAGTTGAACTTCTTGCTTATATGTATTAGATATCTTCAAGGGTATATTGTACTGGTCTGTACGTCCAGTGCTTCCGCTTAGCGTTTAGAGATGCACGACACATTTCCATCAGCACACCCCAAATAATAATCTATCACACACGACGGTACTTTCTAGCAAAAATTAAAACTAGAACTTGTTCAGCGGACGGTCACCGCTGGCCGGAGACGAGAGGAAAGCGGCAATTAAACAGACGCACGGTTTCAGGAATCAGAGTGCGACGGCCCGTGGTGTTGCCTGAATCTGAATCTTTACATCTACTGCCTTATACTATTTAACTAGGTTAGTGGATTTCAACGCTGGTACTCCTAACACAGCGGAAACCTTTTCATTATGTTTGCATTAACGTAGTTTGTGTGTTTGATGTGTGTATTCATTACTAAAGTAGCTAAGAGCCTGATCCAACTTCCTGACTTGAATCTGATGCCACATACGCAGCCTCTCTACGTTTCGGGATGATATATAAAAGAATGAAAGAGAATATGAGTTATGAAAGAGAAAATAAAACTTAGGGGAAGCAAAGGAAAAAAAAATGGAAACAAAAGAAAAAGAAAGCACTAGTCCACAAAACGTTAGGGAACCCAAAAAAAAGGTGCGCGTAGAGGCGGCAGCTGGCTTGTGATGGCTTTAGCAGTGCTGGTCAGGTACGAGTCTATTTTATTATTTATTTATTTAGCCTTAATTAAAAAAAATAATTAACACAGACTATTAGGATTTTATCTGCAGTCTTCCGACAGAAGCCGCCTCTAAATATTTCCACAGATCTCATTCTTTAGCTATCCGAATCCATTCTATACCAACGAGTTCCTTGATATCGTCCTCCGTCTACTCCATCTCCCTTCACTCTTTTAGCTATCTCTTGGCTACCGTTCCGTACTAGCTTTTGTCCACATTTTCCTAGTTTCCTGCACCATATATCCTATCCGCTGCCATTTTAGCTGTTTGGAAACGAATTACATATTTTTTAAATTCAAATGCTTCAGTCCTGTCGAGCTAGTTAGAGCAGGACTAAGATAAGCCCTGCCTGTCGTAGAAGCAGACTGAAAGGGTCTAGGAGTTGCGCGCCTTGAGGGTGGGGGCACTTATCACTCAACAAGCGAACCTGCGTGGGACAGGGTATGGCTCAGTGGTAGTGGCTTCGGAAAGTTCGGCCCTTCCTTAGAGACGTGTAACAGATAGTGTGGAGAGACACCGGTGCGTTCTATAAGAGATCCCAAAGCCTCTCCGAATGCACTGATGCAGACCACCGAGGGGGTTTTACTGAGTAAGAATCTCACCTTGCCCTGATGTTCTCTCAGAAACAAGGTACTTTTCGAAGATTTCTCCTCGGAAACCAATAAAGGAATGCTACGGTAACGTACCATCAGGCAGGTTGTATACTTACCACCTTCGTGGTATAAAGAGTGAGCTTGTTTAACCATGGCCTTATTATCTCTTAACGTCATCTGAGTTGGAGTCTGAGTTTCTTAAGTATTTTATAGTTTTGTAGTTTGTTTCCGTTTTCCCTTGTAGTATATATACAATACTATTGTTTTCTTGATGTTTTTTTATAATATACTTTTAGAAGTGTTTGTTTGTGTGTGTGTGTGTGCTGGTGTATTTTCTATTTAAAATAAATTAACAAACAAACAGGATAATTAAAAAAGACATGTCTATGAGAACACTACGTTAATAAATATGTGTTTTCGTTTGTGTCAATTTATAACTCTGTTAGATTAATTTAGTTGTATACGATTGTTGATATTTATTTATTAATTCATAACATCAACTATTATTTTTATATACTGGTTCTAGGTCTCTGTTGCTGGAGACCGTCTAGGTACCACTGCAGCTCTTATTTCTGCAGCGAAACGAGTACTGTGCAAACATTACTCTATTCCGGTATGAACGGGGCTGTAGTTAGTAAAATTACTGAGGTGACGAGACTTTACATGTTATGTCTCAAGGCGAAGAGCATATTTATAATAGTAGTAGTATACCATCTTACTAGCGTCAAGTTATAATATAAACGTCTTGCTCGTCTCTCCACTTTACTCAACGATAAAGAAAGGTAAGTATTTTTTTTTTCAATACTGTGGTAAGAATGGACATCACTTAAATATACGTAACGAAGTTCAGTTTGATTATTCTGGAAATAGTTTTCTGATACTGAAGTGTTGTGTAAACAATACTGTTTCTATTAGAGTGGGACCGAAAAGTTTAATTTGCTTTGTGAACGATCTGTTTTATTTAGGATGTTTATACAACTACATATTAATATAAAAGGATGTATATTAATTTCATTCGATTTGTATTATATAAAAAAAACAGTACGTTTTCACTTTAAGATATAATTATATAAAGTAGAAGAGTTTCAATAAGCCAATCGTCGCTTAGCAACAAAGTATACATCAACTGCGGCTCTCTACATTAGAAAATTGAACAAGTTTGCGTCAATGTCAACCGCAGTTAATTATAAACGTTAACACTAACTGTCACAGTTATCCGTTTAAGTTAAACTCGTATGTTATTGCTGCGAATGAGCTTATATCTACTTTCACTGCTGTACACTCTCCGTGGAAAATTTATAACGTATCCATTTGAAATTTTTTTATTGTAATCGTTCAAGTTAATAAACTCATATATATATACAAACATATATATATTCATATATTATATGATAATATAATCAACATACCCCTACATGTAAATAGTATATAAAGCAACTTACATACTTTCCATCGGAAGGTTGTTTGTAAGGGATTGCTTTCAGCTTTATAGCGGCCCTATTAGTATTTGATATTATGTAGTATTTTTATTAACGACAGAACTTTGTCCAGCAGTGGGCCAGTTTGTGGACCAGTGTCCATCTATTGAGATTATGATGATTCTTTTCCATCAATTGTTGTGTTTACTTTTTAATTTGGTATGCAATATATCCTCCTATATTCTATATAAGAGATAGACTGACCTCATCTTTCGATTGGCAATAAAGCTTGTTAGCAGGAACTGTATGCTTCGTATAAATGACTGGCAAATTACTGAGGGTAGCTACCACCGCAGCTTCTCTTCCTGCCGACAGTGGTATGCAAACGTAGTAACTAGTTAAATTACTGGGGTAACGAGACGTAACATCTTAAAGAGGCATATCAAAGCGATGAGCACAATGTCATGTTATGTCACATCCTATGGCCCTAATATAGGGTAAAGAGCGTCCATAGTGACTTCCCCTCACGTTCGATCTTGGGTTTCACCCTTAATTTAATTCCACGTCTTCCCGATCTTTTTCCCCTCGTCTGCTACTGTGCGGCGCCACGTCTGGAGCGACTGCGCTTGCGTTTTCCTTGCAGATTCCAATTAAGAGCCTGCTTGGAAATATGGTTAGGATGTCTTCCACTTCAATTAATTTCGCTGCAGCGCTCCAGGAGATTTTCATTGGAGATTCTCTCGAGCAAGTGAATACTAAGAATTTGCCGAAGACAACAGTTGACAAAGACCTGGAGCTGAGAGATGATCTTGATGACCTTCCACGTTTTACAGTCATATAGCAGTACGGATTCAGCGTTAGACTGGAACATTTTAACCTTACCACGTCTTAATAACCACCCTGACTGCCACACGGGTGGGAGTCGTGCGAAGGTCGCTCGAGCATGAGCACAATGTAGTGGTATATATATCCTAACTACTACCACATTATTACAATAAGGTCATTGTCCATCACTTACCATCAGGTGAACTTTCGCTCCTCTTGTAGGAAAAAATCATTTTTAAAAGATATGTATACATCAATTGGAGATGCTAGATTAATGTGTGGACGACAATAAGCAATTAATGATGATGATGATGAAGAAAATCTCAATCAGAAGAAATCATTTGATAAATTAAATCATTAACCCTACATAGAGTATTTTTAAATAGCAGAAAAGGCAAAGGTACATTAGAATAAAAGGATTGTAAAAAAAAAAGTCTTTTGCCTTCACAAAGAATGGAGAACATAGAATTGCCATTTCTTTACTTTTACCTGATGTTCTTCAAATTAACAGTTTGTTATGTATTTTTACTTAAACTTATAATAAAAACTAAAGTTATAGTTCCAGTATTCAAGCAGTATCAGATGTTGCAACATCGTCCAGTGATAAAAAGTAATGACCTTAAGTTAGAAATCTTTCGGCAGTTTCACTGCTTGGTCTCGTGATGCAAACAACTTGATACAGCGATAACTTTGCAATTCAAAACAAACTTTGTGGGTGACTTAAATCAACAAAGAGCCCGAAAAGTACCTTAAGTTACAATCTGTGATACCATGAGCTACTTGGTCAAATGGACGGTCGACGATAATACAGATGGAGTTATGGTTATAGACAAGGTGGATGGATAAAGATCACGCGGCTGAACACCTGTCCACTGATCTGATCAGGTAAAGTAGTTCACGTTACATCGGCTATAATAAAAGCATATGATGTGATGGTAAGGAAGGAAGAAGATGCTGCAGTGTGTGGAGACACGGTCATCAATAGTAAAGAATGAGACTTATTAGCTAAAGCGCCTTTCAAGTGGAAATGTAGATTCCTTATCACTAAACCTTGTGCTTCTGGTGAAGGATTGGCATGTCCTAAGTTTTGAGGACATGGAAGAACTGTCAATTCACATTTGGCTAGTTAAGATGGTCTGAAGATCGATGGAAAAAGACCAAACTCCCAGACGGAATATTAAAAGTATATTACAGAATTATGAATCATCTTATGATCTAAGAGATCATATGCTCTTCATATTGCATTTATAATTGATATAAATGCGGTGATATTTTCGCACAATGATAATGATGATGCAGATGATTTATTTATCTAGTTACTTGTTTGTCATCTGACACCTTAAGCTAAGGATGCCGAAGGCGGAATTAATGTCATAGAGGCATTCTTTGCCAGTCAATCTAGAGGATGAAGTAAACTTTATATATAGGTGTGAAAAAATATATATAAATGCAAATAGACCAGCTCTTCCTCTCCCCTGTAACTGCCTTTGGGGTAGGAATTTTGTAAAATCCACTCTCAGCTAACGTTTGAACGGCAGAAGCGATATCTCTACTCTCTACTCTAAATTTTGTTTGGTTACTTCTAACAGTTTCGGAGATGTGATGAGTCAATGAATCTGTATATATATCTGGATATCCTATACAAGGATAATGAATGTTTGCACACTGTCCTACAGTTCTGACTGCCTTGTGACATGGCTTCGATTCTATCACATTGATTTGAATGCAATCAGTTAGTGGAGCAGAAATTTTCGTCAGTGCCCAAGCACTTGTTATCCGCGGCCTCTTGCAGCCGTTACCACATAAGCACAACGTACTAAATACCTGTATGTTAAAACATAAACTATTTTCGCTTAACTTATAATAGCAGTTCCAGTACATGTTAATTTTAAGGATAATATCGCTTATGAAATCTGGTTAACTTGATGGATGGAATAAGTTAAAATGCATCAGCTCCGTCTTAATACATAAAAGAGAACTTCAACATGAACAAGTACAGATCAGAGTTTTTCAATTGATCAACTCAAGAATTTATCAAACTTGTCACTTAATAATTGTTTTTTTGCGAATTCTAAAATATTGCATAATAAAGGAACTATAAAATTATCATCATCATCATCAGCCGATAGATGTCCACTGATGGACATAGGCCTCCGGTAAAGATCTCCACGTCGATTGGTCCCGCGTTGCTCGCATCTAGTGGGTACCCTCGATTCTCACTAGATCCTCGGTCCCGTTGCGCGGGCGCCACTTGAGGACCTTTCTGCCCCATCGTCTGTCGGTCCTTCTTGCCCTGCCCACTGCCACTAAATCTAGCAATCTTAATCATCTATAAAATTATATGAGTATCTTTTTTTTTTTTCCATATACAATATTTTTGCTTAATGTAGGAAATACAAATAATTAGATGGTAATTGATCTCTGTATGACTAGGCCCTGACCCAAAATACGCAGGGGAATGCTTTAAAAAAAAAAAAAAATTTTGCTTTATAACTTTGTGGCAATGTAAGTTACTCTTAGGGTCTGTTTCAATATGTCCAAACATCTGATAACTGATTAACAAAGTTTTACTTGAACATTGTGAAACAGACCCTCGGTAACCCTTGTTAAATGAAACTATTGTTTTATCAACATTCTTCTTCTTAAAGCGCCTCTCCAACTAGTGAAGGTTGGCGATCAGCGTGGTACAGTCCTGATCTCTGGTTCGGCGGAACAATTCCGACGTTCCAGATGTAGGTCCATACCCTGATACAACAACAAACATAATGCATGAACATGATACTAGAATTCTGTAAACAAACTCCGCAACCCCTTTATTTGATTTAAATGAGGTTTCAGCTGCTGCGTCTGTGGCCGCAGTTAGTACACAGTAGAAATATTATAAAGCGATTCCTCTTGCGAGGGAATCTACACAAAACTATCTAGTTTAGTATTTTCGATATAGTTACGGTACATTCTGTCTGTCTGTTGAGATAATTCCGTTATCCAAGAGTGCGTTGCACCGCACCAGGCTAGTTTTTACACGCATTGTGGTGTCACTGATGCCGTCCGTGTGCTACGTAATGAGTACAATGCGATGTATTAATTATATTAGACGGGGGTTGATACATTGCGGCGAGGTTATTTACTATGTAAATATAATTGTCTTAATTAAGCAGCTAAGGCAATAAAAGTATGATTCAATAAATTATGATTTGAATGCACTATTTTTAACAAGAGAGTTTAGAAAAGTAAATGGGCGGTGCACCGCGGAGCGGGGTGCGCCCGGACTTTCACTCCCCCACTAACTTGCTCGGGCCGGCAGCGGGGCGGCGCGGCTCCGCGGCCTCCGCAGACGACGAGCGGCCGCGCGCGCCCAACCTCGTCAACAAGCAGCCCGCCCTGCCGTTCGTGCCGCCGGCGTTCCCGCACAACGCGCCGGACCGCCTCATAAAGCCCTCGGAGTACCTCAAAACCATCACGGCGCCGTGCAAGAGGGACGACGGCCCGGCGGAGGCGCGCCCTCCGCCGCCGCCGCCCGCGCCCGCCGACACCATCCCGCCGCCGCCGCCGCAGCCGCCCGTCGCCACGCACCAACCCCTGGCGGCCATCAGCAGCGCCGAGCTGACCGCCGTGCGGCTCCGGGCCCCGGCCGCCAAGACGCTCTCCGCTCCGCCGCCGGCTCGCTCCGTCAGCCTGCAGTGCCTGCCCAGCGCCGCGGAGAACTACCGCAGCGCGAAGACCGACCTCATCGAGGAGTTGAAGATGTCTAAAGACATAACCGGCATCAAAAAGCTGAAGGTGGAGCGAGCGAGGCGCGAGAGCCTGCAGGACAAGGAGACCTTCACCGAGTTCACCAAACGGTTCACCGCGGACAACTTCGTGGACCAGGTAAGTACATCACGGAACTGTTTCTTTTTTTCAAACAAAAGCTACACAAAGGTTTCAAGTTACAATTTGCTATAAGCTATAAATCGGTTGCGTCATTAGGCTTGACTAACACTGACTTGTAGCTAGCAGCCATTGTGGAACTTTTTTTATCAAACGTATAAAAATACTTTGAAGGTTACACAGTGACAGGAAGATAATGCAAAAAATGAGATATCCGCACACACACACACAAACACAGTTACACAGCAGCGCGGCTCCAAGGAATCCGCCCCACTGATCCACTTCAGCGCCAGCGCCCGTGAAAATGACAAACGGTGATACGCAGCCGCTTTTACACGATGCATCGCTGCAACCATCTCAACCGTACGGAAATTCTTCGCGATGACTTCTCAATCAATTATCAGAGTTTCTGCAGCCATCTTTCATCTATAGGTTAATCCTCAATCACTTGGTGTTAGGTGGTGATGTGGTCTGCAGCTGTAAATGGCGACATAGTGACATCTACCACTGAAGCTGAGCTTCTGTTCGCCATCCAAAGTTGTATTTAGCCAGGAGCACTGGCATCGGCTAGTTACTCGTCTCCTTTGCTGTTCTTATCAAGAATGAGTACCAGAGCCTCTTTGTTCACCAACTGGAAATGTTTACTACATGTAGATGGTGACTTGCAGTACCAGGTCATCCCGTGGTGACGGATTCCACAGGCTTATTACTTTAAAGAATAAACAAATAAAATTAACAAGATTCTAGTTGAAGTTTTGATGTAATTAGCTTAATTATCTAAGGCTCGAAATCGTATAGGCTACTTCCGCCTTTCAAGCAGATATGTACTAAAATTGCCTCTTCCGGTTTCAAGGATGCTGTAGCTACTTAAATTACTAGGGTAACTTTACGCTTATTAACTAGAACGTTTGTCTTTTGCTCGTATATTTGCTTCGGTGTATGTAATGTTTTTTTTATTGTAAACTTGTTTAATTAGAGGACGGGTAGGGGTTGTTAATTTGCTGGTAATTTTCCATTACAAGGGATGGTCGTTGTTGTTACCGTCGCCGTTTCTATTTACGTCGTGAGTCACGACATAAATATACAAACAATCGGCCGCGGGGTTATTACGTAAAAATAATGTTAGCAATCGTGCTAATGATGAGCGATCGGACCGCGATTGTATCGTATTATGTAAGTGCTAGTATTTTTAGTAGAATTAGTTTACTAGTAGTATTTTCTGCTGTATCTTATGCTAGTGCTTGACTATGATTCTACCTGATGGTAAGCAGAGATGTTATGTAGGTGGCAAAGCACTATTCTAGAAGAAGCTTATTCCTTATTCTCTTGAAGACTCCCTCGTCATAGCAGGACGGAAACACCGTCGCCGATAGACTGTTCCAACCCTTGGCTCTTTGCAATATTATAATGAAAGTTCGAGGTGGTAGAATAAATTGAGAGGAAGGTGTGGATTTAGGGTGGTCATATTGCTCGTATGGACGACAGTCGTTGGGTGAAACGCTTTAGAGCGAAGATCCTGCGCAAAAGGAAGACCAATGGAAAGATGGTAAAATTACATTTGCCAACAAGGATGGATGAAGACGGCAAGGGATCGACAGGTATAGAAAAATGGAGAGGAGGCCCAGTTAAAAGATGGAGAGAGTAGGACAAATAATGTACGGTTTCCGGTATCGGTAGACACTCAGGTACAATGAGTATCAGTTTTATGTCTTGGAATGATGAAATGGAATTTTGTTTTCCTTTAATTATGATATACTTCTCATTGTTTCTTCTTACCATCGTTTTGAAGCGAGGAGATGAGCAACCATCACCTACCATTTAAACTCCATGTGAAATATCAGTGATGCGATTTATTGAATGAATATCGACAAGTCTCTATAGTAGCTGACTTCCGGTAGATGCGAATCCAGTATCTCATGATATCAAATCAAAAATGAGGAGCTTCGAAGAAGAACGAGAGTCATTGACTTAGCCCGGCGGATTAGTCGACTTTACTGGTGGTATATCTCTATTGTCGGTGAGTGTCTAGGTAACCACCGCAGCTACTGTATCTACCGCTAGACAGTAGTGCGCAAATTACTGTATTCCGGTTTGAAAGACGTTATCGCTAATGTGATAACAGCAAATAGATATGATGCGTATATCATCCTAACCAGCGCCACGTTATGCGTTTAAACGGTCCCCAGCTGCAGAGACCATGGCTTACTCATCAACACTTAATATCACGTGAAATTGGTGTCAGTTACTAGAATATTATTGTAGTTATATAATCAATGGAAAATTACGTGGTATATGTTATAAGGTAAGTAAAAATGTTTCAATGTAAGCAGCGGGGAGAAAGTATCGCCAAGTTGGATTTCATCTCGTGTCGTCCATCATTTCGGAGCCGGTTTCAAGTTTAAACGGCGCAGTCATGATATGGTTTAGTGATTACCAGCCGAGTGAGGTAATGTTACACTGCATCGTTTTCACGTAGACCGTCGCAATATGATTTCGTGATGATTAACTGCTTCCGATGATCTTGAAGGAGACCCATGTACCGCTGCTCCTATTTCTGCCGACAAGCAATAGTGTGCATATTATTGTGTTTACTAAAGGACGCTGCAATTAGTGAAATTACTGCGGTAACGAGATACGGTAACAGTAACTTCACATATAAATATATAGGAGATTTCCATCAATGTAGAAGTTGATCACGATATCTCTGGAACCATAAGACCTAAAGACTGGAACAGGAATATTCTTTTTGTCGAGTATAACAGCTAAGAACGGATTGTACGAACTAAGAGGGTCTGTGGCGATGTACGGTCAGCAAAACAGGCGGAGTACACCTAGTATTTGTTTAAAACTGACCAGCACTATATTGTGCTGTGTATATCCTCCTAACTAACCTAACGTTGCCAAGTACTAGTGTATCATCAGGTGAACATCTCGCTTACCTCGTTGAATAACATTACCAGTAACAGTACTGTAGGAGACAATATAATGTTCATCTGACGGTAACAGGTATATGTTCGGATGATAAAACTTATTATCGTCGCTTGGATACTTGTGATTTTATGCTCACTCACTCCGGTAATCGAGTGATGCTAATTACTCCAGTAATTTCAGTAATGACACCTACCTGTAAATACCATCCGTTTAGACGGTGGCTAGAGACCTAAAAGACCTATCAATGTTACCCGATTTAGACATGTTATAAATTAGTCTTTTCTTTACAAACTACATCTAGTTTATTTTCAGCTAGCACTTAATATCACGTGAATGTCCTGTTTCCGTTTTCAAAAGTATTAAGCATAAATTGTACTTCAGCCAAAAGAAATAGTATATATACCTAGTCTGGCCACGAGTTCTGTTATAAATAAAAATGATTTTTTTTTTAATGAAGTAATGTAATATTATTATAATGTATACCTACATATTTATTAGTCTCAGCAAAATATAAAAATAATATTCTATTCAAAATGGCCACCTTTGGCTGTTATACAGGCCTTTAATCTGTTTGGCCACGTGTCTATGGATTTACGCACTGTTTCCAAGGGAAATTTCCACCCCCGCCACTGCTTGCTCCAAAGAGTTTAAGAGACTCAATGTTGCCGTGTCGTTTAGAGCAGGCCATGTCCTCTAAAACTGACCATAATTTGAAGTCTAAAGTGTTGAGGTCTGGGCTAGATGAGGTCCAGTCTTCAGCTCTTATAAAGTCCGGAACGTTGGTTTCAAGCCGGGCTTGGGTAGTTCGCGCCTTGTGACCAGGTGCAATCCTACTGGAAAGTCCACGGTATATTTTTTTAAAATTGTATTGCTGGGAGGTTTCACTCCATTTTCACAAAAATATAGTTTTGTGACTCCTTGATAATACACGCCCCACCCAACTACCACTGACGCAGAATGATGACCACGTTGTACCTTTCCGACCACTTGAGCAGCTTCTTTAGAACTGCGAGCGTACACTTTATCATTTTGTTTACTGCAGTGTTCTCCAATCGTGAAAATTGTTTCATCTGTAAAGAGGATATTTCTGTTCCGTTTACCTGCCTGTTGTATCGCGGCAGAAGGTTTATTCGTTTGATGGATCCACTCCATCCATTTTTAATTGTAAAGGTCGATTTAGAGCATGTCCAGTATATCGACGGTAAGCACCGAGCACCGAGCTGCAGGTCTTGTTTTATAACACGCGACAGAGTCCTGGCGGGAATCTTCATTTCTCGCGATAAGATTTTTTGCTTCCTAATGGGCTTTCGACGAATTCTGGCTTTAACAGCATTAACAGCCTTTGTAATTCTAACAGCACGCGGTCACCACGATCTTTTCTGGTCTTCGACAGAGGAAGTGTTGTTGTATCTGTTGATAGTACGATATACGAACATACGGCTGATACTAAGCTTTTGAAGTGTCTGGAATATGAGCGACCGGACCGGCTCCATACCCACAGCCACTTCGTGCAAGGCGATCACTGCAAACCTATATTCTTTAACACCCCCACCCCATTCCATATTGTAATTTGATAATGAACACAAAAAAATATGTGAAATGGCGCAAAATCGAAAGAAGTTTTAAAAATAATATACGTGTTCCAAATTCAAAATATTTAAAAAGTTGAAAAAAAGAAAAGTTTTTATGTAACAGTATTTATGGCCAGACTAGTTATATATTTATTTACTGGTGGTATGTCTCTGTTTCCGGAGATCATCTAGGTAAGTACCACCGCAGCGCCTATTGCAGCTGATAAACACTACTGTGGTCTGGTTTGAAGGGCGTTGTAATTAGTGTAATTACTAGGGTAACTAAATAATAAAAAAAATATGAAATAAATTTGGATGGAAATTTATGTTTTAACTGACAAGAAAAAAGTTACTCAATTTGGCGCCTAAATTTAATTAGTCAAGAAAAGAGCTGTAAGTGGAAACTTATTAAGTTTACTTATTTACTGCCGAAATGTAATATAACTATTGTTTAATATTAACGAACGGTTAAGATTTAACTTAAACAGTTACGCGTATGTATCGACATGTTGAAATGTGTTATATTATTCCATTAACCGGTTTGCGTAATGGCGTCTACGATTTCGTATTCAACACTTATGAAGTTACCAATATTAAATTTAAATGTACTATGAAACGTATTTTATGGTAAAAAAATTAACTATCTATTTTATCGGTTTATGCGTTAATATTTGACCTCAGCTTCCGTGGCCGGAAATGGTCAAGCGCGTCGGAATACACCAGCTATCATAGATTCACAGAAACACGGCGAGGTTAACTATTATCACAGTGTATTGAGTATATATATATATATATATATATATATATATACACATACATATACTAGTTGTTCTCGTTTTGCTGGTTGTAACACCCTCGCATCTCCCTTTGGAGAAGAAATTTTGTAAAATCTATTCTCAGCTGATCTCTAAATGGTAGAAGGCTCTCTACCAACTTTTGAGTGTTTATATCTAACAGTTCCGGAGATCATGTTATGAGTCAAGAAATTTTTAAATATTAAAAAAATATAGATACTTTTCACCTAGACTCCGAAAAAACAATAGTTACATTTATATATACATATATATAAGTAATAAATAATTACTTCCTTAATGCCGAAAGCACGAAACCATTGTTTCCGGTCGCTTCTACCAAAGGTCACTGTCTATTCTTTATATATATTCTATGTATATATTTAATAAAATATAATAAATAATAATAACTATAATAATACTTTATGGTCTTATGTAATGAAATTAGTACACTACATAAAAGTAATAAGTTGGTATTAAAAAAATTAAGGACATTCATGTAAGACATACGATCCAACTTATATTAGTAGGTTGCTCAGTTACTTTATGCGCATCGCAACTTTTGAGGCATAACATGTTAAGTTACAAACGATTAACTTAACGAAAAATAATTAAAAGAGAACGTTATTGCCTTTAATATAAATTAAATACTTTCATAACTTACATAACTTGTTAAACTTCAGTCTCTCGTCAAGTTGAATCGGAGTCGGCGTTGTCGTAAAGTTTTATGAAACATCCGTATTATAATTATTTTCAAATAACGTCATAATTTCATTTCCGAGTCGATCGTGACTCGCCGAGGTCGTGTTACCAGTAACAGGCGCTCGTTACGTCGTAATAAATATCGTTCCTTAGCGCTACCCTCCGCTGTAAAATTGCTGCTTATTAGCATCTCGCCTCAGTGTTGCCATCGTTCGAGTAAACTTTTCCCTTTTGATTGTCTAAAAATTGCTACTAAATAAAAAAGAATCCATCTCGTTACCAAAATAATATTTATTATGTAAATAATTTAAAAATAAACAATATAAGCACATGGATCTTGTAAAGAAAATATTTTATTAAATAAATAACATACAGTTGTTATAATATAAAATATAACTATGAGTATATATTTTATTATTTTAATAAGGAAAAAAAATTAATTTTGCTTGGAGTTTTCGACTGCTTTTGTAGCTCGCCGGGCTTTTAATAATAATCATCATCATCATCAGCCGATACACGTCCACTGCTGGACATAGGCCTCTCCCTAAGACTCCCAAATCGATCGGGAGGAGTTTGTCCCCAATGCGGGTTGGTGGGATCCAGGGCCTCGTTTGTTGATTAGCAGGGTGCGCCATGAGCCGGTGAGGTTGGCTTGGGTCCTGTAAGTTATTGTGGGAGATCCCTTGTCTTTAATTATTTTTCACGACTTCGACTAAAGTAAGAAACTCCCGTTTTTGAGTTATTTTTCCTCCTATAGGGTTGTTGGCAACACTGTCCCGCCTGTCGGCCGTGCGAACAGGCGCCGACGTCGGGGTTGATACTTAAGCGAAAGTTGTCTTTATCTAATGAGAATTAAGTGAAGATTTGAATGGGGAAATAACTTATGTTTTTTTTTTTTTTGAGAAAACGGTACGTCTCTCCGTACGTCCGTTTTCACGCTTTCACTGCTTTCAGAACGGCGCTCGCTTCACGTCGTGTCTCCGATTTATGACTCGTTACTCCGCTCAGTTGCGCGAACTTATCTCTTTTAGCATTACAACAAGTATTCCTAACTTGGCGTCTACTTTGTACACTTAGATTTTTAAAGTGAAACTTGTGTTTGAATGGTGTTAATTTGATTTTGTGAAACAATAAAATGAGATATTTATTAGCCATTATATCGAATAACAGTTGGGAAAAGAGAGAGAGAGATAGGGTTGATGCTGTGAGAGGTAGAACGCGTTTCTATTTAGTTTAGTAATAGCTCTTCTAGGTCCTATAGTTCGCACGGCGCTAGTATCTTACTTTACCGCCGTATGCTAGACTCTGAACATACTAGAATATATGTATATAGGAGGGAGAGAGAGAGAGAGAGAGAGACAACAATTATGCTGTGTGAGAATGACAGATAACAATTCTACATAGTTTGCTTAAACTTACTCTCTTATTTTCGCTATGGTCCACAGTGCCCACCACTCTTCCGCCCTAAGGAGACTTCATGTCTTTTAAATATATATATATGTATGTAACATAAGAGAAAAAGAGAGAGAAAGAGAGAAGTTGAAATGTATTAAATTTTTACACACTACTGTTTGGCGAATGAAATAGAAGCAGCGATAGTATCGACATAGACGGTCTCCGGCAACAGACCACTGCTATAAAGATACTAGCTAGTATTGCATATACTAGGTAGTATCGAGACAATATCAGGTGAAATTGTGGGAAAGACCTTCACAGTTTGAGCCTGAGTCGGGGGAACATCTATTTAATATTTAATAACACGCCACGTTCGTTACGGCTTCACTGTTGTGTTGTTGTTGTTGTTGTTGTTTCTATCAATAATGAAAGTTTTTTTTTTAATCTGTACACTTCGAGGCACTGTAATATACTCGCTATCATCTTAATATAACAGATTAAATTTATTATAGCGATATATTGTATGTGATGTTCTTAGTGAGTATAAATATGGAAACGAATACTTTATAGTAGTATATTGACAAACAGCACTATGCAGATATTACTGTGTTCCGGTTTGAAGGGCGCTGTAGCTAGTGATGTTACTGAGGTAACGAGACTTAACATCTTATGTTAGGAGATGAGTATAATACGCAGCTGTGTATATCATCTTAAGTAATAGCTAAAATTTTTATGGGTCAAGTACTTAGGTCCTGAGGGTTGAAATAAATAAAAAAATTAAGTAACTTATGTAATGTTTTATATGGAAATATTTAGATTAATTTCGGAAACAGATATCAATTAAGAAATTAATACTTAATTAAATGTTAATATACCATAAAGTTTTTTTTAAAAAAAAACGTGGCACTGGTTAGGATGATATACACTGCGCCGGATGATGCTCGTCGTCTTGAAACATAAGATGTTACATCTGTTTACCCCAGTAATTTCACTAGGTACAACGCCCTTTAAACCGGAACAAATTAATGAACTTTTATTTGTCGACTGCAATTGCCGCTTCTGTGGTACTTATACTGTCTCTGCCAACAGAGGCCTAACAATTAGATAGTTCTAGGATACGATATTCTGCATCTGCCACCGAACAGTATTGTGCAAACGTTATTTTGTCCTGGTTTGAAGGGCGCTGTAGCTTACTGTAATTACTGACGTAAAGAGATGTAACATTTAAAAAAAGTTTTGTGTAAAAGCGACAAGTACTTGTGCAGTGTTTGACATCTTAACTAGCGTTAGGCTGTAATTTGCGGCGTATCACTCACCATCCGGTGAACGTCCCGCCTCGTCACCCACTCGAACAGAAAAACAAACTAACGTATGGCAACACTAGAGGATTCCGTTACTAGATCGGCACGGTGGCTGCGGACGGTCGCGTGTTACATAACAATCAGACGGACGCATCTCCCCGCGGACAACGGTGCGGCGACCGATGCCCGAAATGAAAAAAAAAAAACACTTTGTATACAGGCGCAACGTCCAATCAGTGGCTAATTGCTCATATAAATTGTTGCCAGTTGAAATTAATTGGCTAATTACTAGTAACTGCGAAAGATTTACAACTGAGTGTGTAATGAGGTAGTCTGTTACGAACTCTCTTTATGTTAACGGAAAGATAGTATCTAGGATATTTCCGGTGAAATTATTTCAACTATAAAATCTGCATCATCATCAGACGATGGATGTGCACTGTTGGGCATGGGCCTTCCCTAGAGATATTTATTTCGATTGAAGTGGGATTTATATGGGGGGATTCGGGCCATTTCTCACCGCGCTGGCCTAGTGTGGGTTGGTGGGAGTCAGAGCCTGTTGATTAGCAGGGTGCACCGCGAGCAGGTGAGGTTGGTTTGGGTTCCGTGAGTTGTTGTGCGCGACTCCGTACACCCCCGTATGCATAAATAGTCAACTTTTTTCGGACGCGGAAATCAAGAGTTGAAATTTCAAGGTGGTAACATTTTTAATAAATCCTTCAAAGTATTTAATATGTTTTTTTGTGTGCGCTTGTTATTTAAGTTATATAACTTAGTTGAGATGATGGGATGAGTGGATGGGATGGCTTAAGTTTTGCAGACCCCTAGTGGAGTAGGTTATTATTATGCACAATAGAGTAAATACAAGATTTAAATTAAGAAGACAGACGAAAGTCCCTCTTCTGGGGTAACCAGTCGAAGGACATCGTTCAAAGTGTGGCGGATGGTCGACGGTAGGGTTGTACGCAGGTGCCGGAGCGTGACGGCGCCGGCAACGTGATACCGGCGTGGAAGAGGCAGATGCTGGCGCGCAGGGCCGCGGAGAAGGCGCGCAAGGACCTGGAGAGGGAGCTGGCCGGCGAGGCGGAGAGGAGGCGCGCCGCAGCCGTGCCCGCCTGGAAACGGCAACTGCTGCAGAGGCGGGAGGAAGCCGAAAACAGGCTGAGGTTAGGCCGTTACACTGTCTTCTGTATGTGCTAACTCATTACTTCTTTCATTTTACTTACCAGACGTAGTAGATCTTTGTTCAGGTCAAGTCCCACTTCCGCCGCCAAATGGTAGTGTGTAAATATTACAGTGTCCTAATTTAAAGGGCGTTGGGGCTACTGAAATTACTAAGGTATGAGATTAAACATCTTATGTCTTCAAGTGGTGCAGTGTATATCATCTTAACCAGCTCCAAGTTTTTAAAAAATTAAAAATGATTTATCATCAGGAGAACGTCTCGCTCATCTCATAGAATTAAAATGTTTACAGGCAGTCGCTGTACACCCCGAAGGTGGAAGAGAACAACAGCCCGATGAACGGGGAGTGGCGAGCGTACCCCAACGGGACCCAACGCGCCGTCTCCATAGACAACATCACCCTCTGCTACGACACGCCCCCGCAGCCGACGCGGGCCCCCTCCGAGGTCAAACTGTCCACGGAACATTGTAATGGTTTGTATCACTCATCATATCATCTCAGTGATACAATTGAAACCTATCAACCAGCCGTTTACTCGTCTCTGTTGCCGGATTATCAGTTACCATCCTTACCATCGGATCAGTTACTACCGTCATAAATCAGGCCGGCTGTACAGCATCACCACGTTACTCTCAAGTAGAGATGGGTCGTCGACGCATTCACGTTAATGAAACTAGACCGTCCATTATCCTTCGTAGTCTGCTATTAACCCTTTGTTTTTTTTTTGTTTCGGAGGGAAATTTTCCAAAGATACCCTACTTTTGAGGGGAAGTCAGGGTTATTTGAGATTGTTACTCATTAAAACCTAGGTAGTCTAAATCAGTTCATGCGGAGAGGCTCCGAGATCTGTTACAGAACGCACTGGTGCCCGTGTACACTTTGTGTTATCCATCTCTGAGGAAGGGCCAAACCCTCCTAGGCACCATCGCAGAGCCATGCGCTGTTCCACACACGATCGCTTGTTGCCCGATAAGGGCTCCACGCTCCAGGCTCGCGAAACTCCTAGACCCTTTCAGTCTGCTTCTACGACAGGCAGGGCTTACCTTAGACCTATACTTACTAGCCCGGGACCACAGGGCTTGTTACTACTAGTCTAGCCGTTGTTCGTGTAAGCAGTGCAACTATATCAAAATCAACTATATAGCTTTGGATTTAAGGATTAAATTCGCTTGAAGGAAATCTTGCATTGGATACCCTTCTGTTGTTCAGGCAACAGAAAAGTTATGCGGGACTCTTACCGGCTAAGACCCTAGGTTTCTCACTTAGAAGCCGGTACTATGGGAACGCTTTAGCAACGTGGTTCCGACAGCGAGAGGTCTTGATAAGACCACAACTTGGGGTGGAGCTACAGCTCTTCACCTCCTTAATAAGTGTTAGGCGGAAGTACCGCGCGCACTACCTCGAGGCGAGTCGCGTCGCTTAATACCTCTCTACATGCAACACTTACTTAAATGAACTCTGTTATGTAAGTAACACAGTTCAAATTTGTTTGAATGACCAAATGGACTGTATTACCCGACCGAATGTAAGCGTCGTTGTTACGCGGCTAGTATATGAGAACATTGTGATTGTTTTGTTTATCCGTCTAATAATTCTGCCAGTTGACGGATGATTGTATTTAACCGGTTTATTCGGCGATCATCACCACTGTCAAGAAACGAGCAACCTTTGGCGCCACCACGAAACATTTAACGCAGTTGTTAAGCTTGTACATAATTAAAAAAAATACATTCAAGTTTAAAACTAAGTTACGTTTGCAGGTCATTCAACGACGAATGGTAAACACGTCGACGATGAACCGGAAAACGCTAAGATCATACCGTGGCGGGCGCAGCTGCGCAAAACCAACAGCAAGCTCAACCTGCTCGAATAGTTTAAAACTTACCTAATAAGCCTATAATGTTGCTAGTAATAAAAATACGATAATACTTCGATAGTTTTTTTTTTATTATACAGCAGCGCCATAATATATAAAGCGTTTTATATATTGCTTCGGGAATATTGTAATGAACGATAACAACTTTTATATTCTTTATTTAGAAGTAACCAAAAGTGGAATGTGGCAACACTGAATCCCTCGTAGTAAGCTTGAATCGATTCGTGTCGAGTGTTAAAATTTAAATCGATAATAAAATAATCGACTAGTTATAGGAGTAGATTTTTATGATTTAAGGATTTTTTTTTGTAATGTATAAAAATGTTAAGTATCAGGAATACATTTCGAGGCTGCTTACACAAAGAGTTTTTACTGTTTAGTTTTAATGGCGTAATTGTAATCTCTGGGCGATGCCATGCCCAGCAGTGGACATCGGCTGACGATATGTATAAATGTAATATTAATGTTTTATCTGTAGAGCTATTTAATTATTTTTCAGATGATATATGTGAATGTGTAGTTTCTTTTTTCTTAATTTCAGGTAAGGAGTATTTATATCTTTTTAATGCTGCAGAGTGATAACATGGTTGCAATATTAGTTTTAGGCTTACCGTGGGCTTTTGCAATTTTGTACGACCTACTCACACAATTTTACGTATCCTTATATATCTCTTATCTGTAATAAATTTAATGTATTTTTATAATTGTCAAAAGATCGTATTGTTAATAAAAACACTGTTGCTTTTTATTTTTGTTTTATTTTATTTTACATTTACATTATATTTGTTCATGTTCCATTTCGCTTCCGGAATACATTAATATCAACAATTACTGGTGGCGGGTCTCAGTTGCCGGAGACCGTCTAGATAGGCAACACGAGCGCCTATTACTACTGTCAACCAGTAGTGTGTAAACATTACTGTGTTTCGATTCGAAGGGCGCCGTAGCTAGAGTAGATACTGGGTTAATGAGACTCAACATCTTATGTCTTCCCGGAAACAATTGATAGTGATAAAATCATTATTTTTGTGCTTGGTGCAATCTGTAACGGGATGTGGCGGTTTCGCGAACTATTTATATAAATACAAGAAAAAAAGTCCAGCTTGTGTGTCACAGCGATAAGAACAAATCTGCTTTTCATATAAGACTATCCGATGTATGATGCACAAAGGTTACAAGCTAAAAATTAGTACCACAATGAAAAAAAAACGATATGTGAAATAAAAAAAAACAGCAAAAATTGCTCTTGGGAGTACTTTCCAAAGTGCGACGGAACTTCACACCGGGGCTACTTCTCACGCTGTATAAAGCGCAGGTCCGATCATGTATTTAGTGTTGCTGCCATATCTAGGCTAGCTGCTGCCAAATACTAACTGGCTGCTTTGGACTCTAGAGGCGCGGAAAGATACTTGGTGAACAGCTGATAAGTACTCAACCTGATAGCCGAGTCACCGGCGGGTAGCGAATCTGTCCATGCTTTTACCAATATAATTTCCGGGAGTGGGATCAGGTACATGATTTGGTCACCGCCACCGCCCTTCTACCTTCGAACGTCCAGACACAGCAGGCGTTCATGCCTATGTTGTTGATATCCGGCGCATTAGGAGGAAGCGTTTCGCTTCGACCTTGATGCGATAAGGGAAGGATTGGAAGTCCGCCGGCGCCACTGTTTCCATCTACTCATGACGTGGCGATTTTTAACAGAAAAGTGAATAGGCTACTTCTAGTGCGCTTTACCATCAAAGACTATATCCTCGTTTACCATCAGGTGAGATTGTACTCAAGCTGTAGACTATACAATAAAAAAATCAGAAATATCTAATTGAATATAGAGTCCATGACGCCGTACACAGAAATAAAAGTTGGTGATGTTATAGTGGTAAAAAAAAATTATTACTTTACTATTAACTTTACTACATTACTTTATTATTACTCTTCACAATGTTTACTTTTACTTTACATTTCATTTATATTACTTTGTTTTCACTTTATATTAATTATATTTATAATACTGTCACTTTCAAGATTTAAATTCGTCTCGCTTTGAATTTTTTTTTTATTGTTAACGAAGCGATGAGACGAGCGCGACGTTCACCTGATGCTGGGTGATACGCCCGACTGTAACAACGTGGCGCTAGGTAAAATATATCATCATCATCAGCCGATAGACGTCCACTGCTGGACACATGCCTTCTCCAAAGCTAGCACACTATGTTGGAGTATATACCATCTTAAAAATGGACCGACGATCTGGTGAGAATCGAGTGACCGATCGATGTGATTTCTGTGCGACGTTATCGGCTGTTGATGATGATGATGATGAAAAAAAAAATCCCACACAATTTCTGTACAATTTTATTATTACATTGCGGGTCGTAAAATTGGTAAGAGCGAGTTTCGCATTAAGATAGTATTGAATATAACTATCGTAAAATAAGTTTACATATACAACAACATATACCAAAATGTAGGAGGAAAATAATAATATATAATAATAAGAATATATAACAAAAATAACACAATGCATCAGATATTTCTGTTTATGTGCGAAGGTATTTCTCTATTATAATTAAAAAAAAATATATATTCAATCTTCTATGACAATAGTCGATTTATAATTCTTATATATATGTACTTGATAACCATATAATACAATGCTAAATATTAATTTTTAACAACTTAGATATTAAGCAAGGCTTAACTGGTATATTATAACTTAGATCAGAATATTTCGTAAATATTTATTATGAGGTACTCAAGATATTAATAACTTTTTTTAGCTGTTATTTTTCTAGAACCAAGAGGAACGTTCGCGTTAGTGAATATGAACAGAGAGGAGAAAAGTTTTTCGGAAGCGAGTCTAATAACATTTTTTTTAGAAAACATCCTCAATCTCGGTATGAGCTCGTTGAAGGAGAGCGAAAATCCAGTGGAACGAGTTACGGGACCGAATGTTAGGAGATGTGATAAAAATGTAATGCAATCGTTAATACAGAATAAAGTAAAGGAAATGAGACCGATGTTACAAGACGGCGACTACAACGAAGCCGATCCGGACGATAACTTAACGCTTAAAAGTAAGGACGAAACCACAATCGTGGAACTCGTGTCCGAGGGTGAAGGTAATTTGAGAAAAAAGGAATCCTTCAAGCAGAGCATATCCAAGTACAAACGTTTGAAACGAGTAATATATAAAGCATTAATCAAGGAGTCTGTATCCAACAAGACCGTGCGTCTCATCATACGGACTATAGACGAGATGATAGCTAAAATGATTGCAAGTAGATGTTCGTGGAAGAGGAACATCCGAAACGGAAACGTATTCAGAATAGGCGATGATAAAAGCGAAAACATTTTCGGGATACCCGCCGCGTGGAATTCGGAGTGGCGGAAGATAAAGGAGAAATATTCAGATTTATTTAAAAACAACAAATCCCTGGCTCACAAAGAGCTGAATGTCGTGATAGAGTCGCTAATGGAGAAACTGCCGTCTTTCTTTTCACACGTTCTGAAGGATGGTGAGCTACTCGCCAAAGAGTACAACGTCAGGTGTCAGAAGATAAGCGAAACTGATCACATCTACACCGGACCACGTCGTCGCGATACCTCTCCCGCAAATGACTCCCGTCGTCATAACGACTTCTGCAAAACGCAAATCTGGATGTGTTCCGGCGAGCTGAAGCACTTTCTGATGTATATATACAAATCCATTCACACGGTCACCGTGAAACTCTTGAACGACTATTTGGAAATGTACAAAATAGATGTGAACATTGACAAAATATATGGCGACAAAGGTATCGTCGCCAGATTGAAGGAAATAAACGATGAAGTCGGTAACGAGGTTTGTACCATATATGTGAGGGAGATGGAGCACGTGCATGTGCACAAAGAGAAGATAACTGATGCATACGTCATCGCTCTACTGTATTTGATCAATAATGTTACAGAAAAGGTGACAACTCACGCAAGCGAAGTTATAAGATTCAAACTGAAACCAATGGATAGTGAACTGAAGGAAAGAATATTGAAAGACATCGACGGCAATATGAAAATGGAGCTGGCAAGGTTGTCGGACGAGATGAAGAGGACCATTTGTCCCGCATTCGAGACGTGTAACGGCAGGTATACCGTTAAGAATTCAAAAAGGTCTCCCACTGACCTCAACAGCGTATACGTGCGGGTTATAGTGAAGTTGGATGATGAATCGAGGAGCGCTATGTATAATTCTAAACGCACACACGATTTCAGTTTAAATGAAGCAAAAAAGACAATCTCCACAGCATCATCCCAAATTCAGAACTCAAATAACAAATTGGGAAAGTCTAATAAAAAATCATTCAGTGTAACAAGGACTACAAGAAATTACAGCAATGTTAGCTACCTTGGGGTTGCTTAATTGAAAAATGTATTCATAATTTTTTTATTCCACGTATAGATGTTCACTTGATGGTAAGAGATATTGCCGCTGCAGCAAAATTACTATTGGTACATATAACAGGCCGTGGATCCGAGTCCAAGAGTCCAATATCAGATGAGCTGTAAGAGTCAATATGACTATCAAGCGCTCTATCTTTAAAAAACAGAGGAATAGGATTTAGCATCTCGTATTACAAAGAGACAAACTCAAAGTAGTGCAGTATTTACAATCCAACTAGACCCTATTAATCAATAACTTTGACTATCAAAAACAAAAAAAAAGTTATAGTATTAGCCGCGACAACGATCTTAAACTAACTAATATAGAGACTAACAATAAAAGGGCTGTAAGGGGTCCCGTTCAACAACTCACGGGATCCAAGTAACTTCACCTGTTCGTGGTGCAGCCTGCTAATCAACAAAGGAGGCTTTGAATTCTACCAACCCGCATTGGGCCAGCGTGATGGGAAATGGCTCAAATCTCCCCAAATGAACCCCTACAAACGACAGCCGTTGGTGCTCGGCAGTTCGCGAGAAGCCGCTGGATGCTGGCAGCGCAGGACCGATCGATGTGGAGATCTTTATCGGGAAGCAAGCAGTGGACGTCGACGGTTATGAAAGACGCAATATAATTTATTAATTAAATTTGATGATGATAACGCCAACAATAATTAAAATGTTGATATGATAAATTACTATAACATGGGTTTAGTTCGCTTCGCGCAGGCACACGGAGTGGACGTGAAAATAGTTGTCACAGTTCTAAATTTAAATCGTAAAACAATCGTGTTAAGTGCTCATTGAGAAATACATCGGGTCGAGTTTTGTAGCTACTTTGCAGTTGAGCTACCAAAAAATTTACCGATAACGGGACAGCTACTACAGCTATACATCCAATGGGCTCCACGTGGTTACTTAAGTTACGTAAACCTAGAACTTCAAAAATACTACTTTCATCAGGGTGTGTATAGCACTGAAACGATATCTTTGCATATGCACCTCAACACCAGGGTTGTCGTCACTCATGCTGAGGTGCTGGGGCGGTGAGGCGCGGCTCATTCAAACGACGGCGAGCACTCAATTTGAAGCATTACGCATCCAAGCTTACTTATACATTTTATACATTATATTGTCAATATCAAAAATAAAGCATCCGAGCGTGATCAGCATACAGTTTCCCTCAATCATTATCTGGGCGTAGAATTCACAATCCAATTAATTTAAGATAAATATTGAAAGGTTCGACTCACGTGAGATGAGTTCTCGAACTACGAAAAGGAACGACACAATAGGACCATGATTGTGTAAGTGCTGAAGTAATTACTAATGTATCACAAATGAAAGAAAAAATGGAAAGTCTAAAACTTACTACACCAGATTCAATTAGCGAAAATAATAGACTAAAATCTGAAATAGTAGAATTGCAATCGTCCAGCATCACCATCAAAGCAAACGTTGATATATCAGAACCTAAAATAGAACTATTGAGAACAAATACTTCTAAAAATGCTACCAACCACATAATTCAAGAAATGCAAGATCAGAAGCAAAAGAGGAGAATACGAAAGTATGTCCTCAGGCTAGGAACAAATCTTAAAAATATTAGGAAATGTACTTCCTCTATGCTCTAATCTAATCTATATCCGGCCTGTAAATATGACATTCGTCCCAAGAAATAACGAAAAATATCCTTCAAAATATGACTAAACGTATAGATAAATCTATTAAAACATTTTGAGATAAAATTCTTCATGAATAGCAACAACTCACTCTTCCTAGCCATCCTCCCATACGGTGGTGGGGTCAACTTTCTTTAATTTTTCTCCACTTCGCTCTGTCCTCGACATCATCGACAATTAGGATGCAGGCACATGAATAACAACAACCAAGAGAAGTAAAGCAAGAATTACAAATCTGGATAAACAGTGGTGAGGATAACTTAATGATAAAATACATAAAATGGATCCACCTAAAATCATTAACACTAATCCAAAAACTAACTGAACAATTGTTGATCTTATCACTCTTGATAAAGTGGTCCTGGTCATCACTTCAGGTGTTGGTGGCAAAATTGTTGATACATTACTTTTCAGGCTTTTAGCAACACGTGTATTTTCCCCTTGATGTATGATATCGGATCCCTCGTATACCAGTCTTTTATCCTTCAGGGCCACGATCTTTGCCAGTTGGTCCGTCCTCTCGTTACCGTCCCTCCCCGCGTAGGTAGTACCACCAATGTAGTATTTCATATGCTTTCATTATGTTCTCTTTCATTCTCAACACTAAGGGATGAAGTGTGTCCGATTGGCGGGTCTCGAGTCGCTCATAATATCGGACGTTGGTGTTATCTCGTCGGCCGCTTAACCTGACACTTCCAATAAGGCCTGCAGCTCTGGTTGCAATACCATACAAAAGTTTCCCCAAGTTGAGCTTTTTGGTTTAAGCTTCAGCGGTGTTCCGCATTAAGCAGAACGTTTTCATAATTTTATTTCTAATTACCTTTTATAAACATTTTCATTTTTTCATTTTCAGCAACGCGGGACTGATTGATACGGTGATCTTTGGGAGAGGCCGATGTCCAGTAATGAACGTCCATCTGCTGATGATAATGATGAAACATTTTCATTTCAGATTATTTATGGGATTGCTATAGTAATTCGCAGTTGCAGTTGCTCTCAAGGAACACTTCAGACATATTTCAAGTCTAGCACTTTATTACGGCCATAAAAGCCGGAGAGGAACATCTAGTAGAATATACAAAGAGACCAAACTATTGAATATATCACAAATATATAAACAAAACATGTTTTATATACAAAGTACTTCACTTTTGTTTGCCGGTTGTAATTTTTATTACATGGGTCCTAGATTATACAACAATATCAACAAAATCCTTAATATACAGGGTGAAAGGCAATAGGTGTAAAAGATGTGGAGTTGCTAAAGTATAGCTCGTATCCTATTTATCCAAAAACAATGCTTCTGGAGTTATTAATTATTTAAATATTTTTCAAAATATTCTCGATTTTCTAGGAATAAATTTGATGATTTTATTTCTTACTTATTTCTAAACAAATTTTAATTTAGAATTGTTAAACCAGGACACCTTGCGGGCCGCGGTGCTGCTCCGCCCCGGCCAATGTCTTACGCCGAGACGAAAATGGGCGGGACAGCCGTCATGTAGGAACACCATTTCTCTTCTGGTTTCCAATGGTATATACTCCAGTCTCCCCATTCAAATTGTTAGGCAAGAAGACTGGGCCTACCAAATATGCCCATCCATACGTTTACGGAGAATCTTCGCTGATGAGCTCCTTCTCTAATCACGTGGGGATTTTCACCTCGCAGAGCCCAATAATGACTATTATGAAAATTTGTTATGCCGTCTCTGTCAAACTTCGATTCATCAGTTCACAATATTTTGGTGAGAAAATTGTTATTTCTTAGTCTACATGCAGCGTAAAACAGCAGAAGTCTAACCTCTTTGCCTTCCTCCAGTGCCTGGACCGATGTATAATGATAGAGGTAGAGCCTTGCCGTATGTATCGTAAATGTCTGTGCAAGTCTACAGGTGAGACTTCTCCGCGTCGTTGCAACCAAGCATTGAAGGCGGCAGGGTCGCTTCCAAAACGCGTTTGCGCGTATATCTTGCTTTCGAGAGCATATCGTACTACGGTGCAAAAGCCCTACGTCGTTTCTGCTGTCGAGCAATCTTAAATACTGCGTCTGGCTCACTTCCACCGCTCTGTGCGGATGACGCGAATGCGGTCGTACACCAGTTAGGTGGTTCCCTCGAAGTAGGCATGTTGTGGAACCATAGCACCTCGCTCTTGTGTGGCGTTATTTTTAATTCTAACTTTAGCGACTACTTCCGTCCCAAGCTAGGCGAGCTCCTTGGCCTTCTCAAAGTTGTCTCCATTAGCAATCAATAGAATGTCGTCGAGACTAACACGCAAAACTGCGTCATCCGCAAGATTTCCCAAGAATGCTTCGAGAACCAACACCTGCGGAATCCCTCGCTGAATCTCCTTCCAGATCCTATTCAAGTCTTGATCCATGTACATAATGTACCTGTCACTCAAGTATTCTGCGATCATATCTTGCAGGAAGAGAGGCACTCTATGATGGACTAATGCCTCTTTAATCTTGTTCCATGGCAGAGAATTAAAGACTGATGATGTCCAAGCTTATCGCCAACTCTACGTCATGTCTTGCCCATAGTTCGGACAGAGACCGGATGCACTACTACCTATGCATATAGTTCATTCTCCAATCAAACACACATTGATAGAGACTGCCATTATCAGATGATGTTGTAACCATGGTGATCTTAACGACAAGACTCTTGCATGCCTCACAAGTCTCAAAATTTAATGAGTATGGTCACAAAGCGACTGATTGCCCAAACAAAACTAAAAAGACACTGAATAATAAAATGATATTGTTAAACATAATCACCAAAATGGTCACCACATAGCTGGTTCCAGAGAACAAACCTATTAAACTATGGGTGTGGAAAATTTATTGAATCCCAGTGAGGATTAATCGATAAAAAAAATTTCATTCTGTTAAATTAAAAACACTGTTCTAAACAACATAGCAAAACAGTTATAAAGGAAATTTTTATGCAAAGCTCTGCCAGTCTGCCATTACCATAAACAGTGATGAATTGACTTGAAAGAATCATTGTCACCAACTTGGAAAAGTTCATTTGTCAATCATAACTGAAGTTTTCAGGACAGGAACAGAGGGGAATGCACCAGGAACAGAAGAAATTACACCAGGAACAGAGAGGAATGTTTTGGTACTTCTCGAATTCTGAATCTTATTATTGAGCTGGGAAAATATAATAAGCTCCAATGCTAAATCCTGGTGGAATGGTTGTACCTGATCAGCTGAAAGAACTTAATTTAAATATTTTGCCTTTTAAAAAAAACAATTTAGTTTAAAAAAAATTGCAATTATGCTTTTTATGGTGGTGTTTTATATTATTAACCACTAACACATCCTCGATTTCACATGTTAATTGACAATAATATAACAGCCATGGATGGAGAAGTGTGCTCTCCCTAAATACTCCTGCCTCTCATGTTAATAGCTGAAAAGCTATACTGTTACAGCGACAGATTTATAATACAAGTGTGGTAGGTGACGAGATGATTAAAAATTTTGTTCAAATTCTGCACTGGTAGGTATGGGGTAGTGTGCGGACTAACAGACATCGGTTGGCAGCGAGAACGAGTTATCGTTTGCGCGTCAGAACTAAATCGACCTTTGACTTGATAACAGACCAGGAAGATCTGCAAGCATTAAGTGCACACGGAGTTTAAAATGAGCGCTGTACCACGGGCTTCTGAACTAAGGTAGTACAGCACAGTACCACTAAGCAAACTGTAGTTTTAATAATAACTTATAACCCTGGAACTGAACTAGGCATTTCATATTACACGTCTAATGCTTACCCACTGATCCTCGGAGGTTATAAAATTATAATATAAATCAAACATAACCTTCCCAATGTCTCACTGTTACAGATAAAAACTTATGTATTAGTTGCTTTATAACAAATTCAAACAAGCCAGGAGTCTCGGTACATACTGGTAAGTCACCTCAATCTATAGACTGTATACAATTGGGAAATGCTGTATCCGACCGCTGGACCACGCGATGGTCAAACACGCGTCTTCCTTGAAGTTCTTCTGGAAAGATATAGTTGTTGGCATCTCATCGCCGATTCCGCATACAAAGCAACTGAAATGTATAAAATATTAGATGGTGAGGTTTATCTTTTAAATCCATCAGACTAGAGAATATGGTGAACATTCATCAACTACATACATTCTGGGTGCTAAGGAATGCTACAATACTCTAAGCGCAATGTGAGAACCGATTTTTTTTTTTTGGGGCATGAGATGAGCAGGATGTATCAATATACACCAGCCCATAACAACATGGCACTAGTAAGAATGATATACACTTCACCACATTGCACTCGTCACCTTTACAGCACCCTTCACCCCAGCAGAAACAGCTCTTGTAGTGGTACCTACCCAGATGATATCTGGCAATAGAGAACTCTCACTAGATTACATAAAGTAGAGCTAATTTATGAAATGTTATTGATATCATACCAAGGTGTGATTTTCAGCTGCATCATCAATGGTGTGGTGGAAAATATAGCAATCAGGTAGGATTCTTCAAACATTATAGCGAGATACTGGCCAGTAGGGTCCCAACACATATCCATAATTGGCCCCCCTATGCAGTCTCCTGAAGGCAGTTCTGTTTTCGTAACATCAAGGACAGTTTGGGCTTTACTAGCTTTAGCTCCTGGAAAGTGACAATCCAATTCCTTTAATGTTAAAATTAAAGTATTTTGTTATGAATGGTACTACATTCTTAGTTCAAGGAGTAAAGTTAATAGTATAATAATACTAAAAACATTGTATGTAAGTTTCTGTTGCTGGACATTTTCCTCCTACCACAGCAGTTCCTAGTTCTTCTGAAAAACAGTGGCTTTAAACATTATTGTGTTCCTTTGAAAGGTGCTGTAGCTAGTGAAATTTTTGAGGATAGTTTATGTTAAGCTTTCCTCAAAAATTCCACAACTCAAGTTGACAAGCACAATGTGATGATGTGTATGTCATAGTAACTAACACAACTGTTATGGGCTTACCCATAACTTACCACATAAACAGTTCACTCATAAAAAAAAACATAACAGTATATAATTAAAGCTAAATATAGAGTTAAGCCATATATTTGTAAGTATAAAAAACTGCTCACCATTCAAGAGTCCTACACTGGTGAGTGCATACACTACAGGTTCTCCTTTTGCAGCAAATAGCATCACATCATTGGGCCCCCAGCATGCTGCCACTACTCTACAGCCTCTTGAACACCATCTTTCAGGTGTCCATGTTTGTGTATCCCAAACTCTAAAAAAGGGTAAAATAAATAAATAAATATACATATAACAGTAGTGATTTAATTAAAATAAAATTCCATTACCACAAATATTAATGTAATTATTAAAATCTTATCATTCATTAAATTTGACAATGTTGCTGGTATTTTCAACCAGTATCGATATATAAGTAAGATTGATTTGTACCTTTACCTAAATATAATAGAGGATGTTGCGGCAAATATCTTACTCCCATCCAAAGACCACCTTGCAAACACAATGCCACCCCCGGCAACTCTGCGAAGTGGTATTGCAGTTTCCATGGCAACATCCCATACCAGCATTGAAGTGTCAGCTCCACAGCAACTCACCAGGAGATCACCACTGGGTGACCAGGTCACATCGGTTACAGGACTATGACCTGGCCTGGAATAAATAGTAAACACATAAGATGTCAAATTTATTTATTCATTTATTTGCAATAATTACAATTTATAACTTATGAAACAATCCCTAAAGATGTTTCCCTTTACTCTACTAAGTACATATTCCATATTTGTTTGTGGTGTATAGAATGTAACAAGATATTAAAAACCAGTATTAAAATTATTTTTGTTTACTTTTTAATGCAAAGAACAACATAGCACTGTAAACATTAATCTTACCTTTTTAAAACAACAGCATTACTCGAAGATGGTTTAGTGAACATTGAATTAGGATCTACAGTCCACACAATTACTCCTTGTTCACATCCTACAGCAATTTCTGATGCTGAATATGGTCTCCAACTTAATGATGACACATTCCCTTGAGCTTTGCATTTTAAAGTTGAGACAAATGACACCTCGGAGCAGTACACTCTAACATTGTCATCAGATGTGGCTATGGCAATTTTTGTTGTGTGTGGATGCCAAGCAAGACATTTAATAGGGGCTGTACCCCAATTTCTTGAGCGCGAATATTTTGTGACGATTTTAGGCCCTATATCTTTTAAATGTGGTTGAATGAAGTATCGAAAGGCTGTGAAAAGATTAGCCACTTTCAATACGTAGGATGCAGTGACAGCTAAAAATGGGCTTTCTCGGTTAATATTTGTGTCGGCTGCTACGCTAAGAGCGTCTAAAAATCCCTGTTTGTACCATACACTTGTGATTTTCTTCAATAGCTTATCTTCCACGTCGACGTATAAGGACACATTTTCATCCGAAATCTTATGATGTTGAATATCTCTTGTGACATTGATTTTTGGATGGTTCTTTGTCTGAAGATTGAAATCATAGTAGCGACATTACAAAGGAAAGAAATTAGCTGCACTCTTATATGATGACAATATCAAAGTCGCAACGCTTAAGTGTGATTAAAAATCCTATACCCCAGGAAATACATAAATAGGTATCCTTAAATATAAACTGTTTTATTTACACGCTAACAATAGTAGGCAAGTCGCGTTAAATATCCATTTGTAAAATAAAAGCTTAAAAATGGTAGGTAGTGAACAGGAATTTTAACCTTACCGCGTTGGTAAACGTTGATATGTTTCCGTAACGACTATTTGCACAGCAATATACTTCGTTCACAACACATAGCGGCGTGTCATCTGTTTGTGGTAATTCGGGAAATCCTAAGAATATAGACATCTTCACAGTTCCTCAAAACCATGAAAATAAACCGGTACAGTTTAGCGCAACGAATATTTCAAAACAACATCAATGTATAGACAATAGATAACAATAAAAATCAAAATGCGTAGACCGAATGCACAGAGAACGAAAAAGTTTTTGAATAAAAGCACAAAATTTAATTCGTTAGTATACAAGGATTGAAAAAAATAAAATATTATTTAATGAGATTAACAGAAAAAAAGTTTCATTCACACTTAATAAATCCGACTACAAAAAGATTTTAAAGAATACATTTTTAGTAACATCTTTTTCGAGATAAAAGTTAAAACGATATGCAGTACTGATAAATAAATTATGTGGTACTCAAAGCACGTTTTTGTAAATACATAATTAAATTGTATGATCATATCAATAAGCGACTTACAGTACCTTTTAATTACGCAACCACTTATTATCCAATTATTCGTAATTACAAAAATTAATGTATTAAAAATAGATATTAAAATAGCTCTATATTGTTTAGAGAACAGAAACTCGTATAGTCTGTTCTTTATAGTCTGTTCTTTATATTATTGTTATATTTTTTTATTTAAAGAAAACCTTGTGTATCTTTATAGTGTTAGTCCAGTCACGTTGTTTTTTTTCTTTGCAGCAAATCTTATTACCGATGAATCATAAAATAAGAGTTTAACTAAAAATATACACACATTGTTCATAAAATTATAAATAACACCACTTTTAGATGAATAATAATATCGATGCCAGCATTGTTTTAAATTTAAATACTAGAAACATAACTGAGCCTATGAAAAATGCAGTACACGAGAATACTTAACAGTTATGTAAAGCCGGTCGTATCCTTAATCCTTTTTTTAACATAATTTCTACGATAAAAACCGAAAATGATACGCCACATCCGATTACCCAGAGATAAATTGCCCCTGCTATCTGTGACACGGTAATAGGGCATCCAGATTGGCAACTGTAACTATTTGTCATGATATTAGTAAAAGCGCTCTTTGCTTTGGCTTCAATTAACAAACCGATTGCTTCAGAATAAAGCCGATTGCATATTCCGGCTTCAAATAGACGTTTCACAATCTTTTTAAAGTCATCACTGAAATGACTCTGTTTACGAAGTATCATCTCGTGATATACAACAAGTATATTTTCTAAAGGTCTAAATATTCTTGCCTCGTCGTTCACAGCAGTTTCAGCTTGATAAGTGTGGAAATATCCTTCAGGTATAACGGTAAGCCCTTTATGAGCGATCGTTTTATCTTCACAGTCTTGAAAATTAGCACAATCTTGTGAGGTGTTCGCGAAAGCTTTGTACTTCTCGTCCTCCACAAAATATTTTGTATCATAGTTCAAATAGGCCGTTCTACCTGACTCCATTACTTCATCGTTAGTCTTTAACAGGTGAGGAGGCCTAAGAATTGTAAAGAAGGAATATAATTGGATGCTAATATACGCTGACAAGTGAATACAAAGGATTAGATAGGAAATATTTAAGATCTTCTGCTTCCACGTACTCGCGTCTGTCAACGAAGCCGTTCCAATTAAGGCTCCCCAACTGTACAAGAAAGTGTTCCTGATTGAAACGGTGGTATTGTCAAAGTTGCAAAATAATATCCAAACAATGGAGTAGGATATGTAAAATAGCATAAATATATACAATCCGTTTATTTTACTTACTACCGTTTGCAACGATCTGGACTCTCTTTCAACGGCGTACACCCAGATGACTGCTTGACGAGTGTAGATGCCGGAATAATAAAACAGGTCACCGTATATTCTATATAAGCCACCTGCGCAAGCGTCGAAGCTGCCATTGAGGAGAAAAGGTATGTATTCAAGGTGTAAAAAGGGACTTTCTTCTTCTCGATATATGTAGTACAAATTGAGATTAGCGTTGAAATATTGAGAAATTATTTTAACGATTTCTAAATCTGATCCGCGTATTTGTGATTCATTAATTAGTTGTAAGTTTTGTAGTGATTCTTTGTTTTCGATCATGGAGTAAGGATACATGGTAGCCATGCCTACATTAAATGGGCAGTTTTTTAGGTTTTTCGGTTTTTTTGAAGGGAATACCATCCTTTCTTTTAATGTACCGTTAATGCAAGTGTTTATTAAAGACGGTTTAACACTGTGGTCATAACGACAAGTTTTTCCATCGATTTCCGGTATAGTTGTAAACAGTTTGAAGTTCCCGTAATCTTGATCTTTCAATAAGAATGTAACATCACGATATTGAAGAGTCCCCGCTAACAGAATGACTTCTTTGTTACATTCATCATTCAAAACCACATTTATAATTATTAAATATTTTATTTTTTCTATTATTGTTTCATTCAATAATGGCGGTAGAGAACATTCATCAGCAAAGTATACAATAAACACATTTTGCCCAAATTTTTCAACAATTTTATTTGAATCACGGAAATCATTTAGATCAATCATTACACGAGGGATCTCTTCTCGTGCTAAAGTTTTACTAATTTTTTGTTGAATGGTTGCTTGATCCTTTTTATTTTTATCTTCTATGGTTAGGAGTGTAGGATTTCTATATTTTTCGGTGCGTACTGCAGCTATGATGCATTCTGCAATAGGTTCTATGTTCTCGTTAATATCATATCCGATGTATTTACTTTCCAATTTATCTATTTGTATAAAGAAAAAACTAGCTAAAACGTATATTACAATTTCTTTAGACGATGCCATAACATCAAAAGTTTGAAGCTACAATGATATTTCAGTACTTTGTTTGAATTTCAGCGTTAAAATAGAGTTAAATCTATTAGAAGTGACACTCAATATGTACGTGTGTTACTTTGTTAGTGACCCTGTGATATAATAAACAGAAGGTACTTATTACTAAAACTAACACATAAAAATTAATTATTTATCATAGATGCACTGTAATAGTCACATATCGATAGTGTTATTATAATTATCGAATATTTGCGTTGTGGCTTTTCATCACTGTCCGACAAATATTACAGTTTGTTAAAAGAGTATGGCTCCCTAATAAAAGTTATGAATATTAAAAAGGAAATTTCAGAGTTTTTATTTTGCATACTTAGGTGTTTTCTACGTTTTATTTAACTCTTTAAAGTTGAAAAGCTAATTTGGCTTCGTTTGTAAAGGAATTCGTTGGATACATCGAAAGGCTTTTATTATTGTATAATAATTATAAGGCCATTATGAAACGTTACTGCTACGTCTAGTAAATATAAATTATCACATAATTTTATCCATGAATATGTCTTCTAAAACAGAAAAGCTGTAAAACAGGCAGGTAGTTGTGGAGATGGTAAGTGATATCTCTGCTCACAGTAGCGCTGGTAAGGATATTTACACAGCAATATTGTTCTCCGCTTTGTATTTTGAGTATGCTTTACCCGTCTAGACGGTATTGTGTAGACGAGATATATCCACACTATTTATCATCCTGACGCTTGGTGTGTTTGGAGCAGGGTCATGAGAAGACCGGCGATAGATGACCTGACCTCACAGTAATCACGGAGTATATCTCCTGTATTTAAATGAGTGGCTTTTAACATTATTATATGATTGTTCATTCTACGTAGTGATACGCAAAGCAAGAACAAGACCAAGACTTGTCAATCTGGGTATTGGTCTTGATCTTTGTTCGATTTAGGCCTTATTTATATAGTCTTAGTCTTCAGTTCTGGATCCACTTATTTGATCTGATACTTTACTTACATTTTTCTAAATACATTATAAAGCAAAAACATTGAAGCTTATACATAATCAATATATAACTAATAAAACATTTTATTGTACTATATTCAGTTTTAAAATTTAGTGAAGAAAATTGGAAATTGCAAATGTATTAAAATATTTTGTTTCCGGAAGAAAGCAGATGTTCAAGTTATAATAAATATGCTAATTCATTATTTCAGCGGAATTTCAAGTTTTTCGTTCAGACTTGCACAATTGGTCTTCCTTTTCCGCAAGACCAAGACTAATTTTGCTCATCTCTAATTCTACGTGTATATTCCTTTTTTTTTGTTGCTATCCGTATATAATATCATAATATACTATTTTCGTATACATTATCATAACTATTTACTGATTCTTTTTGTATTACATATTATCTATCAGAGTTTACTTTAAAATTGACCATATATTAGTTACCATATAGTAGTTTTTACCATGCTTACCAGCAGGTCGTACGATAGAAGTATGGACAAAGCATAACAGTTCATATTAATCGATAAGTGATTTTTGAATAAGGCCCTCAGTACCTGGAAGGCATTAACGGCCAGAACAACAACCTTCGGATGTTCCCACATTCCATTCATCGGTGAGACACATCAACATCCGAAGAGACTCACTCTGTGACCAGCCCTCAACCGGACTGCACTGCTTAGAGGTTAAATTAAATCTAGTTTTAATAAATTAAGTACTTTTTAAAAATATATCTCCGTAAATCCAAAACTTGATTTATTATTTTGTATATCAATTATTTCTTATTAACCATATTAAGCGAAAATAATAATTCTCCAGACTTTCCTCATCTTCAGAAGATACTATGCTTTTAGGATGACATGCGAGATCTGTACCGTATTAATTGACTACAACGATTATATCTTTTTTATGGACGTATCTCAATATATTTACATCACTGCATCAGTCAAGGTACATTGAAAGATAGTCTATTAGACCAGTGGTCAGCAACCTGCGGTAAAAAACTTTATGAAGGCACTATTCATTGAAGGTGAGAAAGACTTTTGTGTCTCTTTGGAAACTTTGAAATTTTGTTAATTGTAAATTTCGACTCTCCCGACTCCAAAAGTTGCTGACCTCTGCACTAGGCAAATGTATAAAGGGAAATAAATAACTTGGTACTCGTTCTTTGTAAGTGATGTTTAAGTTGCTCTTATTTTTGATCTTGAAGAAAACTTAAATCGTTTCTCATAAATATAAATACTTGCTAATAGTAATAGTAATTAAATATAGCCGTTTAATTGGTTATCTCAGTCTGATCTTTGGTTTACTGGTAGATCTCTGTTGCCGGAGACAGTTAGGTTACCACCGCAGAGCCTATTGCAGCCGACAAACAGCACTGTGCAAACATTACTGTGTTCCGGTTTGAAGAGCGTTGTAGCTAGTGTAATTACTGAGGAAACGAGACTGAACATCTTACGTCCCAGGCGATGAGTGCATTATGGTGTAGTATATATCATCCTAACTAGCGCCACGTTGTCATGGGCGGGCGTATCACTTACTATCAGGTGACCGCCCGCAAGTCTCATCGTTTCGCAGTATAAAAAAAAAATTTCGTCAAACTAAAGAAGACGGCAACTAATAATGATTATGATGATAGATGTTATTTCTACTTTTATAAGTTCAAAATACAGTTAAAGTTAATCTGATTCAAGTTATTTATATTTACTTGGATTAATCATTAAAAAAAAATCCAGACATATCTTAATTTTTTTTATATATAAATTCACCTGATGATAAACATCAGTAGATGCGACCTAAGAGCGTTCACTTTGTTTTGAGTAAAGCAAAGGATAGCACAGCGCGAGATTATATTTAACTAAGCGATATTTATTATTAGTTTTTAATAATTTATTATTAATTTTCTTCTACCTAAAATCCAATTATTTAATCAATAACGTAATTGTCTGTCAATAGAACTACCACACTCGCAAGGGATGAAAGTCTTTTAAAGAGGAAACAAAAATAAATAAATAAAAAGTGGTTGAAAATTCACATTAACCCTGAACAACACAATCATTAAACAATCAGTTTTAATGGTGATAAGTCTCCAGTTGCCGGAGAAAGTAATATGCAAACGTAACTGTGTTCCGGTTTGAAAGGCGCTGTCGTCTTGTCTTAAGGCGACGAGCGTAATATGGTGAAGTATAACAAAGTAACCAGCGCCACGTTGTTATAGGACGGCGTATCACTTAACATTAGGTGAACGTCCCGCTAGTCTCCTCGCTTCATTGAATAAAATAATTCAGATACGTTAACCTTGGAATGATTGTTTTAGAAATATATACTTTATTACTAAAGGCGTAAAGAACAAATTCGCATACATAAAGCACGAGCTTAGTTACATTTCAAGTTATTACTTATTTTGTTACTTATACATATGGTAAAGTTTAGTGTACTTAAAGATGGACGTAATATATATACGCATATACAAGTTGTACATATATATATACCATTAACTTTATTACAACTAAGTTTTTGACAGAGCAACAGTTATCACTGCACTCCGTTATCAAAAATACTTATCTATTTCTGCTGCCAAGCGTGTGTACGCAGTTCGCCATGCAAAAGAGCTGTCATATAGTCCAGGGGGCAGTCACTCAACACCACGATATAAAAGTGAACAGCGCCGTCTGTTAACACAAATTTAAACCAACAAATATCAGATTAAATATTTTTGCTGCGTTTTTTAATATTGTATCTTATTTTTAACAATTTAGTTTGATTTTATCGCATATTTGTTGTTGGTTTTTAAAGTCGAACGTTTTAAATTTAGAATATAACTGTGTGCAAATTTAATTTATGAACAGTTATTTGTTTAAAGCGCCATCTGTTGAGAACGCTATGAACTATTGCAGACCTGTATAACAAGGCGGTTGTTCAATTGTTCGGTGATCATTGTAATTGTATAATGTATGAAATAGTCTGTCAGTTACATATTGATTTAATAAAAAAAACACATGACGTGTGTGACTCTAATAGATTTTTTTGTTACATTATTATCATGGACATTTTTAGGAGTGCTTAAGAGAATGTTACCATCGATAGATGTCGCTATAAAATAATTATCACAAAAAATACGGTTACAGTTAAGAAGTCTATAATTTATATCTTTGTTTATTATTAATGCTACTATAATACAAATATTTCATTCCCACACTGTAAAGAGTAATAAATTACTTACCATATGATAGATAAAGTTATCGTCGAATCGTATTTATAAAAAAAATATTTTATTCAAATTATCGTGTCGGTAAACATTATTAATTACATCGATCGATATTCTAAAAACTCGTCAGATACAATCAAACAGTGTCTCCGTCCGTTTTTTAATTAAAACCCTTTGAAGTTTTATTAATTTCGTTTTGTTAAAGCAAAAGGTTTGTTTGCACAGCGCAAATATATATTTAATTTTTTTTTCATAAGCATTTTTAACAAAGACCTTAAATCGTCTGTTTTCGTTAGTGTTTCGGGTGGTTGGTGAAGTCCATCAATGTGGGAACTCCACCAGCTGGAACATCCTCGGTGGTGCCCTTGGAGGACTTGGAGATCTATGAAACATACCTTCAAAACTCGCGAACTTAAAGACTTTCACTCAACATTTTACTATAGGCGATATTTATCGCAGTCCTATTCTTAACAGCCCGAGAACGTTTCTCATAACTATTTCAGTTTAAAGTTCTTGAATTATTATTGAAAGCAATAATTATAGCTTATATGGGATTATATTATATTAGACAGGTTAGAGAACCGAAGAATATGCAATCGAACTAGGCACCTACGAGTTACTAGGGAAGGTAGAAAGTTAAAATTTGGAAGAGTTGGACTATATATATTTTTATATTCATAAATTATTAAATATGAACAATTTTAGAGAAGAAAGTTGGTGATAGTCATCAATAACTATCATTTAGTTTGGGAAGTCAGTGGCATTTTATTTTATTTGATTTAACGAGGACACGAACACGACGTTCATTTGATGGTAAGTGATCGCCTTGAGACAAGATGTTAAGTCATCATCCCAGTAACATCACCCGCTACAGTGCCCGTCAAACCAGAACACAGTACATAACTAGGAAATGGGGTGGAACTTATCTAGACGGTCCAGTATGTATATCTAAACAGAGACCTTTGTTAGTTTTGTTTGCATGCTCTTGGAAAGTTACAATCCAATTATTAGGCGAAGGTATAAAAAGGCAATATTTATTGGAGACAGTGCCGTGAGCATTGTGTCTTCTCCAAAATTCTGTATTTCAGATAAAACCCCTCGCAATGTCAGGTGACAGTTCTTTAATTGGAACCTTCGCAATAAATTCATTCCCCCTTTGACACTGTATATTGCAATTACGCTTTTCACCGACTAGAATAAAGAGGTAATAATTGAATCTTCTTTACCTCGTTTAGAGTTTTTTTTTATGTTCACAGAGATTATATTTATGAAAAGGTTTTAAAGGCTTCCCTTGCTTTTCTGGCTGTAATGTAGGATTAGATTTGAAATTTAGACTTGAAATTCGTTAAAAGTATTTCCAACTCCTTTTGGAGGTAACATTTTAGTAAAATTCTTAGCTGATCTATAGATCAAACCTTCTACCCGAGACATACCGTGATGAGTCCCTACACAGCTGGAAATCTCTTATATATTAGTAACACAGTTGCAATAAAATGGTACAATATTTGTGTATGCATGAGATGCAAGCTTGCATCCGATTCAGTTCGCATGAGCACACTGAGTAAACATTTTACACTGAAATAATACAACGGGCAATGTTTATTTTTCCGATATATTTTTCCATGCGCTAGAATCTGTCTAGAATATGGAAATATTGTTCATTACACATTCCGTCCAAAGAAAACAGACTATAAAGATCTTTTCCCCTTTACGCTTCCTCACAACAAACTTTTCTTGAATCTGCTGATCTTACTTAAGATTTATTATAATGATATTAAGTTTTTTACGAGTACATACCTTGATGTGTTACTAACATTGATTGAATTTATTCATTTAATCACAATGGTAGGAAGCTGTTGATAATTTATAATTCCTGGTAGCTTTTCTTCTTTACTACAAGGTGAGGTAGTCATTCCACTAAAGTCTCGTTAGTGGAAAGGAATATATCTGTTCTTAACTATGATTTGTTATAATTTTTACGCAGTATAATATTATGCTCAAAATCTTGAGGAAAATTGGTACATGGTTAACTCCGGCAGCTTTGCTAGCTACATTGTGCTTCAAAATAGAATTTATATATGTTTTTTTGTATATTTGTTCATTTACTGATTTATGATCCAACAGCTTTTTAATGTAAACTTTTTAATAAAACTTTATCTTAGTTTCATGATTTCTATATCATTTTCCAATAACCGATGCTATGAGCAAGTTATAGTTTTATCCATGAATTCCACACTTATTATTAGTAAAATAAAAACTACAAAACGTTTCCATTATAGAATATTAAGAAAAAAGCTTAAATGAAAGCTTTCTTCGTCTGTTCGGAGATTTTAATTAAAATGATATCGATTTGAAACGATTGTAATTCCCAACGGATTGTGTCCGCTTCGGGTCCCGATTGAAGCAATTTTAAATGAGCCACTCAATCAAAAAAGGTAATATTTGAATCTTTTTTTTATCTTTATATACCCAGAATATGTAGCAGCTCGCTGGTCTGATGGTTAGAGCGTGCGGCCTCCATTCCGTAGGTCGCGGGTTCGGACCCCGGTATGTACCGATGACTTAATATTTAAGTTATGTACATTTGTGAACTTTAGTAACAACAGCGAAATACAAACGGTGAAGGAGAACATCGCGAGGAAACCTGCACATGAATTAGAATTCATTCTAGGGTGTGTGTGAAGTCACCAATCCGCATTGGGCCCGCGCGTTGACTCTGGCCGATCGCCCTCATATTGAGGGTAGGGTTATACCCCAGCTGTGGGGACGTAAATCGGCTGTTATGGACCCAGAATATGGTAATCTTACAACATATACAAAGACAAGATTAAACGAAAGAAAAGTATACCTTCAGTTTATATATATAAAAGATTTCCACCTATGTAGAGACTCATCACGATTTCGCTGGAACCAGAAGGCTTGGAGACTTGGAATTTGGTAGAAATATTCCTTTTGCCGAATATAGGTCAGAAAAGAATGGATTTTGCAAAACTATTTCCCCAGATGGAATTGCAGGGGCCTTACGGACAGCCAAGCAGGCGAGGAACAGCTAGTATAATATATTGACACACAAATAATTAATTAGTAAGAATATAAACCTAACTAATTATATAAGAAATAGTTATGTTTAAGAACATTTTATTAGCTTATGTTTGATTTAGAAATATTTATGAAGATGAGATAATGAGAGTGATGCCCGAAGTTTCTCTGCGCGGTCGAATCAGAAATGTGGAAGAACTGAGGTCACCGGCATAGCCTAAAAGAATGCTAGACTTAAGTGGTAGGCAGGGCACATTGCTCGAAACTAGGTTTGGCGGTAGACATACTGATGGGAGGCTTCCCACTAGAGGGACCGACGATTTGGTGACAATTGCGGGAAGTCATTGGATGCGAGTAACGCGGTACCGATCGATGTGGAGATATTTAGAGAAGCCCTATGTCCAGCATTGGACGTTTGTCTGTTGATGATGATATTAAGATGATGATAAAACAAGAGCAAAGTACAAACAGTATCAAAACTATTGCTTCTTATAATATCACTATCATATCAACCGATAGATGTCCACTGCTGGAGATTAGCCTTTGTAATCTGATCTGTAGTCTCGGGCTATTAAGAATAAGACTAAGGTAAGCCCTGCCTGTCATTGGAGATTAAGAGTCTTCATATTTGTGGAATTTGAAGGAGAGAACCTAACCTACTCACTAAGTGAGCGTCAGTAGGGGAGAGTTATGGAGTTCTCTGGGACGATGTTTAGAAGTAATGCATGGAGGCGCTGCTGAGTTTCGCAGGATATCTCAGAGCCTCTCATAATGCATTTGCGTTGACCACCAAGGGAGTTTAGTGGATACAAATCTCCGCGTAACTTTATCTTTCCTCCGACAAGCGGGTATTTTTAGAAGATTTCCCTCCACCAAAAATAAGATCTCTTTTATTCCACAAAACACGGTCTTGCTCTGTTTAAGTAGCTATCATGGAATGTTGGTCGCCACCTAGTGGGAGCAGTCTTTACAATGTAGTCATTAAGAATTCATGGTATTCATCATTACATTAACTCTGGTTTGAAATGGATATGGGACACATTTTACTGCAAGGTTTTCATATCGTGCGCTCGGCGAAAATACATTTTCCCCGACATTTTTTCCTCCATCATCGTAACGTTTCTTTATTTCATTTTTATAGAAATAAGCTCTTAGTAAGCCTCGATGTTATTCCGCTGAAACATGCCACTGTTTTCAAAATATATTATAAAAAATCAGTACTATGGTTAATGACATGATATACTTTATCTACTAACGTCCATACGTTGTCTGTATCAAGAAGATTAGGCTTTTTTGGGATATCATCATCAGCATTTGTTGTTCTTAAAATTGAAGAACTACTTGCCGGCTAAATCCTTAATGGAGATTTTCTTACGGTAAACAGTCGGAACTACAAAAGTCCTTCGGAACGCTGTTACAGTGGTACTTACCTGATAAAAACTTCTGTCTGTGCCACCATTAATTGTGGACAGACGTCACTGTTGTACATAGACCTCCCTCAAAGATATCCACATCGTTTGGGTAGGGATCCATATGGGCCCCCCATTTTAGTCATTTCACGCTGACCGAATGCGGATTGGTGGGAGCCAGAGTCGCGTTTATTGATTAGCACGGTGCACCATGAGTAGGTGAGGTTGGCTGGGATCCCGTGAGTTGTTGTGCATTAGACTTCCCCTGTATTTTGTGCTAAATAAAATTGGGTTGTATTTAACGTTATTGAAAGTTGGGCTTAAAGGCATTAATATCACAGCAGCACCATATATTGGAACTCATCGCCACCATAAGAAACTTCTGGCTTTATTCATTGCGTTTTGTAATAAAGAGTAACTTGTAGGCATGCAATTTCACTTTTAGACGTCTTGGATAATTTCACGCCTACCTCTTATCCTTAGAGGAAACAAATTAAAAAAGTTATCTAAGACGAATTGATAAAGTTCAGTTTTAATTAGTGTTTCATCGTCTGTAAAGTATTTGATATTGTCTGTATTAAATACAGTTCTTTTTTTATGAAGTAGACATCAGTATTTGTTTGCAACTTGTCCAACTTTTTTAAATGTTTCGAAGTAAATATTTAAATTATATTTATTACTGATCGTTAACTCGGTGATTCCTAATGCGAATCCTGTGCTACAAGTTGTGGAGTAAGGTTGCAGAGATAATTTAAACTCTTTTGGTTAACTACTTTACCCATATATGAAAGCAAGAGCATTCTACACTTCATCCAAAACCTCATTAACACCATGCGAAATTGAGGTCAAGTATTTCCCGATTGTCGATAAAAAAATATCGATTAGTTCAATCTTATCAATAAAAGATTTAATTGTGACCTCCTTCGTATTCATATCGCTGAAGTCCTGATAATTCTCTATCGAAGTTATTCAAGATGTCTGTCAAGTTGTTAGCAAGCAAAAACTACTAAAGAGTTTTTATGAATTCATCCGTTCAACTTCAACTGATATTCTTTAAAGAGCTGAAAAACCGCATTATAATATAGTTTTTCTTTTTCATAATCATTAATTATGAAGAGAGTATTCAGTTTGTTCATAGAAATCTGAATTCTTTTGTGCATTTGTGAAATTGTAATTTGATATGATAGAATTTTGTTTGTCCATGATGTCTCCTAAATTCCCCAACAGGCCGTGGACTCGGGTGCACGAGTCCAGTATCAGATGAGCTGTGAGAGTCAAAATAACTGCCCAGCGCTACACATCATTAGAGAACAGGCTAAATTCTCATTATTCTGTTATTCAGAGCCTGTACTTTTGATGTGGTTGATGATGGCGAGTGCTGCTACGGAATTTATCGATTTCTCCATAGATCCTGGCATTTCATACCAATACGCCCCCATAAAGACTTTTAGCAATGATAATGAAGATATTATGGAGGTAATTAATGTTTATAACATCACATCTAGGACTATATTTAGCACTTTCATGTAAAATATAAATATTTATTTCCTTCCACACATTTACCATCTCTTTCTTCTTTAATTGAGTGAACCATTTACTGTAAGTAGTTCCGGCATGTTTCATCTCTATGCTATAACAAAACATTACTTTCAGGTACTTGAAAAAGAGTACGAGCGTTACGAGCCCCCAGAGATTAGGAGGAGCATCTATCATCCCAGTGTAGAAGTAGGCCCAGGGGCATTCAAATCGGAAATTGTCCAGTATCCGGACAATAGTCTCAAGAAACAATTGAACCGTTTGATGCAGATTAAACAGAAGATGGAAGCGCGAAATAAAAATTTGAACGCTTAAAGAGTTGAGATTAATATAAAAATTAATTTTTATCAAAGAATTTAAAAACTTCGCCGAGACTAAACTACTTAATATTTTATCACAATTAAAACCTATTAATATCTACTGCCAAATTTTGAGCTCATAAAAACAGGACGAGTTACTAATTTCCGATTAATTACTGAGTTATTTCCTTACCGTTCAGGATTTTTAGTAACATTCCCTTCTTTTATAAACCACAAGGCTATCGACCCGCTTCTTAAAATAAAAAATTAAGCAGTAAATAGTCATAGGAAACTAGTATCTAAATTTAATTATGGTTTCGCATATGCGAGTAGTAATAGTGAGTATATACACGCGTTCAAATAATCCACATAAAGTCCTAACGGTTAATCAAGCTCCGGAACGTAGTTTGTATTTCAAGTTAAACTCGCTTCCGTTATGTTAGCGCTTAGTGCTTGTAACTTAACAACGAGGTACAAGTTGAACGCGTGACAGCCGGTTAACTTTATTACGTTTCGGTAATTTATGGTCATAACTCTTGGCTCGCTCGACGTACTTGGAACAAGTGGAATTAAGATTTTATTCTATATTGGCAGTCTTTCTAGCTCAAACGGATTCGTACATTAAAATGTTAAATGTAAAGGTGTAAAAACCTAAGAAATATCATAAACAATAGTATTGATGATTTTTATATCACTAATATAATGAGAAAACTATTGATTTCATGAATAAATCCATTATCTATTACACCCTTTAAAAGTATAGATAGTTGGTGGTCGATCTTGGTGAGACTATAGACTATTTTCATATCAGTATATGAAAATGTCACTGAGTTTGGCCGTCTCTGTAAGTAATGAGGAATCATCATCATCATCCGACAAACGTCCACTGCTGGACATAGGCCTTCCCCAAAGATCTCCAAATCAATCGATTCTGCGCTGCCCGCATCCAATTGCTTTCAGCAACTTGGTGGGGTGCCTGCCAACACTGCGTTTTCTAGTACGCGGTTGCTATTTAAGGACCTTAATGCCCCATCGGCTATCAGTCCTTCGGGCGATATCTCCTGTTCATTGCCACTTGAGGCTACCAATCTTTTGGACTATACCGGAGACCTTACTTCTCCTGTGGATCTCTTTAAACCCTCGAGCATAGCTCTTTCCAGTGCCTTTGTGCAACTTGGAGCTTTTCTTAATGACGTAAGGAGACTTTAATTCTTGAATGTAGAATATGGGTCTATGAAAAATATAATAAGTGCTTCATCGTTACTGGCATTTGGTCGTCAGATTTGTGCCTGTCTTGAGCCATATGGAACAGTTGTCCAACACTAATAATACTGGTCCACTCCCTTAAGTTTCACAGCCAGGATTTGCAAGGAAACATTTATGAACCCAAAGTGTGGGCTGAAGAAAAATATCCTAACATTTTATTAAGGACTGTTTTGGCTGTTCGTCTATTTAGATTTCGGCACCAGCAATGGCAACATTCGGTTTGGGAAGAACACCAAGAACAACCAAAGTTCAAATTGCCTTAATGGAGAACTTTAACAGAGTATGGCACTTTAAGAAGAAGAGGAAGAATATATAAACGTAGTGCCCGGCATTTGGTCGTATACGTCTTTCTTCAGAGTCCTGTCTATTTTAGTATTAAAATTATTAAAGTTTGATTCAAGATCCATCCTCGAAAATTTAACCGACAGTTATATATTAACAGTTAGTATATTAGTTTGGAGTAAGTAATCAAAACACTTAAATTTACTTTGTACTGAACATTATCCGAAGTGTGACCCCTAATTTAAAACATCTGTTGTTCAAATGAACCTAGTTAGTTCTGAAGTTGGCTGATTGGAGTACTGCCAGTGCTGGCCTCGTTGGCAACTTAGTTTCAATGAAAGACGAATGACTTTTATTTTTGCGAAGCTCGATAGAAATGTTCTGTTTTTAAAATTCGATGAAGTAACTAGACTAACACAACTTTTTACTAATGAGAGGTAACAGAATGATATACATTGCATGACATAGTTCTCTTTGTCTTTTTTATAATTTGATTCTCCTTCTTTTGATATTAGGGATCAAAGATTTCCTTTTCGTCTTTCTTTAGTTTTCATTGTTCAAGAACAATCGACCCTGGCCGCATTTTTTACTTCTGTTTTTATTGATGGCAAGAGTTGTCTTGTTTCTACTATCAACATAATGTTTTCCATGATCGCTTCATTTAGTAAAAAGATTGTTGGTCCAATAAAAAACAACAAATATCAGCTTAAACTAGGTTTTTTATGTTACTGTTTAATGTGAGTTCTATTTAAAATAAGGAGTTTTTATATTTGCATTATGCATAGAAGTTTAAACGCGGGAATTGTACAACGAACAATAAGAGCAAGCATTCTAGGAGTAAAGCCCGGGTCGGGGGCACCCTGCGAGCACTCAAGTGGATATGTCTAGACGTAAACTAAATAGCTTGGTCTCTTTTGTACCGTGGAGTAGACCCTATGATTAGTCATCTATTTTTTTTATAAAGTAGAAAAACGATCAAGTCACGCACATGTTAGTAATCGCCTTTGAACAACGCCGTCATTTACTCTTTTTCTTTCTTGAAACAGGTGAGGCAGGAATTTATCTACTGCATCTTGGAGGTGCCATATCTGGTGATGTTTGGATAGCAAATCTGAGCATTTGAATAATGGATAGAGGATTTTTCCAAATCCAGTCTGTCTATACAAACTACAGACCTAAAGCTGTCGGTCCGGCGCCCCCCTTGGAAAGGGTTCCTGGGGCGTATCTGGCGACGCGTCTCGTATTCCGACGCGTCGCCGCTTAGTGATAGGGATTTTGTCAATTGGGAGGGATGCTTCACATCCCTCCCCGAGGCAGGTCCGTTCGATCCGGGCACCGAACGGGGCTTGCGGAAGAACTGTTTAAAGCGTTATCCCGCGACCCTCGCGCGTTCCTTGCGGATGTGATGGAATACCGTGTGAAGCTTTTTAGTCGGTTGGAGTCCGACACTACCCCACTACCGACCCAGTATTGGTACGGGGTGTGCGTTCCATTAGTATTTTGTTACACAAGTTAATAAAAAAAAAAAAGACTTAAAGCTAGTGGTGTTTAACTATCTTCTAGGCATAAGGACTACCTTACTGATACGGAGACGGTTTTAGCTGAGGAATGACATATGATGTTTGTCTGATGATATGTGACTGAATATTGACGATTGTAGGTAGTTTCATTGTACGGTTTCTGTGATATTTTTAGATTATTTCTCGTACTAACAAATCTGTGTAGGCGAATGAGATTTTAACGTTTATATTTAACTAACGGTTCTATAGACTCTCTTGTAACACGGTATTGACACTCACTACACGTTATATTTCAAAATATTTACATTATAATTCGCTTCCAGTGGGTTTCTGCGATTCTCACCGTATCGTCGGTTCACCTGGATGCGACCAATGCGGAATCTATTGATGTGGAGATCTTTGGGAGAGGCCTGTGTTCAGTAGTGGCCGTCAATCGGTTGATGATGATACAGTATAACTATATATTATAACATCAGTAGAAACGGTTATAATAACAATGGATAATAAAGTTTAATGATATTTAATATTAGATTCGCTCAGGATGTATATTATCTAATACTTACTTGAAGTATTGTATTCAACTTGACTCCCAAATGGAGTTTGTGTGAAGACCCAAAAAATAGCATTAGTAACAGTATTATCAACTTCTAGTGTTACCAACTTAAGCAGTATCCGTATAATTAATATTCTTATAACAGTCATTTAACTTCTTTGCTATTTTATATTAATTAGATCAATTAATTTAATTAGTAAATTAAGTTATATAATAGAGCTAACACAGTATACGATAATGTATTGTAAAATTAACAGTGGTAAGAGGAATAACTAATGTTGTGCACATTCAAATGCACTGATGCCTGCACCGCGATCGGTACACATTCGCTTCCTATCGGACGGAATGGAGTCGGAGCAAACTGAGGGAATAATGGAGGAAGATTTGCAGGGTTTTTTTTTACCACCTTTAAAATAAACAAAATATACACCGAGCACTGCTTCTTACTTAAATGGAACGGAAAGAAGAATTTATTTTGTCAAACACACTAACATTACACTTGGAATATGTGAACACGACAATTGTATACCGTATAATTTTGACGTTATGAGATCTAAAGGATCTCCTACGAGTCTTTCAGCTAGTGTCAGATCAAAAATCGTGTTGTCTCCTCCTGTGCGAGAACCTGTTATTTCTTTGTTTCTGTGCCCACTAGACACAAATATATATATACATACTTCCTACTTTCAGTTGGATTAAATAATTAAGTACAAAATTGGGGATCGTATAGATCCCAAACGCATTGCGATTAAGGCAGATTACAATGTCTAACAGATCTCCAACGCTTTGGCTATAAGTCCAGTGAAAATGCCCCTGCTGCTAACGTGTTAAGATGATATACAAGTCGACTGAAGACAAGTTGTTAACTATGAACATTTGAGGCTGTGCGAGAGTAGAATAGGGATCATTATTACTCTCAAAACAAATTTGAGGACGATGATGTCTGGATTTGGTGTCCGACCATTGTGGCACTACCTGCGAGGATCTTAGAAGTGCATGAAGCAATTACATTCCGAACAAACATCCAGCAGCCTTTACAAACGCTGAGGAGCGTCGTTGAAGAGACGTCAGTGGTAAAATTCGCCCCATTACCCTAATATCTACAAGAAGACAGGGTATCTTGTGAATTTCCCTCGAGATACAAAATAAACTAAAGCCTCGTTATCGTAGTAATGATATTAGACAAAGCACCCTTTAAACTGGAAGGTAGTAACGTCCGCGGACTATTTTAGTGATAGAAATAGGTAGTGGTACCTACCTAGGCGGTCTGTAGCAACAGAGACCTACAGTGGTAGTGAGTAAAGCACCTTCGGGCAGTATAAAGATGACTGATGATTACTGTAATAATGTATATGTGAGATGCAAAAAATATCTAATTTTATATATGTGATATTAGAAAGTAATTGGAAAGAGAGCAACTAGGATATATATCTTTCTCTTTCTAACATGGGATGTATATTTTTTTGCTTTTAACGCCTCTGACGTAATGTCTTACGCGTTTCAACGGAAACCAAACAAGTGCCAAAGTTATTTTAAGATATTATTATTCGAGTCGTATAAATAAATCGTACATTTCATTCATGAATATAAAATGCGCAAACACGTGATTTTAAGTGAAATATAAATACTACATAAGTGTTAAAGTTAGGGTAATTAATTTTTTTTTTTAGAGAAGGGCCGTTGTGCGTCTTCAGTATCAATGATTCTTAATAGCTTCATTATTCAGGGTTGAGTTTGTTAACCACCGATACAAAAAGAGGATCATTATGAATTTAACGCGTATATTTTTATTTATTCAAACTATTATTAACATATTCGACACCCTCACATTCATTCCACACATGATATATCTCGGGTCCAGAATTAAGCACAACTTGTATCGCAGGACCCTAACTTGTGAAGGTACATAGTTCCGCTATGAGTAACATTTTTTTTTTCTTAATGTGTATCTATTTATAAATATAATGCTAGAAGGACGGACGGCTGATGGGGCAGTAAGATCCTCAAGTGGCACCCGCGTACCGGTAGGCATGGTGTTAGGAGGTCTCCAACAAGGTGGACCGACGATCTGGTGAGAGTCGCGGGAACCCACTGGATGCGAGCAACGCGGGACTGATCGATGTGGAGATCTTAGGGGGAGGCCTATGTCCAGCAGTGGACGTCTATCGGCTGATGATGATGAAATACATACATATATTTATGATATGTGTAAAGTGGTGTGTTGTATGTTCGCTAGGGTGGCATCTATTTAATTAGTCTTCCTGTATTCTATCATATACACAGGGGTGAGAGTAGGAAGGGCAGCGTTTACATAATTAATATAATACTATTGGAGTTTTAATTCTGTTGTAACTATTACTTCCGTTGTGGCGGCTTTGGGTACTATATAATCACAGCATCTTGAGTGTCGCGTTACAAATAAAGAGCAAGCGAAGATGAAAATCTCTGAAATGTTTATATAAATTGTCAGTCACGTATCCTCACCTTTTTTATGCCACCAAGTGGAGGCAGCTATTGAGCGATTTTTGGTCCAGGGAAAGGTTGAGGGTATCAGGCCACGAGGAAAAACGCTCCTGCGATGGACAGATAAAAGCGGCCATCAGAGAGGAATGGGGACGTGTTGTTAAGCTTGCGACCAACACCTGAAGTGATGACGACGATCACTCCGTCAAGAGTGATACCGACGAAGAAGAAGTGGATAACGAAAGGGATTGTTAAGCATAACTTTGATAAGACATTGGGCCCTTACATTTACTAGTACCCTCACCAAACACCTGTACAATATTCAATATAGTGTAACATGTTTATCGCAAAATACTAAAGGTACACACTCTCAATTTTTTCCTGATCATCATCATCGTCATCATTATAAGCTTCCATAGTCTTGAAGATAATATTAAGATATGTGCTCCAAAGTTTAGACTCTCGTCAAGAACTTAGAATAAACTTTGTCTATATATATTATTTTATTTTACCCGCATGAAAGTGACATTATTTTTTTTATTCTATGAAACTATGAGACGAGCGAGACCTTCACCTGATGATAAGTGATACGTCTGCCCGTGGCGTAAGTTAAGATGATGCACAAAACCATATTGATCTTATAACCCCTTTCAGATATTTAAAGTTTGTTCCTCGAGTAACTTCACTAGATACAACGACCTTCAAACCGGAACACGGGTAATGTTGGGCAGTGGTAAATAATGAAGTATTCTTTTCATCGTTCTAAGCTCAACTCTTTTGTAAGTTTATAGATAAGTTTGTTTTGGTCTATTAGGCTGTGGATCCCTGGTCTGCGAGTCCAGTGTCAGATGATCTGAGTAAGGAAATTACTGCTAAGCGATATTCATCAATAGACTGTGTAGTGGATAGTATATAAATATTATAGGGGGAGGGTGAACATGCAGTAGTGTGGCAAAGGTTAAAGGGTGTGAACATCCATGTAGTTTTATTAAAAGGACGTACCACAACACGGTGTCAGGTATAGTTCAGTTGAAGGGATGGTTTAAGTGGAGTAGTATTCGGATGTGTAGTAATTATGGAAAGGAGTGAATAATGGTCTGGAAATAAAGAGGAGTGCATAGGCTTTGCTTCTGCATAACAACCGTCACCACACCCTCAGGAGGGAGATTTAGTTACTAATTGGCGAGAATTGAAACCGGGGGTTGATTATTTGATCGCGTCAGAGAAAGAAAAATGCGCTTTGTTTATGCACTTCATTAGTGAATATGGAAGAGAATTATTCGAGGAGCTGGATTTAGAAATGCAGCAGTACGATTATAGTTTATTATGGAAAAAATTTAATGAACACTGTGATCGTAAAAGTCTTTAGTTCTCTTAAAATAAAAGAGAAAAATTGTTATTATGGATCTTTAAAAATTAGTCTAATACTTACAGAATTAATTAGTGGGGTAGGAGACAGGCAAAGGGGAGAAAAATTATTGGCAAAGTCTAGTTTATGGTTGGAAGGGACGATCGGATTATGACGGGCGGTTGAACGTGCAAGCTGGTGGTTTGCAGCTCAGGGTGTACTGGTGCAAACGTGGAACACGAAGTGGAGCACAGTAGCGAAGCAGGGACAGGAGAGTGGGGCATGGCACTTTCAAGGGTCATGTCAATTGTGGACAAGAGCAGAATAGTAGACTGACACAAAACTACAATAAAGAAAGAAAATGGAGGCGGGATGGTGATGAACTAATTAAGTGTGATAGGTGTAATTCAAGTCAGTGTTCGTGATAAGTGTCGGGCACTGGAAAGCAAGTGTTGTCGTTGCAACAGACTGTACTTCCCAAGATGTCGCGTTCAGTTTACGCGGGAGTTGCTAGGAGCTGAATGGATGAAAATCATAAACACGAGGACAAGTACGATGAGGAAGTTGGTGCAGACAGGGGTGAGATTTTAATGAACAAGGTTTCTACACAGACACTAGATTTTTCTCGTGATTCTTGGCACGCTGATACTAAAGTGGATGATGTGTTTATTAAATTTAAATCCGATAGTGGTGCAGACGAGAGATAAGTTAAAAGCGTTTGCCAGTAGTTTATTATGATGCTTATCTCCAACATAATAAATATTGTTACAACTTATTGGGTTCAAAAGCGTGTACTAAGTTAAAGTTTCTGTCGAGAATTAACTATTGTTTAAATAATATATATGTTGATGATGCAAGTTTTGAAGGCTTAGATTGTTTGCCTTTTTTGTGTAACATAATAACGGATCAGAGAGTTCCGCCGGTAGTAAATAGTCCAAAAAAATTCCAATGACATTAGATCCTAAATTAAAACAGGAATTAAATAGTATGGCAACACTGTGAAAGAAGATAGTCCAAGTGATTCGGTTTCGAATATTTTCATTATTGAAAAACTAGATATATCATAACGCGTTTGGTTAGATCCTAAAAATTTAGAGGGGGCAGTCTAATGGAGTCTTCAGTTGCCAGCATTGGAGGAAGTAACCAGTAATTATTCAGGAGCTAAAGTGTTTGCCAAATGCGGTGCAAGTAATGATTTTTATATGATGCATTTAGATGAAAAGATTTCTAAATTATGCATCTTCTCAAAGATTTATGGTCGATATAGATTCTTGGTAATGGCATTCGGAATTAACTGTGTGCCGGAAATGTTTCATAACGAAATAGTCAAATTTTTTAAAGGGACAGTTGTGCGACTTCCGGAATGGCATGGTGTCATGCAATACTAATAATTAAAGTGGAGACACTTATTTTTCAAATTATAACCTGACTAGTAAGAAAATATTAATTCGTTGTTCTATGATGGACAAGCCATTGTGGTCATCGGCGACCCATGCGACGATCGGATTTAGCTGCTTCTCAGTCCTCACAGTATGGCAGACGGTCGCACATGTTGTCCATGTTGCCTCTACACACGAGCCGCGCGTACTCAGGAGCCGTACGTCGCGTAGTTCTGTCCGTCAGTCTATATTAAGACCGACCTCGGCTCGCGATGCGCCCGCGCACACCCGTCCGCCCCACAACAAAACCCAAACGCGCTACATGTTATATTTCACCAGCGATTACCCCGAACGAACCACCACCGCCACCACCACATCCTCACGGCTAGTATGGTAAGTGGTGACCCCCTCCCCCTAAATATCCCCTGTGTAACACAATACGGGATCGTAACAGTTTGTTTGTTTGCAGTATGTGAATTGAAGTGAGTGAGTTTATTTTATATGGAGTTGTGGACAAGATGAAGTTTACTGTAGACGTACTGGGCGTATTCCTCAAAGTGGTGATCAAGGTAAGCTCTGCTATTAATACTAATTACTATTTTGGACTTAAGTCTAAATCTGTGCGGCTAGGTCGCTTCGTTGCTATCCAGGTATCGCTGTTACGTAAATTCTATTCTGTGTTGATAACAAAGCTTTTATACTATCTTTATTAAGAAGACTTTCCTGAGAACTGTTTGTGGATACTAAAATATTATTATTAATAAACTCTTTATTAAAAACAGAAGATCTCTTTATGCGCTTTTGGCTTTTTTGTTTTGAAAATATTTTTTTTACAAGGAAATCGCATTAAGGTAGTCAATTATTGCAACACCCATTCTGTAGTCCACTTTCTTTGCATAGAATGTATCTTACACATTTATATATACACTGAAGATAGAAGTATGATCTGATGGAGGTCGCGAGAATTAGCTGGTTAAGAACAGAGCAATAACATCTCAATCTGTAAATTTTTTTTTCCATATTATCTCCAGCGGTGGTTATCTACCGGAGCGATGATCATGGTGATATATATATTGAGAATATTACCTGTGCACACAGGAGCAGTTCCTTGTTAATTTTTTTTATATATGTATTTATTTATATATAGTTTGTATGTACATTGCAGTTAATTATGTTAGTGGATAATCTGCCACAGCATCTCCTCGCTTCTCAGGTTGACTGTGAAAGAATGCCTATAGGCATTAAGTCCGCCTATTGTGGCCTAATTTTAGGTTTACAATAAAGTATTTAAATAAACAAAAATAATAAATGTATATAATATTATAAGCTCATCATTATCATCGTCATCAGCCGGTAGATGTCCACTGTAGGACATAGGCCTCCCAAAGATCTACATATCGATCGGTCCTCGCAGTCACCATGGCCTCCGTTATCGCCGGGCATCAAGGGCCGTTGTTTATAGGGGTCCATATAGGGGGATTTGAGCCTTTTCCAACCACACTGACCCAATGTAGGTGGATAGGAGCAAGAGTTTCGTTTGTTGATTAGTAGGGTGTACCAGGAACAGGTGAGGTTGGCTTGGATCCCGTGAGTTGTTGTTCGGGATCCCTTGCACCCCATATATAAACTCACCGACTTAGAATTAAGTGCTATATAATCATTGCTTTAAAACATATACTAGATAACAAAACAGGAAATTAAACAATGCCAAAAACATTTTTATCCTCTCAAACCTCCTTGAATTTTTGATATGTATTCCGATCAGCTGATGTCCTCAATCGGGAACCGGAAAACCATTACTCAGTTCATATAAAGTGAATAGAGAATTGCTTAACAATAAGTATAGAGTCGGCGTCACGCATAGTGAGCGTCTCATAAATATTTACTGGTGGTAGATCTCTGATGCCGGAGACCGTCTAGGTAGTTACCACGACAGTCCCTATAGCAGCCGACACAGCAGTATACTAAGATTACTGTATTCTGGTTTGAAGGGTGTTGTACGTAGTGAAATGACTCAGGTAAAGAGACTTAATATCTTACGTTTCAAGGCCTCGGTGAAATGTGGCTGGGTGTTGGTTAACCTAATCAGCGCCATATTGTTTTGGGTTACCGCATCATTTCATCATCAGCCGATAGACCTCCACTGCTGGACATAGGCCTCTCGAATGATCTCCACATGACATTTACGATCAGGTAATTTTTTAGGGTGCACAGTCCAGTATAACAACTTACGGGACTCAAGTCAATTTCACCGGCTCGTGATGCACCCTGCTAATCAACAAACTAGTCTATGGCTCCCTTCAACCTCCATTGGACCAGCGTGGTGGGAAATGGCCCAAATCCCTCCATATGATCCCTACAAACGAGGAGATCTTTCGTGGAAGCCTATGTCCAGCAGTGGACGTCTATCGGCTCATGAAGATGATGAATATTGTAGCTCTAGGTTACCTTATATCTATATGAGGTTTCCACCTATGTAATGACTCACCACTCTTAGGAGTCATAAGGTGTGGACTCTTGAAATTTGGTTGGAGTATACCTTTAATCGAGTATAAGTCAGTTCAGATGGATTTTACAAAGTCCGTCTAGGGTACCACTGCAGCACCTGATGCAGCTGACAAACAGTACTGTGTTCCAGTTTTAAAGATGCTGCAGCTAGTGAAATTACTAGAGAAACGAGACTCAACATCTTATGTCTTATTACCATCAGGTTCTGAACAACCCGATCGTCTCGTAATTGAATAAAATAAAAAATAGTTTCTTTTTAGTTGAATTTCTTTCTAGTCGCCTTTTCTTCGTGTATAATATAGTACTAATTCTGTCTTTACCTTTCCGCAGTGTATGTATGTAGATCTTTAAATACATTTCCCTCATTTATATTAATGGAATAAACAAATATGCTCACAACCCCGCCATACGTTTCCTGATGATTTCCCAAAGGGTTGATGTTTTGTGTATTAATCTGTCAAATATGTATTCGCCCCAAACCATTTTAAAGTAAAACCTTCTAATTGATATATGTATGAAATTATTATTTTTCACCATCATCATCATTAGGCGGTAGTCGTCTACTGCTATACAGATTCCTCCATCAACAATCTCCATATTAATTAGTCCTGTCTGCATCCAGCTTCCGATAATCACCAGGTCGTCAGTTCATGAAGGTCGTCCGTCAGGTCGAAGTAGTACTACGTCTACTCCAAAACTTACTGCGTTTTTTCAAACAGTTTACATTAATTAATCAATGAAACTTGTTTAATCTGTAATTTATGTAAATTGTCTTTCATCATGAGTAAACATGTCTTCATCAGTGGACCAAATGCTGATGATGAATGAGATGAAACAAACCTAAGATGGACAACATATATAAAAAAAGAATACAGCTGTGAGCTAGTGTGAAGAGAAGAGACGAGCGGGACGTTCACTTGATGGTAAGTGATACGCCGGGCCAGAACAAGGTGGCGCTAGTTAGGATGGTATACACAGCATCATATTGCGCTCGTCGCCTTGAGACGTAAGATAAAACGCCGTTCAAACTGGAACACAGTAATATTTGCACATTACTGTAGGTCAGTAGAAAGAGGCGCTGCAGCTGTACCTACCCAGTCGGTTCCCTGCAATGGAAACCTGCCATCATTACTTGTTACATCTTATGAGGTCGTGTAAACATACTCGTTTTTTATTTTTTGGGTCTTCAGTAAGATGCGAATGGTCTATTTGTCTTGTATGCTCTGATAAAAAAAAAAACTAAATGTGATCGATGGATGAAAGGCAAGTTAAATGAATGCTGTGTTTATAGTAACCAGAGGTTTAAATCTAAATCGAATTGGAATGCACTGCGTGAAAGGCCACAGCTATTACAAGCTGGAGCAGTACTACATATGCAGCAGCAATTGATCTACACCCCCATACTGCGGCGGATAAATCTGCATGAGAACATACGGTCTGTAATACCGACAAATTATATATTGAAAAATTATTATACACTAGCTGTATTTTTGACCCTCCTTTTTTGGTGACACGAATCATTCACCTGATAGTAAGTGATACGCATCCCCATAATAATTGCACCATATTGATCACATCGATTTGAGATACAAGATAGTAAGTCTAGTTATCCTAGTAATTACACTAAATACAACAGTCTTGTAATGTTTGCACACTACTGTTTGGCGGCAGGAATAAGAGATGTACTTCTAGACGGAGCTGGATGCTAAATGGATATGGAGACGTACCATCAGTAAGAAATTAAAAAAAAATTATTTATGCTTGTGTAATTAGGGTACGTATGTTCTCCCCCTTTGATATCTACCGCCTAGTAGACTGCCGTGCAGTGTAAACATTTCCGTTGCTACTGAAACTAGATTTGATAAGTTGGTGCGGCGGCGGTGAGGTGGCTCCCACCAGTGCTGGATAAATTTACACAAGGCGACGTGTGGGAGCAGCAGCTGTAAGGAACCGCAGCTACTGTAATAATATAACAGCATAACCAATTCTCTATTTCAAGCGTTCTATACTCTCCCTTGTCCCTTCTTTTATGATAAGGGAAGGTTCATCTCATGATAAGCTCATGTCCATAACAACGTGACGTTAGTATGAGTAACATACACTACAACTAATTGTGCTCATCGCAGCGTGAGATGACTCTACCTCACTAATTTCATGAGCTACAACACCCTTCAAACAGGAACAGATATATCTGCCCACTACTGCTTGGTGTATATTTTAATTGATTTCCAAGCTCTGATTCGGAGATAACATCAGCGATATCGGTACCTAATGCTATCTGGATTTGCCAATACACCGCCATTACTGTATTCCGGAAGTAATGTCTTCATTCTGGAGGAGCACGTTTAACTATACCTTCACTATTACATCATCATGAGAAAGATCAAGTGTTAATCCTTTGTAGATATGAAAGAGAAGCTATCAGAGCTTCAACTATGACTACATTAATTAAAAAGCTACACATATCCTTTACAGCTTGTTATCAAACTAATACCCGAAAGGGTTATGTAGAATAGAAAGAGGCTGTACTTAGGTTACTGCCTATTACCACCGCAGATCACATCTCCACTTAATACCAATCGTTGCCGTGGTGAAGCATTAATGTATTTGTATAAAAATATATATTAATGCTTACAAGGACTTGTTACTACCACAAAATCTGCTTTAGGTCTTCGTAGTCGGATTTAATAATTCCATTACCAGATATTAACTTGCAAATCATCATTAACCGAAAAACGTTCACAGCTGGGACCTCTCACAAAGGCTTCCTACGATCTTCACCAGATTGTCGGACCACCTGTATTTGAATTTGAAAGGAGCTGTAGTTAGTGTAATTACTGGATAAGTCTGAAGTGATAACCCTAAAGCATCTTCCGTATACATTACACCGAGCACCGCATTATTATCAATTGGATTTTTTTTCTACTATATTCTACTAAGTGTTCGTCTTACTCGTCTCCTAGATTCGTTTTAGAAAAATTGTGATATTTATAGAAAAGGCAGTAAAGTTTACTTTCTACTTTTAATATTATTAAAACAAAAATTTTAATTTAAAAATTATCCTGTCTCAAATCCTACTCTTATTATTGCTATATTGCAGCTCTTACAACTTCTATTACTTTTCTAGAAGTAAGCGTGTATTAATTGTTTTGATCGTTGTTCTAGATAAATCGGGTGACGTTCGCGCCACTGGTGGTGTCAACGTTATTCATACTGCTGACATCGCTGCTGGCGCACTGTGCTCGGAGGGCGGTGCAGAAGCTCGTCAAGGATCCCTTTGTGAAACTTCTCTTTGAAGAGGCGATCGCGGCCGCTGAACTATGCGGATGTTGTTTTGAACTAATAATCGGTGAGGATCAGCAAGGACTCTATATTCCAATGGATAAATTACTTCAATATAATCATATTCTGTGGAACTATCACACAGGATTTTTTTATGTCTGGGACTGGTTTAGTGGGAATACCTAAAAGATATATCACTAAATAGACGGATAGATTCGTTTAGTTATTATACTTATAGAAACCCTTTAGTGATAACTTTCTCTATTGAACAAGAAACCTGAGGATCACAAATTCCGTTTCAGTAATGAGGATCCGGGGATGAACTCACGTCGTTACATCTCTGCATGCTAGAGATGAGTTATAACCTCGCAGTATCCTTGTTGTGCCACTGCCGATTTGAGACCACGTCGGTTTTAGTGGACGACGATATACTATACCTAGAAACCGGAAATCTGAAGACCCTTCCAATGGACTTTTACGTCAAACGAGCATTATTCGACTTCTATTCTAAAGTACATGAGTCGGACTTCAATCAATATTTCTTTAGTTAAAAGTATTATGATATATAAAATAGAGATTATCGTGTTTTCTAGTTAAAGCTGTTCTAGAATATTTATTATAATATCCTTCAAGGAAAATAGCTTTTGTCTATTTACATTATTTTATGAACTTAATACGGACAATGTTTTGAAAAGAACTGATCGCGAAATATCTTAAACTATATAAAAATAAGACTTTAAGATTTACTTTTGTGATCGGACATTGTTTGGAAAATTTTAAGGCTTTCAGGAGAAGCGTCAATAAAGACAAAATGTTGACGCTATCATAGGAAGCCTAGATTGCGGACTGATCAGATCTAAGCCCCTAGTGTATCTAACTATGAGGCTTTGAACCAGGTCAGTGACAAATAAGACTATAGTCTAGATATTTTTATTTTAGATGTTGATGAAGAATGATGTAGCTAGTGAAATTACTGTAGCAAAGATTCGGAACAACTGATGTTTAAGGATACGGGCATATTCTGATTCCTAAGCTTCCTAATTAAGACTACATTTTATATGGACTAGCATATCACTTATCAGACGAACTTGATGCTTATGTCGATGCTTTGTCGAATAATCGTTTTTTTTTATATTTATGATCCTCTCACCAATTTACTGTCACTTACCTAACAGTAATCTTCTCATTTTTATCTTTCTTCATGGATTTATCTAGGTGAAGAATTACTTTTAAGACTTGGTTGCTTTGTTTAAAGACAAAGGGAGACTTTAAGGTAGGATATAAGAAAAAATTCGGAGTGTATGTTCAGTTATATTATCTATCATCAGCCCATAGACGTCCACAGCTGGCCATAGGTCTCCCCCAAAACCCCACATGGATCGATTATGCGCTACTCGCATTATTGGACACCAGGGGCCATTGTTGGCAGGGGTTCATAAGGGAGATTTGGGTCATTTCCCACCACGCTGTCCGAATGCGGGTAGGTGGGATCCAGAGCTTCGTTTGTTGATAAGCAGGGTTCACTACAAGCAGGTGAAGTTGGCTTGGGTCCCGTGAGTTGTTGTGCGGAAACACACCCTTCAGTTATACTACTGATGCAATTTTTTTTTCTTTTATTCCATTAATTTATAAATTATATTTAAGGAAATAAAAAGTATTTCCCTTATCCATGCGCTTTGCAGATCTATCATCATCAAATGTTTCGCTTGCATATAACCTTCACTTGCTTCGTTTAACTTTCAGTTGCGGACAACTTCGGTGTAGCTACGTACGCCATTTTCTTATTCGCCCTAACAGTATGGTGGTCGTTGAACTGGGGGGATGCCACTGCTTGCCCTTACACTCATATAGAAGACGTCATCGAAGGTCAGTCAGTATCTTTAACAGTAGCATTATGGATAGTGCAGCAACAGATGCTGCTTGTTTTGTAAGTAGTATAATTTACTGATTGCCTCCGTTGCTGGAAACCATCGATGTACCACTTCTGCTTTGCAGAAGAACGGTATTGTTGCAACGTTATCGTATTTAGGTTTGAAAGGCGCTGTAGCTAGTGAAATTACTGCTGTAATGGGACTTAACATCTTAGGTATCAAGTCGACTAGCACAATGTATCAGCAGTATATGTCATCGTAACTTGCGCTATTGTTATGAGTTGTATACTGACAACTATTGATTCTGTGTGATAGCAGCTATGTGATTCTGTGTATATATTTGAACCAAAACGTCAAACATATGAGCATGAGTAATAATCACCACTGGTGGAAATTGTTTTTTTATCACGGCTACATATATAGAGATTGAACCTAGAAGGTCCTGACTTTTGATATGGAATACTCCATACAGTTTCCTTGCATCGTTGTGATGTATTTCAAAACCACTACATAAGTATTGTTATAGGAAAAGGCGATATACGAAAGGCTTTTCTGAAGACATGGGCGGAGCTGGCCGGCGGGCTCCTCATCTTTAAGTACGTGCAGATGTATTGGGCTTTGGAAATTTCCGAAACGCACAAGGACAGAGCTTTCGAGGAGTGCAAGGCGGATTTGCAGGTAAACTATCCACAGAGAGTAACTTGTAACTTTATCATTGTTAAATATATAAGTATAAAGTTAAACTGCTTACTGTATATAAAGTATGATTAAGTTAAAATTCTAACTAATCAAATAACTACACTTGTGTTATTACGTTCTTCATTGTCATGTAAATATCGTAATCCTCGTCCAGACTGGCGATGATGATTTCTTTTATAATATCCTGGTTTTTTGGTACTTGTCTTTTGTAGTGAAAAAATATATTAACAGAACAAAGTTTTTTTTATGTCAAAATAACTACTAATGGTATATATAGTTTAGCCTAACCTTGTCGGCAGAAGAGGGAGACATTAAAATGTACATAATACTCAATGTTTGTAAGCATGGCCGTGTGCGCTAGGAGTCCAAGAGTGGTGAGATTGAGCCATTAAGATTGAGTTCCCGGTAAAGGAGAACAGGTTCAAAGATGAACAGCTTGATAGACAAGTGAAATTCGTCAACATGCATTGTACTATAATGGTGGTTAATAGCTTTCCTATTCCGTTTTCTTCTTATTAAGAAGGGAGCCAAAACGCAGCAACGTTATGGGTTACTTATTATGCATGAGTGTTTAACTAGATAGTTTTTTTTTTGTATTATTAACCTTTTGAAATTTCAAAAGTTGCACCAATAAACAGAATCGGTATTGCCCAATGAGCCGATGGAAACGTTTGGTGCTATATAACTTATGTCCTTTCCAGACAGGACTGCATTATCATGGATGCAGGTTCAGAGTCCGTTAGGGCACATTTGATTATGAGACGTATCTTCAAGGACAGCTTCAGTCTATCAAGATAATAGTCAATCATTAAAGTATACAGTTTGTTGTTGTGTAGCACATTTTTAGTTTTAACAGTGAAGCCGTAGAAGGTAGAAAGAACAGAATACTCTAGTTTTAATTCGTAGACAATCAAACCAGATTAAAGCTGGTGTGTTCCAGGTTCCTGTAATATACGGAGCTGTGGTAGAAGGTGTGGCTACTTGCATGTGCCGGCTGGCTTCGAAGTCGCTCGGGGATTTGAACCCCCGATTCGCGACGGCTATCGACTCTTTCATCGGTACCTCACTCGTTGTTGCAGGTAAGAACATAAACCACAACTTAATCTACTAAATACTGCAATCTAAGGTTAGTATGTAATTAAAGCATTTCCTAAAATATACATAACAGTAAAATAATATATTTATGTATATTAATAAACATTGAAATGTCAGTTTGTAATTAAAGTTATGTTAAAAGAGATTTATATGCGATAGTAATGAAATTAATACAAATATGAAAATATGCGTCTGTCTTCCTTTGTTGCGGCTGATATCAGAAACGGTTGAACCGATTTTGACAGGATTTCACTGGATGATAGCTGAAGATTTGATGCATAGCATAGGCTATATTTAAAGTTAAAGATTATTGATTTATTTAACAACATATTAAGGTTTTGCATCAATAAGTAACTTAAACGTTTGGAAAATTAGATCAAATATTTCATTCGCACATCTAACAATCACTCACACACTCAACCGCTCACCTGCCGGTCACTCACACCAGCGTGTTCGTGTTGCAGGGGTGCTCGCAAGGCACGCGGTATACGTGTACCGTTATCAGGACAGTAGTGCCGATGCGGACCTGACCGTATCCATCTTTTGCAAAATAAATTTAGGAAAAGGTACATTGATGTAATAACCCGTAAAACGTTCATCAGCTAATCACTTATTATAATCTCGAAGCATGGTGATCATATCCCCTCACCCCTCCATTATCATAAAATTCACTTTGTCAATAAGTCACCAGATATTGTTAGGTACAATCCATATCATTACCAAGTTTGCTTTATCGTCAATATTATCTATATACAACTATAAATAATATATAAGTATGTTTACACCATATATGTACCCCATATAAAGATTAGGTAAATATATAATATGTTAAAGCATTTATATACTGCTGACTTATATAGGGGTGTAAGTGGTTCCGCATAAAAACTCACGGGTTCCAAACCAACCTCACCTGCTCGCGGTGCACCCTGCTAATCAACAGGCTCTGGCTACCACCAACCCGCATTGGGCAAATGGCCCTAATCCCCCTATATAAACCCCTATAAACGACGGTCCGTAGTGTCCGACCGCAGCGGAGACCATGCACACTGAGGATCGATCCATGTGCAGATCTTTGCGTAAGGCCAATGTTCAGCAGTAGACTTCCATCATCTGATGATGAGATTTATATACATTTTTGAAGTGGAGAAAGTTTAGACGATGTGATGGTGTTACGCCCTAGAACTGTATCTATCGTGGACATGTGATATCCGCTAACCCATGCTTGGCCAGTGGTGGATAAGGCCTGAAATAATCTACATTTTCTTCTCTTAACAATAGTCGGGTCCCAGTGGTGGGAACAGTGGTGGAGTGAGCTACGTGTGATATAGTGGGTATCAGTCTAGGTACCACCGCAGTTCGTATTTCTGCCGCTAAACTATGTTGTGATATCATTACTGGGTTCCGGTTTGAAGGGCGCAGAGGCTAGTGAAATTACTGAGGAGATGAGGCTTAATATCTTGCACAATGTGGTGCATGACGTCATAACCAGCGACATATTTTTATGAGTGCATTATTTACTTATACGTTTAAGACTATGATGTTATTACATATTGTTTTTTTTATAGCGTTTGATTACTCCGGTGGGTACTTCAATCCGGTGCTGGCGACTTCCCTGAAGGCAGGCTGCGAAGGTCACACCCTCCTCGAGCACGCCGTAGTCTACTGGGTGGGTGCGTGCGCTGGCGCGGTCCTCTCAGTATACCTCTACAAGCTACCGGCTATACAGAACTTCGTAAGAGGCACAACCGTCGTCAACGGCGACAGCATATGGGCCGATAAAGAAGACTAGTGCCGCCATTTTGAAAATTGATGCTAGTCACTTCGACAGGGTTGAAAGAGTTTTTTTTTTTTTAAACAAAATGTTAAACAGTTTTGACAGTCGGTTGCAGATCGATTAAATGTTGTGATAAATTTTGTAATGATTTATTTACTACATTTCAGTTAACTGTGGACATGTTTCAGGAAGTAACTAGAATGTTGCATGTCTAATGAATTACACAAAGAGATATATGAGCTGTTCCTCGGCCGCTTTGGTGGCCGTAATACCCAACTCCTCGCCCGCAACTCTCTTTGGGTATGGAATAAAATCCAGTCTCAGCTGACCTCCAAATTTCAAGTGTTTAAGTCTTATAGTTTCGGAGATCTCGTGATGAATCTCTGGATGTCTATTATATATATAATCACTTTATCCCAGTATTTTCGTTATCTATAACGCCCTTCAAATCAGATCACTATTGTTTAGCATCGGAATAGTTAGCTGCAGTGGTACCGAAAGGTCTTCAGCAATAATGATTCACGAGCAGTATTCAAACAATTTCCAAAATGTCCAACGTGTACCTCTCGTTTAACCTCATTGTGTTGATTTGGACCTTTATTAATAATATTAGACCTTACTTAATTAACGCAAATCAAAAGTGTATGCTGTTAATTATAAATTGAATATTTCATTTGGCTTAATGAAATTATAATTATCGGTATTATTCAATAAAACTATTCATTATACACTTTTTCCATGGAGTTACCTAGAGGTAGGTTTTCATTTCGTTCTTTGATGCTTTGTTACAAACGGAGTACGACTTTAAAGAAGGACAGGCAAAAACTCAAGAGTCCATCTTGAGTAATGAAAGATAAAGAGGAGGGAGGGGTGGAGGAAGAAGTACGGGTGCAATTCTATGCTTTTTTTTTTTAATTTCAAAGTATGCGGCTATCTATGGGCGACAGTGATCACCATTATATGAGCCCCTATTTTTTTCAAACTTGACTATATATTTACATATATATCTATATATATATATATATATATATATATATATACATATAGGACATATCCAGAGATTCATTAACTCATTACTAGATCTCAGAAATTATTAGACGTAAACATCGAATATTTGGTAGATAAATTGCTTCTGCCATTTAGAAGTCAGCTAAGAATGGATTTTACAAAATTTCTACCCCAAAGGGTGTCGCGGGGTGTTACAGCAAACAAAGCAGGATATATTACATATACAATAACAAAAATATATTTCGTTTTTGCTTCATCCATATGGTACATATTTTTAATCTATTGTTTGTTTTCCCCAAGGGATGAGACGAGGTACAAATTCGGTTGATGGTAAGTGCTTTTAACAACGCGGCGGTAGTTAGGATGATATATAACACATTGTGCTCATCGCATTGGAGTATAGATGGTAAGTCTCGTTACTCCAATAATTTCACTAGCTACATCGCCCTTAAATCCGGAACATAGTAATGTTTGCACACTACTCTTTGGCGGCGGGAATAGGAGCTGCGTTGGTACCCAAAGATACTTATCCGTCGGAAGACTGACATAAATCGTCAGCAATGGATAGATGTCCACAGCTGGACATAGGCCTCCTTCAACGATCTCCACATTTGTAAGCATTCATATGGGGGGATTTCAGCCATTTCCCACCACGCTGGGACAATACGGGGTGGTGGAGCCTGATTTGTTGATTAGCAGGGTGCACTACGAGCACGTGAGCTTGCTCCAGAGGAGCTAGGATCCAGTGAGTTGTTGCGCGAGAACCCTTGTCCCCGTGACATAAATGCGTTAAATATATATTACTTATAAAATAACTTAGAAGATTGATAAAATACTTGAATGACTATCAAGTAGAAGAAATCACCGTAAACTTCTACTTGAACTAATTTTCTACTTTAAAAGAAAATTTTTATTTAACTTGAATTTTTTATCGTCACACAAGAGTTTTTGTGTGGTAGTGACGCTTAAAGTGAAAAAGGAGAGGGTGTTTTCGCCTGACGCCTGAGAATTCGGTTAATTAAAAAGTTTTCAAGTTTTATATGGACCTTTCGCGTAGGAGTTCGCAAGTACTATGAAAAACTCTTTGACGTGTGAAAGTGTTAGAAGTTTTGTTATAACATTTGTATTACTGCTAATGTGTTTGATTGAAATTTATGATAGGTTTCATCATCATCATCACCCAACTGTTAGGTTTAGTTTAGGTATTTTCTCTTCTTGTATTTTCGGAAAGACTTTCACTGATGAGTCCATTTGCTTCCCAACCTGCCAAAAGAGAACTCTTGCATTGTTGAAATTGTAATTATTTTAGCAGTTTTCATACAAACTCGTCTTCGCACAAATACTAAGTTTAAGTCTAACCTAACCTAACCTAACCATAATTTGTTTTGTAAACTTGTAGTTCTATTAAGCAACCATGGGGTTGGAGTTAATGAAGCGTATTCACCCATAATACTCTGACTCTCATATTGGACAGCTGGAACTCATTAATGATACAGGCTGTTTCTGAAGCTCTGAAAATTTCGCTGTTATTTAATTATTTTGTTAATTTTCGAGGAAATTACAATGTACCCTATTAATTTTAATGATAAAATTTATTAAGCCGTGCTGAAAGAACTTTTCCGATGTGTTCTCAATCCACATATTTATGTCTGTTAAACTATCAAATCTAACACCCCGTAAGGATTTATTTAAATCCGGAAATAAATGATTACCACCGGATTCAAGATCCAGGTTCAAAATATTCTTTGTTTTTCATGCGGCATTATTGTGATGCAATAATAAAAGCACATGTAGCTTTTCAGGCTGTTTTTCAAGTGTCTGTCGTGGTAATCTATGTATTAAATTCGAATAATATTCTTCAACAATTGTAATACCTTTCGCCAGATAATCCATAAAAATAATTCCTTTACAATACCAAAAATTGTAATTTAATTAATTCCAAGAACTTTGGAAACATCCCTCGTATTATGTAATATTTGCGTACTCAGTTAACAGGGTTGTTTTAAAAACTGTGGCCTCGGAATCAAACCACAGTCTTCTTGTTAAATGAGCCTCCGTTACAGCAAACATCATTATTGTGAGAGGTTGACAGAGATGGGAACATGTTCTCTCTCTCTCTCTGGTCACAATACGTAAGTGACATGTATTCGATAGCTCAGTGGTTTTTAATTAATAAACCATTCGTAAAGTGATAAAATGTGTTTTACCTTTAGTCCACTATAAACATAATATACCAAAGTATCACAATTATCATCTGTTTTACGTTAAGCTTGATAATGAATCTGATGCCCATTTTAAAACTTCATAGCACATTAATTTTTAATTATCTCTTTAGATGCAGTAGTGATTGTTTATTATTAAATTATTATTGCCATTGTATTGCCATTGCAATGGCTATTATAGGGAGGAAATCAATACTTGCGATTGTTCCATTATGGTCATTAATATTTCAATGTGAGTATTAATTCAAATTTACAATTCATCAAAGGTGCAAATTCGTTTCTGGAAGTTTATTTTACTCGCTTTTAACATTAATTAATATATTAATGTTATAATAGGAATTCACGTTAAATCCTGTATACTTATTACATGGTATTGGTTGTACTTGTTAATATTAAATAAACAAGGATGAACATCCTTAACATTCTCATAGTGAGAAAAGACTCTAAGCATCAACAGTGGAAGCATTAAGAATGCTTATATTTATGAGAATAAATATATGTTGTAACAAGAAGTTTATAAATAACTCAACAGATGGCGCCACCATGAGTAATATATCACGCTATCGTTTGTCATGATGCAAATATTTATAAGGATCGTACATCTTTGTGTATATTGATTTAGCTCAACAAGTCATTACGAGACGAGTACACAATTCTGGTCGCCAAATTTCAGTTTGAAGAGGGAACCTAATGATGATATGATCTAAATCTGTCTGAATCTTCTTGTACTCAGTAATTTGTTCTATACTTTATATCTCTGTATAGTGCTGATATTGCTGCGTGCGTTGTCATTCATTAGAGACCCCGCACCCCACCTCAACACTTCTACAATGTATGTATTTTTTAAAAAAGTGATTTTCGAAGTACTTTTTTTTGAACAGACTATCTTTATTTTTCTACTTAGTTGGGGCTCAAAGTCTTTTTTCTTAAAGAAAGAGTTGTTATATCAGTTAGTGAAATAATTAATATTTCAGTACAATCGCAAAGGGCATGGGTGTACTGCGCTGTTCCCATAGACATCGTAACTGAGAAATTGACACCGCTGAAGTTATCGCAGCCAGCGATTATACCGATGATACCCGATGTGGAGCCCATCATCACAGCCAGCAGGAAGGGTTCCAACCTTCATAAATTTTAAATCTTCTGTAATCTTTCCTTCATCAGCCGATTTAAGTAGTAATATGCTGCTTACAGGGCATTATGTTCAAGATGATCTATAACGAAAGAAAAGGGCTTATAAGTTTAACATCATAAACTTTTGTATAAATGTGAATTTCGAAAATGAATAAAATCTATGTAATGTATGAATAGAATAAAATTCAGTCATTACATAAAATAAAAGATTAACTATAAAGTTATTTAATATATTTAAAACTAGGAAATGATTAGAAAGTCATTTTATAGAATGAAAAAAAAAAAGATAAATATTGCCAAGACACTTTGTCTTTAGACCGCCATTGTGTTGTACTACGTGTGACAAAATGGCGGATCCAAGTTACGACGCTCAAACGAAGTTTTTCCCAACATTCTCACTGTATACCGTCTTCTCGAGTTTATTTGAGAGAGAGATGAACTGGATTGTGGTCTCTAACCTGCCAAACGTTCAATCAGTAATGTCTCGTATTATTCACCGCATATTTTTTGAGTTTTGTAAGACAGTAGCAGAGGTGATTAAGAAGAATAACATAGAAAGATAGATAATACAAAAGTAAAGATTGTATAAAAAAATAAGATAAAGTGAATGAGAAAAGCTAGTGATTATAGAGATTGGACTGAACATAAGAGATAAAAAGAAAGAGGGAAAATAATAGATGATCAAAGGCCCAGCCCAGGAAAAATGATAAAAAAAACAGTTTTTGGAGCTCATACAACTATTTTCCTCCTGTCCTGAACCTTAAGCTGAAATTGACTTACATTGTGAACATCGTGGGTACTTAAAACAAAGTATTACAGACGTTTAGTCTGTCTAATTCGTATTAAGACAGTAGATCCATTTAACAAAGTTTAAGCTCGTAGTAACTTTTCAACTCTAAACCAGTTTAGTCACTTGTCTGATAATCGTGCAACTGACGGGGGTAGGAAGAATTTAGTCATAGTTATATGTTCTTATAACTTATTAGTTGACACAAAACAATGAAATATGGGTTAAATCCGTCTCCAGCTAACTGTTGGTGATCAACAAGGTGGTATACCTGGAAATGGTCTATTATACCTATAACATAAATTATTAGACAGTGTCCCAGTTTTTGACCTTATAATAAAACTGGTAGTAGATCTCTGTTGCTGGAGACCATCTTGGTAGGTATCCCTAAAGCTCCTAGGTAGCTAGCGAAATTATTGGGGATACGAGATATAACATCTTTTATCTCAAGGCGACGAGCATAATGTGGCGCTGTGCATCCTAACTAGAGCCATATTGTTATGAGTAAGCATATCACTCACCATCAGGTGAACGACTTGTTCATCTAGTCATTTCGTGAAAAAAAAAAAAAATTGTTGATCTATCTCTATTTTCGTTTCGTAGGTCTTGATTAAGAGTTAAATGTTTTGAGGGTGTATAAGAATTTGTGATTAAATAGCAAACAATAAAAATTAGGATATTTATTGTTCCCACAGCTGGCTCTCGGAAGCAAGGCTGACTTATTTTATTATCTATAATAGCTAAGTCGGTTTCTTGGTAAAGCGAATTGAAACATCACTGCTTCTATATTTGTTATTGTAATTTTTTTATCATATACATATAAAACGAATCATTTTAAAGTCTTTAGTGTCCGAGGTTATATGAAACAAAGAATTTATCTGTAACTGTACAAATTTTATAATTACGCTTACCATATCAACGGGAGCGTTAAATACACAAAATGGCGGCAACCGCGCCGCGACAAAATGGACGAAAGTTATGTTTATTCAAGCTAATACCTATTAGCCGTGTATTTCACGTGTTTATTTACTGGATAATACTAATAAACGTTATTGTACGTAAATGATGTTGTTTGCTAAACTTTTGTAGATTATCATGAGAGCCTGTTTTTGTTTAATACTTGTGACAGTTACAACGAGAATGGTTAACAGCTCGTTCAGTACCACGGAGATTCCTGTACCGATTTCAATGTAGCATTTTTTAGAGTTGAGTTGGAAGCAGAGTTTTAAACTCGACTGGTAATACTCTTAATCATCCAAGCCAGCATCACCTACTCGTGGTGTACTCTGCTAATCAACAAATGACACATTAGCTGCCATAAACCAGCATTGGGTCAGCGTGGTGGTAAATGGCCCAATTCCCCCATATGAATTAGTACTCAATCGATGTGAGAATCTTAGGGGGAGGCTTATTGTCCAGCGGTGAACGTCTATCGGCTATTGATTATGACTTCTAGCCTACAACAATCCTGTTACGTTTGTTTTACAATATGAATGTGGTGGCCAGTGAGACGATAGCTTTTATTGAAACTTTATATTATTTAATTTCCATAATATTATCCATTAAGCGTGTTTAAACTTCAACCCTACTTCCGATCAGATCAGGTTACAATACATAAAATAGTAACCTTTTACCATTTAAACTGACAAACAACATCGAAACACAGATTCTTTTTTAAATTAAATTTTCAACGAGTGCTTTCAGCGAAACAATTGACAATTGTTAAAGCTTCGAATAGTTCGTCCAATATTTTAAAAACAGAATCAAAGTTTATTTTTTATTCGGAGTTACTGTTAGGTCGAGAGTTGAGTACTAGACTTTGTTATTTAACTTTTAACGAGTGTTAAAAAGTGCAGATTTTAATAAGTCTACGTATGGATAATGGCTTATGTAACCAGATTCATGTCCTGATAGTGCATGGGCCATAGTTTGTTAAAGCTTTCTTTAAGGGTATAAACTTTTAGGGTGAAATGAAAACATTTATCATTTTGTGTTTTTTGTAATTATACTTATATCTAATTGTAAATGTTAGTTTCTTCTGTTTTATACGTGTTAAACATTTGTTTGGTTGCATAATAGACCTTCGAATTTCTCACATAATTGATTATTGAAGGTCGCGCAGGTCGTACGATCGAAAGTAGATGAATATGAAAAAAATATAAATCAAAAGCTGTGTTTTAAATGTATTTATTTAACAATATGTGTATATAATGAAGTTAGAGAGGCATGTTAAGTGGCTTCCAGTGTTTCTTCTACAAACTTGGTGAGGGGTGGATGAATACGGGTGCTTCTTTTTCATTTCTCGAAGATTTCTACAATATGTGTCTTTCTTAATTACCTTAAATACTTGTGATATTCGTTCCCGATTAAGCTCACATTTTTCCGTGATAGTAATATATTCAGATTTTTTAAATATGTGCACAAACAAAATATCGAAAGTTGAGAGCTGCCTGTCTAATAAAGTAACTGTGCCTAAAGAATACTCAATTGTTAAATTAGAAAAGCAAATGATACAACTAGTATTATTGCTGTTCAAAATAAATAGGCGCGTTTCAAAAAATCTGCACTGTCATCCAAGCTTCATCAAGTGGTCATGGAGGCGAGTAGACGACATTCGTGTTATAAAATTTTGATCAGACAGTTCATATGTGTCTAAATATAGTACAGCCCACGGTATCAATTATTTAATGTAACAGGAGCTTGGAGCTGGAGAAGTCGTTAAGAAATGACCAAGTAATGAGAGATGACGTGCATAAGTAGTAAGTCTGGGTCTAAGTGGCGACACTTAGACGGCTGCCATGAAAGTTTAATAGGGAGCGTACGTAAACGGTAGCTAAATTTAACCTGAGTTTATAAACTGTGATTTAACTTGTAAATATATCACAGATAAAATATCACACACATTAATCGAGTTGAGATTATTGTATAACACTCCAATTTACATAATGGTCTTAAAAAATGGTCCCACTTTAACAACTTACCCTACTTAACTTCGACGAGTTTACATTCCAAGGAATTAGCGCTCAATAACAACATTCTTCCGCTTCCGCTTTCTTAGAATTTACTTAATTAAAAACTCTCTGTGCGATAAAGAATTTTATATAACTTTAAACATTTCAAGTTAAATTACACAAAGACGCAATTAAATGTTTATATTTAATTTTGTAACAAAAATTACTGCTTGATGTATTTTTTTTATTCCATTAAGCGGGACGTTCACCTGATGGTAAACGATACGCCTGCTCATAAGAACGTGGTGCTAGTTATGATGATGTACACAGCACCACATTGCGCTCGTCGCCTTTAGATATATGACGTTGACGCTCGTTACCCCAATAATTATACGAGTACTAGCTACAGCACTCTTCAAATTGGAACACAGTAATGTTTGCACACTACTGTTTGGCCGCAGATATGCACATTGTGGTGGTCTACCAGCAGTAAATGATATAATAAATTTAACTGTTAATATTAACTGCTAACTAATTCTACGTCAACGTAAATATTTAACTAGTTAGAGGATAAAACGTACTTCCTGATAAACTCCAGAGTGGAAGCCAATTAGTTCTGCGGAGCGTAACTCTTTGAACGTAGGAAAATGTACGTGAAATCCATTTGGCTGTAGGAAATATCCAGGGGTTTATTGACTAGTCACGAGACCTGCGAAACCATTAGACGTGAAGACTCAAAATTTGGTTGAGGTATTGGTTCTGCAATTTAGAGGTCAGCTAAGAGTAGATTTTACAAAATTCCTTTTCCATCGGGACTTGCTTAGCTGGCTAAAGCGTGCGGGGAACAACAAGTATGTATCATCATCATCATCAGGCGATCGACGTCCTCTGCTGGACATAGGCCCCTCGCGGTGCACGAGCAGGTGAGGATAGCTTGGGTCTAGTGAGTGGTTGTGCGGGAACTTTTTTATCCATCTAGTATGTATATATTTTGGAATTTGAAATGCGATCAAAGTTATAACAAAACATTCGTAGAAGTTTTATAATAAAAATAATAGTAGCTTTATTATATATATATATATATATATATATATATATGTGTATATATAGCAGAATATGTAGATTAATATATAAATAAATTTATTATATATACATATTAGCAAATACGTTACAGCTGCTCTGTTGTATAAGTTTGTTACATACGATTTCATACAATCCCGTATGGTCTAGTGGCTAGGATACCTGGCTTTCACCCAGGAGGCTCGGGTTCGATTCCCGGTACGGGAAAATTTTCTTTTTATATATAAAGATAATTTTACGAATTACTATTTTCGATTTTAAAGATTTTTTTTTATTATTTATGTATCTGACTAATTTTTTTATTCGAAAAAGCGACGAGACGAGCGTGACGTTTATCTTATAGACTTTCTGTTTATATTATAAGATACGTGTCAGTAAAGATGATATACACAGCATCATGTATAAGATATTAAATGTGTTTACCACAGCAACTTCACTAACTACAGCGCCCTTCGAACCGGAACACGATAATGTTTGCACAGTACTTTTTGTCGGTAAAAATTACGCTTTGAAGGGCAGTGTAGCTAGTTAAGTGACTTGATAATTGAGAAAAAGCCGCGAGCGTCATCATCATCAGCCGATCCACTGCTGGACTTAGACATCCTCCAAAGATATCTAAGTTTGTAAGGGTTCATATGGAGCGATTTGGGCTATATCCTACCACGCTGATCCAATGCAGGTTCATGGGAGCTAGAGCTTCGTTTGTTGATTAGCAGGGTCTCGTCAGTTGCGAGCTGCAAGGGTAATGCTGAGCTTTTTTTCCTGTACAGCATTCCTCCAGTTTTGTTGAGCGAAGGCCTATATTTGTTCCTATTCTTTATCACCAGTTTCTGTTTTTCTCTATTACATACTCCTCGTTCATTCTTCCTTTTCTTCCATTCTAGTTCTCGCTCTCACATTTATTGCGGTTCACTTTCATTCTCCATCTCAATTCCTTCTAGCATGCATCTCCCATAAGTAAGGACAGCAGTCTCTCTTTATTAATTATGACAGTTACAATTTCTTCCAATCTTATCTTATTTCTATAGTTTTTGCTTATGCTATTATACATTAGTTTTCTTTCTTCTATTTCCTTTTCTTGATACCTCTCCTTCTTTTTATTTCTATCTACATTATTATTCACACCTTAGTACATTTAATATTGTATTCTTTCTTTTCTATTACATTCATTTTGGTTTTCTTTATTCTCCTACTTATTTGCCTCAATAGTCCCCCTTATTATCTCTCTGCAAAACGCTATGAATGTGCGACGACTGCTGTCCTCACACCAGAGAGGCAATGCTACCTGCGCTTATCTCCTTTCCCAGCTTCGTCTCACATTCGAAACGCTCTCTTTCAAATACGGGGCAACAAGTGATCACGTGCATCACGGTGTGGTACACCGCCGGGTCACAGATGCGCGCGGGACGCTCCTTGTGTTTAAACCAGTGTAGGTACTCGGAGAATCTCTCGTGCCCCGTGAACGTTTTAACCAGAATCATGTTCAGCTCCACACGACGGAGTATCCATCGGTAGGCCGAAGCGGTGTCCAGGGAAAAGATGCGCGCTGCTAAAGCCGTCGTGCCTTCCACGTAGCACCTGTTCCATTCGTCAATCGTACTCAACCGAAGTTGATGCTTGACGAACGAAACAGGCCAATCCTCGTAATACGGTCTCCTTTTACTTATCAGAGCCGCGTCCTTCGCCAGCGGATCCGCCCTCTCGTTCCCCTCTGTCCCCGCGTGCGCTTTCGCCCAGAACAACTTCACTTCTTTCTCTTTCTCTCTCGCTTTCATGACATTCTCTTTCACACGCATCGCTAGGGGATGGAGAGTGTTCGGCTGTGCGATAGTTTCGAGAGCGGACCTTGAGTCACTCATCAAAGCCAGCAGCTCCGCCTGGTAGACCGTGCAGAAGTTGGCCAGCTTCAGCTTTTTGCTGGTTACCTTTGCGACGTTTTGCATTACCCAGAACGCTGCACCCACCTTTTCGTCTATCCAGCTGCCGCCCGTGTAAATCTCCAGATCGGCAGCCGCGATGGGACGGATGCTGTGCTTCTATTGCCTTTAGCTTGTCTCGTTGTTATGGTCAGGCCTTACCACTTACCATCACACGACCGTCCCCGCCTCGTGGTATCGCGTCACGCGATATCTAACTTTACTGATATCGGTTAAAAAGATCCGCATTGCTGCATTAATTAAAGTTATTAATCGGTTCCGATTAGAGCGCAGTGTTGCGGATTAGCTGCGCTACAGTGCGGTTAAGTTATTAAGCGTTAACTTAACATTTTATATAATAACAGACACACATTAGGGATGCTGTGTTGTAATTACTTCGGCTGGAGCGGACTAATGTCGCCTATATTGTTATATCAAACACCGCACGGGTTTTTTTTATTTATCACTAATTTAAGCGAAGAGACGAGCTGAACGTTTACCTGATGGTAAGTGATACGGCAATAACAACGTAGCGCTAGTTAGGATGATATCATCATCATCAGACAATAAACGTCCACTGCTGGAAACACGCGTCCTCAAAAATACAGTCAGCATGGCTCCAGTATCGCCGGGCATTAAGTACGTAGAAGTTCATATGGGGGATTTGGCCATTTTCCACCATGCTGGCTCGTTTGTTGATTAGCAGGGTCCACCACGAGCAGGTGAGGTTGGCTTGGGTTCCGTGAGTTGTTGTGCGGGACCCCTTACACCACCAAGATGATATACACTGTACCATATTGGTGGTCGCTTCAGAAATAAGACGTCGAGTCTCATTATTAATTACACTAGCTACAGCGCCCTTCATACCAGCACAGTAATATTTCCACATTACTACTTGTCGACTGCAATAGGAGCTGTAGTGGTACCTAGACCATCGCCACCAGCAAAGACCTACCACCAGTTCAGTACAGTAGTATTAAAATATCATTTTTTATAATCTGTGATGAATAATAGTAGTACTAAATACTTATAGCGTACGTTTTAAAATATTATACAAAATCTAGTTGGAACAGTTGATGGTGTTACCATTCATCATCATCAATGAGCCTTTCTCAATCTACTGCTGGATGTAGATATCTCCCAATGTCTTCCATCAGATACGGTTCTCAGCTTTTCGCATCTACCCACAAAATACGATTGTGAATTGATTAGAAGTTCATAACGGGGATTTCGGCCATTCCCCACCACGCCGGCCCAAAGCGCTGTTGGTGGGAGCCAGAGCCTCGTTTATTCATTAGCAGGGTGCAGCACGAGCAGGAGAGGTTGGCTTGAGTCTCGTGAGTTGTGCTCTCTCTCTATCTATCCGACAACAGAGACCTGTCCAGGTACCACTGCAGTTTCTATTGCAGCCGACTATCAGTACTATGCAAACATTACCGTGTTCCGGTTTGAAGGGCGTTGTGGCTAGTGTAATTGTTGGGGTAACGAGACTCACATATTATATTACAGTCGATGAGAACAATATGGTGTAGTGTTTAACAACCTAACTAGCGCCACGTTATGAGCGAGGGTATCACTTATCATCAGGTGATCGTCCCGCTCCTCTCGTCGATTAATTGTATATAAAAACAATTATTGTTTAATGTATTGTTAATTACTGTTTTTATTTATTTATCTATTACGCTATTAATTATCGTGTACTTCTGTGTCGAAGGACATCTCTTACAGAGTTAAATTAGCTTAAGCAAATTTCTCTTAACATTTCTATCCTTCTGCTCATTTGTATTATTAAAGGAGTAAAGGATATTTCAACGATATATTATATTAATAATATAATGAGCTTTTTTAATTAACAACCCTATCAAATTAACTTTGTTGTTTACACTGCGAGTTTCATATAATTTGATATATTTGTTACTCTGGCCCAGATCGGCGGCGCGCTTTAAAACGGTCTCGTGTTTACAATGTAACGGTTTTATTGGAATTCCTACACTCTGTCCATTCGTGGAATCTGTTGGCCACCGGTCCAGCATCCGTGCTGATAGTTTTTACATCACTTGTTGACTATCTACCGTGAAACCTGTTTTATCTATATATATATATATGTAGCTCGCTGTCTTAATGGTTAGAGCGTGCGGCCTTCATTCCGTAGGTTGTAGGTTCGATCGGCATGTAGCGATAACTTTAATATTTAAGTTATGTACATTTGTGAACTTTAGTAACAACAGTGAAATTCACAAACGGTGAAGGAAACCATCCCGAGGAAACCTGCACATGAATTCGAATTTGTTCTAAGGTGTGTGTGAAGTCACCAATCCGCATTGGGCCCGCGTGGTGACTATGGCTCCATCGCCCTCATATTGAGGGTAGGCTTGTGCCCCAACAGTAGGGACATAAATTGGCTGTTGGAGAATATATATATATATATATGCGATATATCCAGAGATTCATTGGCTCATCACGAGTGCTAAATGCTTATAACACGTCGGTAGCTGGTCAGTTTTCGAAACCAGAAATTACGAGACTGAATATTAGTGGAGGATTTCCTAAGTTGGCCCTCCAACTACTTTTCTACTTTCTTCATCCTGTAAAACTTCAGATAAAAGAATGTTCCTGGGTGCCAGTTTTCAACACGCCACTGTCAGTGTTCTGGACGAGCACGTTTCACCATCCACGACCTCATTGTCACTACGGCTAGGAATTCTTTGTTATTTTTCTCCACCATGCAGCAATTAAGTTTCCGTAAGTGTGAATAATTTAACGCTCAATCAAATTTAAGTTACCTTAAAAGTTACTACTTTGTAATTATTAAGAGGAGGCAACAACAATAAGAATAACTTTCCCCCTCATGATTTCCACCAGGAACCTTTGCATGGTTACAACGCTCAAACTATTAGATGTAAACACTCAAAATTTGGTAAAGACATCGCTTCTGCCGTTTAGAGGTCAGCTATTAATGGAGTTTATTAAATTCTTGACCCGAAAAGAGTTGAGGGGGTTTTACACCTAGAAAAGGGGAGTGTAACAGTTAGTTGTTGTATGAGAATATCAGTGGTATCAATGTATCTAATTATTTAAAGTAAATAAGAAAATATTTATTTATTTAATGTTTACTATAAACGTACATATACGTATATATATATATACGAACAAAAAAAAATTGAAGTAGTATCTTCAAGAGATGAAAGCGATTTTTATCCAAGTCATCGAAAGATGCATATCAGTGAATTATTCAATTTAGTGATTTAAAGGTGTTAATAAAGACATATGCTATGGGGGATGGAAGAGTTCTCGTACCATAGGTCACGGGATTCAAGCCAAACTCACCTGCTTCCATGCATCCTTAAGAAACGAGGATCTGGCTCCTACCAACCCACTTTGAGTAACCGTCGTGAAATATAGCCCTAAAGCGCCTACAATAATACCTATGTCCAGCAGTGGACGTCTACAGGGTGATGATGAGGATGATCAGCTGCATAATTTCTTTAGTACATTACGTATCCAGTGAGGGTAGTTTTATATTCCGATAAGTTATTCCATGCCAAAGGTTGGTGATCACAAAAGCGAGTATTATAATTTTAAAGTGATCGTATCACTGTACCGGGGACATTATTATGCCGCGGTCGTACTTTGTGAAATCTAAATCTCGTAGAGGTATTGGAGCTACGCTTTTCGCTACGGCGTAGCGTGACGGGACTAGTAACTTAGAATTATTCAGTATCCTAATAGTTTCTTAATGTATTCATAATTTAGACGGTAGGTTATACGGTTACAATAAATTTGTACCAACGATAACTATATTAAATAATTCATTGCTTTTGAAGATTACTATTAAGAGCTTTTTTTTATTCAATTAAATGATGAAACTCCTCACCAGCTCGCATTGAGCCAGGGTGATGAGAAATAGCCCATAAACCCCCATATGAACACCTACAGACGACCGCTCATATCGCCTGGCGGTACCGGAGGTCATACTGACTGTGCGATCGATGTGGTGATATCTGTGGAAGTGGATATCTGTCAGCTCGATGATTATGACGGTGATGAAGCGATGGGGCAAGCGGGACGTTCACCTGATAAAAAGTGATACGCCTGCTCATATCACCGTGGCACTAGTTATGATGATATAAACTGCACCACATTTCGCTCGTCGCCTGTGGCAGAAGTTATCGAGTCTCGTTACCTCAGTAATTACACTAGCTACAGCACCCTTCAAACCAGAGCGGCACTTAAGAAAACTTTATTTTTTCTTGTATAATTATAATGACAATTAATTTATTTATACAAAGCGATACACTAATAAGTTTCTTATAGAACAGCAGTCAAGTTATGAGTAATTACTGCAGGGTAGTGTTGATAGAGAAGTAGTTGTGATGAAGAGGATTTTTTAAAGTTTACTCTGTGAAAATGTATGAGAAAAAGAGGAATCATCTTCAATCCTAATACAGGATACTCCAAACATAGAAATACTAGAACCTATATCAATGTTTCGTTTATCGTGAAGTCTGGTCTCCTTTGTACCGTTTCTATGACGATGCTTCATTTTTTTTAATGAAGTAATTTAAAAAAAAACTTTAGAAAAAAGGATTGATATTGAAATCTTTTTTTTTTTGGTAATACTTAATATGACTTTGATGATGAATGATGAAGTTTCTTGAACGTTTTACCTCCAACAACAGACAAAAAAAATAAAAAAAAATCGTCTATATTAAAACTCGGTTATTTTCCATTTCTATTGCTTTTTCGATTTTATGAGAAACGAAATAAATAAAATGTTTAATGTAAATATGAAAAAAAATTAATTATTTACTTACAAAACTTTGTCTTCCTGTACCAGGACCCGAACGCGAGCCTCCTGGTTGATAGCCAAGTATGCTAGCCGCTAGACTATACGGGATTACGACCCTAGGTTTATATCAAGCACAGGTAATACGAGTGAATATATGATAATTACAAATATTTATACATAGATTCTTCATCATCATTATCTTCTCCAATGTCTTACACCAAATGCGACCCTCAGCTTCTCGCATCCACCCACTTCCGACCGCTTTAATGATATCGTCGGTCCATCTGGAGGGAGTGCGTCCTACACTGCGAGCTGTACGCGGCCCCCACTTTAAGTCTATCCTCCCCCATCAGCCGTCACTGACGCGACAGACATGGTCGGTCCACTGCCACTTCAGCTTGCAGGTTCTGAGAGCCACGTCGACAACTTTAATTCACCGTTGAATTACTTCTTTCCAGATTAGATTATGAAAAGAACAATTGTTTCGTTCAAGGTCTCAACATCTTTAAATTTATCTCAATACTTTAACATGGATCTTTTTTTTTTTTATTTAAACTTACAGAATAAATATTAATGTACAATTTGAAATGGTATAATACATTCCAGCATCTCGCTGATAAAATCACTCTGTAGCAGGAGTTGCAGTACTTACCAGAATTCGCAAAGTGCAATTATGTTAATGCATCTCTTGTGTATTTGCACTGCATGGAGCACTAAACGATTCATCTGTCTATAATCATCATCAGCCATCATTTGCTGTACAGCCCTGTAATCTCGGGCTAGTAAGAATAGGACTAAGGTAAGCCCTGCCTGTCGTAGAAGGTAACTAAAAGGGTCCAAGACTTTCGCGACTCTTGAGGGTGGGGGCCTTTATCGTTTAACAAGCGAACCTGCGTGGGACAGCGTATAGCTTAGCGATGATGCCTAGGAGGGTTCCTCAGAGACGTGGTAACATAAAGTGGGTACCAATGTGTTCTGTAAGATCCGGATCTTAGACCACCGAGATTTTAGTAAGAACTTTCGACATAGTACTGTACAAACATTGTGGTAATTACTGGGGTAACGAGACTTAACATCTTTTATCTGTAATGTCCAGCACAATATGATGCTATATCATCCCAACTAGCGCCATGTTGTTATGAACAGGTATATTACTTACCGTCATCTGAAAGTCCCTCCTCTCATCGTTTAACTGAATAAATAAAAGAAAGGCGACTCCCATTTCTGTGTAAGTATCCTAGGATAACCTCGACCGGTCCTGTCAGACCTTTAAACCGAGGTCATAACGATTGAACACCAGCACATTAAAGTGGTATTAATTAACTTAATGGTTAAAAGACAAGCGAACGGCGGTGACAGTATTTCCATGCACACCAAAGTGTTTGAACGTGAAATCGTTTAACTTAAAAGCTTTCCACGCTTACAGCGGAAACTCCTTGCAATCTTGTTTAAAGGATTGTGTGTAGTGGTTAAACATTAATATTATGAACATACTACGACAATAATATACAAAACATTTTATATTTTAAAAGGTCAAATGTACAACAGAAATCATTAATTTTACAAAAAAATTGTGAACTGTAATCTTTTAAATTAATCCATGTCTAAGTTACTAATGTATTATAACTATATTATATATATAATATAGTTATATATATATATATATATCGGTTTTTAATATATGGCGGAAGTCAAATCTAGAAAGAAAGCACTTTTCATACTGTC